>JACAXG010000070.1:3563309-4163309 GCA_018881555.1 Amblyornis subalaris
AAGGAAAGGAAAGGAAAGGAAAGGAAAGGAAAGGAAAGGAAAGGAAAGGAAAGGAAAGGAAAGGAAAGGAAAGGAAAGGAAAGGAAAGGAAAGGACCCAAAAGTGGTGAGTAACTGGGTGGAGTTCATCAGTCAATCAGTGACACAGTCAAGAGTACAAAACATATTCTTAAGCCTAAGCCATTAGAGCACACTACCTACCTAGGGGGAGCTCCTCAGTAGTTGTAGTTTCGGGACACACCATGGTTTGGTATTTCTGCAGAAATATTCAGACCTTCTGTCCAAGCATAAGAGACTCTATTCCAAGAGAGTAATGGGAGCTGGAGTGCAGCTCTCAGATGAGTGCTGTTTKAAAGAGAGTCACTCAAGGGCCAAACTTGGGGGGGTGTTGCCTTTTGTGTAAATATATTACATGAAATATGTACTTTAAAACAACAACTACCAATGCCCTACATTGCCTGGATCCAGTTTCTATTGTCTTGGGTGACCTCTTACGTGAAGCACGGACTAAAGCCAGGCGAAGGCTGAAGTGTGTGTGGCACGCTGAGATGGGAATGAGGGCTGGCAAGTGCCATTGTTCTTCGCTTTGTCTCCCAGTGAACAGCATTTAATTCTGGGTTTGGTTGTCAGAAGAGATTAGATATCTAAATTCTGGAGTCCATAAGTGGTCTGTCTGATCACTTAGGTGCAGAAAACATGTTCTACAGAAGAAACTGTTGGGTGCGTGATTAAGCCATTTGTGTATTACCACGGCGGTATAGAGCATGCTTGCAGAAAGTCAGCTTTTGAAAAAAAACACTTGAACGGTACAAAAATAATTAAATTAACAAGAGTCCTGGGGAATAAAGGATTCATTTTCCCAGCAGACTGCCAGCAGGGATGAAGGCTGGGTTAGCAGCTCTACATAAGAGAGGTCTTTCTGGCAGACCAGCGACACTAAGAGCTGTTCTGAGGAATGCTCTCTCCAGGGGAAGAGCACCCAAACATAAATGTTCCTCAAAGATAAATGAAGACTATAATATGAATGCTGGGAGGAAACCAAACAGAAAAACAGTATTGCAAAAGGGGGAGAAAAGGAATAAGCTATTATTTTAAATACTTACCAGCAGAGGACACATCTGTTGGGTTTTGGCAGAACAAAAGGACATTGCAAAGAAAGTCAGAGAAGTGCTGCTTTACAAAACACCCTACAGTCAGCTCTGAAATCATATGTGTACATAACTTCCAGAGGCTTGAGCAGAGGGATATGAAAATGTCTGCTGCGTTTTTTCTCGCACATATAAGGGGAATATATTTTTCCTTATAAAAGAAATTTCTCGGGAGCATTGTGGCCCCAGGTGTGCTGCCCTGCTGCATTCCTGTGCACAGAGCAACAGGCTGGTGTCCCTGCAGGGAGAGCAGCAGCCACCAGCCCCACAGGGGACCTCAACATGGGGAGAGCCTGTCTCCTCTCCATGACAATTAACTGCAATCATTGCTTGTAGGGGTTCTAAAGCACATGTGTGTTGCTCCTGATGTCCAAAAATGCCACACAACTGGGCAGAAGGAAGTTGTGCTCCTTTCCTGTCTGCAACCAACCTTTTTCCATGCAACACATCCAAGGCCCATGACAGAGAGGATGGAGTTGCTCCTGCAAGGCATCCAGCACCTCAAGGCACCCCGTGCTCAGCCAGTGCAGGGGTGCCAGKCTGTGGGGCCCTCCAGCCTGCAGGCAGGCTACCCCCTACCTTGGGCTAGCACCAGTTCTCCCACCCTGACCCGCAGCTCCTTGCAGTGGTATCTGGGACTGACAGTGGTGATAACTGTCCATCTGGTGCACATATTGAGCAAGACAAAATAAATATAGGGAATAGTCCTGTTCTGATATGAGGGGTAGGTAGGAGGGACAGAGAAGCCTGCACAAGTCCTGTTCTGGTCAAAAGGGTGAGGCAGAGGGTCCCTGCTCCCCCCCAGCTCAGACATAGATGGAGGAGACAGCAGCTAGGAACACTAGCACTCATGGGCTATTTGTTCTCTCATCACTTGTGATGCTTTGGAGAGAAAAAATTCAAGGAGGAATCATCAAGGTGGAGATGCTGAGGCAAGAAGTTCTGGGAAGCATGGCTACTCCTCACACTCAGCATCCGCTCCCTGGGGAAGAGGCCATACCCTCCAACCTGGTATCCTCATTGCGTCCAGCCTTGCTTTAAATAAGGAAATCAAGGGGAAATGCATTTGTGGTGCTAATGTGAAACTTTCATCCAATGCAACAACAATTCTGCTTGCACCTTATTTTGCCCCTCCCTTACCTTTCCCTACAGATGGCAAAGGGTCCTGCTCTCCTGTGGGCTGTAAAGGGACTGTAAAATGGGACCCAGCCTCAGCTGGCTGCTCTGCTCTATGGTAATGAAGATGATTAATAATATGAGCAAAGAAGAGAAGGTCTGCCCAGAAGGAGGAAGCCAGTGTGAACAGGACTTGGTAAGCAACATTACAAAACTTGTTTCTGCAAACAGTAAATTATAGGCTAGCACAGCTCTGTGTTTCACATAGATTTTATTGTGTTTCGGAGGAAATTGCATACAATCAATCAGGTTACTCCAACAGTGGGTAGTATGTTTCGTGTGTGCAGTCTGGTCTTTTTCTTTCCAGCTACTCAGCATAATTCTTAGCAGGATTTTAGGCTCTAAAGGTTAACTAAAACTATCAGCGTCCAAGGAGATGTCTCTTCCTATTGGGGTTAATGACATTTTTTGGAAAATTCCTAACTACCCCAAAATTAGGAAGAGGCATTCTGTCTTTTTTGCGAAAATTCAATAATATCTCTGCATCATTTCCTAATAAGAGTATCTGAAAATGTTCTCTGTAGACAAAATGTACTGCCAGTGTCAGAGAACATTTTCTTCAACACAGAGCTTTTTATTTGTTGTAATTTTTGTCATACATCACCGTCTCAAATCTTTTTATGAACAACAACTGAGTGGTTTTGAGTGGAAAATTTTTATTCTGAAAAAAAGACCTGGATTTGCAAGAGAAAAGAAATGCTAATGGAGCTGCAATTGCTATAACAAAGTACATTTAAAAAACAAACCCTGATGACTGAAGATTAATCATCTGACAGCGAGGAAAGTATTGCTTAAGGAAGGAACACAGACATTTTGCTTGTGAGTGCCAGCTTCCATCTCCGTGTACCTCACCTCACCTCTGTGCCATGGTACACTGCTCCCAGCCTTGTGCCAGCACAAGCACCCTTTTGTTACATTGCGTTTCTGGGAGTTAAGATGGATTTTGGATGAAAAATAAAGGGGTGAGTAATTCTGGGAGGCAAATGAGAAAACCCCTTCTCTGGTTTAAAGTGTGGCAACACATAGGGCACTGCCAACAGAGCGAGGGCACGTGGGATACAGCATGGAGGAGGGAAGAAGCAGTTGCAGAAGTGCCACAAATTGCAGTGGCTGCTGAAGACTTTCTCCAAAGTAACAGGCTTACTTTCTACTTTTCTGCATCAATATTTAGCCAATGCCTTTTCTCTGACATCAATGCAGTTACATATTCGTTTTCCATAGATAGAACTGCACTGACAAGCAAAGGTGGTTTTTGGGGAGTCCTTTCACCCACAACTATCTGCAATTTCGCTTCTATTTGAAAACAAGAACTTCTGTTCCAAATTACCTTCTTGTCTGTTATCATCTGTACAATTAATTATAGTCGGACCTATCATTAAAACTAGGAATTGAAAAAAAACCCTATAAAAACAAAACAAAGAGTCCATATTTCAGTCATTAAAAAACAAAAGGAATCAAGGCTTTCCTTGATTTTGGATAGTCCGTAAATGTCTTGAGATAGTACCTGAAAGAAAATAAGCAAGAGAGTGAACGTGCATACATACAGGGAAACTGCACAGTTTCAATACAGCTCAGCTGAGGAACCTTAAAACTGCTCCAAACTGCCTTGCTTTGTTATCTCAATGTATTACTCTGCTAAAGAGCCATTCTGAAACTATTTATACCTGGTTATTTAATGAAGTTAATACTGATAATACTGTTAAGGTTCTAGCAGGCCTAAAGTAGAAATTTTAGGAATTCAGAGCAGGAGACCACATCTACTCTAAAGGACTGCAGAGGTTGCGAGGGAAACCTTTGGAAAGGCTCACATTTATGAGGCTCAGTAAAAAGAGGCTTTAAAGCAGCGGAAGCAGTGATGCAACTCATGTCGGATTAAATGACTGTCAGGCCAGGCCCACTTGACAGRGGCTCCAGCTGACTGCCTGCCTTTCACAAATAAGGCAATACACCTCCTGTACATAGTATTACATTTCAATTTTATCCCAAATCCTGGCTCTGGTCCTCCCTGGCATTTTGCAAACTGCATTCCAAGAGCAAGTAGCAGCATATGGCAAGGAACAGTTTGATACCTGTGATGGTGATAAGCACGTGGCCCAATGCAGCAAAGAGTGAAAAAGGCAAAAGCGAAGGCTGGTAGGGACCAGGTTGCTATGGCAAAACCAAACCATTCCACAATTTCTCCAAAGTAGTTGGCTCCAGAAACATAGGTGAACAGTCCCCCTGCATCAACAGACAAAATATTTAATTTTTACGGTCATCTCCTGCACATGGAAGGTTCTTTCRCATAAAGTCAGCAGCAGAATACGTTTCCTTTCTTGTTCAGAGCCCATAACAGTGACTTAAATGCATTTCCCTGAAGCCAGTGGAGCCACGCCAAAGGGGGATCTGGCACAAAATTCTTGTATAAATACAAGAATCAGTGATTCTGACTCAGAGGCTTCCACCACTTTCTAAATCATTTATTTTCGCTTGGAAAATAACTTAAGAAAGCCCATTATTAGATTTAAATTAAAATTATTAACATTAGTCAATTCTTTTCATGCCCTAAAACTATTTTGCAACTTCACTACCTTTTGGGAGTTCAAAATCTGGATCTCGGTTTTTCACAACATTTCCAAGAGGCAGGTAAGTATTGGAGGTGAGAAACTCTAAGGGAGGCATATCACCATCCATAACAAGCCAGCAGAAGGAGTCAACACCAAGCCCAAGAAATTCTTGGATCCCCATCCGTACTGGTCTACAGACCTAGGCATTTCCTGGAAAGGTAATTCAGCACCTTGCATCCTCAGTGTTATTTTTTCCCCATAAAGTTTACACTTCGAATCTCCCTTTTGCATGGTAAGTAGTCCACTACTACTTCTTCCTGGGCATGGAGAAGACCATTTCCTTCTTTGCAGCTGCCTTTTACAAAGTTAAAATCCTCTTCCTATGTCCCACTTCAATTTTCTCTGAATTACCAGACCATTTCCTAAAACCTCTCCTCACAGTTCATATTTTCCAGATACTCTTGTTGCTTCCCTTGGACTGTGCGCAGCCATCTCACACCAGTCCGTGCAGCTGAGAGGGGCACCCGAACCAAGTATTTGTGCAATATTAGCCTCTCTGCCATATTGTTGCTTTCCTGGGAATTCAGTCAAAAAACATTATCTATTCTGCTGCCCTACTTTCTTCAAGGAAGTGAGGGGGAAGAATATACCTTGAGGAATCTTGTAAGTGACTTCCCCGGGTTTCCTCAGCTGGCGCAGCAGGAGATCACTGTGAATGTTGATTCCCATTCCCAGCAGAAATAAGAGGAGGCCTAAGAAACCAACAAGAAATGGATTACAACCTGTCTAGTTATCCCTACTAAAGCCCATATGTGAGCTTTATCTTTGCAGCAGGCAGATAGGGGTTGTAAAGTGAGGTGGGTGGATTCTTTTTCAAGTCACAAGATGCATTGCTACCAAGAAGGCTGCTGAACAGGAGAAACACAGGTGACTGGGGACACCAGAGCACTTTCAGCTGCACTTCCCAGGTAGTCACCATTTATTGAACACTCAAGGGAGGACACAAAGTACCCAATGGACACTACTGGCTGATGGCAGCCAGCCACAGCTGTGGACATTACTGCAGAGTAACCACTGAGCTGTAGGCAAGTACCAATACTCTCATTTCACTGCTGGGGAAAGAGGAGCAGAGAGACACAAACTTATCCAGCACATCACTGGAGCTGGGAACAGCACCTACATCTCAGCACCTCTTAGTCCACTGCCAGTGAGGCTGCTTGGACAGAGCTATGGGCATGCACGGAGAGCAGGTACTTGCTGAAGGATGCTGACATTATCTGGCCAGAGTGATCAATTGACCATATTCCATTTAACTGAAAAACTAGAGGCATTTGATTGAGAAGCTCTGCAGGTGACGTGCCCTACATTTTATGCCACATTAGACACTGAGAAAACCACCTCTGACAACGACTGGAAAGCAAGGAAATGAATAGAGGTGGTGTGTGCACTATGAAGTATAGAAAAAAGACTAAATGCTGGTAGAACCTCATCACTTCTCGTAGCAACAGAAAGTTGGTAAGATTCTGTAGAGGAAGAATGTACTGTTTGGTTTTGCTTTAATATTGCAAGTACTGCTAATGCTGATTTTCTTTTTTCTTTTTTTTCACATTAAATATATATTTTATTTATCGTGCAAGTTAAGTGATGTGGTGTTTTCTTTGTTGGGTATGGGAGGTTTTAGTAAACAATGTTCAGAATTTTTAATACGTGGTGCTGTCTGAAAAGACCGAACTTGCATCCACAGTCTGAAACAGGGTACAGAGAGTACCGTGATTGGTTTGTACTTGTCATATCCAAAACATTTCCTCAGACCTCCATGGTAATCATCATTTCTATGTTTACATTTTAAAAACACTCTCTGTACCGTACAAATCTGTAATTCCATCTAACTGCTCCTGTTCAGTTATTCTCTGAGGGATTTTACAGGGTGAAATTCAGCTAGGCTATTAAGTTACGGAATAGAAAGGAATCCTATTAACATACAACCAGACTGTGCATGATCTCTAATCTTCCCCCGTGCCTCACACGAGAAAAAAGAGCTCTTTGTCCCTAAAGCCTCATTCATGCTGGGGTTTTGCCCTTCTTTTCTCTCTCACCCAGAATAGCTGCATCAAATGCAAAGCTCCCTGGCAGGGAAGAGAAAGCCACAGCTTGTGCTTGCACACAGCCACTGCTGGGTGCACACTTCTGGCTGAGCAAGGGCACATCCCCATGCGCCTGCAGCCTGAAATTGCATCTCCACAGCCCATAGCAGCAGGAAGTTCTGGAGTGGAGTCAGTAAAACAAGGCTCATGATTTGAGACTAACACATAACATCATACACCTTCAAACGTGGCTGCCTAGCAGAAAAAAAAAAGTCACTGCACATTTACTTGTTTTATCTGGGCCAGCAGGCAGGTCTTATGATGATTTCCATCACAACAGATTTGATTCACAGGTTCAGTGAAGATTAGGACATAATTCAAAATGCTTACAAATTGCTTGGAGATTAGATCTTGGGAATCCTGCAGCTGTAATTACCTGATGTAAATCTGATGTCGGTGCACCAATCGTTTGGATATTCAGCGCAGTAAATCAGGTAGTACCCCTGGAGGAAGCCATTATAGATACAGAATAACATGCCAAAGAAAAGCAATTGCAGTGGGAAAGGTCTGCCTCTAGTGAAGAAAGGGTAAATAAATGTCCTAAGGTAGATAAGAAAACAAAGTCAGCACATTGGTCATGAAAACATTGTATTTGCAATTTCTCTGCTGTAGGGCAAAAAACTTGAACAAAGCACAAAGTAGAAAATAGGTCAATAAAGATAAAAAAATTGAAAACCACTGAAACAATATAAGATCAGCAATTAATGGGAACATGAAATACTACAGATAACGCATCTTTTTCTGGTCCTTCAGGACAGCACACAAGGTGGGACATTAGAAAGCTCATCCAGATTCATTGATGCTTTGAGAATGTCTCTGTACCTTCCTCCATACTTGTTGGTGAAAATGAGGAATTCGTGCCCAGAAACAGCATTTTTGTTTTAAGACCTTGATGTAATGCTGCAGTGTGCTGAGCCAAAGTTGGTTGTTGTGGCAGGACATGGGCACAGTGGTGTTCAGACATCATTGATGTTTGTGAGGGGCAGTACCAATTGCAATATTGATTCTCTAAATGAGCATTTCTGTGCCATGAGCATCGTGGAGGAGCTTTGTTGTAGAGAAGATATTCCTGATCCCACTACAAGGACTGATCTCTGAGGGCTTTAGCCCATGGTGGCAGATGGAGTTGTGACCCCACTGGCTCTCTCATCCCCTGCAGGATACAGCCTAAGATGTAATTCCCTTTCCCAGCCTCTTCCACTCCACTCAGAAAGAGACCCCCCATGCATCTCTAACACACAGCAGCTCTGTCCTGCTCTGCTCAGACAGTTCAACGCAGAGGTGGAGCAATGGTTTTGGCTGCTTGGGGGCTACTTTGCCTCCAGTCCCTGCCTCYCCTCCATGCTTTCAAACTATTCTTTAAAATAAAATGAGCTAAAGCCCTAAGTTCAAATGCTAAACATCAAGATTTTCATGCAGCTACAGTACCTAGGGCTTTCTTAGACAAAAGCTGTGCTAACAGTAATGTTAACATGTGTAAGCAAATAATTGGTGTTTGTATGGCTCTAATCTTTATATATGTTTGCTATCCATCATCCTTGGGAGAGTGAAACTGAGAAGTTATATCTGTATTTASTAAGTATTTTCTTACCTGGCCAATTAAGTTCTGTAAGTGGTAAAATCTATACCTTTACTTTCTTTCTTTTGCCCTCTTGGGCTTTGGATGGTGCTTTTCATACCATATATGCATTCATAATATGCTTCATAATACAAGCATTGTTGATAAGTAATTCACATCCCATGTTGCAGTATCAACTTAAGCAAGCTGAGGCACAAAATGTCATAACATTATAAATCTAGATTAAATCATACTGTGTCTGGAAGTGAGTAAGCAGAATACAAGCAGCAACATGTTAATGTATTCACTTCTTTCCAAAGCAAGGTAAGACAGATTTCCAGCAATTAAGGCAGTTGTGATGCAGAAGTGCGAATATTTCTAAATGTAGTGAAACCTAAGAGGTATGGAAAATATTTTTCAGATAGCAGTATCGCATTTGTCATACCGATTACAGTATGGAAAGGAATGCTCTATGGAGTAATGTTACCAGTAATCACTGGTTTTGCCCTTTGGGAGTGTGATGCTGGAGCTACGAATAGGTGAGGCCAGCTTTAGCATTCTGATCTGCAGTTGAAGTCATATTCACAAATTTGACCTGAACAGTTACGAGAAGAAGTGTGAAACTTGCAAATGGAGGCTGGGAGAAAACAAATTGTATAGAAGAGGGAATGATACGAACCACACAAAGTAAGTTTAGGAGGTGAATTTATAAAGCAGATTCAAGAAGGACTGGCACTGCTTTTTCCTTTGTCAAAATCAGTTATGTTTAAGAGTCTCTGAGTTTTTACAGCTGATGCAAACAGAAGTTTCTCAGATCCCAGCAAAGCTGATTGTTTCCATCCTGCTTCCTGATGCTGCTGTTGCAGGATAGAGGTTATAGGCCCTTGACAGTTGACTTAGCCTGCAGTAACAGGAGGCCACAGACCTCCCTACCATGGATGTGGTGGACGCACGACAGAAAGAACCTGCATGCAAAGTATAAGCACAATTGCAGAGAAGCAGGAGGCACCAGCTTTGTTTAGTTGTTGCAGGAGTAAAATCCTGGCATTGCTGTAGTCCTGCCTCATAGCAGTTTGGACAATCCAAGTCAGGATTTCATCCAAGAATCTTTGTTGTGGAGCAAATTCCCCAAGGAAATCTCTGTGGGTCTGTAATACCAGAGGCCAGATTCAGTTCTCTGTATCAGAACAATGCCCTAAGTATGTACTTTCATACAGCGCCTGTCAGGTTGTGCTACATGGCTATTTGAGGGTGCACAAACTCTTCCCGATGAGATTTGAGAAAGTAACAGAGATAAAGCAGGGACATTTAATAGGTTTAAATATTCTGTGGAAGAGTCTGCACCTCTGCTGGAACTATTTTGCAGTGTGAAAATCAAAGGAGGACTGAAGACCACCATTTTAGAATAACAGAACAAACCTGGCCTTTTGGTTTTAGTCCAATGACAAATTTGGCCTTTTACTTTCAGTGCAGTATTGATGACTAATTCATTACTCCTTTATTATCTTTACCAGCCAAAGGCACTGCATCTGACTAAACCATTGCCAACAGCTTCTCTTTAAATGAATGAATAATGAATTATTCATTTTCTTCCCCATCATTTATTTTCCAAAAGAACACATTTTGATGAGAAAATCATTTGACATTGTATCAAATTTCATCTTAAAGGTATTAGTCCAGCTTCTTGAAAACTCTGGAGACTCTCGCTTAGACCAAGGGAAAGTGTAGGTTTGCTCTTCTTTCCACAGAAGGTGGAAGTCTTTTCACAGATGTTACCATAATCCACTAACAGTGGGCTCTCAGTCGTCTAACAGCTTGTCAGTCAGAGACGTTCATGCTCCAGCTGTGTCTTCTCTCCAGGGCCTGGATGCAGTAAGTCAGGCAGTAGCAGCTCATTTTCCACTCAGGAAACTCAAGAGGTTTTACACCTGGGGCAACTGGGTCAAGGGCGCTAAGAGTGKGGGGCACCTGGCTCCCTCCGAGCCTGTGGGTCACCAGCCTCCTGCTGTGTCTGCCCATGTATCCCTCTGCCACCAGGCCCTCTTCTGGGTCTAACCAGGGTGAACAAAGGACTRGAGACCAGAAAGATTGCAAGATGGGCGGGGCTGATGTGGTGCCTTTCTCCTTGAAGGCAGGTGCTGACCATAATCCGACTTTGTCCTGCTCATGCTGGGGCGTGGTCTGAATGCCTTGGCTYATCCCCTGTGACCCTGGCCAGCCTCCAGAAGAGAGTTAGGGACTTCTCCTGAGTCCCTGCAGGGATTTTTCAGCTCTCTTTGGACAATGGGGGGAAGTGCCTGCCCTGAATCCCTGGTGAGGATGAACCGACACACCAAATGGAGCCTAGGAACCATTTCCACATGGTCTGGGCTCCAAGTGCTCTGGTTCCTCTCTAGTCCCACCCAGACATATAAAAAGTTAGGAGGGCTGGTGGCTCAGGTCAGGGCAGGCAGCCAAGCCCCCATGAGGGTGATGCCCTCAGGGCCCTCCCAGCTCATGTGTTCTCTGAGCTGACCCTAAAAAACTCTCCCCTGACAGGTGGGTGTGGGCGTAATCACTTCAGGGATCATGCAGTAGGTGAGACACCCTGCTACATCGAGGGCCCAAGTTGCAGTCCCTTTTCTCAGTCCCTGAGAACTCCTTGCTGAGGTGCTGTCTGTAGTTCTCACGAATTTACTGGTACCCTCTCAACCAAAGACCTCTCTAAGGCAGAGGACATCTCTCTTGACTCTGCTGCACCTCCTTCCTTATRGGGGTGCTTTCATTTTGTTGTTTGTACAAATCTCTGTATCTCAGGTGGTAAGCAAAACTGTGTGATTTGTGTGACACTGACTGCAGACCAGTCAGACCTGGAAGGATTTGCCTGCTATCAAACTGTGGAGTTACTTTCGATCTGTCCGATTTGCCTGCTATCAAACTGTGGAGTTACTTTCGATCTGTCCTGTGAGCAGATTGAAAAGATTGGTGTCCAAACCTGGGGAGATTACACAGGCCTGAAACCAGTTCTATTTGCGCCAAAAACTAACATCATAAGAGTCTTTGCCATATTTTGTCACATTACCAGGGAGCTGCTGGCAGACTTGGCATACCTGAGCACTTGGACAAAGGCTCCAGTTGTCCACAAATATGGTGGACTTCTATTTGGAGTGTCTGTGATGCCTTGCACAAAGCCTCCAATTATTCTGGGCAGTTACRGATGTCAAATTACACATCCCAAAGACATCTGCTGCCGAGGAGTCTGACATACTTTCTCTTTCTCAGCCCCATCCTGTAGGCTATTTGTGAATTACACTCTGAGGTAATTTTAAACTTTTTACTACTTTTGAGTTGTGTTACACTAATTCTCATTGAATACTTATAGGAGAAAACTGTCAAGTCAACACCAGGACACAATTTGGCACCCAATTTTCCTGTGGCAAATTRAAAATTTTCAGTTATCCCAGGCTGGCTTTAAACAAATGTAATGGTTAAATTGTCAGTTCCGAGAAGCAGGCAACCTTGCTATCAGTTTAAAGGAAAGTAAAACAAAATACTCCAAAATACTTTCAAAAGTGAAATAAAGCATTTTAACCTTCCTTCATCATGATATCTACAGATGCCCCAGCATCACAAACCAGGTAGAMCCTCCTCACCTGTCATATTCCTCTCATCAAACATCCTACCCTGAAATGCTTTGCCCTGCACTCCCCCACTTACTCTTATGGAATCTGCAGCAGTCCGAGAAGGTCAACAGGCAGGAATATTTAGACAAGGAGAGAAAGTAGGTTATTAGCAGGTATTTGTACTGTGCCAGRTGGACCATGTCCCTTTTGTTAGGTCTGCACAGTGAGACATGCTCAGGCACGGACTCAGGAACAAAATCTGAGCTACAGCCCKGGTGACACACCGGCAGTGCCAGCAGGCGGGAAGGATGGACTGCCCGTTAGGCCTCTGGCAATACCCACTGTGGGTGCGGGACAGACAGCAGATTTCATCTCTTGTATTGTAGTTCTRTCTCATCTCCTGATGTAAGGAAGCTGTAGGTTCAAGAGTTGAGCTCTTCTTCTGGAGCTCATGTCCAGCTACAGCTGCCTGCAGAGCCCACCAGTGCAAGGGGTGTGCAGTGTCTGTGTGTGCCACTGGCTGACCCCCAGCTGCAGGGCACATCTTCCTGGCCAGGGCAGGGAGCCACTCTGTGCCCCATTCCTGCATCATTGGGACAATGTGAAACCATCAGATAACTGTAATCACTTCCTCATCTGTGGCCCAGTTTGTAAGCTCATCTTAAATCATTGAACAGAGTCAGTGATGGGAGCAAGAGAACTACCTTTTAATTTTAATCGTGCTGATTTGTTTATCTAGTGATGACTAACACACAAAGTTGGATTGAGCTCTTCTTTCCAAGCCATATGCAAAATACCATACTTCCATGTTCCTCCAAAGATCTTTGGACAAACTTTTGATGACTATAATTTAAGGAACAAGAAAGCTAGATATATTACTGAAAATCTTACAATTCAGCTGCATAAAATGATATTAAATCTGTCATGTCAGTTTAATTTCTGAGTGTTCTGTCTAAAAAAATTGGCTCAAGTCAATCCTTGGGATGTTTGTGGTTCACTTACGAAATTCATCCAACCTGAAGCCTGTTTGCAGGGACAGTCTTTCTTTGTGGTCTCTTAGTAGCAGGTACAGGGCTGGATGAAGACTTCTGGGAGGAGCAGACTCATCTTTCTTGGGCAAGAGATACAGGCATGTATCTGATCAAGGGACGGGAGAAGGACTGGGAAACCCTGAGACAGATGGCAACATAATTGGGTTTCAGGAGTTCTTGAGAAGACGGGCAATGGAAAGGAGAAAGTCTGGGCAGCACTGATTTAATGCAAAGACAGCAGAAATGCAGTAGGATTCAGTGGCAAAATGAGAAGAGACATCTAAGACACTGCCATACTGAACCATGGGGACTGCTGAACTTGTACTGAACATTAATAAGAACAAACTTAATTGAGATAAAAAATAACACACAATATTAGAAAATAATATATTTGGGAGAGCTGAAGAGCTCTGACCAACAAGTTTCATGATACTGAAAGGAAGTTAGTTTGAATGCAACAAAAAGAAATTTCTGTTAAATGTAATGTAGAAAAAATATTGAAGTAAAGAGCTTGGTAGGACTGAGAGAAGGGGGATAACCACAAGTTGCAGACAAAAGCGGGTCCTTTAATAAAGAGAAGACAAAGTSTAAAGGTTTGGAATTAGTATTAATTTTCCTATTTCAGTTGATAAATTATATTCCATTTAAGAGAGGCAGAAGGTAGCAGCTGCTGAGGACAATTGACCACCATTTACTGCACTTTGTTTTGAATGATCTGACACTGGCTTCTGCCAAGAGAGAGTGCTGACTGTGAAGGACCTCTGCTCTAATGCAGTTTGATACCTTCAGGGTTTCATAATGTCTCATGACTCATCTAACATTTTATACAAACTGAACATCTCAAAGATGATRAACTCCCTAGAATAGATTAGCAATTGCTTAACACCAGCATTTATGAGTAAAGCTCCAGAGTGGTACTTGCTGTACCAGGAAGGCTGACACCATGGATGACAGCACTTGCAGAACAGTCAAAGGAATTAGCAACTGCACTTGACTTATGGCCACAGAGCTAAATACAGATTTCAGGTTGAAACCTTGGTGACAGGTCAGAAAAGCTCAGTTGTTCACAACTGCATTTGAATAAAGTGGGATTATAGGAAAAATATTTTCGAAAGCATGTGTATCTGATAGGAAAGGCTAAAAATAAAATGCTGCTTCTGTATTACCGTCAATCATTGCTGAAAAAAAACCCATGATGCATTTAACCTTGGATAAATTTAAGGAATCTGTAACACTCAGTTTCAACATTATTAGCACCTGAACTAGTTATTCTGACCATGTAGAACTAGTCAGTAATGCCTCATTGATTGCTATAAATTTTAAGCATGCTATGCAGTTAGTAAAGTAAGAAGGATAAATACAGTTTAGAGATAAAGCTTAGTCCTCTTCACATTGCGTGCAGATATTATTAGATATGCTATATTTAATAAAATGTAAGTGGTTGGGAAAAAAAAGGAAGAAAAAGGAAAGGACTAGGACCTAAAAAAGGGTGTTTGGTTTTAATTAGTAAAGATGAATTGTGTGGGCTTGACTACAAAGCAAAAATTTTTTCTCTTCTAAATTCACTGCACCAGCAGCCAGGTTTCAAAAGTGTTTTGCAAGTTTGTTTATAAATTATTTCATTACTTCTTTTRGTTTTCTTCCATTATTTCTTAAAATGTCACTAGAAAATCTGCTATCTCCCAGTGATTACCAGCATCCAGATAGAACCAACAAAGGAGAATTCTTCCTGGTAAAAAGGCACTGAATCATGAAAAACATTGATCTTTTCTATTGCTTTTGCAGATATAGGAACAAAACCCTGTACTTCAATTACAATTCAAGGGACACCAGGAACAGAGTTGTTGGGTTTGGTGCACTAACAAGCTGCCTCAGCAAGTCACAATCCATCAGCAAATTACATTCAGTATACATTTATACCAGTATATTTGTTTCTCAAATGTTTCCATTTTGGTGTATAAACACCAAATAGGTTTTAAATACTCTTAATTAAAAATATTATTTTCTTTTAATTTGCTATTAGCTAGCCACTTATTTTTTCCTTTTTGTTTGTATTGTGGAAAGGAGATCAGAATGACAGCTGAACTAAACAAAAGGAAAAATTGATTGACTGCCCATAACCAAAGGCAGCTGAAGCAAAAGCCAGATGAACCAGACATTAGTTTCTCATCATTCCTTTCTCACCATCACTTGTCAAATTTGGCATATTCTTCGGAAAGATGGGGCTTTGTTTATAAAGTACTTTTCTCTTTCATAGCCAAAGAAGGTAAAGTGGAGCTAATAGAGCAAAGGACGTAAATTCTCTATTTAGATCCCTGCTGAAATCAGTACCAACCCCTACAAACTCACAGTTTGTCCTCAGACATTACAGAGCCAAGTTACTGGAGTCCAGAATGTACAGCCTGATGGACTTCTTGTCTAAACAGTAATACTTGCAACAGCCTCTTTGACTCAGAGTCCTGTATATCTATAACAGCAGGAGAGAGGACTCATTTCTATATTTAACTTAGGTAACCCTATTTTCTTGAAATAGGTTTGTTGAGTGAAGCAATTGACATAAATTGGATATATTATAGGAGAGGGATGTAGGAGCAGAAGATGTCCTGTGTCTTGACCTTAGATTTTTTACACCGTCTCACATGTCAACCTTATAAGTTACCTGGGTTTTCCTGGTTTAGAGGATGTTATCAAAAGTGGCTGTAAAACTGATTGAAAACTTATATCAAGGGATACTTAACAACTGTTTACTATCAAACTAGAAGGATCTTTTGAGGGACGTTCTGCAAAAGACTTTTCTGGTACTACTCAGGAGTTTTTTTCATTAATATTATGCATCTGGGGGAAAAAAATGTTTTCAATGTTTGTGGCTGACACAACTCTGAGAGATGCTGAGCACACCAAGAATGAAGGCCGGAGGTTACAATAATCTTGAAATACTCATTTTATAATTTTAAAACAATAGATTTAATCAATAAAAACAAAGGCAAAATACAACACTTAGCTAAGACCAAATGTAAAAGACAAGCTGAAAAATGGGCTGGATAGCAGAGGGAGTGCTGATAGGTGGCAAACTGAGCATGAGCCAATGATGTCAGGCTATTGTGAAAAAGGCAAATGTGAAACTGTGTTTGGGAATGGGCATGTTGTTGGAGACACCTGAGGTAACAGTTCTCCTTTTCATGATGTTAGTTGGAATTGAAATTATACTTTGTCCAGCTGAACTCAGCACTCTATAAAAGACAAAGTAGAAGCAGCCCAACGAAAAGAAACTGTGGTCTAGGAAATGTGATATATAGAAAGATGGAAGGACTCAGGGCTTTTTAAAATAGCTAAGAGAAAAACAGTAGAAGACATCACAACAATCTGCAACTGTATAAAAAGTTCCTGCAAAGAAGAAAGGAGTAAAACATTCTCCTTGTCTACTAGGAACACAATAAGAAGCAACAGGCCTAAACAGCTGTACAGAAAATGCATCTTAGACATTAGGGAAAGACTTCCAGAGAAGCACTGGAACATACTAGGAATCTCAATAAACAGCAATTATTAAGAACAGACCAGACAAATGTCCATCAGGAACGAGAAGAAAATTTGAGGACTATATGTGGCCAGGAACTGCCTGGGAATGGGAACCTAGAGTCATTTTAGTCAGAGAGAGGCTCTGATGAACTCAGCATCATGCCATCTATCACAGTTGAAACCCTAATTAAACTCGGTCCAGATTTTTTCTTTTATGGGGATTAGAGGAAAGGACTACTTGTATGGGGATTAAAGTTCAACTTGACTAGATGGATTGTGGTGATGACAAATGTGCAGATCTCAGAGTGCCTCATGATTACCTCTGCTGCTTGATGGTATCTAAAGGGCAATAGTACTTAAAGATTATGAGAATATTTGTTGTTTTATCTAAGCAATAGTATATCAAAGGCTTAGCCAGTGAAAGCATACATTTCAGCAAGGTATGTCCCTCTTTTCTTCTTCAGAAATAATAATTTAATATTTATGAGAACAGATCACATTGTTCCTATTGCTAAACTGTGGGTGTCTGCCAAAAGCATGAAATACGTGCCAGAGWAAGTTAACCAGACACTACACTGTGCACTTCAAAAAGTTCTCTGTTCCACTGAAGCAGAGAGTTCTGAGAGTTCACAGAGGCTGAGATTATGAGCAGAACAGAAGGATGCATYTACATGAAAAGCGGCACAAAATCCAAGGATGCACAAATCTGTGCTTTTACAGCTGCACTTACCAGAGAAAGTGTCATCATTTTCCATAAGCTGTCCACAGGAGCCTGAGAAATGACCAAAGGAAGCCAGACAATCGGTAAGCTATTCTTCTTCAACATTAAATCTTGGTCAGACTATCCAACCAACATACACTGGACTCTAGAGCTGCAGCTAGACTTGTAAGACACATTACTAGTAGTTTTTAAAATACTCTTGGCTGGCTTTTCCCACTCTAGTAGTTCCTTCTTTTCCTCTTTTATGCCTGAATTCCTGCTCTGTCTCCATTTTGCCTTTCCGGTCTTCCTGATGTTGTTCTTTCTTTGTCCTTCCTTCTTCAGATCCTCACCTCTTTGTGGCTCTTCATGTGCTCACGAAATTGTGAGAAAACTGAGGGTGTAAACTAAGCAGTTTCTCTCAAGCTCTCTTTGTGTGAGGGAGAAACAGGCCAGATGTTTGGTGGTGAAGGGTTTCCAGCACTGGTCTCTAGGTGGTGGAGCATGTCCACCCTCAGGGACCCATAAGGATGTGTTCAGAGGCAGGATGCTCCCTGCCGCTGGTCATCCCAAGCAGCTGTGGCTGGCAGAGGGAGTCAAAGAGCAGGGGCAACGCTTTGGGGCTACAGGAGACTGAGGTACACACCTGAGGACATGGGTGTCTGAGGTGTCAGCCAGCTGCAGAAGCCTCACCTTCAGCACATGAGATTTGACACATCTGGGCTATTTATTCTGCTRCATGAAGTAGTTTGAGATTGTAAGCTATGTGTTGCTGTTAAAAAAAAATCTAAAAAAAAMCCCCAAACTGGACAAGCTCCCCCATAAAACCAAAAACCACCTTTGAGAAAACTGAGGTTGTAGTGTAGTTTAGTTTAAAGCAGTTTCTCTCTAGCTCTGTTTTATAGATGCTCTCATCAGAAACAGTTGGAAGTCCTGCCTCTGCTGAGAGTTCTTTCACCATGCAGCAGGATACTGGTAGAGAGACTTTTGAGCATTTCACCACAGTCCACAGACTTCATAAGTGCCTCACTGGGTCATCTTCTTCCTTATTTGTTATTATGGAATGAAATGCTTTATGAAACTGAAAGATTCAGCAACAAATCTCTACAGCAGTTTAGGCCTGTTGTGTGTCGGGAAAATCTTCATAACTAAAATGGCCAGAAACACTGCATACATTCTTTTTTCCAAAATGGTAAAAAAAGTTAAAGCTGAAAACTGTAATTTCTAAATCCTTGGGGTCACATTTTGAAGAACATTGGTTGAAACATCTTAGATTTGGAAGGGTAATAATCCAAACTTCTGAACCTGTATGATCTCATGGCACTCATTGCGGTACATACCCATAGAGATGAACAAAATTTGAAGCCAGGTCAGATCCTGAGCTTGTGCTTACATTAAAATGATCAGAGGACTTAGTAGCCTTTTTTTTTCCCCTAAGGAAAAACTACCATGGGCTGACGCTGAGTCACAATCGTCTGTTTCCTTGAAAAATATGTCAAAAGATTTCCTAACACTGAGAGCTGCTAAGTGAATCACTCAGCATAGTGTCAGTACTGTCTCTTGATACCTGGATATCRCACTCTCACATCATGACTTTTTCATTTCCATTTCTTCTCACTCCTACCCCACTACTGCCTTAGCTGTTTTTAACAGCTCTCCTACTTGTCCCTTCGTGTGCTCTTTCACCTGACCTTTCTATCTCTTCCCACCTTCTAGCCCTGACTGTAAGCCTCACAGTGGTTTTTGTTTCTCTGCATTCAAGACAAGTTGTATTTTCCTAAGCCATGTTGCCAGAACTCCAGCTAGGAGACCACTTCTTCCCTGTTGATTATCCTAGCAGCCAGAAAAATCTTGCTCTGCCCCTACAGTGCCAGCCTAGACCATACTTGGCTGGATTGCAGCCTCGCACACTGTGGTCCTGCTTATAGCCTCAGATGAACCAGAGGAAGAGACTCTGAAAATGTTAGCTGATGACCTTTATATTTGAACAGATACAAATGCATTTCTCAGACAACTCCGCCAAGTTTAAATTGCTTTGCCTAGGAAGAGCCAGAGATATGTCTCACTTTAGTAACCTTAATCCAGGCCAAGTTTTAAAATGTGAATGCTTTAATAGTTTGTTTTTTTAAAAAGGTTCTGAAGAGAAGAAAACAGGCAAAAAAACCCTCAATAGCATAATGTAAGTACTTTTCTTCCTCTCTGTCRTTTCTCAACATTTCTTCCTCTCCTGTTCTCAGGAGCAACAAGAGTTTTATAGAGGTCCATGCAGTGTCCTACCCCAGAAGTGTGACAGGAATCACTGGAAGGTTTGGTTAGGACCACACTGTCTAGAGGTATTTTCATGTGCATCTCTAGCAGGAGACCCTGCTAATGTGGCTATAATGCTTTGGGTAGCCCAGCTAACTCATTCAGAGCTCTCTGTAGCCTTCCTGCCCCGCCCTGAGTGATGGCAGGATGACCTAGCTCGAGGAGACTCGGCTTTGCATGAGAGTCACCCAGCCCATCTTTACCAGTATGTCAAAGTGCTGCAGGTCATCACTCTGCCTCAGGACCTGCTTCAGCATAGTCCTGCCTGCGAACTGATCTGTTCCTTAGCATCTGCCCTAGGCAAACCCTCTTTCTCTAGTAGACAACATATCTCTTTGCAGACAACCTTGATAAGGTGACGTTTTCCAAAGACATTTCTGGGAGGCAGTCTCCCAGCATGGCAGGTGTTGGATTAAGTTAGTGAACTCTAGAACTGTTATAAGCAAAATGGTATCTGATATATGGCTAAAGCTGACTGTGGCTGTTGCTACTTTATTAAATGTTTATAAAGAGTAGTTAGGAAGGAGGAGGTCAAACCCAACTTCCTTCAAACAGGACCTCTTTTCATTGTTATTGAAGGTCACATTTGGATACACCGTTCTAGGAATGGTGAAACTTTCTGCCCATCCTTAGRTATTAATACTGAAGCAAGTGATGTTTCAAAAGCTCACCGTGGGTAGAACTTAGCTGGCTCTTAGAATAAATTTGAACCTGTAGAAAAAGATATTTTTTCTTCTTATGAGTTGACTTTTCTCATTTGTCTGCACTGAATATTTTAATCCAGTTTTAATTGATTTTGTTTCGTTGGGGTTTTTTTACAAAATAATTTCATTGCTATTTTTGTATCAACGAGATGTTGCAAAAGTAATTAAAATGTCAGCTGAGTGGTCAGCAAAGAGAATGGGGGTAGATGTACATGAGTTTAATTATTTGACCAAATTCAGTAAGGATCATCCTACTGATCAATTCACCTGCCAAATTTAAATCCATTTCTAGAGAGAGAAGGACACTTCAAGGTGTATAACTTAAGAATAGTCTCTTGATTTAAGTTTGAAAGTATTTCTTTATCATAATCCTTCTTGACCAAAATTACTTTAATTTTGAAGGAGATGCCAAGAATATAACTTACTCCAAGGGAAATAGGTGCAATGTCTGGGATGGACACTGATTTACAATCATACTACTAAGAGCTTATTTTATTTTTCTTAACTCAGCTTCATAAAACTGGCAAATTACCTAATTGTATAAGCTTACTATAAGGGGCTTATTAAAGTGTGTCCTTTTGTCAAACAGTATTTGTTGGCTTAGTAAAAAAGTGCTATCTCCATAATGGCTGCCTCTATTTTGATAAGAAATCAAAAAACAGACTTGTGGATCTTGAAAGAACAAGATTCATCACAAATTTCCCACTGCACATATAGAACGAACCTTAACACTTTTCTTTTGCTTTTTATTTCCTACTTAAAAGAGCAGCCCCAATAAGGGAATACTACAGACATCCCATGATTAAAACAAGTAATTTTCTTGTTTGGTAAAAGCATTACTATTTTGAAGTAAAAACATTTACTGGAGCTCCTGTATATAATTTAATTTTTTTCTCTCTCTTAGTATAAGCCTTTATAATTCTGCTTTTCCTATATCAACAGCAGGAATGTGGTAATGCAAATCCAGGTCTTTACATCCTCGCCAGTCTTACCAAAGCTCAGTGGAGTTTGGAGCTCAGAATGTTATCGTCCAATAAGGATTTAAACTCGTAGGATAACAAGTGCTTTAACTTCCTCAGTGGGCTCAAACCTCACATGGGTGAGATCAGAGGAGCCTACATGTGCCTTGGTGACATCCTTGTGGCTGGGACTCAGGTCCCTGCCCTGGGACTGCAGTTGGAACTGCAGTTCTCTGCAGCGCAGCTGGGACTGAGCATTCACCAAGTCATTTTGTACTTAACAGCAACGGTGAAGTCTCGGAGCAAGCGTGAATACTCCTTTGGTGCATTTTAATGGCCCCGCTCCAGGGAGCAGAGATGACACTAAGAAAACACTTCCATGACATGCTCTGCCCATACAGTGGTTCCCTTTACTTTTAGAGGACAGAGCAGACATTCTGTACATGGGGCTCAGGCCAGAGGGCTGAGTGCAAGACAACAAATACCTCTGGAATTATAAATTGTAATACCCTGGAGCACACAAGCATACAAAACCTTCCTGAGCAACCAGATTAAGGAATTAAAGCCTTAGATTGCAGTAGGAGCAGTGGGTATGATGGGGGATGGAGAGCAGGGACATGGCACACCGTAATGCCTACTTGGGAGAAAAATCTGGAGTACAAATACAAAGCCATAAAGGATTGTAAATCTGCCTGGTTATAACAAAATAGCACAAATGAATTGGCATCAGATAGAAAGATACTCTTAAGAGGCATGTTGTCTTGAAAAGAGAAGAAAGATAAAAGTCTTAAGTTATCTCTGCAGAAAAACTTCCAGACCAAGAGACAAAAGGAAAAATCCTATGGGTACAATTTGGGCTGGGCAAAAACTATAGGTTTCTGTAATGTTAGCCCACTTTCCAAAAGGAAAGGAGTGTATTGATAGGATTATTTGTGCTAATCATTAGAAAGGCAATCAGATAGCATTCTATTTTGAGAGCAGAATTAGGAAGGTATTTCGTAATGCTAGAGAAGGCTGCAAGGAAGCAAACTCCAAACCAGCACTGGGTACATGAGCATTTTACAATTCTGAGGCAAAGCATACAAAGACACGTTTTTGTTGACTATTAATGCATTAATTTGAGGAATCTGGATAAAAATAGCAATGAATCTAGTATTTTCACAGAACAGAAGAAATTATATGTTAGCATTATTGAAATACACTGCAATGACTGGGGAGCAAGGAATGCGTGGAACAGGCAGAGCAAATGGCCAGCCTCTGTTAGGGATATCACTGGCAGGTCTAGAATTACTGCCAAGTCCAAACAGCAGGAGAGAGGATGCAAACGTGTTACTGTGTAGCTGGTGAAGGCCGAAAGGAATCTGGTTAGGGTCTATTCCAAAGCACCAAGGTAAAAGAAAGAGAACAGGATTTGTTACTCATCAAATACCTGCATATTTTGTATTGGGAGATTAATGATAGAGGTTTCAAGAGGCCAACAATAAAAACGTCTTTAGTTATTGACACTTAGTGATGGGGACTTTCTAAGACAAAAGGACAAAATAGCTATTTCTATGGGGGGAAAAAATAATCTCTGGATTGGCTCTGTTGGATCTAGTGGTTATTATCTTGTCTGGTTATATTCACTACTAGCAAGGAAAGCACCACTCAAATATATACATATCCCTCAAACTTCATCTAACTTCTGTTTATCCACTTCATGTTTCAAAAAACATTACTAATACACTAAAACTCTGTATGAACTAATACAGAATACCTCTAAAAATTATGAGCAAATTAATTTATAAATTACTTACTCATTTGGAGCCTCCATCCATCTGCACTTCTCTGGAGGCTTAAGCTCTTTTCTTACTGATCACAAGAAAGTACTCCTACTTGAAAAAAGGACCACCAGCATGTCCAGGTAAACATAGCACCTGCCTGACCAAGCAGGCAGTCCAGGCAGGCACCGCATTCTGCAGAGCCTGGGGAGAGGGAGAGCCTTTTTCTTTCTCCTCCCAGCTTAGTTTCAGAGAGAGGGGAACTGGTCAAAAGAAATGTTAAAAAACTTACTGCAAGAATGCCGTTTCCAAATGCTCCTCATTTCTCATTCTCTTGCCACAAATGTCTGCTTTCCCTGATCTTTTTAGAAAGACGTCAATTTGTAGAAAACCAAGTACAGGCATACCAAATGGGTCACCTCCAGTCAAAGGAGTTTAGGGATCCAGCTGCATCTCAAAGATCAGTATCTTACTTAATGTCTTTYGGATTCACCTCAGTGCACTTCAGAAATGAAAACAGCATTTCGGTGTGTTAATATATTAACAGAGTAAAACAGTGTGGGCTTGATTGAAAACGAAGTTGCAAGAGAAGAAAATAAATAAATAAATGTAATTCTAGCTGGTCTTTGAAATGCCTCTTTAAGTTACGGGCAGCACAGAAGCTGCAAATGGAGCACCCTRTCTTTTACACCTCTGTCTTCAGGATTAGCTTGGTAAGTCAGTGGGACAAGGCCTTCCCTGCTGCCATCGAGCATGGTGGCCTCTCCTCTGCTCCCTCACCCCTCTGTCTTCCTCACTGCTAAGAGAAATGCAGCATTAAGATTTATATGGAAATGGATTGCAAAGGCTTCCTCTCATTGCCTTATGTTTTGCTTCCCACATTTGGTTTTTGCAGCCTGACTGCAAAATGGAAATGCRGCAAACGGGTTTCTCCTCGCCACCTGAGAGCTTCCTCTGGCATTCCCAGCACAGCCCCTCTAGCCGGAAAGGCTGTATTACAAACCACATTTCAAAGCAAAATATGTTGTAAGTCATTTATCACAAGAGGTATTCCTGTACGTACATCTTATTCCATTCATCATTTTCAGCTCATGGCCAGCTTTCCACAGAGACTGCATATACAGATGGCAGACTTGGCATTCATTTCTTCTCTCACTTTCTTCTTCCTTTTCTCTGGCTTTCCACCCCATCACTTTTGGAGGCCTGTGCCATCACAGAACCTACCTCGTGAAAGTGAAGGAGCTACAAGCTTATCTAAAACAGACGTAAAAACTCAGATTTAGATTTTTTTCAGATTCCAGATAATTCAGATTTTAAGGATGTTATCTTTAGCACCAGAGAGCATTTGATTTTGACTAAATTCACACCATGATGCTGTAATAAAGTGCACATTGAGACACAAAGAGCTGGCTAACTAAGGATAGCAGCCAAACAGGCTGGGGGTGGAATTCCTCCCTTCCATCTCCTCTCCAGCAGTAGCAGCAGCCTGCCGTCAGCCTTTCCTGAAAGCCACAAAGAGAGAGGCTGCTGCCTAGTGGTGGCAGAGAAAGGCAGAAAGCTTACTGCTGTCGCGGTTCACCACGGGGCACTGGACAAGGCAGGATGGAGGGAAGGTCTCCTGGCTCCATCCACCTCCCTCTTGAATCCTCTCGAGCAGCAAATCTTTGTTCTGAGCAGCACTAGGGGAGAACTGGCTCTTTGACCAGCAGTCAGTACCCAGATGAGCATCTGCTTTCTCTGTCAGCAGCGGGCTGGTTGGGGGCACAGCACCTGCCAGACCTGGCTCACAGGGCTCCTCTGGGCAAGCAGAGAGGTCCTCTAAAGTCCTTGTCAACGAGATGCCATCAGCATTAACCCAGTTTACAGAACAGTATTACAGTGGTCTTCACTACGCTCCAGCATACTCCTCAACAATCTGACAATAAATACAAAATCACCACTGATGAAGCTGGCACATGGCACAAATTCTAGACAAATGGTGACTATTAATGGATGTGGGGGGCAACATTACTGAGCAGTGTGCCCATACAGAAAAGTTACTTTAAAATCAAAGAAATACAGTGATACAAACAAAAACCACTCCTAAGGAGCGATAGATTGTAACCTTGGTTACAATCCTGGTTACACCAGCTCCAGAGTGCTCTAAGTAGCCTGGAAATACAGGATGTCCTTCTGTGACTCCAAACGTAAAAGCACTCTCCCAATCTGTAAACATGGGAGTAGCATGGGGGAACAGGAAAGTGATCCTGGCCCTAGACATGCTATTACGACTCTGGGGCTGTATTAAACATCACACACTGATGTCTTCATTTTAAAATGGATATAGAAAAAGAGGAGAGGAGGAAAAAAGCCACAGAAATTATCTGAGGACTGAGGGGGGAAAAAATGTCTTGCACTGAGGGTCATCTGCTGTGGTTCAGTGACATTATAAATCTAGATCAGGACACTTCAAATAAAAAATATTGTAGCTATTTGACACCATGTCCAAAAGCAGGACAAGTTAATTATGCTGGCTTAAGCCTGTTCCTAAATTTATGAAAAGGTAATTTTATCCTGGTCAACTTCATGTTGGATGAAGTATCRTGTGTCTGCACCATTCTAACTCTGTGTCAGATCAGGTAATGTCTGTTCCCCTATATCTGGCAAAAATCCACCACAAACCCATAAATTCAGCATAAGTACCATATCATGTGCAGTAATTAATGCATCAGAAATATGATCATGTGCCTCTATATTATCTGGATCAAACTGATGCTGACAGAGGACCTGACAGCTCTGTAACAAGCAAATTAAAACATGATCCAGTTACTGTGTAAGTGATATCATGGTAAGAAAATACCAAAGGATACTAAGGAGCGCTTTTCATTAGCACAGGGTGGATAGTAAAAGCAAGGCCCACTGGGAGAAAATCAAGACTAGTCAAATTTAAGCAAGAYRTTTTAAACCTGTTTAGGTAAAGGTAAAAGAATTCAGAAGATAACACTACCAAAGAAAACACTGTATTTTTCCATTTTAAAAAATGATGGATTCTTCATCTTCTGGGTTCTTCAGATCAAGACTTGAAGTTACTCTGAAATACATGCTTCAATCTAAAAGAAGCTACTGGGGCAACACAACTGGCTAGAACACAAAGGAAGGTAGAATATCTTAGCACAGTAGTCTCTAAAAATCTGTGTTTCTCCATTATGGACTATATTGTCCTTTTGAGAATACCTCTAATCAGAATTTCCCTTCCTCATGTATGTTTGCTATAGTAGACGAGACAAAATTAGGAATTATAAAAGCTTCCCTGTGTAGAGAAAGAAGTCACTAAATCATGCAGCAATATACGAAGAAACTGCTTCATACAAACACAGAGTAATGCTTAAGTACAGGTATCAGGTGATCAGTAGTAAAAGTAGGACTGGATTAACAAAATACATTTATAATTAAGAGTGGAACAGCTTAATTCACTTCAAAATGTTAAAGTCAGAAAACATAGTAGGCTACATCCATTAAGCAATGTAATTTTATTATTATTCAATTTAATGCTTTACTCATTATCCTTACAGTCAAGTTTAATCACGAAAGTATTTAAAACTGTTGTTAGATTATTCCTAGTAAAGATAATAAATCCAAAAAAAAAAACAACTAAGCTAGACCCTGACTGTTTTATCGAACTACTGAACCTCTTTTCAAACACTGTATGACAATGAAATGTTCTGATCCAGTGTGACCAGTACCCATTAGTAATACAGTTTATCCAACATCATTTTATAAGGCAAACAGCCATAAAACGCAAGTGCACATCATACATAAGTGCACTTCTTTCTACCCCACCTTCAGCACTGCAGTAAGACAGCCTGCCCACCAGCATTGTCACCAGGATGGGGTGGCACTCAGTAGAGAACAGGAAAGCCTAACAGCCCATGAGATACTGCCTAGAAAATCCAGCAGCTGCAAGTGGACTTAGGCTGGAGCTGATGCTGGATGGCAAAACCTGTGAATCCCCAGTGGTCAGAGATGTCTCCTCCGTTGTCTTCTTCTTCCTCCAAGGATCGCGTAAGTCCCATTCTAGTTAAAGGCTTAGTCTAGATTACAGCTATTGTGTCACATGCTGATTACTAAGAATTTGACCCAACCTTCAGAGGGTCCAAGTAACTAAAAAGTCTAGGTAACTAAAAACTCTAGAAAAGAAGAAAGATGCTCAAAGTCTGTTTAACTGTAAGCTATGTTAAAGACTAAAAAAATCTGTGCAACAATAAACTATCCTGCCTGCTACAAACTGTAGATAACAATAAGATGTGCTGATTTTTAAAACGTTAATGTTATCAATAAAGCTTTAATTATAACCACCACTGTGTGGCCATTGGTCATTTACCAAGGATCCCTCAAAGAACCTCCCTGTCCCATAGCATTGTCAGATGAAACCCAGAAAAACTTCTATTTTGTGATTTTACTGCTCTTTTACATAAAAATAGAGCAGTAATATTTAATACAACATTTCAAATACTAATTGAGTCAGTAGAATCTCAGAATGGCTTGCATGAGCAGGGCCTGCAGACTGTAACATATGCCGTATTAGAAAAATTTTTATGCAGACTTGGTTGCAGTGAGGACATTTACAAGCGAAAAAGTACACTCCAGCAACAGACGAGAAGCCACCCAAATTGTATGGGAAAGAAAATGTATGAAAATACAGTGCTTTTGCTTAAATCCAGCAGTAAATTTGGAAAAGAAGCCACAGGCTCAATGGATGTATGAATACTGGTAGGGTAACRTTTCTTTCAGTTGTCTAGTGGTGTTCATTGATAGTTGTGCTTCTCAAACAATCAGAAATTCTTGAAATAACAGAATGCATAGATCAAATTGTGTATAACTACGCATAAGCAATAAGTCTAGCTTCCTGGAAGCCAAACCTGTTATATATATATATAGCCTATATAACTCCAGCTAACTCCTCCAGCAAAGACAATGTTAGTGAAAACAAATATATCTCTAAAATAGTGCTTTAGCACCATAAACCATTCTCTCTTTTAAACTTATCTACGACAGCCTAGAGTTTCTATCCCTAAATTAACTGTAGAGATTCTGCAAATGGATTTTCAATATATTGATTTTGGTTGAGTTGCAAATAATAAYTTCTGATCAAATATTACAAGAACGTTTTCTATTTCTGTGATGCAAACTAAAAAAACCAGAAATAGGAATTGTGGTAAAAAATGGCAAACCAAGTCAGAAAAAGTCTCATCCCAGAAGTTACACAGCTCTTTGCTTCATGATGGCATAAAGTTGTCACATGCACTTGCCATTTGTGAATAAAAGTAATTTTTTGACTATAAACAGATAACCAAAAGTCAAATTTCTCATGAAAGAACTCCACAGAATATGGAAGTGGAGTGCAAGATAGATTCTGGTGATACACTCCAGAACTAAGTCCCACTGACTGCAGAACCAGGTGACAACTGTAGAGCTATATCTCTTCAAAGTTATCACCAACGCTGGATCGAAACTCTACTATTTCTGTGAGCTCCTGATTAGTAAATACAGAATGAATTAGATTTACAGCATTCATTGACTCTGATACGACAAGGTTTCTAAAAAGAAAATAAATTAAAAGGAAAAAACCCACAATTTGGTAGTAAAGTGAGAATGCTTTGGTACTACTACTGCTTTGGTAGTAAAGCGAGAATGACGAACTGAGCGCGAAGAACCAATTTCCGTGCCGTGGCACACACACAGCAAGCTCGCAGCGACTCTGTTTCCCCCGCGCAGACGGCAGAGCCGTGCGCTCCCCGCTCCCCGCGCTCCCGCGGGTTTGCCCTCGGCCAGCCTCGCGCATATTCCCACGGCAGGATTTGGCGGCCGGCGCTGCTCCTGGCGCTGCATATGAGGCGCTTCTCCTGCCCGCTATAAGCGCATCCTATGTGCCTTCACATAATATTTGGATAAGTTTCATTCAAACCTKTGGTCCAGCTTAGCGAAACCTCCTTTTTCCCCCTTTTTCTTTTTCCCCTCCCCTAAGAGAACAATTGAAAGCATACATCCTCTCCCCTGTTTCAAGCACCCGAGCACCACCTGCTCCTTTCCCCGGCGGCCGGTCCGGGGTAGAGATGCCCTCCCGCCGGCCCCTACGCTTCGAGCGGAGTGCAGGGGCGCGGGTGGCCAGCCGGACGCGGGAGGGAGCGACGCTGCAGCCAGGACCCTCCCCGGCCCCGCCGCCCGCCCGGCTCCGGCTGCGCCCGTTCCCGCAGCTGCCCTTGGTGTAGAGCTTCCCGAGGCGAGGCGGCAGCGGAGCCGTGCCCGGCGGCGGTACCTGTAGAAGTAGTGCCAGCAGAAGAGGCAGCAGAGGAGGCGGCAGCCGAGCGGCTCGAGGCGGGGCGGGCTGCGCAGCGCCAGCAGCAGCGCGGGCACCAGGAAGGAGGGCAGCTCCTGCAGGAACCAGGCGCAGCGCGCCGGCAGCCGGCCCCGCGGCCGGCACAGCCGCTCCTCGTGCTTCCCGTACCGGGACGGCACCCGCAGGTACAGCGAGAGCTGCAGCAGCGCCAGGGCGCCCAGCAGCGAGCTCAGCGCCAGCACCAGCCCGGGGAAGCACTGCATGCTCGGGGGCGGGCGGGGGCAAACAGCCCTCGGCCAGCGCCAGCCCCGGCCTTATTAGAGCTGCGGCCGTCACCCCGCCCCGCCGCGCTGCCTCCCATCGCCCGGGCTCGTCAGAGGGCGCAGCCCCCCGTGCCGGCGCGGGCGAGGCGCCCCGTTCCGCCCGGAGGGGAGCTGTCCTCCTCCATCCCTCCCTCCCTCCCTCCCTCCCGTCCCGTCCAGAGGGGAGCTTGTCCCCCTCCATCCCTCTCTCCCTCCCGTCCCGCCCGGAGGGGAGCTGTCCTCCTCCATCCCGCCCGGAGGGGAGCTGTCTCCTTCCATCCGTCCCACCCGGAGAGGACCTGTTGCCTTCCATCCGCCCCGCGCGGAGGGTAGCAGTCCCCTGTCCCTTCCTCTCTCTCTTGCCCCCTCTCGCCCGTCCCCCGCACTGTCGGGGTCCGCTCCGCCGGTCCGGGGTGACGGCGGCGGCGGGCGGCGGGAGGTTCGGAGGCGGTTCGGGCGGCACGGAGCGGGGTCGAGGCGGCASCGGGGCGGAGGCGCGGCCCGGAGGCGAGCGGGGGTGACTCCCGCAGGAGGCAAACGCTCCCGGCGAGGTGGGAGCGAGCGGCGAAGTTCCCTTGCCGCTGCCCCAGCGTGTCGCCGTGCCCCGCGGCTTGCCTGGCCATCCGTGCTGCCAAGGCTGAGCAGCTGCCCGGTGCCAGGCAGTGCCGCTCCGCTGCGGGCAGGTGGAGAGTAAGGGCGGAGAGACGCCAAAGGTCGGGTGAAAACGAACAAATGAAGATGCTCGTGGTAGTACTAGGGTAACCCAGTACAAGACCACGAGTCTGACAAGTCCAGGTCGTGTTTGGCATAAGCAGAGCATGCTTAAATTTTTAAGTGACCCAAGTTTTAACGAAAGTGGTCCTAATGTAAGTGCCAGCTTTGAGGTGTGCTCAGAAACCCTTCAACCACATGAAGTAGTTTTGACAACAGTTTGCCTAAAACTACAGTCCAGGAATTAGGCTTTTCCGTGCCTGTTTCCTCAGGGATCTTCACTTGGTAAAAATTAACAGGATGCTGAATCATAGCACGAGGGCTAACAGAACATTAAACTCTGTATTTTTTCTGGCCGTTACAGCATATCACCTCAAGGCCATAAATTGCAGTTGCATCCATCTCATGTTGCAGCTTCGCTAAGAAAGCAGTTGGATGCAGCTCCACAAAGGATAGGATGCCACACAAAGTGCTCTTCTGAACCTGAGGTGGTAATTGATTTATATTCAAGGTCTGAGTGGTGAAAGCACTGATTTAGGATAAGACACTTGGGTTCAATTGCCTCTTCTGCTTAAGAGGATTTTCTTTTTGCAGAGGGAAACCAAACCACCGGCTGTAGTCTATCCTGCAGTTCAGGGGAGGCGCTCTATGTTGGCTATTCTATGGGGCAGCTACTTGGACGAGCAGAGCTCTTTCAGTCATAGGCAATTTCTCCCTTGTCCTTGTAGAGTGCTGTAGTAGCTAAGGTCATGTTTGTTGCAGTGAGTAAAACAGGTCAAGGTTTTTTTGGCCTCGGAGATGCATGACATGTTATGGCTGTCAGCCACATGCCAAAGCACTCTTCCCCCACAGAGGATGCCTGTCTGCTTGCGAGCTGCCTGCTGCTCACAGTCTCGGGTACATGCCGTCTCCCAGCTGTGTATGAAAGAGGGCAGGACCAGAACTGTGCCAGGTATGCCAGCCATAAAGCAGTATAGATGATCACAGGCTAGCTGCATTGGTACCCGTGTTCAGGCAATAGTTCCTGGCTTTGAACCATCAGTGGAGGAAGGTGCCTGTAGGACAGATTTTAGAAATCTGCATGGGTATCCTAATTACGAAGAAGTGCAACCCAAAACAAATGGTTGTGTAGCAAAACAGCTGAATATGAGAACTTGTCAACCATAATATGCGAGTTTCATGGGGAATTACTTCAAACTGCCTCTAGCCAGATCTGTGAATTGAAGACGCATTAGCAATAGAAGCACGTTGGGGCATTTATGGAGTGCATCTTCTGGCATAATTTCTTCTGAAGGAGAACCAGTGACGGACTCAGACTTTCACAAAGCGTGTCAAATCCCAGTAGTTAACTGGGGATGACTGTGGGAGTGACTTCAAAAGAACACTTTGTATTTGAACTAAAACTCTGAAAGGAGACACTGCATAAGAACTAGAGAGAGGTGTGATCTCAAACAGCACTGGTAGCTTCAGGCAGTCAGTCCCCTGTTCATCATCCTGGTTAGTTGGATTCAAGCTGGAGGGGTCTTGTTCTCCTTGTTTACAGGGGAAGACTCATGGTTGGAAATGCTTCTAACAGTGAAGCAGTGAGTTAGTCACATAGAAACCGTTTCCAGACCATGGAGAAAAGGAAGCACTATTAAGGTGAGATTAATCTCATCCGAAGAGGTAATGAAACAAATCAATGAATCCTAACATAGAAAAGCTTGTTTCTCTCCATTGGCTCTAAAAGATGTTTAGAGAACTGTGTCAGGAGAACTGAATCCCACTCTTGCACTGTAAATTAAGGTTCAGAAGAAATTTCTGTGGACATACACTCCTCTAAGTACCATGGCATTTATRTTTATTGTTGGAAACAAACACTCCATGATTATTCATCGTATTCAACCACTGCACAAACCTTTCCCTGAGAATTCCTTCTTCTTGCCAAAGCACCACATGAGGGATTGTGATGAGAAAGGTGAAAGCAGTGCTGCAAAATCATTCTTAGTGTTCATCAGTGGGTTTTTGAGGAGATGTCAAGGTCCAATGTTGAAAGAGTGTGGCTTGTCCAGAATCACTAAAAAGTTTTATTTTAACTGAGCTTTATTTTTTCCATGGGAGCATATCTGGCTATTTGTCTTAACAGCCCAAAGGAGCACCAGATAGTAATAAATCTTGCCCTGAAATTATCTCAAGTCAGCATGATCAAGCTACAAAACACAAACCATTTAATTCAGACTTTTACCCCTCCAGTAAATTACAGATATTCTGAATGCTTTTTATATCTCAACAGTGAATAATTCAGTGGGAGTGTTTGTTGAAAAAAATACTTCAACAATAAAGAGTTTGCAAGCCTGCTGAATTTGAAGGGAGATGGGGGGAAATGTACAAGCTAAGATGTGTTTGCATATCTGATAGGACTTCAGAATTTATGGCTTATTGGCTTATTTTATCTTTAAAAAGAAAAACCCAGCTCTTCTGAAGAATTGAATTGTGCAAAATGTATGGGAGGTACGGAATTATATATGTCATAGGTATATGTATAAACAGGAATCAACTGCAGAAAAACTGTGGGTCATTTATAAATCTAGAGGCCTATGGAGGCTTTTCAGAATGAAATTACAGATGGAAATCAAGGTAGTTTTGTAGTGCTACGGGTCTCTTTCCCTGAGTTCAGGAGGCAGCCAAGAATCCTTGTGGTCCACTGCAGAACCCCAGAATGGCTGGAGTGTAGCATTCCCCAAGCTCAGCCTGTCACCTTCTGACATGCATGTGCCTCTTTGGATCCCATGGTGCGTGTCTGCTCTGGCAGCTCTGGCTGGGAACAGGATAGTTCTGTTTGATGGCCTTCCTGCAGCCCAGAGGAACCTCTCATCTGAGAGAGCTCCTGTAAACCAGGATCAGAACACAGTGGACGTAAGTATTGGTCTCTCACTTTTACCAAAAGGACCTGGAGTTGAGTGTAGAGAGTACATCAGGGGTGTCACTCCGTGAGTGAGCAGCTGCATGGTACTCAGTTGCTGGCTGGGGTTAAACCACAACACAGTTGCACAGGTATAATCTCTAGGAAGGGTTCAGGATTAAGTTTTGGATGAGACTGCTCAGTAAGATGAACAGTTGCATAAGGTAATTCCTTAGGTCTCCCAGAAGTTATACGTGCACTGGCGCAATTTTGAACAAATCTCTTTCCAGTGCTGACATGAATGTACCTAGACCGAACTTAGGAAACATTGGGACCCATCAGCTGCCACTTACTCTTTGGTTTGCATCATATGTGTCCTGTGCTGAGTAAGAAACTGTCCATTTCCTCTTGATTAATTTGCTACTGTGCTATTCTTATAAAATTTTTAATTCCGCAAGAGCACAGAGTTCGTAATCCAATATAGACATTTCCCTTTCAGTCACAAGTAATCTTTTACTACTTAGCAGGACTTTTCATCCACTGACATTAGAAGCTGCATGTCTGTCACTTTGCATTGCATGTTAGATACAGCAGGTGAAATTTAGAACATTTTTTAAAAAGAGAAAATTATTTTCATTTTCCTTCAGTCAAAGATGTTCGTGCATAGGAAGAGCAGGAACTGAACAGCAGTATGTGGTTAGTAAAACTATCTTTGTAGTGGCCTCTCCCTTCAGTTGTGCATGCAACTGTAGAAAAGCAATTAGAACAGGAGAAGAGGGCATTAACTTGGTTTGTGAAATTTAAGAAGCAACTGTTATTTGTACTCCTAACACTGTCGAAAGTGAGAGAATAGGTTTTGAGGAAGATAGGGCAGATTAGTTCAGTGYGTGTGAAGAAGGAGGAATAAATCTTTTACAAGATTAACTTTAACCTAGTGCACACAGAGTTTTGCAGCAAGTTATTTTTAATAGTGTGTTCACATCATTACTGGAATGAATATAAAAATATAAAATCTATGACAAACAAAAGCCCACAAACAATAGGTAGAGGCTTAATATTTTAAAGCTTTTAAAGGCTTTACTTTTACTTCAGATTTTCTCGAACAATTTCTATATAGATAAATCATGAGGTTGGAATCTGACACCCAGTTCTCTCCTGGAAGATAAAATCTTCTTTTATCTGGTGACACTCTTGCTGTGCTGTATGATTTTCGCATTCTGATCTCTGCACAGTTCTTTCAGCAGAGAAGGACGGTACCTTTACACCCACACTGCCCCACCTATTCCAGTTTGTTAGCACTAAAACGTCCTACCCACTCAATATTACAAGAAGATGAAGAAACACACTCATGTYAGCTGTCTGAGCTCACTGAAGCTGAGCCAGAGAATCACAGAATGAAAAGCAGGGGGAGCTTGAGGAGCACAAGAGAATCTTCCTCATGTGATGTCTGGTGTAAAGCACTGAGCCCACACAGAGCAGAACTCCAGTTTCTGTGCCCTCCAGAAGCTGGGACATTGTCATTGCAGACAGTTTCTCCAGGGAAATTAGTTATTAAATCTAACATTTTTCTCCTGAGCATTGTAAACCACATATTTTCAAAGACTTCTTTCATGGCATGTCCCAGATGGGGAGGCCACCTCCTGAGAGATTTCATGCGAATGCTCCAAAGCTTGGGGGTGCTAGAGCAGCTCAAAGAAAATGTCACTATTTTTTTTTAGCGTGGTTAGTTATTTGCTGTTCAGAAACAGTTGAATTGTTGGCTGACCTTTTCCAAAACTTTGAGCAGGGACCAAGCTCGGAAAATGGCAGACTATATGTTTAGGGCTGGAAAAGTTATAAACAAATAAGATGGGGCCTAACTATGGGAAATCCTTAATGCTTTTTGGTATTTTTCCCCCTTACCTGCCATGTATGGAAGTAACAAATGAGATAGAGCAGTCCCTGCGCTGCCACATTTCCCTGCCTGAATCCCAGCAGCAGGGGTTGCCACAGTGCCGCTGCTGTTGCGTGCTCAGCCTGTGACTGGTGGCATGGGTAGTCTGAGCCAGCAGTGCATGCACCCTGTGGAAGCTCTGGCTATGCTGGATTGCAGGGCAGATGCCTTCCCTGGAGGTCCTCAGCCCTTTCTTGTTAAAATTAGGGACCTCTCTGGAGCTGTGCCACAGCTTCCAGCTGATGTAACCGGGTTTCTCCTCAACGGAAACGAAGAGTCCCGGAAGGGGGCAGGACCTGGACAGATTAGGTCTGGTGTCCTTATGTAGAGTTGACTGGGGAGTAACTTCTGAGTATCCGGGTCCTGCAGACACATTTTTATACCTCATTTGCCTGTGAAGAATCTGTTTCCAAGCATGTAAATTAGACAGGCTATAGGTTCTGAGCTCTAGTGGTGGTTAGCAACATCAGAAACAGGAAATTTGATGGATACTTAGGACTATGGTTAGCTAAACTTCTAGCAATTGTTTTCTGTAATGGGGAGGCATGGAAAGTTTTCTCAACAAGCACGCACCTTCCTAGCTGGCTGTGCTGTTTCATTTTGCCTGTTTGCTCTGCCCTGAGGCACTAGTCCCCCTTGGGCATCTCTGAGCATTCCAGTACCCAAATCATCTCCTGAAGGGAGACTCCGCAGGTGGAGCCTGACCTGCAGCAATCCTCAGATGCTAGAAAATTGTAGGTAGCCTGCAACAAACCAGGGTAGCCCAAGCCCTTATTAAAACAAAAAAAAAGAATTAAAAAAAGACAGAATGGGATGTTTGGGATAATTCAGTGTGATGCATAAGACCGTTATCATGAATACTTCTATATGATCGTCTGTTTGTATTCTATAGTACCTTGAACTTTGAGAACTGTGACAGCTGCATTAGGAGAAGCATTGCCAGCAGGTAGAGGGAGAAGATCCTGCCCCTCTGCTCAGGCAGTGGTGAGGCCACAGCTGGAGTGTGGGCTGGGCTCCCCAGTGTCAGAGAGAGACAGCATTACTGGAGAGAGTCCAGCAAAGGGCCACTCAGATGATTGAGAGCCTGCAGCACCTGTCCTATGTGAGTAAAGGCCAAGAGGGCTGGCACTGTTCAGCCCCGAGAAGAGAAGACTCAGGGCAGATCTCATCAATGCACATAAATACCTGAAGGGAGGGTGTAAAGAAAATGGAGCCAGGAACATTCCAGTGGTGCCCAGTGACAGGAACAGAGGCAATGGGCACACACTGAAACACAGGAGGCTTCCTCTGAACATCAATAAACACTTTTTCACTGTGGTGGTGACTGAGTACTGGCACAGGCTGTCCAGAAAGGTTGTCGAAATATCTGTCCTTGCAGATAGATATTTAAAAGCTGCCTGGACATGATCCTGGGCAGCCTACTCTAGGTGACCCTGCTTGAGCAGGTGTGTTGAACCAGATGACCTTCACAGGTTCCTTCTGACCTCAGCTGATCCGAGATTCTGTTAAATTCTGTGGCAACTTCTTTTAAATTGAGGCAGGGAAGTTACCAAGTGAACTGTTTACTATTTGAATGCTGGTAACATATTTCTTTCAGTAACTGGATGTATTTGTTTGTGCTTTCAGTGTATTTTCTTTTTATCACAGATTTTGTGATTTTCATCACAATATATATAATCATATTTATATTTAAGATTGCTAGTCCTTCATGGTATTTTGTTTTCTATTTCCAATTGTTTACTCTGACAGAATTACAAGAACTGAATGGATCTAATGTCTTCATGTAATCTCTTGATCCTCATATTTAGGGCTTTATGACAAAACTCAATAGACCTAGCAGTCRCAATAATATTAAAATGATAATGCTGTATCACGGATATAACTTGTTTAATTTGGGCAAGTGCACAAGCCTCACCTAAGCCAGGACTGGAACAACCATTGGTGAAGCAGCTGAGAGTGACTGGCATGTGAATTGCAAGTATATCTTGGACTGTAACCTGTCCAAGTGAGAGGAATGGAAGAGGTCATATTTTCAGTGACAATACTCCAGGCAGTCTGCAGACTCACTGACCTATTTTGCATGTAAGATGTTTACAGGGAACAGACCCTTGCCAACAGTAACTGCCAAAGCACACATTATTATCCCAAATGAGAGTTATTTGGTTTAGACCAAAACTGTGCCAAGGATCATTTTAGCAATTTAACAGTTGCCCTCTAGTGCCATTCACAGCATCGTGCAAGTCAGCAGAGCAGATGCAGCCAAAGTTCGCCAGAATATATTCATTTCTAATGAAATACTAGATTCTCCTACATCTGTCAGAAGCCAATAGCAGCTTCTAAAATATATTTCATAGTCAGAAATCAACATGGTTTCGTTTGTTATGTTTTTAAAGAGGTGGTACAATTGGCAATCATGCAAGCCAAATCAACAAAGTGCAAATAGTAAAAGAGAAGTTTTCCCTTGAACCTTATATCTGAGCAAGAAGAGTAATTATGGTTGTCTGTCATTCCAGCCATTCTGTTAAACTGACTCCTGGAACCTGGATATCCTCCCTCCTATCTGGCAGGATAGCTCCTTGCTGATTTTTTGCTTATCATGTTGTGCAAGTTTGGTCTTCACAAACTATGTAGGATCAGCACTTCATCGGTTTCTCTAAAGTGAATGTAAACAACCGTCTCAAATAAATATGCTTAGGTAAGACCTAGTGGGATGCCTTCATTTCCTGACCGCACATGGAACAGAGCAGAGTTGTGTTTTCACCTTCTCAACTAACTGTTTCCACTTTCCCCTGAGTTACTTCAGGTTCTTTTAAATCCATATGGTATTTATAAGTTATGGTGCCAGTTACAAGAGGAATTCTGTTTCCAAATTTGCTATTAACATTGCTGTAAAGAATCTTTTGAAAAGTGCTGAAATGAGCTATAGAATACTCCAGGACTGAAAAAAAAATTCATCAATATTTTAATATTACTTGCTTATGAAGATTGAGAGGTGACTTTACACATGTGAAAATACCTTCACAGAAGTAAAATACTTGATGCTGACTCTCTAGCTTATCAGAAAAATGTGTAACAAAAGCCAATATCTGGAATTAAAAACCAGGCAATGTCAACTAAAACATCATGGTTTTAATCTGGAGATGACTATTATAGAATAAATTTTCGAATAGAAGTAGTTGATTCTCTATTGCTTAATGCTTTCCGGGTAAGACTGGCTGCATTTCCAGGGGGCGTGCTTCAGATGAGTGTAATTGCTGAATGCAATACGTGAGTACCTGGATAAAAAAAAGTGGCCTCTGTTAGCTACTCAGGTAAGATGAATTAGGTTCTTTCTGGCCCTGAAATGTGTGAATCTATGAGAAGCAATAAGAAATCATTACTGAATCTATCAAATCCACTTCAGTTCAGGTTATAAGCATGAGATTGTGAAGCTGTACTGCTCATACCGGAAATATTCTTCGCTTCTTTGACCATCCAAGAAGTCAGGAAACAGCCTAGAAATAAAAAGCTCTCCAGAACAATGTGACATGGTAACCCAGCCATTTCCACCTGTCATATGGAGCATGGGTGAGTTTCTCCAACATAAGCCAGAGAAAATAAATAGAAGCACAAAGCCACCAACATAACTACCAACACACAGACGTACTAGCCCAGCCTCTAGAGTTCAGCTTTTCACATACTGCATTGAATGGTCCAATTAGATTTGCAGCAACAAATTAGATATTAGATTAATGAAGATATTTTATGTGATCAAGTAGTCAGGTGGATTGTTGCATATGTTGCTTATGTTTATATACCTTCTTGTAAATTATTGAATGTGTTTAGCTTAAATAAGGAAGTGGTGACAGTAAATCATATTCTTGATTATATCTCCAATTGTTTCTTAGTGCATTTTGTTATCTTCACAGTTTGTTTTAATGTTTGGCTCGGTTACTCTTTGGCACTGCTCTAGTAACAGGACAGCACATGTTGCTGTGTTGTAACTTTGGAAAGCCTGGCTGAAGACTCACTATTTGCCAATTTCTGCTCACTTCCACTTCCATCAATATAATAAGCAGTGGATAGATCCTTATGAAAGCATCATGCAGAATGAGAATCAGTTGTGTCTGGCAGTTACAGTAAGAATTGGGGTAACACAATCTGGATAATGAAAGGCACTCAGCATATATATTGCTATGGCTTATTGGGTTTCTCTATGTACATATCTCTGGTTTTCATAGTTTAACCAGCATAGCATCTGATTAACATGCACTTATTTTCTGTTTGCTGCGTGCCTCCTCCCTACCCCCCTTAAATTAAAGACTCCTCTTGGCTTCAGAAAGGCTGGATGTGACCTTTTTTTAGATTTCAAGAGAATATTTTACTAGTAATTGGCTACCATTTTTGTGTCAGATTTCATCACTACCATTCGGGAGGAGATCTGAGGATGTGTACTTTCTCATATTGTTTCTTCAGATTTTGCTGCTCTTAAGTATATGCCTGAGGAGAGCACAGAAGTTTAGCAGGAGAAAGAATGATTCAATATTTTACCCAGCACTCAGGAGATCTATGCTCACTTCTCAGATCTGCCAGAAAGTCTCCAGGTAATTTTGAGCAAGCTGTTCAGGCAGTTTTTCCCTCTGTGCCTGTTTTGTGAAATGGCAATTATAGAACTCCATTAAGTCACGATTCCCTGGCTTGTGAGAAGGCTAGCGTGTTCGGGACTATCACTTTCTTCAACACTACAGTACTGTGAGCTGCTTTCTTAAAATAGGCCACCAGGAACTGAGATGAGGGAAGTGTGCATCACCAACCCTGCAAGACCTTATTGCTGGCAGCAGTGCTTAGTGCAGAGCCCGTGCGTGTGCCCTGGAGCACAAAGCAAGCTGTACCTGTGATGGAGCACCTCTGACTTCACAGCCTGTGGGGCTGACACATTCCTGGCATGACTTTAAACAGCATGGGCCTCACGGGCTTTATGACTCTGCTATTGAAACATGTTTCTTTTATTTTACTCATGGCAGTGTTCTTTTAGGAATAGTTTGCCATTTTTCTTGCTTATGTTATAAGCATTTTTTGGTTGTTCTTCTATTTCCCTTTTGTGTACTTGCAAGCCTGGTATACAAGTACTGATTAGGGAGGGGCCATAAGACTCTCTAYTTATGTTTTGCCAGGCTGTTCTGACTATTGTACAGGAAGGAGAAATCTCTATGTTCAGTACTTCAAGTCTTTGATTGCTTCCTCTCTGGAGCTGCTGAGCATGACTTCCTAAAGGATAGGCTGTACTAAGCGATGTGTCAAGCTTACACTGACTGTTGTAGGTTGCTGTTTCTTTTATTGTGCTGCTGTTGTGTCTCATGAGGATGTCCAGTGACACCATCCATCCTGCTGTCCATTTGGGAATCACGAACTCCCCCAGCTCTTGCAGAGGCCCTTCTACCCAACACTGACATCCTGTACTCCCTGCAACCTTGCTGCAGAACCCTGGATAAGATTCACTGTCTAATTCCTTTCACTAACCTCTGAGGACTTGAAGCAAAGGTGTGGTGAGTGGAAAGGAACAGGAAGGAGTAAGCATGTGAACCAAAAACTACATCTCTGGAGTAGTAGCTCCAAAGTCATATCGTCCCCTGTAAGCAGATTTCCTCCCATGTAAAGCAGGTTTGCCAACAGCCTTTTCCAGAGGCTTGGCTCAGCTTGAACGCTCGAGCAGAGCAGAGAGGCCCTTCCTGCCAAGTCTCCTCTTGGGTCACAGTGATGGAATATGCAGCTTTCCTCGACCGTCTCACTATCAGCTACGCTCTCCCTCGCAGTGAGCTCACAGGCCTGGTGCGAAGCCAACACAGCTCAACAGCACACTGAGACTTGGCATGGGCTGGGGGAAGAGTAGGGGAATAACCTCTTCTTGGGGATATTCTGACATTTTCTCAAAGTTTTGCCTCCTCCATAGTTGGAGACAGGGACTTGCTGTTTGGGAGTACTGGAATCTCGGCTCTGTTTCAGAAATGTGGCATTTGCCAGTCTCTTGAAGACCCACGTACATTTGTTCAAGTTAGAAGTATTGTTGTTGTTAGCTAGAGGTAAAATTAAAATTTATGGCTTTTATTAAGAAATTAGAATAAGATCAACATGATTTTGGCAGAATTAGAGGACAACTCTAGCTAAGTGCTGACCTACAAAAAGAAAAAGAACAAACTGAGAACATTTTCACTTGGCATCAACGACAAGAGAGAAACAACTTTGCCTGCATTAAGCCATATGCCAAGTCCCATAACTTAAGAAGCTCTACTTATTGGCAAGCATACAGAACTCATACACTTCTAAAACTTAGCAAATGTCTACTTTCAACTTTATAGAAATTCTAAAAATGTCTAATTGTGGAAACAAGTGGAATATGGATTCAAATGGACTAAAATTAAATTTCTAAAACTAGAATGAGCATTTTAATTGGTGCATACCTAGGAACAACTCAACTTAAATTTTGAGGCCTCTTAGGAAAACATTCTGAATTCTCTATTATATATCCAAGTAGCATGTATTTTTACAAATACTAGGCCATTCAACACATATGAAATTGTAAATATGTGTTTCTACATGATGATTTTAATATAAATTCCATCAGTCCAATTGAATTTATCTAATTGTTTACTGTTATCAAGTGAGTGGCTGACTGACCTGTTGACTTGCAGTATTGATTCAGTATGAAGCCGTGCCTCTTCCTTGCTGTGAGACAGACCTACATACAGAAGCATTTACTTTTCTTGGAATTAAAAGACTATAATTAGAAGCCTGTGGGAAAAAAAGTCTGATTTAACCATCACATTCTAACCTGAGCACCGAAAAAGACAAGCGTTTTCCTCCGAAACTAACTGAGCTGCCCCAAAGGCCATGGGCGCAATCAGGGGCTGCAGAGCCTCAGTAACCGAACGTGCCTTTGATAGCTGAGTTGATGCAACCAATTTTACAAGCAGCAGATTGCTCTGGGTGGTGACCTGCTGCCTGCTGAGGAGAGTTGGAGATACCCACACTGCTGTCACACACCACAGGCGTTTGAGAAACTCCATAAGAATGGTGAGGAAGATCCCAACTAATTTTCAGGCATGGGGTGGAGGCTGTTCAGCCCTTTGGTGGGGATCCAGTGTACTCAGCCTGCTGGGAGGGACTTGGCCATGCTCGTTAAAGACAAGTGTTTGGAGAATTAGCTGGCAAATTTTAAAATGTTCTAAAGGTGTATAAGTCATCTAAAGTGTGAAATTGGGACATATTTCACTATACTTCAACGGAGACTGGCACCAGGATAAATCACTGCCAGGGAAAAACTGCCAGCTCTAAAACATGGAGGGTTTTCCTYTAATTTACAAACAATCTTTAACAAAATTTTTATGAGGGAAAAGATATTCATTTTCCTTTTACCTCATCCTCAGAAAGGCTGATCTCTTTCTCAGGACAAATTTTTGAATTCTTTTACTTTAAATTCCCACATTTTAACTAAAATATTTTGGTTTTCTTAAAAATGGAGGGAAATGTATTGTTTTTGCCGTATGAGTGATGTCCTCAAAAGTGCTAAACATTTCACCTATTCTTTTAATCAGACTTAGACAGATACTAAGCAGGAAAAAAGAGGAAGAAAGAAAATAGGCAAGTGTCTGCAACATTAAGCAGAGGCATTCTTATTGTCAGTGCTCATAATGGCTTCTGGAATAGTTAAAACAAGCTGGGTCTATTTATGCCTTTTTCGTTATGCTTTTTTCATTTTACTTTGGCAATTTAGTGTTCTTCATCTATGTTATAATATGGTCATTTGAACAGAAAAGTATACTGCTGAAATGTTAGAGGCAACTACAAAGAAACACAGTAGTAACTGAAGATTTTTTTTCAATAAGAAAAAAAAGACTTTTACTGATACTGTACTTTTTTCCAATTTAACACATTTTTTTTTCTCAAAATAATTGAAAAGAATTTTGCTGCTTTGTTAGGAGTTGAAAGCAAAATATGTAAAAATATCCTGCTGATGTACATACATTGTTCTGTCACAGCCTGGGCTGAATGTCCCACTTTTCTCTGAAAGTTGTTAACATATGCCAAAGAGCTCATGGAAGGTCTTATGGAGGATCAAACTCTATCCTAATAACCTTGAGGGGTCTTGCCATGGAGACATGCCTCCCCATTGGCTTCTCCCCAGCAATTAGAGAATGCTAAAATATATCAAGAGTGGTAAACCATACGTGGGAAAACAGCCACTCCTGAAATGCACCCTCTGTTGTGACAAATTAAGTGAACTGCATTAGGTCTGTACAAAAAAAAAAAAAAGGATAATTTCATCTATTCATCATCAGCACAACATCTCCAGTAGAACTCATCTGACAAAGGAGTGTTACATTAGGACACATAACAATGGTACAAGAAGCTTGCCAGGAGATTTAACTGGAAAAATGCCTTTCCGTTTTCAGGCACTCCCACCAATGGCAAGAGCAAAAAGAAATTAAACTAAAAAACTGAAAAAAAATTATGGGAAAAAACCACATTTTATCTGGCAGTTCAGCTGGCAGTTGGCTAACATTTTTATGCCATGTAGCTGTGTGGTTTCTCTGTTCTGGTAACCCCTGCCTGAGCATGGCCTATATAGAAATGTGCATTGATCTCATGAGTCATTCCCAGGAGATGGCAAACATGACTAAAAGACTGGAATACAAGACACATGTTACAGGATGGAAACCAAAAGGACTGAAGGATGATTGAAAAGCTGTCAAGAGATTAACTATACAGAGACTGTAAGGAAATGGACATAAAGGAAAGATGCAGAACATGATCACAGTACCCTTTGCTTCTGTTCCTCTCCGAAGCTGCTGCTCGAGTGCAGGGAATCCACTGCAATCCCACGGAGAGCTGAGAGAAGAGACAGTTGTCTCATTGGTCCCAACCCCAAGACAAGGAGACCATTAATGGTCCCTGTGGCATATAACTACCATTATCCACTACACATGTAGCACAGATTTTAGTAAGCTGTGCAATAGTTTTCTTGGCACAGGGTTGACATTGTCTTGCTATTTATGAAATCAATAAAAACTTTTTTGTTTATTGAGCATGTGTTCTTGATTAAAAGGTTTATTGAAGCACACTTGTCCTTCCTAAAACATGTGGATGCCTTTTGGGACAGACAGGCAAATTTTCAATGTCACAGAAGGTCATATTCAATTACAAATACCATAGTATATTAACAACACATGTACAGCAGCTTCAACATTGATAATGTGCCATAACAAGCTATTAAAGTTCATTAAAAGAGTAGGGGGCTTTTTGTGAATCAGTGCATGAAGAAGTACTGGGTCACAATTAATGTCTCTGCACCCTGCTTTTGAAGATAAACGTGCCTCCACACACTTGCCCAACCAACGGAGGCACTGAGCAGACACCTCTCCTCTCCTTCTGTACTCTGCAGAGAAGAGCTTTCTGCTATTCTGCCACCCACTGGGTAGGCATTTGCCTTTAGAAAATTCTAAAACACAATATGCATTGGAAGCGCAAGGCAGAAATTTCTCAAATGCTCCAAGTCATGTCCTGACATGTTTCCATTTTTCTTTTCCTCTTCCAGAACTCATGGTTATTCAAAAATTGGTCTGTAGCTCAGAAATCTTTCTCAGATTTCCACTTATTGAGAAGCATATTACCCTGAGAGCAGATAAAATCAAAATAACAGTAGTAGTAGGAGACCATTTAATGTCTACAATATGAGGCTGTGAAAAGTGGGGGAGATGTAATAGATATGCAACCAAATGAGTTTTGAAACGTCTTGGCATGGGAAGCTATTCCAGTACTTTGTAGACCATGTAGCCTAAAGTAATTCAGGGAGAGATGTGTTTTCAGGTTCAGTTCAATATTTCAACAGAAGAGAAGCAAATAAAGAGAAAAAATTAGTCGATATAAGTCAATTATACATTTCAAAATGATGCATTTAAAATGTGAAAAAAAATACTGAAGCTGCTTAAATCTGTAAAGTATTGTTAATATACCATTGAAATTTTTAAAAATATCCTATTTTACCTAGTTTTTGTTTCATTGAAAAATAAAAGCCACCAATCAATTATTTGTTTATCTCTACCTGAGGCTGGCTGCTGTATGGCATTTCTTGTTCCCTTTCTTTCAGTTTTAACACCTTTTTTGTACTTACACTCAATCTTATTATTTCTATCTCATTCTGCACCTTTCCTTTTAGATTAAAAGAATCCAACTTTTTTTAGTTACTCTGAATGTAGCAGTGAAAGATGATAAGAAGAAGATATTTTATATAAATGTGCTTGCTTGTTTGCTTGGACAGCAGAGATAAGACTCTCAGCTATATTCTTTAACAATCGTTCCCAACCAAGAATCAGGGTAAAAAAATTTCATAAAAGTTGGTATTGAAAGTTAATTCTACAGTACCAAAAACAAGTTTTAAAAGCACAGCAGCCTATTCTGTAATAAGTTATTGTCATGAATAACTTCAGCCAGTGTAGGCTGTTGATTTTATGTCACAAGCTTTTGAAGGTGACAAAAGTACACTAAACATATTAGAGACAAATATATCATTGGACACTGATTTATTAATTTAAAAATGTGAATCAGTGGGCCAATTACCATTTTATCTTTCTCTGTGCAAAACTTAGTAAGAACAATTTGTAGCAGACCTAAGCACTTGCTTAGCATTTGTTTGTTAGCACAATTACGTTCAGAGGCTTGTCTTCATTTCCTAAAGGCCAACTTATGTATAAGTTCAGCTGTGGTGTCAATGAATTTCCACTTCTATCACTTGTACAATCAACTGAAACATCACCACATTCTTGCATTTTTCCTTGTGGAAGAAAATAAAGCAGATTTGGCAGCGAAGGAACGTTGCAGCAGAAAGGTTCACAAGATAAGAGCTGCATGAAAACCAAGGCTATCATTGTACCGAAAAGGTAATCTCACTTGGTTTTATTTAAAATTTAAAATGTGTTTTAAATTTAACTGCAATTTCAGGGCAGAATTTGCTTTATGCAACAGTGGCTAGTAATAGTGAGTTTTACTTTGGGGACATCAATTTGAGTTTTCTTTGAGTTTGTGAAGGCTTTTTCCTTACCATAGCACTGTCAGTTTGGACTAAATAGGGTTTCCTTTCGTATTTTTCCATGTTCTTTGCACAGTTGAAAAGCATCAAAGAAATTGTCATTTCTTGAGAGACTGGCATCTAGCAGTCACTGTTACAAGCCAAATGTTAAGCAAATTTCTCCACCACACAGAAGCTTAATTTTTCTAATTGGTATGTATGGTAGGATGCTGAGGTAAGACTGGAGAAGAATTCCTAGTTCTAGCAGATATTGGCGTAGGATGACTTTGCATCTTTAGCTTGTTTCTGAAATTACAATGTTTTTAAAAGTATTTTCTTTTGGATTCTTAGGGAAGACTGAGAAAGTCCGACCTGCTTTCAGCAGGGATACCTGTGTGGGAGGAGGCATTGGTGTACTTCAGCTTTGTATTCCTGTTGCCTGGAGCAGTGACTCATGAAATACATGTACCTACAACATGCTGGCTCCCGTGGAAGCCCTGCTGACTCCCTTCCTGTGAGCATCTCAGTGGATGGCCTTGCCAAGGGGTTGGCCAAACCTGAGGTGCAGGGACAGATGTGAGATAATGCCACAGCCCCTCATGGCAGCCAATGGACACTGGGTATTCATGGATCTGGGGCACCCTGGAAGCTAAGCTCTCCTAGATCCATGGAGCTTTGTCGTCCTTTGATGGGAATATTTTTAAGTTGATATTCCTTTCCATATCAGAAGCAAACAGGTTACCCACCAAAACCGAATGGCCTCTTTTCCTGTTGTCACTATTAAAGGAGCTGTAAGGAGTGTGGGAAAGCAACAAGCCATAGTCTCAATGGATGCCAGTGAGAAGTGGGTACCTAAGCACCCGAGGTGCCTTGGAAAATCCCAGATGCTTACGAAATCAAGCAGCTCTCAGCTGTCATCACACGTTTCAGCAAAGGCTGTATGTCTCTCATTTGCAGGCTCCAGACTGTCTCTCTTTTTAGCATGGGAACAGTGCTGCTTCAAGGAACAACAACGCCTTCCTGGTGCATTACAATGTAAAACCCTTGCTGCACTGAAAGCACCCGTGGCCTGAAATATGGAGACAACAGATCCCACTGAAGATAGGTTCATATTCTGGGTGTCAAAATGTTTCTCAAGGACTGGGCTTCCCGTTCAAGCTTTTGCTATATGCCCTGCTTTGCTTTTTGCCACTCATTTTTTCCATTCTTTTGCTACTAGCTATTTTTCGTTAATATCTCTAGTCAGCAGGAACTTACCCTGCTTCAATTTCACAAGAATTTTGACAATTGAAATTCACCCCATCATGCGTTTCAAAGCAAATCACAACAATTCTTCATCTATTACAAGCTGGGAATTGCTGAGACATCTGACCCAAATTATGGCTTCAGCTGGCATGAACAAGAATTTGCTCAATGAAAATCAGTGACTTGCAAAGAGTTTGTTTCATCCATGCAATATTTTTAAATGCAAGTTTGATGATTTGTAAGAACTCTGTTATCACTTATTACCAACTAAAGGTTGATTCTCTCCACTATTTTCAAAACAAAGTGAAATTGAATTTCCCTGAAATCTCATTTTTAATGGGAATGTATCAATTCTAATTCAAAATTTAAAAATAACAATATTTGAATGACTTAAAATTAAAATGAGAGATTGCAGTCCAACTCCCTCAGTTTATTTTCAGCCTTTCCATTTCCCTTTCACTATTAATGTCCTAGGAAATTATACACAAAAGTATCCAAGCTGTGATGTGCACACAGAAGATCTCATCCCTGTCTGTGAGTCTGAGATGGCAAGAGCTGTGATGGAGCTCACGGTGGTGTAATTCCCCACATGCCCTGTGGATATGCACAAGCTCACTGAAAAGTAAACACAGTTCTGCAGTGCCTGCTTAGACCCTCAGGGTCTGATTGTGTCCTGCATATCTTTTTTTTTAGTGGCATCTCAGTGTCTCAACAGTTCGTGCTGGATTTCCATGGAAGAGTTTACATCTTGTTCAAACACTGTGCTTTGTGAGGGCAAACAACTCTTAACGACACCTTGTAAAGTCTTGTGAAAACAGGACTGTGAGACGCACCCCGTGAGCTGTCCTGACAGCAGCAGCCTTGGTGCAGCTGCCATAAATAACAATGAAAATACAGGAGGGGCTGCCACCGTGTGCAGCCAGAGTGACACTGGGTTGCTGGGAGGGCCACTCATGCCCAGAGGTGGAGTAACACGAGAGTCAGCATTTCATAGCCCTTTGCCTTCTCTTCGAGTCAGGATACCATTGAGGTTAGAGGAACCCAGGAAGTACAGGAAGGGGGAGAGGTGGGTCCCTAAACACGGGTGTCTACTGCCATTTTACACAACAGATTTTATATATCTCTCCCTCTCTGGTGTGCCTGTCTATCCCACTTGACTTTAATCCACCTGCACCAAACTCCAGCCGCACGGCATTTGTCACATTTTCATAGCATGGGTTCCCCATCAGTGACAATGCACCACATCAGATGCTCATCAATACCCTCCCTGCCTGTGTGTGATCAAACTTTTCCGCTTCACGGCTTGTCTGCCAAGGGTCATCATCCAAACAACAAACACAGGTCGAGGCTGGAACAAAGCATGGTATTTGATGACACCACTTGCATTTCCCTCTTTCCAACACACCTCGGTGTTTCTGAGTGCCTACCTTAAGGTATGTGGTTATTCTCAAGTTATTTCAGCAAAACGGTTACATTAAACGTGTGTTTAAGAGCTATTTACTTGATGCTGAAATGATAAGGTTTAAAATTAATTTGCTCAAGCAAATTCTTGTACCGATGCATCAGCATTATGTTTTAGACAAAGGCTGGTGCCATGTCTTACTTTGATCTCCAAGGCGAATTTCCAGCATGTTATTTAGGAGCGAAGGAATTGCTGCATAAAAGAAGGTCCAGAGTCCTTTGACCCTCAACAGCATCTGGTTCTGGGTGCATCAGAGAAACCCAGCAAGTGGCTCTCTTGCCACCTACATGGGGCTTCTCTTGACACGAGATGTGAGAAGTTGGATTTTAATCACAAGGCCTAAGAATGCTGCTTTAACTTCTCTCGTGATTAATGTTAATGAAAGTGTTCTTCACATGTGCCCACTCAGTCTCTAATTTGTGTATTAGTTGTGAGTTTTTGGTCTGAGTGACAACCATCTTGGCAGGGGGTTACAGTTCCGAGCTTGGGAGCAGAGAATCAGGGATGTTTTTGCCCTCATCGTGCCCTGAGGAGGATATGCTCAGTTGGTTTTATGGATGGACCTGAAGATGGGATACGGGTGATAATTTTTCTGGATTTTGCCTTGTTTTGCATGCCTGATTGTGGTGTATGAAATGTGAGACACACGGGTTGAGAGTGAATCTGTGAATCTGTATTTTTCAGAACTTACAGGAAATCCAGATCTACACCTGATCAATGTATTGTGGTGCATGTCTCTATACCTAAAGCCTGGCAACTGAAAATGATACAGGCTAAAGAGAATGATAGCTGCTGTGCACGTTGGACCAGTGAGGATGCTAGGGACTAGTGACTACCAACCATTTTAGTTTCAGTAGTTCGTCTGAGGCTTGGAAATTGGCTCCTTTTTAGTTTCTGTAAAAGTGTTTTGTGACCTATTCGAAGTGTGGGTCTCTTCTTCACATAGTGCATGTTCCAAGAGCTGATAGATTTATGTTTTGTGCCAGAGGTGCACTTGGGTAGACGCAGTTACGCTGACTCTTTCACTAAGTAGGAGTGGGAAGTTTTCCTTTGTCGTGGTGTAGAGCTTGCAGCTCTGGCTTGATTTTATTTCTGATCAGGAAGTTATTCCAGGTTGTTTATTGGTTTTTGAGTTCCTCTTTTGATCAACGTAATATCTTCTTTAATTAATGTTTATGTTTTTTCCATAGACATAATCTGTTCTTTCGGCAAATTGTTTAACAGCTGACCTTTTAACTCTGGGGGAGTGATTTGAAACACTCCTAGCTAGATGCTACGTGGAAAACATTTGGAACTTCATCCTCTCTGATCAGTAATTTAGCCTTGGCTGATGTTTGGTCACATTTCCATTCCAAGGAAAGACAGAATAACTCATGGTGTTTTAGTGCCATGCTCCTTGTGGCCCATTTGACAGGTTTTATTACAATGGTAGATAATTTATTTTCCATATTTATTGTCTCTAACAGAGCTGCAGATAAGAATTTGAACTGATGCTTCATAACTCATGTTTTATTTCAAACCTTTTCCTCCCTTGACTTTCTATGACTCACCCTATATAAAACATGTAATTGTGGTACTGTTGTAATTTCTCCTAAAGAGACGGATTTCTTTTGAGGAATGGCTTCTTCTCCATTTAAGCAGTAGTGGGAAGTAGGAAAGTGAATATCAATTTTCTGTAAGCAGCACACGGAGGTTCTAGGATCCATAGAACTAATAAAATCAGTCTTTTGATGAGTTTTAGGCACTACCAAGAGAACAAAATAGCAAAAACCAGTCTTATAGGAGGTGTGGTATGACAAAGTTTGGAGTAAGCAGTCTGGGCTTGGCTCCCGAGCTCCTAAATTTTTGTACCAGCCCCCTTCTGCTTTGCTCTGGGCTGAAGTGTGGGACATAGAAGGCAGGTGGCAGTGTCAAGAGCCTTGGGGGCTCAGCTGTTCTTTGACCTACTGTCAGGTATCCAGGGCGACCACCAAAGAGTAGATTTATTTCATTACCTTGCTAACAATGCTGGGCAGCAGGGACACACAGAGACACAGGCTCCATCAGGCTCAGGTCATCCCAGAGACCGGAGACACACAGGGACGCAGGCTCCGTCAGGCTCAGTTGGTCCTAAAAGGCTTCACACACACAGTTTATCACAAGGCTGTGGTTTTATGATCTCTCTCTCTTCCAGCAGGAGGCTCAAGCATGTCTGTGTGAGTGTGTTATCTCTACACAGGAATTCTTCTCGAAGCAGGCAAAGGATGGACAACACTAGGAATAACAAATGGAGTTTTCCCACACCAATATTCTTAGCGCTCCCAGCTGCAAGGTTACTTCGAGGGAAAACTATTCCCTCCTCATCAGATCTTGTGGTTTTAACCCGTTCCTCCCAACACCTATGTTTTGCAGAACATATGTCTAGCGGTGACTCACCAGATCTCGTCAAGATCCTCCCAGTATCTCAGCTTAGAACCCACATGGGTTGGACAGGTGCTGATTCTCTCCACATTGACCTTTGACTCAAGCAGCTGTGTTCCTGGAATGGCATCCAGCCCTAACAGTTTGCCACTTGAGTTTCACAAGGTCTGTTGGTCTTTTTTATCAGGCCATATGAAAGAAACTTGGGGAAAAGTTTTGTCACTTAGTTATCAGCAGGCCTTTACCCTGAGGCTTAAGGAGAGATGGACAAACCTCTAGGGAATGAGGCACTGCAGATTTTTTTTCCCTCTTTGGCTGTCGTCTTTAGGCAAAGAATTTGACGAATAGACTGCAAACTGTGTGGTTTGGCTGTGAACCCTCATCATTCCTCCTTTGTTCTCGGTTGGGTTTCTCTCTGGAGCATTCAACTTTTCCTAAAACACATGAGGGTCTTCCACCAGTTTGATTTCTGGTGATGGTGGATGTCTTTTGATTATGAGAATTAAGGGCTCTTAGTCTGTATTCAAGGTGCTTTTGGAGTAACATCTGCATTTGTCTCCTGTGCTCACTTATTGTAAAGTGCCTAGAAAATGAGACAGAGCTTGGCCTTTGCTGAGTCTCTTTTTAACTGAGCCTTAGTTAGGAATGTTGTGAAATTGCCTTTGTGGCAAAAACAACATTTTCCTTGTTCTTGGCTGCATCTGAGTAAGCAAAATTACTTGAAGCAGGTATCCGAAAAAATTTTCACTCCAAAATGTACAAGGAAGAACTTCGAAATTATTCAGATAATTTAGAAGTTTTCAATGAGACTAGTACAAATAAACTTCAGCCTGACATCCTGATGGGGGGCTGGAAGTAACCTCAGAATGATGCAACCTTGGCAACACACGGAGGGCAAATAAGGTGGCCTGAAGATGACAAAATCAAAAACATAGGGGATAACTTTAAAAGGGGTAGAATGGAGATGGGAAATAATCAACTGACGAAAGGAAATTTCCATTGAAAACGTCTTGATGGGAAAAAATGAACAAACTATATGCAGAACACAAAGAAGATGAATATTGGCTAAGATAGGTTTGTCAAGTATAATTAAGGTTAATATGGTTTGCTTCCCTTCTGCAATAGGGATAACATATCTTGTGGAAAGGGCAAAAGCAAGAGTTTCCACATTCCATGATTCTAGCCAGGCCTTCCCTAGCACTAATTACTTTGATATTACAGTTTAGGAAAGCACAGTTTAGATGATTGGTTTTCTGTCTTTCCTGATGTAGAACCATGAGGAAGCTTACAGTGCTCCATAGTAAATTCTGATCACCGAAAATATGCCTACTTCTCTTTGCTACATATCAGAAACCCCTTAAAGGTAGCACATCACAAAGCCTACAGACAATAGTTGACCAATCACTGGCTTACACAAAACTACCACAGGCCCAGTACAAAACTGGCTGTACATATGACTACAGAGTGGCCCCCGGTGGTCTCCTATTAAATGTAAAACATGCAGACATGGTTTCTGTAGAATCTCGTCTAGGTTGGCTCTGTCCCTAGGTAATGAGCCAAAAGTACATAGGCCCCTGGACCCCTGGAGAATGCTATCAAGCATTCTCCAGAAAACGATCCAAAGAGATCAATAAGCTAATTGAAAAAGTGGAACTCGTATCAACAGTGTTTGTCTGCTGGCACTAAAGTAAATACTGTTCTCTTAAAAGCAAGACTGTAGATTGCAAGACGTAACAAATGACCATTCTGCTCTACTCAGTGCTTGGTAACAGCTCATCTGGAATACTGCTTGTGTCTGGCTTTCATCCCTGCAGATGGAGAAAGTCAAGGGAAGAGCAGCACAAATGACCAGTGATCTAGAAAATACAACTTGTGAAGGAAGATTGAAGGAACTGGGTTCTCAGACTGAAGAAAAAGAAGATTTAAAAAGTCAGGAAGTTCTTTTATGTCCTTAAATATGTATAAGGTTGCTTTACAAAGGAAATGAATAAACTATTTCCCATATTCACAATGAAAAATACTAGGCTTAAGTTACTGCAAAGGACGTGGAATGCAAGCACTAACAAAAACATTACAATATTAAGGGTTGCAAAGTGGAGCCTTTGGGTTCCCCAGGGCTGCAGGTCTTTGAAACGTGAGTCTGTCAGAAAAGGATCAAGCACACGATTCAGCCCCAGGCCAATGGATTGACTGGTCTCAGAAGTCTCTTTACAGCCTTTATTTCTAGGAGCCTTGAAGCTGTTTAATTTAAGATAAGGTATTATCTGATAGCAGATTTCAGCCAGCCCTTGTGGCCAGTTATCTCCAGTTAAAGAGACAGGATAATTTGCAACGTGTGGTTTTTTATAATACTGATTTGTAGTACCATTTTATTTGAAAATTACGTAGATGAGACTATTCATAAATCCAGACTGTAGCTGCCATTTTATTTGCACCTGGGATGAATTTTAGTTATGTCTTAGACTTTTTGTGACTTCGTCCATTTTTACTGTTGCAGATCTGCTTGTAAATCATTACACGATTCGAAATCCTTGACTGAACTCAAATAGGCATAGTACATCTGAGTAGCTTTTTTAGTCAACAAACTTTGTTGCCTCACTGTTCACACACTTCTGATTGTTTATGTACATGTTGAAGAGCACAGACTCTACTACTGATTCCTTAGGGATTCCACCGAAGACCTTTCTCCATTGAGAAAACTTTGTTTTCTATTATTCAACCAGTTTTTAATACACAAATTATCTTCCTTCTAACACTCTGGCAATTTAATTCTTTTTGAAAAGCTTCAAAGGAATCCAACACACATTGTGACTTTTCTCTACACAGTATGAGACCTTTCTCAACATACCACATTTATCTCTGTGACTACTAGTCTTAGTCTGTGCCATGACCCTGAGTGGAAGTCAGGATTGTTGATCTGTTTCCTTGATTAAAAATTAGTGTCACATCCATCATCTTCCATTCCTGTGGCACCACAGCTGAGGTATTACGCCTAGATGGATTGTATATCCAAGCAGTAGCTTCATGACTCAATATCTGAGTTATAGCTGTATTCAGAACCCTGGTCTGAGTATCTTCTGGCCCTGCTAATCAGGCATTATTCATATCAGCCCCTCTGAAGTCTCCTTTACTCATTCTTTAGTTTTAGGAAGTTTTTTTGCCATAAAGGAAGGCTAAAGTCCAAGACAATGGACACCAAAACTTTCCTGCTAACCTTATTGCCATGGCCCGTTAGCTGCCTTGCTTGTTTGTTTTACTCCCCGATATCATATTACTCCCACAGACTTTTGGCTGTATTCTGTTAGGGTAAAATACATCGTGCTGGATCTGACAGCTCGAGAGAGGGGAGTCTGCCACAGCTCCCTACCCCAGCTCGAACCAATAGTGAGACTGAAAATGTATTCCCAGTAGGTAAAGGCACACAAAGCACCCGAACTTCCTTTGGTTCCTCCTCTAAACATCTAGTCATAAGTCATGACTAATTCCGAACTGCTCTTCCCATAATGCGTCCTACAGCACAAGACAGTGACACCCCCACTGCTAAAAGAGATCTGGAGAGCTGCTCCCGATGACACCTTGTGATTCGTTTCAAGTCTGGACTCCAAGGCTGAAGTCCTCTGCGGACAGCCCTGGGAGAAGCCTGGAGAAGTTGCTCCCTCATTCCTTTGGGTTCCTTGATTTGGATTCCTGCTTGCCCTTGGACCTCTGTGCTCCTCTGGCTTCTGGAGATGGACCTTTGGTGATCTGATGGTCCCTGTGACAGGCCTGGAGGACCTGGGCAGGGTGTTATATGCCACTCACCCTCTGTGCTCCTCTCTAGGTATGCAAGAGACCTTTCATTACATAACCTAACCATTTCCTGCTTCTGATGTGTTTAAAAACTTTTAAGATTAGCTTTTGCCTCTGGTGACTTGCTCTTGAAAATCTTTTATCTGGTCCAGCCTTTTTATGTGTTCACATTTAACTTTACAGACATCATCTTTATTCCTTTCTTGAAATAACCTTTCTCTTTTTTCTTTTTTATTTTCTTGTAAACTTCTATTAGCTTCTGCTGGTTAATCACACTGACTTTTTTTGCCTTATCAGGGGTCTTTCAGAGTTTTTATTCATTTATGCATTTATTCTCAATTTCTAAAACAGTGTCCTTAAAGAACCTCTGGGATTCCAATAAGCATGCTTTCCTCAGTTCCTTTTTAATTTCTTATCAAACAGCATCTTAATTTTTTTCATAAATCTCTTCTAAAAATACAAAACAAGTCAATATTGTGGGGTTTGTGTGTGTGTTTGTCTTTTTTGTTGCTGCCAGAAGGCTGGATTTAATACATTATGAGCCCTCATATAGGGTTCTACATAAGTAGTTACCTACTGAGCCACATGCTCTGCTGTGTCTTTGCTGCAGGTCCTCTAAGGTCATGGATACAGCATGACTTTAATCACTTTAATTAGTTTATGACACCCCTGCAGAGGATGGACCCCCCTTTTCTCCCTACTGCTTCTTCTTCCCTCTGGATCAGGAAACAGAACTCAATAAAACTATGTGACACTTAAAAGTTCCATTTGAAGCCTGCTGCCTTTCGCTTTGGGAACAGCGTGTTAAGCAGCAAGTTGAGCTGTGTAAAGCTCCAGCCCAGCTCCCTTTCAGGTTTGGCTGTGGCTGAAAGTGCTGCCAAGAGCAAAACTTTAAAAATTTGACTTAGGCTCATCTCTCATCCAGTTTCTGGTCCCAGCTTACTGCAGACCCATTGAGCAACCTGTCCTTTGATCCATTACTTGCCATGCTTGAGCAAGAGGGCCTTTACCTGGCTTCTAAAAAAGCCTGTATAAAAGTAGAGGAGGTTTATCAGGAAGAAGTTCACCACCTATTGGAGGAGCAGCCTTTTGCACTCTTCTGCAGTTCTAGGGGAAAGGTTTTGGCCTCTGCAGCTGGCAATATTTTTGCAAAGAGAAGGAGATTGAAAACATCACACTTCTTCCCAACTTTGCCAAAAACACTTGAAAACAACTTCAAAGAAGGACACCCCCGCTCCACTCTCAGAGTGCAAAACAACCTTTTGTAGGGAGTTAAACCAGACCAATGAAATGGGGGAGAGACATCTTCTTTGATCATTTGTTGCTCAGACAAACTCCTGGGTAACAGTTTCTAGGTTAATTAAATGTTACTTTGTACTGACAAGCTGAGCTTGTGTTAAAGCCTTAGGATTTGTTTGTGTGGCTGAAAGCTTGCACTCCCTCATAGTCACAGCATAAACCACAAACCTTCCAGCTAAGTAACACGCAAACACAACAGCAAACAGCAAGGTACGAGACCTGCCCTCTTGGCTTGGATATTGGCTTTGGTATAAAGCTCATTTGGGGAATGAGCTTCCTGTGTCAAGAACTGGTTATCTTCTCAAAATCTATTTCTTTTCTTTAGGGAAAGAAGCATGCATTCTCTGTTTATAAACTTTCCCGGTTTTGTTTTCTTTTTTTTTCCAACTGCTCCATGATCAGACTGGCTCAGTCAACTTGCTTTCCCTGCTAAAAGGAAGAAATGGTGAGGGAGAAGAAAGCAAGTCTTGCCTACTTCTTTTGTGATTAGGAGTAAGAGAAATGAGGGTGTTATATATGGAGGGCTCTGGCTGCTCTGTGACTTTCCTGCTGCTTTCACATGTCTGTATGTCAAGTCTTGCAAAGCTTAATGGTAGCAGAAAAATCCTGCTGTCGTGGGAAAACATTATTTCTATGCAGTACTACTTATCTGCTACTTATCTTAGTCTATCTGAAATAGTTCCTGTCACAGCAGAACAATTAAAGCAGAAGTTCAGCTCTTTCTCGGGCAGCCCTTCTTTACCTGTACTTTATTCTGGGCAGTTGTTCCAAAGATTTCAAAAGGCTTCAACTACAGGAAAGAATTGAGCTTAAAACTACCCTGTAGTGCTGTGGATGTCAAGCCCCTTGTGACAAGCCTGACTGTGAATGCTACCTCTGGAAAAGTGTTTCTTTCTATAGAGACACCACAGGTAGCATCAGATGCTGCAATGCAAATACTAACAAATGTTGGGCAGCATCTCCAGAACAGATCCAATGCAGGCAGAAATGTGGAGGTTTAGCTGGCAAATGGACACCAGGGTCCTGATTTCTAATACATGCATGTGGCGAAGCACACGCTAAGTGATCTAGCATATGCAGGGTAGTCCTGTTCACAGAATTGCCAACTACACGTCCAAAAATCCCACATCAGGCTCTTTCTTTGCACAAAGTGGTTAGTTTTAAAATAATTGCATTAAAATATAAAATACTCATGACTTTTTGCTTGTTTGAACTCTTTAATAAAAAACAAGTAACAATTTCAAGCTTCTCTCTAGCTCATGACAGCTAGATACTGAATTACCACTTTTAAACAGTTCTGGGACTTTCCTGTGTTCTCTGGGCTGCGGGAGTCAGAGACCCTCTGGTAGCATGATAATTACAATGAAATGCCTCGGTTCCACAGAGCACACCCTTGGCAGTAGAAGGGCAGATCTGCTTGTGAATTTAATTCTAAATAGCTGTTGGATTTAATTCTCTTCTGCTTCAGTTATTTACATTCAAGAAATGTGTGCCCCTCCAGGGATGGGCTTGGGCTTCTCACACCAGCACAGATAGTCTGGCTTTCAGCCTGACCAACAAGGAGCATGGGAAACCCTTAGTTGGGTTTGTCCCCACTACAACACAAGATTTCTGCTGTTTTTGCACTTGGGAAGGTGCAAACAGCTAACAGTACAGCTTTCACACGGGACTTTTTCCAACGGGGCCACTCTCTTTTAAAGTATCTGAGTGTTTTGCAACCCCTTTGAGCTGGTATTTCCATAGAGAAGAACTGCAAGTCAGCTTTTAATTTAGTGTATGGGGGAAGAAAGCCTGCTGATGCTGTGACCACCGTGTCTGTTTTTGCATTGAGACACTGAGCTCAGGACACACATTTCAGTGGAGGTGAAGTGCCAGTGATATTTATCATAAAGATGATAAAGGTAAAATGTAGGCTGTGAGCACATGGCCAGCCTCAAAAACTAGCACTCAGTTACAAAGCACCTGTGCCCTGCCTCTGTGGGGTTTCTATCAGGGCAGTTTTGTTCCAGGGTAATAATTTTAAGTATCAGTCACAGGGCCAGGACCCTTGGGCAGAGGCAGTACAAATGCAGGTCTCCAAAGCACAGAAGAAGAGACCAGGATGGAGGAAATATAACTCAGAAGACCAGCAAAACTCCAGTCTGTGTTCCCAGAATTATTCTTGCTTTTCATCCAAAGACTAGAGAGCAATGTGTAAGCAGACCTGCCCTCTGCCCCGAGAGCACTCTCTCATCCCTCAGCTACAGGCTCTTTCTTGCTCATTTTCTCTAATGTGGGTTTGAACATCCTCCAGCTGAGAAAAGCTTAAAAGGCATGTGTCACATTTCCCGAGCACGTGTTCAAACCACTAATATAAAATTTAAGCATTACCACCAATGCCTTTTTTATTTTTTTCCCTGCTTTTGAAGGATGCAAAGAACTCGTTTGGTTCTGAAAGGCAACATGTTAGCACTAACCCTCAAAAGAGGATCCAGGTTGGAGTGACTAAGGTCTGGAGGAAGGGACTARCTCTTGACCTTTCTCAATTTGTCTCTTGACGGCAAACTGCAGAGGCACCCATAGTGTGCGTGGTTTCCAATCCTCTTTAAAGGGTGCCAAACCTTCCCTGCCTCCTGTATCAAAAGTGTGAGCTTCAGGTTCTGGCTTCCATGTCAGTAGCCCTGACTGACTGCTGCTGCCTTGTGGTCCCATAACACAGCCAGGAGTTTAGAGACAGTCATGCAGGCTGGTGGCCCAAGCATGGTGGACCATGGATCCACTTTCAGCTCCTCAGGTTCATAGACCAGCACCTGATGGCTTTCCCACAACATCCAACGCAGACTGAGGCTTGGCTTTGAACTTTGGGGATATTACCTCTCGCTGCTCAGGAATAATAATAGAGCATTTAAAAGGAAATGTAGAGTGGTTTAGAGACTTCAAAATTATGCAATTGAAATTTAATAGAAACAATGCTTTTGGTGTCAGATAGTTCATGATTATAACACCACCAGAAAAATACATGTTTACTGAAATTATACATTTTAATAGATTGCTATTGCATAGAAAGATTCTGTTTAGTTTCCTTTTTAATAAATCAGCTAAGAATTTTCCACACAGATTGAAGAGGCTAACCTGACTTGGCAGTCTCAAAAGAGAAAGCATGTTTTTAATACAAAACAGTCTTGTCTAAGGATTTACTTTCAGAACACTGTTTTTGTAGAGGAAAAAATTACTAGTGCTATGAAAATCTTGTGTATTGTCACTCTAAATATAAATCTGTTTGCTGGAGGAATACTGAATACTCTGTTCTGATCTTCAGGATAAAATTTTTGCTTCAGCATGAAACAATACTCAACCCCTTCATGGTCCAAGGTAAGACAATGATCTTGCCTGTTGCAGACAGAAAGAATTTATTCTGAACCAGCATCAGAAGAATTTTTTTTTTTTTTAATTTCAGGACAAATTTAAGAATGGTGTTTCTCTTCACATTGTGTACTTGATCATGATAAAAGAAGAAAATATAACAGATAAATGTTTATCTTGTCATAGGCAAAGTGTGCTTTATTCTCTGAGTGTGACATCACATCCAAACAACATTTCAGATTCCCTGAGCAACGCAGGAAGCCAGTCAAATTCCCAAAACATTGGAGGGGATTCACCAAACAGGTCACCATGGGAGTGGAATCATGTAGTGAAGATGGGAAAAACTATATTTTATTAAAAATTTCCATGCAACTGTTTGTTGCAGGGCCTCTCTTGCCTTTTTTAAGTTTTCTGAAACTGATGCCTGCTCAAGTAACACTGCTCCATGATCAGCTGGACTGATAATGGTTTCATATAAACTGACCCTGGTTTCATGGGGACCCACCTCCCTACTGGAGCCATGCTGCAGATTTTCTAGAGGGCCCCCATCTCCTCCTCCTCCTTCCTCTTCTCCCGTGCTGCAGCCGCAGAGCCCTGCTTTCCCCTGCAGACATTGTGCTCGGCTTTCCCCCACTGCCTTCTCCTGACCATGCCCTYGCACCCCAGCCCACTGGGGCAGCTGGCAAGAGCTGCAGGCTTTGCAGCAAGCTGGATGAGGTTAAGGTTGCTAGTCTGGTGGGAGAAGCAGCAGGAGTGGTCCATCATTGTCACTTCAGGTCTTGTACTGAGCCAAGCACACTCGGATCCGAAATCTCCAACTCTGTCTTTCCACCAGGATGCTCTCCCTCATGCCAGAGAATGAGGAACAGGCTGATATCATACCTTCCTTCAGGATGAGCCAGAGCCTGTGTGAATTTGAATGTGAGGGACACTGCACTTTGTTCACAGGATTTTTTGTCCTTAGAAATATTTCACAACTATGAAAGGAGAAAAAGTGCTCATGCCATGAGTTCTGTCTGGAAAATCTCTCCCACTTCTTGGCAGGGGAATTTATTAGTGGTGCTTTGGCACCACCAAGCTCTCCCAGGATGAAAAGATCAGTTGGTTTAGTTGTTTCTAATTAATACACAATTTTAAATAAGTTTTCCACATAAATTAGACTTTTACGCTCTTCAGTAGTGCCAGATGGACAGAGCCATCTGTCAGAGATTAACACTCACTAAATGACCTCTAGTATTAAAAAGAAATAACAATAATGTAGCATTCAAAAAATTTTTGCTTTGTACATTGGTTGAACAAACAATTGCATGTGAAACTGCTCTTATTTTCAAAGATCATAATTTATGAATGCTTGTATAATACTTTACTGAATTTGAAACAAGAGATTGTTGGATGATTAACCCATTTTTACAGCTTGGGGACATTCCTGAGGGTCTCTGATCTGGGATGATGCTGCAAAAACAATCGGCAAACTAGAGACCGTACAGTCATCGTAAAGCCATGGGCAAGTCACAAGCAAGTTGTGGATTGCTGCAGGAAAGAGTGAAGTCCTGAATAGTGTCTTCCCCTTTGAATTGAGAAGAAGAACCCGTACGAATGTTAGCAAAAACGTAGTTTAGATGACGAGCTTTGCCATTACCCCAGGCTCCCTCCTGAAGGTCTTGTTTGTAGTTTTTCTCCTCACTGTCCCAGCCAAAGCTTTGCACCAAGGGAGCACAAGTCCAAGCCTTGTACCTCTCGCCCTTGGCACCAAGGCCTGAAGAAGAGGACCTTTGGCTGTAACAGCCCACTCTGGGGTCATACTCCTTAGGCCACTGCAGCCACCTCTTGCCTTGGGGACTGTTCCCCCTGGCCTCCCTTTCCAGCCCGAGCCTGTTTTGCCACCCCAACAGTGGTGCCTGGAGTCTTGCAGAAGCTGCCCAACCAGCAAGGCAGAAGCCAAGGGCATGCTGGTGCTGCAGATATGAGCAGGAACATTATCCCCTGTAATGGGGAAAGGCAAAAGGTAAACCCCCAGGTTTCCAAAAGCTCATCTTGCCTTTTCAGTGTTACCAGCCCAGGGTAAGAGGTTCCTGGCAGGAACATGCTAAAGCAGGTTTGGCGTGTTAGGTGCAGAGATTGACATAGTCTCTGCATTTTATTACACTTTATGGGCACTGGAGATGGGACTTACTGAACCAGGTTGTCCTTTCCTTCCCACGTTTCTATCACTTAAATCTACCAATGTCAATTGTGTCTAATTTTTTTTTGTGTTTACAATGAAAGTGTCACGCTGTGCTTGGACCGCTGAGAGAACTGTTATCAAAAGACTGAGATTTCAGGGTACTAAAAAAAGACAAAGCTATCTAAATTTATTTTAAATGACCATTTAGATAAATTAAATGTTTTCAAACTGGTTGCGTCTAATGAAATTGTCCATAGGTATTTCTGCCACTGGCAGAAGTTGTCTCAGAGCTGACTGAGGTTACCTGAGAATTTGGGATGGGTGACCAAGGTCCCACAAAACTGATCAAGGGCAAGTGGGGTGATGGGCATAATAAAGGAGGGGGGAGGAGCAAGACAACTGCAGACCAGTTGGCTGAACTGCAGTACCCAGAAAAACACTGTAAGAATAAACCAGGCTACTTGCAAATACACGAAAGGTGCCAAGCAGATGAGTGATGGCAAATACAGATTAATGAGGAACTAACATTTCAGACCTTTTCAGGTTCCTTCTGTGAGAGGATAAAAATGGAAACTGTCATTCTACATAAGCAACAGATGTGCTTTGACTACAGTAAAGCTTTGGCATTTTCTCACATGGTGTGCTTATAAGGGGAGGTGACTTGAGTCAATGTGACACCGTTATAAGGACAGTTCAGAATTGGTTAGAAAACTTACTTCCAAGAGTCATTGTCAGTAAATTTCTTGTCAAACTAGAAGGGTGCACTAAGTACTGATTTCACTGAAGCAAGTCTATGGTACTACACTGTATCTTCATTAATGGATCCCAAGTTCCTGAAATACTGTTGCTAAATTTGAAGATGGTGGCTAGGGTAGAAGGACTTCCAGTATACAGGAGACAGGCTGGGAACTCAAAATGATCTAGCCAAACTGGAGAAAGTAGCGGAAAAACAGAAGGCAGTTTGATAAGTACGAAAAAAAGTGCAAACCTGACATGGGTTTCTAGAGGAGCAGACATTTAACAAGGCAACACTTGGCTATACAGTTGTTCTGCTGAATTTAGGTGTTAGTTTGTGTCACAGTGACTTGCTGCTAAGGAAGGTGGAGCATCATCCTGGGTCACACCATGCAGTGGTGACATATGTGAAAACATGAAGTTATACTCCCCCACACTTGGCACCAGTCTGGTCTCAGCACAAATGAGTCATTTGGGATGCTCCAGTTTGAGGAAGTGTTGACCAGCAGCCCGGAGGAAAGCAGCAAGAACAACTAGTCATGTTGTAGAAAAGGATTAAGAGAATTAGGGCTGTTCCTGACAGGGAAGAGAAAAATGAGAAGAGATGCAATAAGGTTTTCACAATCAAAACCAGCAACTGCAAAGGAGATGGAAGAGATTAACAAATCTGCTGGGATAGGAAAACAAATGGGATTAAATTGCAGAGGAGAGATCTCAACGCAAATGCCTCCCAGAAATGGCAGCAAAGCGCTGGCAGGACCATGCAGGGGGGCTGGGGATCACCACACCAAAGGTTTTCCATGAACACAGCGGAGAAACATCTGCCACAGGCAATTTAAACTTGTGCATCTTGAATGAGAGATGGGTGGTGGACCTCCCGAGTGTCACATGATGTAACAACGCTATCTCTGCAAATGTCTGCAAATGAGCAAAAGACCCTGACAGATGTAGTGAGCATCACTAATGTCTTGCTGTTATCAAAAGGAAGTCGAAGACCATGGTTTTCTGCTATAAAGATGAGGAACTTGAGGCACATATCCTTGCTTGGATTAAAGTTCAACATTTGGTCAAGCACAGAGCTGGGCAAGAAGGCCAGTGTGCTCTCATCCGGAACACGCAACCCCGTCACCAGGGATCTGTTGGAGCAATTGCCCGGCTGGAATATACCTTTTGATAAAATTATCAGTATTAGAATCAGGGCTCATTTTTGTGCCAATGTTATGTTGCTCAAGGAAATAGTTACAAAAAACATGGTGTTTCATTTACAGAACAGTTCAGAAAAAGTTTAATCCCTTTCATGAGGTGTATACATAAGAGAAACACGAAGATTTCATTGCCTTTCATTTATGTGTGAAATTCATGTATCCCTCTTACTCTCCAAGGGGGTCTTTTTCACCCTGTAAATTTCTTTCTAGAGTTACACGATGCAGGTGGTGAGGTATTTGTCTGCTATGCCAAAAGGAAGAGGGCAGTTAAAATAAGACTCAATTATTCTAGTCTGTAGATAGAAGAGCTGAAGAAGCTTTGACCTCCTCTGAAAAATCTCAAGAGGGCAGAAACTGACAGCTATTCCTAAAATATCTTTACAAAGCATTTTGAAAGCTCTGAATGAAAAATACTCTATGGCAGTGACTGTACCAGTACCCAACTGTGCCATAAAGACTGAACCCAYCAGGTCAAGGGTTACAACTATTCCACCTCACACCTGGGCACTGTGTCCAGTATTGCCCCCACGGTCAAGAGCGGCATAAAAAACTGGGGGCAGCCCAGCAGGTTTGGTGAGGGGGAAGGAGTTAAGTGCCCCAAGGTGTTTACAGGGTTGGAGACCTTGGTACAGGAAGAAAGGCTGAACAGAATGGGTTCATTCAGCCTAGTGAAGTGAGGGTGCAGTGGGATTCCATTCCTGCCTTTCAGTATTAGAAATGTAGAGATGATGAAGGCATTCTGTTCATGAGGATTCACTGTAATGGACAGTTAAGTTATTTCAGGGCAAATTTTATCTTCAGACACATAAAAAAAATTCTCCCCTCTGAGATCAACTAAAGGCTGGGACAGGCTGCCTGGAAGTGTGGTGAAATTTCCCTAGATGGAACATGCAGGGCTTTTTTGGCAATGCTCTAGATCACCTAAGGCCCTACTTCTAAACAAACGCAGGTCCAGCCACTCTTTCTGGCCCTGGTCAAGGTGGGCTTTCCCTCAATTTTTGTTTCTCTCAGTACAGGAAGATGCCGGAGAGTCCAAGAGACACTGTCTCTTACCTTTGTTTTATCTTTCCTCCGATGAAGGTACAGCTCCAGACTAGCAACAGCTGGCAGCAAAAGGGCATCTTTAGCATCCTGGCAGCAACACCTGTGCAAAGAAACTATAAACTACACAGACACAGTAGCTGCACTGCCCATTTCAGCACACACCTTCCTGCTCCTGGACCATGGAGAGCTACACCAGTGTGCTAAGTCTGCACTGGCATTCCTTGGTAAGGACTAGCGATGGAACACTCCAGCACATGAGGGCACGCCAGGAGCTGGAGGGTCTCCAGTGATAAAAGCAACTCAGCCTGGAAAGGGAAGAATAAGAATCTCAAAATTTCTTCACAGGCCCGAGTCTGCTCCAGCTAGAGACAGTACAGAAGAAAAAAAGTGAATGTTCTCTTTTCTCTTTTTGTCTTTTCCAGACTGACTTTTTACACCCTCGCCTTCTGACTTCATCCTGGAATGCCGCTTAAGTATAAATTAAGCTGGATTTGGCCTGAGATTTCTCTCTCAGATAAGATGAGTTTAGCTGAAAGAAACTCTAGTAGTCATGGAAAAGCTCGTATGTCAGGAACAGAGAACCTAGCAGTGTTTTAAAAAAATTTTTAAAACCCCAGCAACGTGACTCCTATTCCTTTTTTAATGAACAAAATAATCTTTTTTAATTAACTGAAGATCAGATAAACAAAACTTCTGCTTAGGGTTAGAAAGCATGGACGTTTATCTCCAGATACAATTTGAGTGCATCTTCTTCATCTCTGCTTTTGTTCCACTACACAATCTGCCAGCACCATCCTCCCACAGTCTCTTCCCAGGTTACAACAGCTGAGACCTGGCTCCCTCACCACTTTCTTGAGCAGTTCCAAATCTTCCTAAGGATCTGAAGTTTGATATGTCTCCCATTGACTTCAGCAAGAGCTCGGTCAGACAGAGAGGTATTTATTCAAGCTTTGAAAAAATAAGTATCTGTGCAGAGGTAGGATGCTCTAAGATACATGGCTCAGTGGGTGCCCTCCCTCCCCACGGGTGGGAACCCTCAACTTGCCAACCTACACCAAACATGTGGACGAAGGTCTTGGGGTGCAAGGGTGGGAGATGCCACAGAGGATGCTCACATCTCTCCTGCCACCCCCAGCTCAGGCAGGGCAACAGCTCCAGCTGCCCTCGTGAGCCCACGCTGCTGAAATCCATCAGACCTTCGCCTCCACCTTTTACACCAGCAGGAGCACGCGTTGAACACTTCCCAACCGCAATGCCACCTGCAGCACAGCTTGGGAGAAACCCTCCCCTCTCCTCACACAGCTCATAACGCAGGCTGGCACCTGCTGAAGAACATCCTTCCTGAAACCCCACTCAGATCAAGTGCAGTAACTTTTTTTGCAGGACTCGCGAGACAGGGACGGGTCACAGCAGAGCAGGAAAGCCTGCACCCAGACGTGCAATGGGAGCTGCACCATCGCTTCTCTTGGAGCGTTTGGTTATGAGCTTTGTCAACCGAAACACTTGCACGTAACAGATGCTGTCGCCATTTTTCCTGTAGACTGTGACAGAGGTAACTCAGCAGGTGACGATCTACAAAGTAACTTATTCATAAGGGTTTGCATTTAAAACACAGTATTGTAGGGGGCCTGCTGGAAAAGGGGCTTTTGGATATGGCCACGAGGCTCAGGACGAACCAGAAAACGAAAGGCTGTATCTGATGCTTTACAAATCACAGCAGCTGCTACCGCTCCCGCCGGGGCTGCGGCTGCGGCCGGTGCCGGGCGGCCGCGCTCCGACACTGACACCTAGTGCCGGCCAGCCCTGCCCTGCCCGGAGCGGCTTCTCCCTGCTCCTCACACAGACACACACAGGTAGTGGTTTTGTTTTTTTTTTTTTCTTGAGTCTTGGGGAGTTGTTTGGCTTCTCGGGGTTTGGATTGATTTTTTTCTTTAAATGAACATAAGACTACTTGTCTAGTCTCCATCAAGTACAGGTTTACACCTGCCACGACATACCTGCTATCCACTTAACTGGAATTCTTTCCCCCCCATCGGCCCAGGGCTTTGAAGGTGGCTTGGAAATAGGTGGGGCACATGTCAGTAATGGATCCTGTCGCCCTGCCGCCCATCTGATGGATGCAATGCTGAGCCCGTACCAGAGCTATGAGCTTACATAAAATAACCAAGTCAGTTTATTTCAGAACAGCTTGAAAGCAGCATTTGGTCACATCACAGCCCTGTGAACAGAAAATCATTCCTTACAGTGCAGAAATGTGCTTTCTTCCTGAAAGTAGTTGTGAGGCCAGTCTGCATTTCCAGACCAGCCATTTACAGCAGACATCTTACTGACAGATTATTTGTAACACCAGCTCTTTGGACTGTGATCATAAAGAAAAATTAATTTTCATCGGTAAAAAATATGCATGAGTTCAACATTTATTCATCACAGCTGAGCTTAAAGGCTCACTCTTCAAAAATCTTCCTAACAGTTCTGGAGATAAATTAAAAGCAATTTAAGTGTCAGCTGACAAATCCCAGGGCATGCCTTCACCTACCTGCCTGCAGAGATCAGCAGCTCAGACAAGCCTTCGTGGCCCAGCTACTAAGGTGCCAACACTCCACATTCTGCTGCAAGAGTTCAGCAGAAAAATAAACACCTTTTACCAACAAAGAGACTTCATCCAAGAGATTGCTGTTTTCAGTCTTGCGAAGCTCCAGTCACAGGCTCAGGAAAGTAATTTCTCACTTTTTAAAAACTTACTAGAGAAAAAAAGAAATCTGAGAAGTTTAGGTTTGGAGAGTTCCCAGTCTGATGCTTAACACAATGTTTTATTCTTCCTGTCATTTATGTCCTTGTCATACAAAGAGCAAATATTACATGACTAAAGTCTCAAGTTTCATTACTGGCTTCACTCACAGCAGATTTGAGGTCCTGGCTAAGTCTTTTAATGAGATTTAAACACAACTACTAGAATTAGGATATATTTTTGTTTGAAAATAATAATTAACTTTGGCTCCACAAACTTTGAAGAAGGTATCTAGAACTGTTTATAGGGAATACATATTTCTATCAGTTGAGATGGCAAGGCTGAGATAATTATTTTAATTATGTTCTCTTAAATCCACCAAGAACCAAACACATGACCATAGAAACCGGGGGGGTGGGGGGGAATTCTGTCACCTTTGCTTAAAGGCCAAGATATCTTTCTTTACCTTTAAAACTTCCAAATTTCAGCATAGGATTCTCACTCTTGAATTTCAACAAACTGAACTCCACTTGACAAAATATCTCCAGCATTTCTTCTCTTTGAAGTAGCAGTAACAGGCTGCCCACCACTGCACCTGGCTGACAGCTGCACTGGGCAGTACTTGGCAGCATGTCAGCTCCCAGACAGGACAGGAGAACAGGTGCTGACATCAAACTTGAAAAGCAACCATTTTCTTCTCTATCTATGATCATTCTCCTCATTTCTCTGCCCTTTACAAAAAGATTCAAGCCTCTACCAGCACACCCTCCAACAACCCACAAGAAAACCCACAAACAAACGAACATAACTGCTTTCTCAATTTGGAAATATTAGTATGACAGCAATGTCATTCCTGGGGCATAAGCAATGGGAAAGATGCCTCAGATCCCAGCAGTAGGGAATGCACATACTAAACAGGCACCAGAAAAGACATGAAGAAACAAATGCCGAGTTTTCAGTTAATCCTGGAATAAGATTACCCCCAAAATGACATCAGGTATCTGGAAGTTGTCTGTAGGGACAAACTGTTTTCAGAACTAGGCAAAAATCAAGTGAGAAAAAAATTGAAATTAAAAAAACCAAAAAAGCTCTAGAGACAATAGATTGTGCATTACTGAGAGAATAAAGTAATTTCATCCCTACAGACTAATTCCAAGTCATGTTTTGCAAGCCTCTATTGAAAAGGCCATCTGGCTGCACTCTGGGTCCCAAACCAAAACATCTCACAGCTTTGATGTGCACTACACTGGACCCCAAAATTCGGTTTTTGTTCACACTGAAGATCTTTTCAAGGCTTACTTTCAGGAAGTTTTCCACTGATGTAGGAAGGCAAAGGGATTTTAAACATTTCTCCAGGAACACAATAGTTTGGGCAATTTTTTTAAGAGTGGATCAGATGTTAGTTAGCCCAACTGAGCCCGAGGAAATAGCAACTGCAAATCATCATGACTGATACCATTTCAAAGCCAAGCTTCCTTTGATGCAGAGGAGAGCATTTTTCCTTCTGAGAGAATTAGGGGAAAATTACAAACATAAAATGGAAAAACCCTACAACAACTACAGAAACAACATGCTGAGGTACAGAGAGACTGTCTGCAGGCATCAAACAGACACCCTGCCCTCGCCATTTCACTACTTGACATGTCAATCCAAAATTCCCAAGTAAAGCCCACAGCAATATGCAGAACCCCTGAGACACAGCAACGAGCCCAATGCATGCAGAGGCACTCACTGCCCCCGCACAGTGATGCTGTTCCTGCCTCTGCTGATCTAAACACAAAGCAGTGCAAGACCTACTGCTCCATGTCAATGTCAAAAACATTAAACTGAAGAACTAAGAACTCAGGACATAATACTTGAACAGAACTTTAGGCAGTATTTAAGAAGAACAAAATCCATAAAGCTCCTTTGTGAACAACATGAGAAGAGAAAAACAAAGGAGTACTTTAATCAACATTTTCACACATTGAACACTTTTTGAAAATGCCAGAGTTTTAAAGTGAGAATCATGTCCCTGGCTGGATTTCCTGCACCAGAAGAGTGGTCAGAGCTCAGTCATTCTATGCAGAGAAGAAACCTCCAGAAAAGTGAACTGGACTGCAAATATTCAATATTGTCTAAACTAGACACTCTGTACCACCATGCTATTTCAAATGTATATTTAAATGAGAATAAAATGTGTGGTAAAGCTAAAATAATGAATTAACAGTCTTGAGTGAAGATTTTTCAGATTACCTGCTTTTCCTCCTGACACATCTTAAACAAACACACCAGGAAACAGAGCACTGAAGTCACCTTCTTCCAAGCCCACCAAAAGGGCAAAAATATCTGACTTCTTTGAAATCAGGTATTTTCAGCTTTAAAAAAAAAGGGGGGGTGGGGCTTTTACAACAAATCCTTTTAAGTTAGAGCATATTTCACAAAGCTTGAAATTTCTCTGAGTGGGCTTCTAAACGGTCATTGCTGGTTATTACTAGTAGGCACAGAAATTCCCATTTTAATTAGAAACTTTATTTTGAAATGCTTTATACAGTTCACATTGAAGCATTTGCAGTGTAAGATATTTAATAACATTTTGCTGAGCAAAATGGTTGACCAGTTTCCTCAAAGCTCTTCCAGTTATGGTTTTTTTTCATTAAAACTAATCTTATAGAACTAAGATAGAACTTAGGCATTTGTATTCAGAAGCTAATTACTATGTTTACCTTAGGGAGAAGGTATATACTTAACTGTTCCAATTAATTATGTGTTTCAATAATGATCTTAAGCATTTGGCATAAGACTGAAATAAACCTGAGACCTAATTAAACTTGTATTCATCAAGTATTTAAAAAAAAAATCTTCATTATCTACTTTGTTAATAAGGCACTGTCAGACAAATATTTACAAGGACTGGCTACCAAGTCAGTTTTACCTGCACAGCTTTCTTGCTGGTCTGTCTACAGTAATTTGAAAGTTGTTTTCCCTGTCTGCTGCTGAGACATTTCAAGAACAAGGCAGAGCAGTAAGGCAACTAAAAGAACAGGCATGCAAAGGAGTTTGGCATTTGGGATGGATTCTGAACATTTGCAAAGTAGTTCATTTTATAAATGGAGCATTCACCTGCTATTATTAAAATGGTGGCCAACCGTGATAAGGAAAATAGAAGTGGTGAAAGGAGAGGGTATTTTACAGGAATAAACAAGATGTCTGGTATGCTTTCAGCTAAGACTTTGCATGCAGCAATTCCCACAACTTTCAGAGATAATCTAAATTGAATTCTGAAATTCCCTACTGCCACTTAGAAAAGCTGAATGTACCAGGAGGTTTCTTGACAGCAGGTGAAACATCAAGGAATGAAATCTCCATTTCGATAATGACCCAATACTGCATCCTACTTTGCATTTCTTATTAGAACAAAAGGAAGTCTTCAGGAATGACAACTGAAATAATTAAATCATTATTTTGGCTGGAAGAAAGTTCAAGAACTCTTAAGATGGGATGTTTAAAAAACATGAAACAGTTCTACCCATGGTCAAAGAATAAAAATTAAAAAAAAAGAAGAAAAAAAAGAAACCTCACCTTCCCCTCCCAAATAATCTTTGAGGAGTAATTGTTTGAGATTAGGATTGTATGGCTTCTGAGGCCTATGAATGCCAGATAGATACTCTAAGAACTATAATTTTCAACCTACTGTTTGTTTTCAATTTTAAGTAATTTCAAACAAAAGTATTGCATCTATTTCACTTGAATAATCAAACTGAGCACAAAAATCATTAAAAGTGTATTGCTGATACAAATTTGTATCACATACTAAAAGATACTACTTTATAGATTAATTGTGAAACAAAAAAAATAGACCATATAAAAAGTTTTTCAAATTCTTTTGCACAGCTGAGCTCATAGTGCAGGTTTAAGATAAATCTGAAAATGTAGTCAACAAATGTTGAATACAAAATACATTCTACAGTATTGTACAGAATGTCTGAATTATCAAGCATAAGAACTGAAGATAAAGAATGTTAATGACAAGCAGCCACATACAGAACAGAAAGCAATAAGTTTAAATCAGACTATTTTTGGTTGTGTAGCCCTTTATTAGCAACTAAAATAGAAGATATCTGTTGTACATCACGGGTAGTAACTGACTATACTGGAGTTTTATTATATTCTAATACAGGATCATTTATAAATGCGTTGTTTTCCTTTTTTTTCTTTTATTAAAAAGCTTCCACCCCTTTTCCCCCTTTTTCCGTTTACAACTTGCAAAACTATTCTGAAAGCTGAGTATATGTGCACAGGTCTGCAAAGAGTGCAAATTTAGGATATGGTAAATGCTTTACATGTTGTATTTGTAAGGACAGTCTACCACCATGCCTTCATAGCCATTATCTTTTCTAAAATAAAAAAAAATTCACAAAAAGTTCTGATACCAGCCTTCCTTCCATTGTCCTAAACAAGAAAGCACTTTTAAATGAGTTGAAACTAAGGAAGGACTACACCTACTAGAAAAGAACAGAGTTCTATTAGTTTGAGGTTTCAGTATACCCAAAGACCAGGGACTGTATCTTTGTAAGGGCTAGGCTGGGACCCCGTGTACAGAGAGTGTGCAGGTGCCATCCCTGAGCATTCAGCAGTTCAGTGGACCATAAGTGCTCCAGCTGCATAACTCACTGAGCTGTCTTGCCAGTTTCGACACTGGCTTGACTGAGCATAATTCAAAAATGAAAAGCTCATATTCATTCCATTCTTCTGGAGCTCGTTGATAGCCTGAAGAGAGAAAAAAAGCTGTTTAAAAAAGGTATCAGTGAAATCGCAACATTTTGCAGTTCTCAAAGGTCCTTGCGCCATCTCTAAAACTCATTATATAAGCACCTCCAAGTAACTAGTGGACCTAACCCATTTCTGTGCTGTTTCATTCATTGACGCTCCCCCCACTGCACTATGTATGTCCACGCAGTTCTCTAAAGCAATACTAAACAACCTTTCATGATAGATCCTTTAGAAACAATGCTTTCAGTTCTGTGGGGAGTTTATACAGAAACACAGATGCAACACAAAAAACCCAACACTACTAATACTTCTTAAATTGTATTTCTTCCATTCAGGAAAATGAATATACAAGGATAATTTATTAAAGCATGACAATTGGCAAAAGTCAATGAACAGAATTTAGCCCTGACTCACTGCAAAACTAATAATTATCTGAGGGTAAGAGGTGGGTATATTTGCAGAGTTGTCATAGTACCGAACATTGCTACATGCATCCCCACTATTGACATTGCTCATACAAACTTTTACGGATTCCACTTTATAAGGTTGCTCTGTGTCCTCCATTCACACTACACTCCAGTGAATTAAGTTTTCTCTTTTAAAACATTAACATGCTTCCTGTTTCAGATGTGAATTATAGCAAAAATACAGTGAGATTCACTCAAGCAATATGACAAATCTGCAGCACTCCAGCAGTGTGACCAAATTTAGACAACTAAGTTAAGCCAGGTCTACGTCTGCACTGCATCACCAAAGCAGAATATGGTAACTAGAAAGTACCAGTTAATCTGAATTCTAACTACTGTTATAATTTATGAGTTAATGGGGCACTGCACTAATACTTAGAGGCAATCTCTCACCGTATTTGCAAAACTCAAAAATGCTGCCAGACATCAAAAGGCATTCACAATAGCTAGTTAATAGCAATACAGAAATAACATATACAAATTCATAAGTACTGATTCAAAAGGGTAAGTATGTACTTCTTCAGGGAGATGGATTTACTTGTTCATTTATTTAGGGCCAAGAGAAAGTGAATGATTGCATTTCATTGAAATTCAAAAGGAATGTGGTACCTCATCTCCCTTAGGGAACTGAAAACCCTCAGGCCTTTTAAGAGCTTACATTTGTCTACATGCAAGACACGAAAATCAGAGAACAAACTGAGAACACTTAAAAAAATAAATTAATTCAAGCCTTGACATTTCAGAACTAAGGAATACTGCAGCAATACTGTGTTGTAACACAGTACGAATGCTTGCATTTTCCTGAAAGTTACATTTTTCAACAAATCAAAAGTTACTTACGTTTAATAACACTCCAATAGGATGCCTCCCACATATTGTGTTATGGTATTTCTTCAAGTAATTGCTAAAAGATACAGGATCTAGCTGCTCTATAATGCTCATACCCTGAAAAAGAATTGATAGCAATAATTACAYTACATATTAATAAGCAGGTGTTTATACATCACCTATTTGTCACAAAAGAGCAGGAACAAAACCCCTCTACTTTGTACCAAAGATATCAAGGGAATCTCAGCATGTAAGCTCTAGCTTGTAGCCATCTTGTTTCCATCTCCTGTCCAACTAGAAGTGCAGGAGCTCTTGCAAATCTGTCAATAATCCACAGATCTGTGAAGTTATCTTTGCAAATACCAGTGAAGCTCATGTTAAAAAAGCTCCTCCTGCAGACTAGTTGATCCCCACCATCCAAGAGTGCCCTGCTTCCATAGGATTTGGTGCAGCTATAACCAGACAAATTTACTAAAAGGGCAAAGCAGGAAGAAGTTGTGCCTCCATCTGCTCTCCCTGATAACAGAGTTCAGGGCCAAGCACTTGTCTGTGACTTCTGGATGTCCAAAAACCCTAGATAAAACCATCACTATACACACGTGCAATTCACACACATAACAAGAGTGATGTTTCCTAGACACATCAGGCATGCAAGGCAGTTGATCTGGGCATGGGCTGGCCATCTGCTTAGGGCATAAAAAGCAGATCCAGAAAATCTCTAAAGCACTATAAAGTTGCTGCACAAGAAAAGTGTAAGTGCCAGGAGATGACGCTTCCACTTTACATGAGACAGTCACACATATACATCCTTTTCTCTACCCACAGCAAGACCCATGATCCCAGGGAGTCATACTAAGAATACCAGGACGTGTGGAAAACAGAACCTCCACACATACAAACATTTGCATTCTTAAAAGCAAAAAGACCCCTACAACTCCAGATACAGTGTACTCTTACCCCATCCCACAGAGCAGATCAAACACCATGAAAGCAGTTTAAAATCAAGTCTAAACCAATTGTTGTCTCAGTTTCATCATGGGTTTGGTATTTTGCCTCTATTAGAGCCCATCCTCTTCTTTTTTTTCCTTCCTCTGGAAATTAATTCCCTTCACCAGGGAAATGAGCTCCAGACACTCACTAATTCAATAACATACATGGTTAGGCTGCTTCTGCTGGTGAAACAGTAAGCTCTTCCATAGAGACTAAAAAAACCCCACATACTCCGCATAGGAACAATTGGAGGTTGATAACAGAAAGCGAGATAATTTCTTCTAAGATTTCTGCACTTGTCCGAGCCCTTTCCCCTACTTTTGGGTGATAAAAGGAGAAACCACAGCGCAGGAAGCATTGTGAAGTCTCCACCTCAAGAGCGAAGCCTCCAGAATACTCTGCAAGGGCGTTGGTTGATCTGGCAGATACGCTAATTATTCAGACTGGATCACAGCTTACAATGGAAAAGCAGAAGATTCCCAGGAGAGCAGGGAGAATTATAAAACACCAATGATAACCACCACCCCTGTGTACTTTTAAATAGAAACAGAAATAAGATGAATTAATAAAGAAATACATTTTATGGAAAAACAAAACCAAGCTAAGCTGGCCAATTACCGGTAAGACATGGAGAGGGTATGTGGACCCCTGGCCAGTAATTACAGCTGTTAATCACTCCAGATCCACAGAGCCTAAATGAGTGCCAAAAAAAATAATGGTAGCTATTCTCCAGCTAGCAGTGATTACATAGATACCATTGCATTTCCAAAGCGTATCTTTGAACCACCCATTTACTTGTAGATTGTACAATAAACAGCTAAAGAAAGCAGAACTAAACTTCACTACATACTCAAGTGAAACTAAACATGCATAAGGCACTCAGATATGGAACAGTTCACAAGAATACACTTTATCTGTTTGTAAAACCCCTTCATGACCTTTTAAAAAATTAAAATGGCCACTCAGTTGAGAGACTCATTTTATAGTTGTAAGTCACTGGAACACACTGAGCAGAGGCATTTGAGCATTTGTCTCAAATGAATGGACATGGATTTATGAGAATGCCTAGTAAGCTTATTTCAATGCACAGTTCAGCACTGCCAAACATTTAGAGCTATGCAGTTCATCCCAGAAAATGCTAACAGAGTTCCATACATCACAGACTGGAGAAAATCCACAGGAAATTGGTATGAACACTCATCCTACAAGCATTAGGTTGTACTGAACTTTTCAATTTTTTGGATTTAAAGATCATCATGGCAGAGGAGCAAAGACTACCAAGCTTTGTTTCCCAGTCTAAAATGGTCTTGTAGAACAAAGCAAACATTTTTGTCAGGTTGTGTTATTTTTCTAAAATGCAGGAGTATGAAACTAATAATTTTCAGTATTTGAAACAACTCAGCCAGGCATGGCTTAGAACAGAGTTAAAACACATAATAAAACTCACATGACAGAAGTTCCACAGTTTATCACATGGTTATTATGGCACCACATGGATATTGCACACCTCAGTTACCCAGATACTGCTAATGGCATCTACATTATCCTAGCACAGTGCACTTAATATCATTAAAAGCATTACATTTTTAAATAACATCCCTTAATAGGATCAAGTACCTACAAGCTTACAAAAAAACCTTCAAAAAATAATTACACACACACACACACCCYCCCCCCCCCCCGCCCTGGAACACACACACCCCCAAAACAAACAAAAGAACCCTCCAACGACCTATAGGCTCATTTTATACTATACACCAATAGTCCTTTGGCTGGTCAGGTTCAAGTTTGTTATCAGTTATTTCAGCTGTTTCTTCACACTTAAAGATCTAAAATATTAGCACTCTAGTGGAAGTAGAAACAAACTTGGTCTTTGTACTATCCATCCCAACCATCTTTGCATGTGGGAGTCACTCAGACTAGAAGACAACCAACCAACAGGAAAATTACTGGCTGGGCACAGCAAAGAGAACAGGCAGCTGGGCACCCAGGCAGAGAGTCATGGTCGTGCACTATGCCCAGCCTAAGAAGCCTTCCCAGGCTGGAGCAGTGTGGAAGGTTCTGGCATACTGCAGCAGCACTGCACAAGCCACCAGAATTCAGCAGTTCATTAGAGGTACCTGAGAAGCCACCAGTGTTAAGCATGGCTCATAGACAAAAACAGCTGGATGTTCCTCCACAGCACTCCTCAGTGCCCACATTTTCCCCCATCAGCATTCAGGGTAACAGAATCCTCCCATTGACTCAAGTGAGGCATAAAGTGTCCCACATAAAATATATGCTCATATAACATGAGCAATCTGGCAGTGAAGATTGAAGTGAGCAGTCCGCATTTTCTGGCTAGTCATAATCAAAAACAATTGCTCTTCAGCAATGTCATACAAAATACTTCCCCCACTTTTACTTAAAAACGTAGCGTGTATCAGGTTATGATATACAAACTATTGCACATTAGCTGCTCAATTGTAACTCTTCATTTGAGGATTCTTCCCTAAGGTACCCCTACTAACCATGAGGCTATTTCCTCCTTTCGCTGCCACTTCACCAGGTGTGCTGTGGTGACAGGTCAACAATTACCAAAGAGAAACTGATGTCTGCCCAGCAATATTTACTACTCTTTACTTTTTTATGCTAGAGTCTAATGGTTCTAACTTAGAATCACAGCAAGTAAAACTCCTCACCGTGGTTACCACGTTAGTAAAACTTCAATGTCCAAAGTGTTCAGCAGTTTTTATGCACTAGGTGAGAAAATCATCATACATCCATACATAAGGTCCAGTGGAATTAAGGAAGAGACCATCATCCTCCCACAGGAGCATTTCTGAGGAAAATTGATTTCTTCTGACCCCAGGATACCTTCCTGCTTACAGTGTGCTCAGCTGACTGCTTTTCTAGTTAGGTCAAATAAAATTCAGCTAGTTTTTGTAAGTTTTGTATCTATCTTAATGCTGTTTTCTCTGTGTAGGGGCCTACTGGTCACAACAGTATAAGTTCGTTTAGCATGCCAAATGACATCAAAAAACCCAATACTTATCCATGGAAACAAGTAGCCAAGTAGGACATAAAATCAAATAAACTTCCAAAAGCTGTAAAAATGCGACAGGGAGATCTTTGTGATATTGTGGATAGCATCCCAAGTGTACCCACAATACCACTAACAAGACATCTCTGAAATTCACCCAAAGCAAAATCTTCTCCATAAAGAGTCTGAATATGAAGTCATGTGTTCACATATGGCATGATATAAACAGGCAAAAAATAACCACAGTATACTGCTGTGCAGCATGTTCAGTTTTCCAGTCAAAATTGAAAAAGTATTTTCATAGTTATTAAACAGCAGACATGACTTTCCATGTTACAAAAGACATCATTTCCATTTGGCTGAATAACTACCAAAAGAAAGAGTTGGTGCAACGACGTATTCCCTAAAAGTAATTAAATGCCAAAGTCCAGTCTTTCACCACAGAAATTAACAAGGGGAAACTAACGTTTGCTAATGCATCATAATCTGCTCTCCTGCAAAAAACCACTAAGAGCCGCTGATTCTGGGATTCTGTAGAAAAACACTTGTCTTGATAGAGAAGCCTCTCAACTGACTACAAGAATTATTAAAAACGGGATAAACAGAATGAAGGCAAATTATGTACTGTTTCTATTCCAGTGATGAACAGTGGAAAAACAAAGAGGTTAACATGGATACACAAAGCAAAAAAGTCTAGATATCTCTCCGGCAGATAGGATTTATTCCTTCAAGACAAGGAAAAAATTAACATGCCATGAATAAGAACAGTTCTCTCTTCTAACAGATTTCACAGAAATTACATAAAAGATGCACACAGTTGTAAAACAAATTTCAAGGTTACATATTTCCAGACAAATTACTTCTATTCTGTGCTTTAAGTATAGTCTTGAACATGAAGTTGTTTTGTTTTTTTTTAATTTAAAAAGAAATCCTTGGCTCCTGTTACTGCAAAGACAATGCAACATAATTGGTGTCATGAGCTTTATGTATTTAGCATTCCTTTCAGCCCTTTGCCAAACCCAAAACAAAGCACAGTCTGCTGCTTTTTCCCACCACCTACTACAGAGTAAGGGGCAGAGGTAAGGCTACTCCTAAGTGATACCTTAAGGATAACTTTTGGATTTTTCTAACCCTGCACTGTACTAGTGTGTAATTCTGAAATCCGTATTATGTGCTTCACCTTCTTGTTAGGCAAAACATTCTCTCTAAGCCTGGAAAACAAAGTCACTATCCTAGGCCTAAGTATAAACAAAAGTGAATTAAGAGGGAGTGAATGGGGAAATATTACTTCACTACCTGAAACTGTAATTAGACAATTAACTTCTAATAAGCAAAGGTACCAAACCTATATCCGGGGGGGAAAACTCATGATCGGGGTCCATCTTAGTTTAGCCTAGCATCGACAAGGCTCTGTACCAGAGGTATACCACTCGAAGACCTTCAATAAATTCATACTTTTATTCACTACCTTTGTTCAGTCTCTGTTTCAGGTACTCCCAATTTTAGGCATCATAAGGACACAGTGACTTTCATTTTCCTGACCAGTGCAATCCCCTACAGCCTCTCCTCCTCAAACTGGATGTTGCTGAAACCCTTAGCACAATCACCATGCTGTTTCTATATGCAGGTATCCCAGCTAGCAAGCCAGAACTACTACAATAATCCATGCATAATTTTTATTGCTCCTCAAAAACATAGGAGGGTATGTGGAAATTAAGTTACATTGGGGCATTTTAGGTAGCTGAACATGCATTTATTCTCATCAATTATGCTTACTAGATTGTACCCACAATATAATTGTGCGCAGTCAGTAAAATGGAGGACACTAGCTACAACCAACAGCTAAGTTCTTATTGTGGTAAACAAAGGAAAATGATACATTCAATAAAATAGCTGATCTATAATATCTTATTAGAGAAATTTCTCAAGAATTCAAAGAAATGGAATGTACAGGAGAAATTTGTTAGTTAGTTCCACCAAATCTGAAAACTTACCATTTTATCTAGGTGCTCAATGGATCTATAAATTTCTCCTTGGGATTCATCATAGTAACTGTAACGGAACCTCTGACCTTGAAACAAAAATCATGTATAAAATAAAAAAGGGAAAAATTGTAGCTAAAACACTCCCTAATACTTACTAAATATTTGAAAATATAATATTCGCAAAGTAGTAATCTTCATTTATTTCATACTTTTTAGCTCCACTGAGGAAATTCTAGGGCAATCATGAAGTAGCAGCCCAGAAGCAAAGTAAAAAAAATACACAATGGGCAGCTATATGCCTAAAGAGAAATCTACTAGGTAGAACCGGCACTACAGTATCACTCACTAATTGCCTGTTATTGCCTCGGAATCCAATTATATAAATTAGAAAGTAAAGCAATGTTTCATTTTGCTATCCCTCTTGACAAAGCCAACCATGGAGTCAGGCTACTTCTACTTGCACAATATCCACAGTAAATGAAGGTTAAAAGAAAAAGTTCATGATAATTCAATGAGCAGTTCTAGATGTATCATTAGCCACAACAGAACCAGGTCATTCTTATGCATACTTCTACCTATTCCACAATTCAAAGACGAGTAAACCATGCACTTAATTAAGTTGATCAAAGATGACAATGGAAAAAAAGGAAGAAGGTCTGTTGTGTAACGTATCTTTCTGAAGCAGTCCTTTTTCCAGCTACTAACACATTTAGAAGAAAAATAAAATGTTAAAGCAGGATAGAAGTCAAGGCTTCTGGAATCTTTATAGCTCTGCCACCAAGATGAACTGAGGTAGCACTGGTGAATTGGCATAAATAATCCATCTGCTATCTTATCCAGCAGTAAAACATACAAAACTTCTTTCTGTCAGGGGAATGTGGCCATGCCCAGTGAATTTTTAGCTAATTAGTTCTGAAAGTTGTTTTGAGGTGCTTAAAAGAAGAGTAAAAAGAGCAAGCAACTTCAGACAATTATTTCATAGCAACAGTAAAGAGATGTATATAAACCCACACACCTTCACCATTTATTTCCTCCACTACACTGAAAACATTACCGCATCAATATTTTTCACCTATTGTTCCAGATTCTAAAAAGTCCTTTTTTAACTTTACAAGGGAATTAAGTTGCAAAAATACATTTATCAGAAGTTAAAATATTCAATGTTTAATAAAATACATTATTTGAAAATAACTACAAAATATTCAGTATACTGTTATAATGAGATATGAAACTTACCCCAATGGCAAAAGTCAGAAGAAACCACAAAGAGGTTACTAGGATCAGCTAGGTATTTACTGAAGAGTTTTCCAAATTCCTGCTCTTTTGACTCACTCAGTGCTCCGACCAACACAGGAATAATAGTAAACTCATCCTTATGGCTTATAAGCAAAAGAAAAAAGGTTGTAATTCAAGTAGCATCTGAAGATTTTTCAGGGCTTGCTAAATGAAACTGCAGAATGGTTTAAAAGGCTGCTATTCATTTGAAGATAGTTATTTGGTAAGGTCATACTAGGATGTTGTTTTAGAACATCGAAGTACTTCAACTTCAGAAAACAGCACACACCCCCAAAACCAGTATTTATCTTTGCTGCAAAGTGAAAACACCAGGCAAACAAAAAGAAAAGATACAGCAAAATCAGCAATGAAATATGAAGTAAATTCTCGATGTATAGATGCTGCATGTTGGGTAATTCTCCAAAGTATATAAAACATAGATGAAAATGCTCAAGACAGTACCCAAGTGTATACTGATACTCCAGGAAAAACTTAAAACACAATGGATGAAATGTTTAAAAAAAAAAAAAAAAGGGATGGGGCATGTGTTAGGGAACAAACCCCAACACAAATTGACATTTTTTCTTTAAAGATGACAATTTTTACTTAAAGCAAACATCTGAAACAGCAGGTATAAACAGAACCCTGATTTCAAAATTAGCATTAAGGCTCCAAGCAAACTTAAAATCCCATGGAAAACTATTGGAACTTTGTTCAGAGATGCCTTGCAAAAATTGGGAAAAAAGTCAGCTATTGAGAAAGGTTAACACTCTTTAGTTGACCTGTTTATAAGAGGTGTTATAACTTCATCATTTAGGTGTTTGCTCCGCTCACAGTTTCTATTACAACAATTTACCCTAGTCTCTGACCCTCTCCTTACCAAAATTTTTATCGGAGGATGGGGAGTATGATCATTATATACACCATATAAGGTCTTCTATGCCATAAAATGTATTAGACTTCTGACTGCACTTCACTGGAGTTCAGAGACTTAATGTATGTAATGTTCATTTTTGTAGAAGTCATTAGCCTCAGTACCTTTCCATGGCTTTAGCAGTATAAGGCAAATGCATTTCGATACTGTGTTCATCTTCATCTGTCTGTAGGGACATGCGCTCAAACATTCCAGTCTTCCACAATTCTCCATAAACTGAAATGAATTAGAGATCAATTTTTACTGCTTTTTTTTTTCCAACCACTACAAGGGCAAAAAGCAAGCTACAGTGTATCTTTGTCAGAACAGGCCCACTATAAAAAATTCCCTGCCTCCAAGGGCTATCATCATAAACCACCTGTTTCTAAATAAATTCAGGATTAAAATTATGTTCAAGTCACTAATATAGAAACATAATTCATTCAGTTTACAAAATAAGTCTGTTAAACCAGTGACCTTGTTAGTATTCAGAAAAAGATTTTCAGTTATGATACAAAATTTAATTACACAAATAAAACACATTTGAAAATATACATGCACTTGCCCAGTCAACAAGTTCTTATTTTCACAAACTGCACCATCATATGTTTTAAAAAAAAAATTCATCAGCTGAGCCATTCCTGGATGTGTTACTATTTAATGCATTTTATTATTGACTGAATCATGAAATCTAGAGACAGCCAAAACTGATTAAGTGATCCACATTTGTAAGTTATCTTTTCTACTTTCAAAAATGTGCTTGAGAGTATGCAGAGTCATCTCTATATTTTGAAAATTCTCCACTGGATGAAGAATTTGATGCAGGGCTGTGCCTCCTTCTCAACTCCATAAAGGAGTTCTACAGAAACCAAAACATTACTTACCTAAGGAAATTTTTGCAGGCATTATGTAGAAAGCCTGAGTTAGTTTGCTTAATCACAGTTACAATTACTCATAATACACCTTTGCTAATTAGCCCTTCTGAAAAAGATACTGTATTATTTAAGTATACCTCAAAACGCATAAAAGTCAAAATATCAAATTTATCTTCATTGCACTTCTAAGCTTAGTTCAAAAGACTGGTATTTCATGGACTAACAGTTTTTAAGTTATCTACGTACTTTGCAAGTTAAAAAGTCAGATGCAATAATGCATCCAAATAAAGGCAATTTTTTGTTCCTGTTATTCCTCTATAAGAAATCAAACTCAAACGAACTAAAGCACCTTTCTTTCCAGCCAGAATACTTCAAAGAATAATGAAGGTGTTTAGTGAGTTATTATTTGATGTAACACTTTTCAATTTTTAAAACCCTTCTAAAGATAGCTTGTCAAGAGGCACACACTCAAAATGGAAAAGATAACCCAAAATTGAGAATTCTTTACTTGGCAGGAGGAAGAGAGACATTATGGTTATAATGTCACAAGGTCTGCAACAACCAGGATCTTTCAGAAGTCAGCTTTAGTTGCATTAAAACCAGATTTGCACTTGTATGCCACTTAAAGCAAGGAAGTGCCCAACAACAAGAAAGTCCTCAGCATTGTACTACCACAGTCAACACTCAAGCCTCAGCCAACTCCAAGATGTACGCTTTATCATGCACTTACTCTTTTGGTCAATTCGAAGATCATACAGAGGTGTTCTGTAAATGTCCACACTGGAAAGTGCACATCGGGAGAGGGGCACGTGATGGGAAGGCCCAAGAATGAAAATTTTTCGTCTGCAACAATTAAAACAGAAGGCCACAATTTAGACAACTGCAATTGTACAGCAACTTGTCTCAGAGTAACAGGTTTAATAAAAATGTAAAAAGTGATACTTGCTTACAAAGTGGCTACAATAGTCCTACTCTGCTGTCAGTAAGACCAGAGATCAATCCATGGCCCAACCTTGCTCAGTATCTCAAAATTATCATGAGATCAGTTCAATAATGCTTGCTCTAGCCTTAATCTCTTTAGCAGGCCAAATATCAGAGGGCACTCATCAGCTAGAAATTTGTCTGACTGGACTCATTTGGATGCTGGATAATGTGCTACAACTGTTTAGAACAGATTTTTGAATTCTCTCCTTGACTCAACACAACCTTCAGCTACACACCACCTTCAAGAACTACGGGATCAAATAACTGTTATGGGTTTATCATCTATTTAGGGTTTTTCAGTTATTTACTTGATTAGCCTTACTTCAGATTTCACTAAATTAAAATTTAAGTAAATCTCAAATGCTGTTTTTATGTTGTTATATGTTATCTTATGGTTTTTTGTTGTTGCATCAACAACAGGGACTTGGATCTGCACATTCATAGCTTTAGCTGATACTGCAACCTTTCACACACGTCATCATGATGTTATTTCATCAAGTCCTCAGTTCCTGGCTCTTGATTAGATGTTAAGGGTCTCCTGCCACAGGACTTACAAGAAAAAAGAAAAAAATATAGGAAATTCAGCTTTTCAGATTCAGGATCATATCATCTTGTTTCTGGCACTGAACTAAAGGGGTGGGAGACATGTAAAGTTGTGAGGGTTTTTTTTTCACCCCCTTACACAGGGATTGCTACAACATGGTATACTACAATACTAAAACTTTGTGCAAAGATAATAAAAACAAAATATCCAAACATGCAATAGGTTCAGCTCAAAGATGAAGTCTAAACATCCTACGCAGTAAAACAGAAAATGATCCAGAAAGTTCAACCAACTCCATATCACTGAACCTGGAGAATGCAACTTGTTCTGGAATTTTTAGAGAAACCAGGTATCTGTCATATCATAAGCTATTTTCACATCATTTACAATAGCTTAGAAAAAATTAAAACCATTGTCTTTGAAGAGTATGACAATGTTATCTCATGAACAACTGATAAACCTAGCCAGTTTTTATTTAGCATTGCAAAATACATACTTTGAGTAAATACTAGAGATGTTTTAAATTTTTGTCATTTAAAAAAAAGTGTTGCAGTCAGCAGAACATAATTATATTCCTTTAACCTAAAATAACTGGATTCGTATTTTCAGAGGCAGGCACAAACTGCAACAGCATGTTGGGGTTTTTTCTAATTTTTCTTTTATTAAACTTGTTAGAAACAGAAGTCCGTTTAAAATTATGGGAACAAGTAACTTTCACCGACTTCACATGTTATATAAACACACTGGACACTTTCTCCTCAGCAGAAGAGAATCCAGGCTGTATTTAGCCCATAATCCTGCACTGAAAAATCAGTGCAGAATCATGGTAAAATATCTTAATAGTCTTAAAAAACCAAACAATACCTCCCACCAGAAACAAAAAAAAACCCCCAAACAAAACCCCAAAAAACTCCAACAAAAACAGCTTGGGCTTTTATAAGAGCAGTGGAATGTCAGTAATTAACTGCAAAAAGAACATCTTTAATCCCTCCCTTGTACACAGTTACCAATAATTTTAACAATACTACTTTTTTTTTCCTTTTGTAACATCTAATTTGAACAATTATGATGTTAAAACAGTCTAAAAAGAGTACAGAATTAAAATTTGAGTACTTCACAATATAAGAATGTAAAAAGAACATTCAACTTATCAGTGAATTGCAACAGCAGTGTCTTATGCTTTGTAAAGAAAACTGTAATACTCACGTGATATTGGGATCCACTTGTTTGTAAGCATGGGCTGCACAAGATCCACAATAGGTATATCCTGCATGGCTGCAAATCAAGGTGTACAAAGCATTAAGATGTTAAATATTGTTTAACATCTTAAATATGTTGATGTTGCTGTTAAATGCTAATCTCTTAAATTTATTTTTTTCTCCCCAGTGAGCTTGAAATAGGAAGAATGATACAAAAATCAACTTCTGAAAGAGCGGAAAAGCACTGCTACAGCATTGATGGCACAAGAGAACCTATGTGCCGAAGAACTATCACTCTGACCAGGTAAAGAACTATCAATGACCACTGGACAGTCAGCGAACCTCCAGATCAAAGGACCTTCCCTCACTTGTAAAGGATGCACACAGACTGCACAACTGCCCATTATCAGAAGCTCGTGATAATGCTAAGAGTGCAGCCAGGGGACGAGGAGCAGCAAACTACTGGAAAAAGCTCTTCTAACCACACTCCAGTAACTGAATGCAATGATAGTAGAGGGGTCTGGCAAAGAGAGAACTATATGTCACAGCAAATAAACAGAAAATAAAAATGCTCTGTCATTGAAGAATACCTCAGAGATAGAATGAACATGCACATGGAAAGGTGTGGAAGGCAGCGTGCTAGCTTTTACCGCAGAGAATGAGCTACATGCTTCACTATGTCCTATCACTCTGGCCTGCTCCTTTCCTGACCTCTGTTCCTGTGTGTGCTCCAAAACCATTTCTAATTATTTTGATTACTTGTTTCAAATACTGCATTCAAATCTGAAGACCCATTCCCTTCAAGACTGTTAAAACTGGTGAAAATTCACTTTACACCACTAAAAGCGGTCCCAAAGCAGTCCCAGAGTCTCAAGTCAAGTGGTAGAAAACAGCTCATGGTCGCTCAGCAGTATGCTCACACCACACCTTTACACAATGACACTGAGAATGATACATGCTGCAAGCCCTGAGATATGCAGGATGTCTGAAGATACAAGTTCTCCATTGATAGCACTCAGGATTTAAACGTATTTATATGTATGTATGCTCACGTACTTTTATACTCATCCAGAGAGTGATACCTGGAGCAAGTTACCCTCAAAATTACCCTGGGATTTTACTTCAACGTCACTCACCCCACTCATTCTACAGAGCTCAGAAAGGTACTAACATACATGCTAAGGGGGGAAACACAAGACCGAGACCTTGTGAATGGGCAAGGAATGTTATTAGACAATGTCAAAAGAGCCTGTTGAAATGTTCCCTCTGCTACAGCCTTCTTCCATCTTCCACAAAAATATTATTAGACATACGCCTTTACAGGTGGCAAGAAAAAAAAAAAAAAAAGGACAGGTAATGAAAAAAATGTGGTGAGATTACATGAAGACCTTCAGCAATTCTGGAAAAAGAACCAGACTACATAATCTGCAGATGAAAGGTCTCTCTCCTGATATTCCTGCAGAAAAGACTAAGGCAGATGTGGGACAATTTCTTCTGCACACCCAATACTACTATGGAATACTTTAAACATTATGACAATGCTATGTTAGCACAAGAAAAACATCACATTTAAGGTGCCTTTCCTAGTGTTTCCTTCCAACTCAATTACTTGGAATGACCAACATACTTTTCCCATTACATGTCTCAACTATCTTCAGAAAATTGAATTCTCCCTAAATAGTTCATATGATCCCTATTTCAGCTGTGGACAAATAACCCAAACAAAACCAAACTAAAATAACAAAAGTAAACCATTTGTGATAGTTGAGTAGTGTTTCATTACTTCTTGTTTCAAGCTTTGCTAAGTTTTATTTAGGGGCTGTGAAGGATGCAGGAGCTTTGCTTATTTCATTTTTATTTTCTGTTGTTGGAGGGGTTTTATTGTTTTTTTCATCAATATACATCTTACCCATTTTACTGGATCACAAATTAGTATGTCTGCAGTCCATCAGCAAAGGGAAACTAATCATACACCCAAATGTGCACATATTTCTGCCATTCTATGCTATGTCCAAAATATGTATTTAGAAACCACACAACACTTCTTTCAGCTAATTACTAGCTTTTACCAGTTTTCATAATCACTCAAAAAGAGTATTTAACCAATCAAGTGTTATAGATACTAACTTATATTTCAGACTTACGGTGCAATAATGGCTCTTGCAGGTCTTTTCGTGGACTGTACTTGAGAAAGCCAACCTTCTAGTTGTGCATTCAGCTGGGGTCCTATGAAGGGACAAGGAAATAATGAAGCCAGAATTTACAAATAAAGTTCAAAAGTACAGCAGATTTAAAAGTCATCCTCAACATTAAAAGCTGGATTTAAATCTAAAAACAAACAATCAAAAACCAACCCCCCCAAAACACCCAGTGCAACAATAAAAAAACCCCCAACCCTGTAATGCTGAAGGTTACGGTAGGAAAGTTTTAACCTCCTGGTCCAGGAAGTTCACTTACATCCAAAGACACACTTATTGTTTCTTCCTCTGTGGAGAGTAATGAACACACCATTTCACCATTAGAAAGGATGGCTGGTGATTTCAAAAGAAACGCTAACAGACGATTGATTTCTCTGGTAACCATACTTGTAGAACTCAGAAGCAAAAAGTTATGATTTATACCAAGAGAGCCCAATATGAGAAGATGGTATAATACAAAGGCCTGACAGAAATGGCTATAGCAATAAATCCTTTATTATTTTAAAGCCAGTGCAACAGCATAATACAAAACACACTGAAACATGGAAAATCTGTAAATGCACAGGAAAAAGCTGAAAGTGAGAAGATACTATGCTTATACTAACACCTCAATGACTACTGATCAATCAACATATACTACAAGTACATGAACACTTTGTCAATGTTAACTTTGATAACTGGCCAGTCCAGAATTTAACCTTTTTTAAACTAAATTCTGTACCTCAACAAATAGCAAATATTCTCAATTCAATCAGCTGACAGGTGACAAAAAAGCCTTCTAAAAATACAACATTAAAAAAACCCCAAAACCAAAAAACCCACGTTTTGATTATTTCCCATCACAAGAAAACTATTCTTGAAGAAGCAAGTCTGGCAAATACAGCAAAACATACTTTATACTAAAGAACATTAAACAAGCTTTCAAGTAAAACTGATTCAGCTGCTATTGTTACTAGTAACGTACCATTAACAAAGAGAAAATAGATGCACTTTTTTTCAGCTGACACTATGCTTTTGACAGAACTATATATCAGCAGAGTTTATCTGTAAAGTATGGTGCAGTAAGCTGCTTTCCTTTTTCCATGCATGTTGTAGATTTTTGTATCTTCCCCATGCAGCTGTTGAACTACCAACTGCCAGTGTAAGTCAAAACCAAATTAAGTATCTGAAACCATTTCACAGAAGTGTTCTAAACAGCCCCAGTCTCAAGCTGACAGCTCTCCAAAAGGCTGACAAGAACCACAGAGAACTGGAGAAAAAATGTCAACTGTTGCAGAATCCAATCAATGCTTGACCAGGAACAGTCAAAAAGCTTTCCCTAGAAAACCCAAGGTGAAGGGTAGAGGTATCAAAGCCACCGGTTTTTTAGAAAACTTAAATCCACATGGTTCTTGAAAAAGGACAACTTCTGTAGCTGCAAAGAGCTCCATCTTCTCACATGAAGAGAGTGAACTAGTGCACACCATTCTCCTAAGCCTTCAATCACACCCTGAATGCCCCAGTTACTGTCTGCAATTCTAACAAGGTGAAAGAGTGACACAGATTAGCTGTAGTCACTCATGTAATACAGTGACTTTGTGAAATGATGAAATTGTTATAAAAAACACCACATACCAATTTTGTTCAGCTGCTTCTGTTGCTTGGGGAAATCACAAGCAGTAGACATGCAATAGAGATAAGGATAATGACATCTTAGAAAACAGAGGCTGTTCCGGAAGCTAAGTAAATAGGTATCTATTTCCATCCTCTTTCTAAGCAACCAGGAGACTAACAAAACTGTACTCTTTTACAGTATTACCACTTTTATTTGTTATATACAGGAGTGAAGAAACAGACCACCTAAAAAAAAAAATTTACTTCCTAATTCTCCCGAAGTATGTAGAAAGACAAAATACTTTCTTAATTAAGCTCTTTAGGAGGACACTTTTTTCCCCCAACACTTACTACCCAGACTTAAACATTAGTCTGCCCCACTTGACCCCTTCTCCTCAAGGAAGGCAGCACAACAGCAGAAGGGACAGAACTCCTTAAGCCAATGGGGACTCTTCCCCAGCAAGGCACTGTGCTCAGCCTTCCTCCATCCCTTCTTTAGCCAGCACTTTTCACTAAGGAGGTGGTTAAGGCAATTTGTCTTTGGTTGAGATAAATAAGGTAACCTGCTGAACAGTCTAAAGACAAAGGTCAGAATAGCTGCTAATATCCTAAAATTTCATGATTGGTCAAATCTGACCAAAACTTCCAATCTTACCGTGTAGTAGCAGAGTAAGATGCCCAGGTTTGCTCAGTCTGCTATTACAGACACACACTCTAACAAAGTAACATTTTCTTTCTAGAGGCAGTAAAATAACAGATCTGTATGACCCAAGGGATGAAACTTCCGTCAGTGTTTACTTAAGGACCAAGTAACACATCTGCTTTCAGATTTTTCCCTTTAATGCAAGTACAAGGTGCCTGTTTAAATAATTAACTTTGACCTAATGTAAACTTTCATTTCAACTTATACTTATCTGTACTATTTTAATAAAACATGCAATCAAATTTCTCTCTCTAGAAGACTAACAAAGAGAGAGAATAGAGAGTACAACATATCCACCTGACCTTTCAGCTAAAGAAAAAAAAAAAAAAATCAAACAGCCCCCACATGAGTTGACAGAAGTGCAGGCTACCTGCAGCTTCCTATGCTTACAAATACTTTAAGGGGGATACTCTGAAACTGTAATTTTCTTGTTACCAAATTAGCACCAACTTTTTCTTGAAGTGTTCAGAGAAGTTTTCCTTCCAATTTCTCAAACATGAGGATGCTTAAGGCTAAAGTCAAAATATTTGAATTGGATATACAAAATATAAATAAACCCACACTATCACAGTAGCTATGCTCTGCCATATGGAATTGTATTATAGTAGATGAGTAACTTCTTCATAAAGTGCTCTCTAAGTTTTGTTCAGATTTAAATGAAGCTTAACCAGAAAAATAGTCTTTGCAAATAGTCATCAAGACAACCACAGTAAATATGCATCTCCTTAGCTGATCAGCATGGACAGTGAATAGCACTGCCACCCATGTATCCTCTTGCCATTGTGGTGGGAAATAGAAGAGGTCCTAGCTCCTTGAACCTCAGGTGGAAAGCTCATCTTAAGAAAGCCGGCAAGATGAGAGCAAACAGGGGTTTTAAGGCTAACCCAAACAGAAGGGCAGAAAACCTCACGGATACAATTTCTGGATGAAACAATCAATACACTTTGTTATTAATACTGTAAGATCAGACCTTTTATTGATCAAAAGAAGGTTAGGCAGCAAAATAGGAGTTTCACTGAAGTATGTAACATTAAGATCTGCATTTCAATCCTATGAAGTCAGGTATATATATAGGTATGTAACTAAAGATTTCTGATATTATCTAGGAGTATTTCACATCCTGTTTTGTTTTGAAAACCAGCAGAAGTTATGCCAAAGTTCAAAATTAATTGCAAGTAGAGACCAAGTCTCCACTAGGCAAATTTATGGATACAACTGCAGGCAGCATTTATTCAATTATCTTGCCTAAAAGGATAACTTATTTTTACAATCAACATTATTCAATCACAAAGCTCTAGAGTAAGTAAGAAAGAAATCCTTCCACATCACTTGCATGCCACTGTTACCCAGTAAATAACAACACAAAGACATCTCGTAGTGACACAGCTAGGTTCATCACCCCAATTTACAGCTGTCACGGTCCAGGCTTTGTGGGTTAAGCCAAAGCAGCACACTCCTTCCACAGCCAACGTCACCTTGTCAATGAGGCTGAAGTGCTTATATGCCAAGTGTCAACACAATATAATGGAAATTTATGCTCCTTTCCCAGCAGCCACCATTACCCATACAAAACATATGGGTATGTTTTTCAGATTGGTAGGGAAGACTCTGAATCCTGAATTCTCAGTCTCTGTGAATGCTTTTTGTAGTGGAAGAGCATAAACCTCAACCACAATTCAGAGCAGCACCAGGGAAAACTGCTCAGGTCTCCCTTGGCCACACGTGCACAGAGCTTGCAGCAATGCAAGTAATGCTGGAGCACGACGACAGTGACACTGCAGTCCCCAGCCTTCACAGTTCTACTTGACAGCTTTYAATTGTCCAAGTACATCTCCTACAGGAACCGCCACCTTTTTTTGAGTCTTCCTTCTTTTATCTACCTTCCTCCACTGATGAAAAAAGTCTACACCTTAAAAATGCTTCTAGTAAATATTACAACATATGTGGTAAGAAGCAAATAAGTCTTTACTCTTGTAGAGTGTTAGAAAAACCAAAATAATAGTGAACTCCTGGTGGCTGTCACACAATTAGTTTAGTAACTGGAACTAAGAGAACTCCTTTCTCCACGATTTTGAAGGTGAATCTGAAACACTCAATTCAACTGTTAGGCAAATTCCAATCTGAAACACGACAGAGGATTAACTAGTTTCTCAGTTAAAATTGCATAAAGTAGAAGGATTTTTTCAAGAATGAAGACCCCACTTGAAAAGAAAAAAATCTGTTTCTCAACGCAACAAAAGTCAAATCCTTGAATGAAGAACAAGTTTTAGCTATGCAAAAACTAGGATTTGTCAGGAATAGAATGTAATTTCCAACAACTCATGTTGATGGGCACATTGTCCACTGCTAGCATATACTCACTTCCAATACCGATAAAATGGTGAAATCAGACTATAAGCAACACAGAAATTTACCTATGCAAACAAGAACCATGGGGAAGAATTAAGATGCAAATAGAGATTACACCAATGCCACAAAGTCCTATTTATACACATTGTAACATGGAAATAAAACTGCACATAATACTTGATTGGGGGAAAATAAAACTGAAGCCAGAACAGAAACATTGAAATAGACATCAAAACTTGCTTTGGTGTCAAGTTCTTACTTGCATGTCCCATTTCTCCAGCACTCCACTGGTTCTTGAATCTCCTTTACTAAAAGTTGAAAGGAATTCAAAAAAAATGAAAATAAAAATCAAACTACAACACCACTCATTAAGACTATCAACCAACATGTACCTACCTAGCTTCATAAAAAAACCCCAAAACTTAGTGGTCAGGTCATTCAGAGATCCAAACAAATGGCCTTCTGTTCCATACCTCTGAGAATGTTTTTGCCTCTAACACACACTATATGTAAACGGAATTTGTGAAAGTATTCACTGAGTGATACTTGCAGGCCTATTTTAATGATACCAGAAATACCCCAAATGTAAAGCTCTTTTTCAATTCCAATTGTACAGTAAAAGTTGAATCTACATTCTTTTCTTGGAATATTTTGATTTTGACTTTATTTAAGTGATTCAGCTAGAAATAATAGCCTAGAAATTGTATTTTAAATTATTCCAGTACACTTTTTCAGTATACAATGCTAAATAATACAGTCTGCATATTAATACTGTGTTCCATGTTTAATTCATAAAAGAGTCAGCAATGACACATCCAGTTTCCCCATAAAAAGCCTAAAAAAGATAAACGACCAAAGGAAGAGAGATATTACATTTGGTATTTAACACTGCAAAGCAAATACTTGATGAATTTGTAAGACACTATGATTAGTTGTTCACAGATTGCAAGGTAAGAACTTAAGTTACCAGCTGTATTTGTAATGCTTCAGCTAATGTCACAACATTAAGATTTCATGATCAGTACATTAATTATCCTGCTACTGCAGAAAGCTCCTTTCACTACAAGAGATCACAGAATTATTCAAGCTGGAAAAGACCTTTAAGATCATAGAGTGCAACCACAAGCCTAATGTGCCATGTCTACCACTAAACCACATCTCGTTTCAGTGACCCCCACATGCTTTTTCCATGTTTTCCTGGATCCATTTGTCTATGATCATCTACAGACAACACGATGATTCGCTACTTTTACGTTAGATTTATGAACAAGCTTTGATGAGTTATTCCAATTTTGGGGAGCATGCCAGGGGTCTTGACACACCACAGTAAACCACTTTCATAGACTCTTTTATGACGGAGAACATCTTCCTCACCCCCCCATCTGCATTCACAGTCTAATTACAGATGGAATCGCACACGTGGTTCCCTCCTGACCACTTCCGCTGCTGCAGAGACCCAGATCCAACACACTACAGAGAAGAGTTTCTGCCCTAAGTTAGGGTGGGATGCAGCCACTCAGGGTCAGTGAAACCAGAAGCAGCATCTGCCCTCAGAAACAGCGGGCAGCAGGCCTGGTGAATGGATTACACCTACTCAGCAATATCATGGCCAAGTAGAAACAGCTGTAACTGATGTACACACTTTCTCTAATGCTGATGAGAAGTTCCAGCTCATGCCAACAAGCATACAAATGCTGGGATTACAGTACTATTCATTAAAGAGTCATTTTCACATCACTCTTCAGGGCCCTCAAGTCCCAGAAGGCACAAATGAGAACAGTTTTGCTATCTTGGAATTGCACCGCTACTGCACCTTGAAGCTGCCTACCTCATGGAGCTACTAACAGAGTTAGTGGGTTTCAGCATCAGAAAAAAATCAGTATTTGGTACAAAGGCAATAAAAAAGCATTAATGCAGATCTTAATAGAGATTACAAAGGAACAGAAGACACTGCAAACATGCAGAACAGGGAAATCTAACTTCTAAACTGATCATTCATGACACACAATTGCCTTTTCATTTATTTTTGTGATCTGCTGAAGTTCTTCAAAGCATTATACCCTCCAGCTGATCTATACACCATCATGCAGACTTCTGCCCAAAAGACAAGGTCTAAACATCCCTGGCTGTACAACAGCCAGTTATCTGACAGTTCTGGAATTTCTTGTCCAAACAAGTTAGAAGCTTAATCCTTACAAATGGTAGCAACAAGATGTCAGTGCCTACCTCCTTTGGGATTTTTTGCTGACAAGCCAGGGCAGAAGAAAACTCTGAACACAAGTGCACCATTAAGTTTAAAGCCTCTTCAAATATTTACTGACCATTTACTTGGCTCATCATAAAAAAAGAGCTTCGAAGACAATAAGTGCAATGATGTTTCAAGTCGACACAGCAATTACTCCGCCAACTCACATTTGCATTAATAAGCTTATGGAAATTAAAGTCTCCTAGTTCAAACAAGCTGGCACAGGCTAGCAGAGCACACCTCTGGCCACTATGGTTTGGTCAGGGAAAGCAGAGAAATAAGCCCTAACTAATACATACAACAACAAACTTGTTTTGCAGGGCAAGTTTCACATCACGTAGTATCGTTATTCACACACACTCTCAATTTGATTTTACTCCTGTGACCTGGAAGAGTCTAGCAAAAACCTGTGTGTTTTACCTGTATCATCATGCCAGTGACTGGGGAAAAGTTGAAACAAGAACTCCTATTGCACACTTCAATAAAGAGCAGTACAGTATTCAGTTGGCACTTCCAGGAGCCAGACAAGGGAGGCCAGCTGCCAGCCAATAACCCATGTTAAGCACCCTAATGTGTGACATCCCACTTGTCACGGCATGCTACAGAGAATGTACATAGCTAATTTTTTTAGTTTATTTCCATTTCGGGAGCATATGGATTGATTTCCCACAGAACTGCCCAGCACTTACTGCATCTACTCACATAGAAGAATAAATATACCCTGTCCCACATGCAGTCCATGCTCAGGATAGCATGTCACTACCTTACATTTCATCGGTTCCTTCTGTATCCAGGAATGTGTCTGCCTGCATTCAAAGACATTGAAAATTAYGCCATTTTTGTTTCAAGTTGTCCTTAATCTTCCTCTTCCCCCTGCTGGTTAAAAATCAATTTCTCAAGAGCTCTGGATGCTAGGTGGTTGAATTAACACAGCAGGACTCGGACTTTCTTCCAAAAAGAAATCTGAGTGCAATATTTTTCACCACACAACAGAGGTACTTTCTTTTTTTTTTAAACAATCTACATAATTGCAACAGGGTGATATTTTTATTTACATTGTATGCTTTTATTAAATTTTGCAAGTATTTTCAGTGGCCAGCATGCATCTGGCTGCTAGTCCACAAAAGCAATGGCATGTCATATACCATTTTTAACTTTTTAAAAGCAGACATGTAGATCAAGGTTTGCAACTAAAGAATTAGGTTGTTTGGACCCATGGCCTATTATCAGCAACAGGCATTACACTATTTCAATTTGGAAGCTCAGTTGTAAAGCTTCCCATATCCAGTGCTGCTGCTGCAGCTAAGTAGGAGGAGGAACAACCGACCAGACTTCATTGTCTGTTTGCTGCCAATCAAACGTTCCAGGGGTATACATCTGACGTTCATTAAGATGCTGCATTGACTGATGTGGACTGAACATGAACTTCCCCACACCAAGAATTCTAGAGGAAAAGAGATGACAATCATTTTGGTTAAAATTTTCATAACTGAACTCACCTGCCAAGACTTCTTAAGGAACTTAATTTTTAGATTTTTTTTGTTGTTGTTAAAACAGCATACTATGAAGAACACATGGGAAGTTAATACCATGGTGAAGTCCGTCCTCTACTTCCTGTCCCCTTCTCAGCTTCATTGAGTAGGAAGCAGTGAGCTTTCTCCCTAACTTTCCCTCTAATACAAAGTTGTTTACTTAGATGCAAAATTCTAACATGTCAACATGCCTGGATGTGCATAATTGCACAGCCAGTCTCACCTGCTCTACAGCATTCATTTGCATCAAAGCAGCAGGTGGTGTATTTGTACTAGAATGTACTGCATGTTTATACTTTTCAAGGCAGAACCTAAGTAGTGCATGTCCCATGGCTAGAGAAAATTGTGGAGCTATGGTCTACTTCCAGCGGAAGCAACTGCTGTTCCATAGAAATGAGAGCCTCTAAAGACAAGAAGTGGTATTTTCTCTAGACCTTCTTACATACATTGCATTGACCACCCACGAAGACTAGTAGCTCGCTCTTGGTTGTGGCTTCGCCTCTGATACTGCTTCCACTCCTGGAGCGCAGATGAGTCAGCTAACCCAGTTTAAGGATATCTGGTTTGCATTCTGGATCCATCCTTTGTCTTCTTTCCCCTCAGCTGCCTTCGGCCCTTCTTTCCCAGGGCTGACTTCTACAGCCAGATTTTAAAGATTTTTTTTTTAATAGCAATGGGTGCTTCGCTCTTGCAATCGACCCCCTCCCCAGTCCAGGATGCCATGCATCATCCTGGATGGTGTGTTGATGTTTTAACCCTAGGTACTGGGCAACTCGGGATAAACTGCCACTTAAAAACCTGATCCTCACTCAGTCTCTTTAAAAATGCTTTCAGACATAATGATTTTGAACGTATCCATCAAAAATCACATTCCTCATTACCCTTTCAGATGGGTGATCTTATCTATAGGTCAGGATGAGAGTAGCCAGGGCATCCACTTGCCCTGTGTAATCAAACGGAGCTCTGTAGAAAGAGAGCAGTTTTGAGGAAACGGAAAGCTGAAATGCCAACCAGTTTATATATAACACAGCAAATCGCTTCTGGGCTGAGACAGCGAGCGCGAAGAAAGGAGGAGGTAGGAGGACTTGAAAAGACAATCCCCAGAGAATCATGGGAACACACTGAAGAACTATCACAATTCAAACTAATCCCTGCCTCAGCTCCATCCTTGAAGCTATGCAGGCTGAAAACACACGATAAAATCCACTTTCTTCAAGTAGTATGATTGAGGACCCTATGTTACAAGTTTGACATGTGAGCTTGGCCTGAAATGTAGGAAGATTTTAAGTTAAGTCTACGAGGAGCACATACCCTTGGTCCCCATTTGTTTTCTCGAGTTTTGATGGACCTTCCTAAATGGCACACAAAAATTGGCTTTCAAGCAAGAAATAACAGGTAGTCCTTGTCTTGCTGAACAGGCAGAATTCCTGCTCTCATATACCCAGCGTAAACAGCAGAAGATAGTTCTATAGCAAGACACATAATACTCTTTTCTCCTTTAAGGAAAAACATGTTTCCAAAATTCCCAGCTTATGCAACATCAACCACACCATACACAGGGTAACAATTTAACTTGTCACAAGTACAGTTATCATAATTTATTACAACATTATTCAGTTTGTTGGGTTTTCTTCATGCAGTATGTCTGGGCAACCATCCCTCATCTCCTCAATAAGCAACAGCCAGAGGGCTGCCCAAAAGCAATGGGAGTAACATGCTTTTGGATGTTCTACTACAAACAACTAGCACTGGCCAAACTAGTCACACAGACCTACCAGGGTGCAGTCTAACAAAATTATGCACTGAATTTTTATAGAAAAGAAAACAGTCAAACACAGTATCCACACCCCTTAAATTATTTGTAAAGAATTAAAATTCTTATTTACAAGTATCCAGTAATAATTTGATACGAAGCCCAGTATCAAACCAAAAAAATTTACATGTAATGTCATGAAGCCATTCCATATCACAAACCAGTTTTCTGCCTTACTCAGAAATGAAAATATAAATAGCAGAAACAAGGTGGTTACCACAAAGCTTCGATGTTTTGATGTCTTTGCATGTGTTTAAATCTGTACCTTTGACATGATTTTGTATGTTTTCTGTAAACAGAGTACTACCTACCTTTCTAGACCATTGGACATAAATGTAATTGCAAGCTGCACAAAGAATTGAGGCCAGTTTTGTAATGGACACAAGAATTATGTTCAGAATATTAAGCTCAGAAGGAAAACAATCATTCTCTATTGTCTGAAAACTGCCTACCCCACCATTTAAAGCCCAGCTACTTATAACACAATCCGCCTCTTTCTGTGTTACCCTCCTCCCTCTGTTTCTTTTCTTGCCTTTCATTTTTTGCCTCATACCTCGTTCAATTTGTCGAGGAGAGGGGAAACTACATCTACTGTAGCCAAGAGAAGTGTATGACTTTCCACATCTAATTCTTCTTAAATGTTAATTTAGGATCCTGAATGCAGGATCCAACCTGATTTGGTTTTTTTTCAATTGTACCCCTCTATCCCTCTGAACCGCTCATTACCATGGCCTCTTGTTCATCTAAGCTCGTTCACTTGCGGTTCTATAATCATCTTTACTCCTGAGGCCAGTAAAAGAACATCCCTCACAAATCTTATTAACAGCTCTGAAAATACAAACGTGCATCCTTTTCACAACTAAGGTTCTGCCCCAAAACCAAACAAAACTTATTTCTAAACATATTAAGCCATTATTACAGCTTTCTCCCTTGTTATTGGCGTGGGCGAGTGGATCGGTAGCTCTCCCTCCAAGGCACCACGTTTTTCTTCTATTCTTCTTCTGCAAGCACCGCATGTTTAAATGGACAGAACCACTCTGCACTATTGCTTAGTAACTTTTCACTCCTACCAAAGAAAGCACTCAGGAAGAAAAAATAGAACATCATCTTGGACTACAAAAAGAGAAATAAATCTCCCTATTTTCACCCACCGAGAAGTAAAATAAACCTCTCTTTCTTCACACTTTTTCACCTGCCTTCTAMTCCCAGACAAGTGGTATTTTCTGGCGCAATTAACAAAACAAAAAACCCACAGGAGCGGCTGAAAATACTGAAATCCGCTCGTGGGCTCTGACGGAGAGCAACACTCGGTACGAGGCACAGCCGGGGCTGGCTCCAGCACCGCTGCCGTGACACACGGACCTGCAGCGAGCCGCCTCTGCCGGGCAGGGCGGCACACGAGGAGCAGCCGTGGGGGGGCCGATCCATCCCTGGCCACGATCAAACGCCCGTTTCTGCCGAGAGGCGCCGCTGCCCCGCTGCAAGTACCCAGGTCGGAGGAGAGGGAGAACGCCGGCCAGCAGGTGTGCTCGGGGGCCACCGCGGCACCCCCTCCCCAGCTCTGCCCGCTCCCCACCGGCGGCCCAGCCTGGCAGCCCCCGGCCCCCCCTCCCGCCATGTGCCGGCGGGGGCGGAGCCGGCGGCCCCTCCCCGCGCCCGGTACCGGCCCCGGCCCCGGCGTCCCCAAAGTGCTGATTCAGCCCCCGCCGGCCGCTCCGCGCTCTCGGCGGCAGTACCTGAGGCCGTGTACCAGCTGCCGGCGTGGCTGGCCTCCCGGCAGAGCACCCGGTTGGACATCTTGGAGCCGGAGCCGCCTATGGTGTTCGGGGGGGGCGGTGGGGGACGGGCCCGCCCGCGGCGGCGGCGGCGGCGGCGGCGCTGCTCCCCCTCCTCCCCCGGCACGGCCCGGGCCCCGCGGGCGGAGGCGGCGCTGCCGGAGCGGCGCGGGCCGGGGGCGCGGGGCCGGGCGGGGTCGCGGAGGGGGGACGCGGGGACAGAGCCCGAGGCCGCCGCCGCCAACTCCGCGCCTGCGGGTGGGGGGGCGCGGAGAGAAGGAGGCCGCGGCCGCAGCTGGGTTTGGCCCCGCTCGGCTCCCGTGGACTAAGGGCCGCGCGGGCGCCGCGCCCCCATTGGGCACCAAAGCAAAAGCCTCGCCGTGATTGGCCGCTCGTCCTCCGCCGGCCCCGCCCACCGCTTTGACAAGTGCGGCACCGCCTCGCGGGGGAGGGGGAGAAGGGGCGGGGCCAGGCGGGAGCTCCCGTCGCGGATTGGCCGACGCGTTGCCATGGCGATGGGTGCCGTGCCCGCTGATTGGCCGGGCCGTGTCTCCGTGGTGGCGGAGCAGATTCCGGGCGCGGGTCAGCCGAGGGGAGCGGGGCAGGGGGGGGCCAGGGAGACCCCCGAGGTGACCCGCCGGGATCATCCCTTATCCGCTGTCTCGCCGCACCCGGCTCGGGCGCTGCGAGCAGTTGAGATGCTGAGGACTCGAAGGACAGAGTATCGTTTCCCAAAGGCGTCTTTGGGAATAGGGATTTTGCTGCGCTGAGGCTCCGTGTTTCCGAACTGGGATCCTTCCCTACGCCTCCCTGTCCGCGCCGCGACGCCCGTGGCACTGGGGCACGGATCGAGGGCCGTGGGTGTACAGCTGTGTGGAAGTCTCCGGTTCTTCTCAGCTTAATACTTCCCCACTCCTTAAATTTTTATTTTATTTATTTTTTTATTAGCTGGGTGAATGGATGCTGCCATGGAGACATCAAGCGTGGCCCAAAATAGCTAACAAGGCAGGAACTGGAAAGGGGAGTATGGCCAGTCCAAAAGGGGGAAGGGAAAAAGCAATTTTAACCGCTGACGTGAGAGATGCAACCAGCGGAGAGGAAAGCACAACGGGAGAGATGAGGGGCTGCAGCCATTAAGGTCTTAAAGGCAGACTGGGGCTTTGTGAGGTGGAGCACGTGTGGGCCAGGTCAGGAAACACATTCTCCTCCTCTGCCTTTGTCACGTAATTCTTCGGAAAGTCCTCCAGGCATGCAAAATACAGAGATTTGGGGGGCTGGTTTTGTTTTGGTTTGGTTTGCTTTGTTTTTGTTTGGTTTTGATTTTTCTTTCCAGTAAAACAAAGGAGACGGGGGACAAAGGCATTGTTTGCAGTGTCTTGAAGATCAAAAAGGTTCATGCTGCAGACATGGCCAGTCTCCTTTTTAGCAGTGAGGATCCCTGTCTGCACCCTCCCAATGCAGCTGAGGGGCAGTAGGGACTGGAGTCTCCAATTAATAATATTTCTAATACGTGGTCATGAGGAAACGGGGCCTGACTATTCCAGCAAATGTCTAATATTTTTTGTAGCCTTCACTGCTCTATATATCCTTACAGTATTCCATTGTAATTTTACAACAAACAGTGTCTTGAAAAAGGTTAATGCAGATTATAACTCTTGCCTAGACTGGAAGAACTACCCTAACTGACTGCTTTAACATAAAACTATACTGGTAGTGGTGATACCCATTTATACCTCTCAAAGCTTTGACATAAACTTCAGTAGTAAGAATAGTTCCTGAAGTGATCCTTCAATAAACTAATCCTTCAATAAAGTTAACTAAATGCAGCAGAGGATAAATTTTACTCCATGGAGAAAAATAAATGTTGTGATTATATACTTTAAAAAATGGGTCACACCAGGGTATATTCAAGTTTTTGATACACCATTGTCCCCCAGTCCACCAACAACAGTTAGAGGAGGCTGCTTGGAGGAACATCTTAGAGGAAATCGAAGTTAAAAGAATTTTTAATTATCTGGTATCATTTTCTATCATTTAGAGGAACAGCTTTAACTTTCTTTAAGCATTCCCCTYCAATTAAATTAAAATATAAGAACTTCTGGGTGGTAATCTAGATGGTTTAGTAAGTTTAGTAAGTACATTTTATAAGTATTTTCTTCTGGGTGTACTACCTTTGTTTATGTAGTGTTTTTTTCCTCTTCAGCTTGCCTTTTAAAATTTCTTAAATATATTTCTTCTTCTTGTTGCTGTGTAACAGGCTGGATTCTTTTTCTCCTTGTGCTTCCTTTTTAAGCTTCCTTCTCCCTTGCTTTCTTCATTAACCTTTCTTTCCTTGTGTGTAGTTTTACCTCTCCTAGACTAAATGCAGATTAGGATGAAGTTTTCACTGGATGTACCATGAACACAGCATCCATGTAGATGCAGAGGAACACTACAGCTCAGTGTTAGCAGGTCACAGAAAGCACAGGCTTTTTTTTTTGATAACCCTTAAATTGTGGTGTGTGCCACAAACACTGTGACAGCCAGGTGAATCTCTGTCCTCTCTTATCAACCAGCACTGTCAATCCAGAGCCCATGGAAGATGGAGAACATCCTCCTCAGTGTTTGCTTGCTCCTGACAAAGTTTGTCAGCCATAACACTACAGGAGGAATTTCTACCGTTTCCACTGGTAAGGGTGACAGTAGGATTTTAATTTGTACCGTATCACAGGTGGACATAATACCATTGAGCAGTGTTTAGTGATTTGTGGGTTCCTTTTGTTAAGCTTTTAACTATCCTCTCCTGATCATGAACTGTTTGTGTAAGGGACAGTGATGTGCTCCCCTGAGAGGCAGAAACAGAAAAGCAGTCAGCTCTTCAAGAAGCATTTGGAACCATGCTCTCAGGCACATGGTGTGAGTCTTGGGGTGTCCTGTGCAGGGCCAGGAGTTGGACATGATGATCCTTGTGGGTCCCTTCCCACAGGCTGGGATCCCATTGATGGCAGTGCTGGGCTGGGCTTCCTGGTGCTCAGGACATAGAGGTATGGAAATGTTCTAGCCACGGACTGAGAAACTAGGCTGAGTTTTTAGTGGAATGCTGTGAAGCATGGGTTAGGTTGGGAGATGTTCCTGCTTCATCCATAGTTCTTCAAGCACTGTTTGTATGGGGAGCAGTAACAGGAGCACTTAACTGTTCAGAGCTGTTATTCCAGTCATTTTTCTCTGATATGCCAGAGAGAGCTGACACAATGCATGGACAATTCCCCAAGTCTGTATACCCTTAAAGCACAGACCTCTACTGCATGTGTGTCTGTTGGCAGTTTGTTCCTCAGCTGGAAGAAAAGTGTGAAGGTGCTGGCAAGAGTGTCCTTACCACGCAGGGTTTTCCTTGAGTAACACCCTGTGACCAGCTGGGATGGGACATGTTTTCAGCTGGCCCAGCTTTCAAGGTCTGTTGCTTTCTTGGTTTTTGCTCTCATTGTCCTCTTGCACATGGTTCTTTCCTATGATGTTTTCACAATGCCTGCTTCCTGTCCCTTCCCTTCTCAGGAAGCTGTTCACTGTTGCTCTAGGGTTTTCTATTTACAAGCTGTTCTTCTGCATCTGAGGAACCTGCTGTTCCTACCAGTCCTTCCTTCTACTGTTAAAAGCAGGCACCCCGCCTCGCCCCCAGCTTCATAGTCCTTACAAGGGAAATATCTCCACTTCCTGTGTAACATAACAGCATCTGAGATAATATCAGTGCATAATTATCCATCTTGTAAATACTTCTCAACCACACAGCAGTCTTTTATCAATTTAGGCTCCTCTTGGAAGACAGGTCTATTACACACAATTGCAAAGCAAACTTCAAGGAGAGAGCTAAAAGCGCATCAGGAATAGGAATATGACACATTCCCAGTCAGTTTTGCAGTAACACTGATGTAAACTGCCCCATAATTATTCATGGCACAAATTTGAAGTCCTTGCTTAAAACTGTATTTGAATGGGAACATTGGCAGAAATGGTGCTGATAGACTTTTCATCATGGTAAAATGTCTTCCAGTAACAGCTGGCATTCTGTACTTCTGTGATCTAGGCTAACTCTTAAAATGAATCCTGACTATGAAATGGAATAGGGAACACAAGCTAAGGCTTGGCTAAGAATAATTTGTTATGTAATTAGTACAATGATAAGAATATATCAAAACCTCCACTCTATGAAGCGTGGTAGGCATAGGAATTCTTCTCATGTTTCCTTTCCAACCTACAGGTTTCAACTGCTTGTATCTTTCAGAATCTTTCAGATTTTTCATTTGTTTGAAAGCAGCTGTTTTATTTCTAGAAAGTCTGATGGGGAGAGAGAAATTCTTTTGATCAGACTGCATTTACAATGGTGACAGCACTTCAGAAACTAAAATGGATTGCTCAAAGACACTGATTTTGGAGAAAATCCTTGATAAATCAGAGGAGGGAAAAAAAAGGATTTGGTAAGTCAAACTGTATTTTTAGGGGGTAACAGGCTTCAGAATACAAGGATGTAGAATCCTTTGATCAGAATTGCTTTTAGTGGGAAATCTTTTCTTCTGTCATTGTTCCCTTCCAGGTAAAAAATAATGTTCTCGGTGGAAGCACTTAAAAAGACACACTTCAAAATACTGCATATGACTCATATATAATTCTTTCACAGTTACTGAATAGTAACTTCTGGATATTGGAGATCTAAAACAGTCATCTTGAAAGGCATGTTGTCATGTAAATCAGGTATTCCATTTTATTTTCTGCTCACTTTTACTGCCATTTGGAACATATACCGACTCAGTTACCTAGGGTAGTGAACACTAAAAAAATTTTTCAAAAAACAAGAGATAATGGCTTTCAGCTACTTAGCAGTGGCCTGCCATACGTCTAAAGTTGCCATTTTCAAGTATTTCTTCAAGCTTTTACTCTACGTGTATTTGAACTTCAAAATTAAATAAAATTTATCTTGAAGCCTTCAGAACTGTTGTTTCCTGTGGAAAAACTGTACAGCTTTCTTTCTAGATTAAATTGGGATAGCAAGCATCTGTCAAGTCTCTTCACAGAATTTTCATTGTTCTATAGTGGGGAGAGTTTAAAACAAGTAAATGCTTGAAAATTTGGACTTTTATCATTACTTTCGTAACTGAGAACTGGATTTTTCAGGTCGTTAACTTGCTACTTCTTCCTGTTACAGAGTATTCTCTATGAAGAAGATCTCAATTGGTGAAGTCAATTTACACAAGTAAGGGAAAATGGTTATGCATGTCTTGTTAACTTGTCAGACCTTTGCAGGAATCACGAAGATTTAATTCTTAGACCTGGTAAGTTCACTGCTGCTAGTCACATTTCAATTTATTTCTCGGAAGAGGCTGCCCAGAAAAGATGCTGTAGTAAATCTTCTAACATCATCACCCTGTGAACATGACTTTTTCATTCTCTTGAATTAAATCTCTAGCCTAGATGGGAAAACAACAGCAGATGACACCACATACTCATGATGCCAGCAGCTGAGTAGATGGCATGCTGCTGGCAGGGACAGCTCACCTTAGGACTGGGACTGAAGCTTTGAGATTCCAGGTTGATGCAAGAGCTGTGCAGAAAGCCAGTGTGTTTCAAGTTTTGTGCAGCTGCTTGACAGGTGTTACTGTGAGGTAAGAAATCCAATTATGTTCTGAATTCAGGCATGACAATATAAGAAAATTGCTCTGTCTGGGAAGGATTAACAGTGGAACTGCTTCTTTTTGTATGGTCTTGCACAAATTCTCAACATAGAAGCTGGGGAGCAGCATAGATTCCCCTTGCAGTTAACAATTCTTACAGTATTGCAAAGCTGTTACTTATGAAACCTTGGAATGCCATTTTAGCAATAAAAATAGCAAGACCAAGTCTTTATGGTGTCTCCTTGTCTTCACTTAAATGTTATTACTCATTCCACAACGTCAAAACACTGTTGTTAAAATCCTTTCAGTATCTTTTTAAACTGTCAGTGTTTGATGGAGACTGTGTTCACCACAATGCAACAGAATTGGTAATCTCCTTCCGAATTTTGGTACATTTTCCAGTAGCAAGCTTTTAGGCTTGATTTTGGGTTTGCACGCTTCTTTCAATTTTTATTTGTTCCCCACTCTTACTGCGCTTAGACTGTACTAATTCAATGTTTCTGTTGTAAGATACTAAAATATATGTAGAATAGTGAGAGCCTTCCTACTAAGAGTAACAGCAAGACCTCAGTCCCTGCAAGTTTGTAGACAACTGAAAATTGTTTTTTCCTCTGAAAGATCTGTCTTCTGACTACTCTTACACCCATGTATCTAAGCTATTTATGTTAAAAAAAAATCTTCAGATTAGCATAGGTAATCAACTACATGTCAGCAAACTAAGAGAAAATATTATTTGTGCAGTGGGACACTTAATATACAGCAAATACAGTGTCTATCTTTAAGTCATTACAGAGCAAGTCAAATGAGAGACCCAAGTCTTTCTCTTTGTGAATTTATGCATAATTACCAAAAAATATACAGCCTTTCATATCACACAGAAAAAAACCCAATGCTTGCAGAAGAGCATTTAATTTAAAGGTTTTAACTGCTTGCTCCATTTAAGCAATTAGCTAAGAAACACAGAATGGACATGGGAATGATAAAATGGAAATATTAAAGGGTTTTTTAAACAAACAATTAGGATTTTGATTAATTTAGCAACTCTTGGAGGCCAAGTTTACCACTTCTGTGACTGTCACACTAATTATGGTTATTTTCCCAGGCTGTGAAAAATGGGGCTATGCATAATCTGGATTCCAGTATCAAGTGTTAGTGAACACTGATTATGCTCCTTGTTACAAGTACCAGAAAACAAAAATGGGAATTCTGAGGGCTGTGTCTAGTCCTTGCACCCATTGCCAATACGTAGTGAGTCAGTTCTCCAGCCATAATACTCATATTTTCAGAGCTTTTATACTGTCATTTCACAGCATAAGTTTTCTATCTTAATTCTTTTTCTTCTAATCCTGTCTGCTATTGCAACTTCCTTTACTGTACCCAAAGGTTTGTGGCCTTTACCTCTACTGAGATTACAGGAGAAATAAACAAGGGGTCAAAAAAAGATGTTAAGCATGGGAGAAACAAAAGACATGTTAGTAAACCCTATGGGGGGGAAAAATCAGAGTACTTGGTATTTTACTGTGTAGATTAGGATTATCTTGGACATCAGAAAAAGACTCTTTACCAAGAGGGTGATTGGTCACTGAACAGGCTTCCCAGGGAAGCAGTCATGGTACCAAGCCTGTGAGAATTTCAGGAAGGAGCATGTGGTAGTCCTGTGAAGAGCAGGGAGTTGGACTTCATGATCCTTATGAGTCCTTTCCAACTTGCTGATTCTATCTCTGACAGAGAAGAACACTCCAACTAAGGGTAGCCATACAGAGAACTGAATTACAGAACCCTTACATGTCACTTCCAACTATATTCTTTGTTAGAGCTAAATCCAGCACACTAGGCATAGGAGATCAATGACAAATGCTGAACAGCACACCTCATTAATGTATATGTGAAACACTAGACACTGTCTGTAGGTAATCTGCTCAGCTGCTGGAACTGTTTGTTTTAACCAAAGCCATTTCCTGGTGTTCTGAAGCAAGTTCTCTCCTCTCTACTTAATAYTTCCTCAAAAGAAATTCTAATTGTTCTGCATTTGTTTGCTTTCTGTTTAGGCATGTTGCACGTGGAGGGTGCTAAAAAAAACTGAATTAAGTTATATACATTATCACCCATGTGATTCCCATGATAAATTGTTCCCCCTTACTTCACACATTCAGGGGATGCAGCCCCGTGGAATTACGCAGACTTTCATCCAGTAGTGCAGTTTCAGTACTTTATTTTGAAAGTCTCTTAAGAGCTAGTTTAAAACAAGAGAACAATTAAATGTAAAGTGTTCTTTATTAAATAAACTCAAAAGATAAAGCAAATTGTGTGGTTAAGAAAGACAACAACATGGCCAAAGGATTTTTACAGCAGAAAACAAATTGCGGCAAATGAGCATTTCAGTCTAGCAGCCAAACTGTCCTCATTTTTATGGAGTTAATTTCGGTCCTCAAATTGTGACTTGTTTTTTAAAAGATATGCTGCTAGAAATTCAATGGGGTTTGGCGGTCTGTAAAGAAAAAAAGTAAATCAAAAGCAATTATTTTTTGTTACGTGAAATTAGGTAGCTGAAGAACTAATCACCTTCCCTTAAAAGCAACGTAACTCCTCCCAAACACTTCTAAGCATTGATTTAGGGATGACCGACTACCTGGAGTGACTCGGTAAATTTCCAGTTTACCTCTAATGAGAAAGTTTTAAAAAGGGGTCTTAATCACTGTTGGTTCAATGTTACTAAATTGCTAGAACAGTTACATACCTAAAACTAGGTCTGTAAGCATAAATACTGTATGTACATCATTGGATATGACATGCATATGCCTATTTCTTTAACTCACTATAAACTATATAAAGTAAAAATGAATTTGCTTTTTTTGCTTCGTTTTCTTCAAGTGGTCATTGTGTAGCTTTGTGTATTAAGAGTTGTTTTCATGGTTTCTGGCCACTGAAATGAACATAACTAAACTTCAAGTTTGAGAAATGCTGTAGTTTGCAAGTAGTCAATAATAACACTTTTGATCATTGGCCTTAGTCTGTAGGTTTTTTTAAAAAAGCTCCTCCAGCTACAACACATGAATGCTGCTAATCTGGATTCTGTCTACAGAACAACTGACAAACCTACTTATTCCACACTAGGTCAAACCAAGCTCTGGCAGTGAGCAAATATGCCTATAAAGAGCATTAAAAAATGGAAGAAATATGCAGGGATACTTCTCTGGACCATCCTTTTGGCTTCCAAGCATGTACCAATTTCTGAGCTAAGACCCTTAATAGTCCTGGGTGGATTCCTCTACAGCTTTGACCAGCTGCCTCTTGAGCACAAATAAAATGATAATGTCCTCAACTGAAAGCAAAAAAAATAGCTTAATTATGTGACCTGTGAAGGATCAGCTCGTTTTGTTCATTATAAATTTGCTACTTGCTTTACTTAATTTGATTACTGTATCAGAAGAGATAATACACAGTCCATGCCAATTCTTCATCTCTGTGCTGTTGTGATTTAAGAGGGTCCCACAGAAGCTTCTTTTCTAGATATCATCTATTTGGCCACTCTGTATACAGATAGCATTCCATAGTTCTGACCACCTTGTCACTCTTACTTTTTCACATTCTACCAGAATACAGGGGAATTGGCATTACACATAATATTAAAAATACAAGAACATTACAAATTTAAATAGTGATATTACGCTTGTTTTTTACCCTTTTAAGTTGGTTTCATCCCTTCAATTTCTCACTCCTATCATCCAGAATTTGTTTTTGATTAAAGCAATGCATTGACATATACATGTAACAGCTTAAAGATATTTTTTCACAAGGGTAATTGTCAACTCAGAATCTAACATTTTGTCACTAGTGTTTGTCACTACCCTCCTATGTTCATAATTTTCTGTTTATTTGGATTCAATTTCACTGTCAGTTTAAATTTTTCATGGCAGTCCTCAGTTTATGAAGTCCCTGTGCAATTATTTACAATCGACCAACTTAAAAAACAGAAAGTGAAACACAAAAAACCCCTATTCTGTAAAACTCAGTCTCATTAACAACTTTTGTCAGTCACTTCTTCAAATTGTTATAAGTGATCCTTTCCATGATTCTAGTATTGAGCTCATTTCACCATGAAAATTCAACATTTACCCTCTATTTCATATCTTCCCATCAGTTCCTCATCCATACAAAGGCTTTTATTTCAATCCCAACAGCAACTAACTGTCTTTAAAAACTGCTAGTGCACGACTGTGTGAGAAACTTTTTGGACAATTAAACAGACTTAATCATCTGCATTCCTCTTTATGTATGCTTGCTGACTCCTTCAATAAACTCCAAGACACTTAGAAGACATGACAAAAATTGTGTTGACCTCGTCCCAAATAAGTCATTAACCCACATGCTCATTATCCTGGATGATAATTTCTACTGAATTCCAGGCATGGTCATCAGATGTACTAGGCTGTTCCCTTAACATTTCTAGATTCCTTAGAAAAAGAACTTAGCATCCATTAGTTGCATTCCAGTTCAATTTTAAGCAGAAGATTATACAGCAGAGCTGACAGTTCAGCTATCAACCCTCACTCCTGAGGGTTTATTATGCTCAGCTGAGCAGCCAATTTGACCTGGCAGTTTCCTACTGTTAAGTTTTTTACCTGCATGTTCCCCAACCCCTCCTATCAATGATCCAACTTCACTCCTGTGATGAGTTCCCATAAAGAACAGCTCCTTCCATAAAGAAGATTAAAAAAAAGAAAGGAAAAGGAAAGGAAAGAAAAAAGTTTTTCTGTCACACAAGTATACAGAGTGTACGGGTGGGGTATCAACCGTAGGCTGTGTTTTATGTTGAATCTGCAGAACTCCCACAGATGTCAGCTGAAGATCTGCACATTGCTCAGGTGTACAGACATGGGGGACCTTCCTAGGTGCCTAATTTTGCCTAATTAGCTGTCTGTACACTGCAGTTCAAATTCCCAACTCCTTTTGAACTTCATACACCGTTGATTGTTGTTCTGACTGTAGGTGCCATGAGGAGATTATGGTCATCTATACCAGCTTTGGATTGTGTTATTTCAATTTTAGACATGGTTACACACAGTATGACTTGCCACTAGTGAGGATACTCCAAAAAGCTAGATATTACTTTGGTTAAGATGAACACCTGTTGGCTGTTATTGAAGGATACCCTTCTACACTGACTGGTAAAGAGATCTGGGGCACCTCAACAGCATAATCTTTACTCAGAGCATAAACTACCAGTTTGCTTCTTACTGTGTTGATAGTGCAGGACCAACCTCCCCTTTACAAAGTATTTTAATCTCTGATAAAGATGGATGTCAGGCCTGATTTGTCTTTCTTTCTTTTAAATGTCAAGCAGAACTCTTTAAAAAGTCCACACTACAAAAATCTTCGGAATTAGAACATCCTCTTGCCTTACTTCTCTAAGGTGAATTATATGACAAAATAAGTAACAACACCCCTCCCATTTTTCCCTCCAAAACTTTTGAAGTAGCATACCTCATTGAGAGATCATTCAACAAGTAACTCTTATCATGCCATATGCACTTAAGTGAGGAACACATCCTGCATGGTCAATCACAGTAATGCATAGGTTTATAAACCTGTTGTAATGACGTTCTTACAAAGAGCAAATCCACATGTGGTGTGCGAGGCCTGAAAGGTGCTGTATTGCCCAAATTTGAGACCTACATTTTCCTAGGAACAGAAGGAACACTGAAGCATCTTACCTCTCTTTTGCAAGAACAGCAAGGCCCTGTAGCAAGATAGGTACAACTGTCTGATCCAAGTAGGCACGTGTGGGTAATGACTGAAGATCCACCTTCTGCTTTGATGTTTTCTCTGCATTTAGTTTCTCATTTTCTACTATCCTCTGAAGTAAAAAAAAAATGAATGAACACTGGTAATAACAGCCACATCTACTTTGAAGGGCGTGTGCAAAGTACCCATCTCTTCAATTCACTGGCAATAACTTCTTTACACCTTTTAAGAAAATTTAAGTGCATATTTTTCCTTGCACAAAAACCCAATCCAGAGGAACCTTCTGTTAAATTCTTACGTTTTGGGGAAACAATATTTGGAAATCCTAAATTTTCTAAAACAGAAGACATCCAATCTCAGTAATTTTTGTTTCTGCTTTTGCATTCACCGATTTGAATGTAGACACCAAGACAGGCATGACCACTAACGAGAGTCTCCGTTACATGGTTCTTGTACACATGTGCCTCTAACACAAAATGCTAAAAGCACAAGGAATTCAGGTGAAGTCTGACAAAAGGGACTCTGCTAAAGTCGAGTACTTTGAGACTGTGCTCTACTCAAATAGAGATAAGCAATTTAAAGAAAACACTTGCAAAATGCTTCCAGGTGCTTTTTGGTGAAAAAGGGCTGAATCATCTTACACCATTAATTGCAGTTAAAAAATTATACCCTACCACTTCCAGTAAACCAAACGTATTCAACACAACATACATGAATCTACTGACACGGGACCAACATGTTACAGTTCTGTAGTGGAAACTGAGGCATAAAGACAAGCAGTTATTAGGGACATGAGTCACAGAAGATGTTTAAGAATAGTTTCTGAAAAAGCTTAGCACAGAGTAGGAGCTTATAACAAAGGGAGACTGAAGGCTTTTCTTTAATTAGGAATAATAAATAAATGTAATACAGTTAAGAGGTGATTGTCCCGCTCTACTCTGCACTGGTTCAGCCTCATGTGGATGGCTTTTTTGTGGCATTACATCTATCTATCTATCTCACAGATAACAATAGACTAAATAATAACCAGAGGATACTTCAAAAAAACCCAACTCATTAAAAGGTTCATTTTTGACTTCAGTACTTTTGAGTACAATGGAAGCAACACAACAGAAAATACATTTACAGCTATTTATGCTGCAAAGGGACAGGTATCGCTTGGCTCAATTTCCATCTAAGTTCTTGGGAATATTACAGTTGCTGAAGTTAGACTCAAGATTCAGCATTTTTCCCCTCATCAGGAATGTGACTTCCACKGTACTTTACTGCAACAAAATCTTTGTTACCTCTACGTTTTCAGTGAGTCCGTATTCAGAATGAGGATTTTCTGCAACCTGTAAGATAGCACATGGTTAGCAAAGCCAAAATGCTCCTTTTACACATATAATATTAGGCACATAAAACCTTTCTTGCAATACCTGTGGCTGGCCCTCCATAATCTGTTCTCCCTCCATGATTTGAAAAGTGAAACTTGCTGGACGTACAGGAAGATCTTGGAAAGCAATTTAAAAAACGGTCAGCAGGCTGAGATGAAGCCCAGTGTGAGTTAAGTGATATTGCATTACTCGGTTACTAATGGTTACTAAGGCATAATTACTAGAGAGTAGAGGGAGTTGCTCCGTGCTCCCCCCCGCGCCAAACTTGAACACGTTTTTCTCGCACGCAGACCCGAGAAGTGCCTTAAGTTTCGCCTTACGTACGCTGAAGAGAGCGGTACCGGGATTAGAAAATATGGCATTCGTCCCCACGGGAAGCCGGAGAGATCCCTTTCCCTCCTTCCCTCACTCCCTCCCTCCCTCCCTCCCGCGCCCGCCACACCACTCCAGGCCACCGCGCCCCGAGACCACCGGCGGGCAGGGCCGGGCTGGGGCCCCACCGCACCTGGGGCCACGTGCGGGCACCGCCCCGGCCCTGCCCCACGCGTCCCGCGGGGAAGAGGCGGCCCCGCCGCAGGGTTCTTACCGCCGGTCGGTCCGGGATGGGCGGGACACGGCGATCGGCAGGACACCGGGAGCCGCTGCGCAGCAACCGCGGCCGCTGTCGCGAAGTGTTTTGACGTCAGTGAAGCGGGCGCGCCRCCGCCCTCCGGCGCACTGCGCTTGCGCGGGGCGGGTGGGCCCCACCCAGCCCCGAGCGCGGCCGCGCGGGGAGAGGTCGGGAAGGGAGTTTGTCTGTAGGTACCCTGTCGGGAATAAAACTGGCGGGAGGTGTTCACCTCCGAACCAGTCTTTGAGAAGCGCTGGTGCTTGGAAGTTTTGTGGCACAGAAATGTGCTCATAATCAATGCACCTTAGTGTCTCAGGAGGTCACTGTGGTGTTCACGAAAAATAACATTGCTGAAGTTAATTTGGGTCTGCAAGTGGGGTTTTATTAGTGAAATAACCCTCCAGAGCTGTGCTGAGTGTGGTTCGCGCAGGGGTGATTGCTGGCCGTTAATTTTCTCTCTGTTAACACAATTACAGCTGCTCAGCTTTCTCCAGGGATCAGCTTTGATCATCCTGTCCTCACTTGAAGCTGTTGGGAAATGGAAGAATCTGCTGCTTCTGTAGGTGTTGCGCTGTTACAAACTGTACCAATGTTTGAACATCTGTGCCTAATTGTTTTGTTTTCTTTCCACTAGGAATTAAATTTAAGGAAGAATTTCTTTCTGTTGAGGGTGGCAGAGCACTGGAACAGGCTGCCCGGGGAGGTCATGGAGTCTCCCTCTCTGGAGACATTCAAAACCCACCCGGATGCATTCCTGTGTCACTCTGCCTTGCCGGGGGACTGGACTAGATGATCTCTAGGAGTCCCTTCCAACCCTAATGATTCTGCAAATTCTTTGTCTGGTAATGTGGTTTGTGCTAACGGATTAAAAAGGCCTTCACAATATTTTCAGTTTTGATTTGACAAAGTAGTTTCATTCCTGTAACTTTTTTTTTTAGAAAATAAACTTTTTTGTTGTTATTTTCCAAAAATAGGTCTGTTTCTTTTTCTGTCTTGTTGCTGCAGTGATGACAATGCGTATGAATGATCTAGTTCATGCTCTTAAATAATTAGTGAAATGGAGAAATAACAAAAAATGCCGTGTTCTCCATAGATTCTGCTCTGATGTAATCATCTAGTAGTGGTAATGAGTAAGTGTGTGTACATCAGTGAATTTGAAATCATGTTTGCAGCACTGACAGTGTTAGTGGCTTAAAAACTAGGCTTAAAACAGGCTTAAAAACTAGTGCGGTCAGGCACAGATTTGATACTTAACTGAAGGAATTAGAGCAGAATTGCCTCCTGTCTTTGTGTCTATTTTAGTACCCAGTGCTGGCAAACTTACCTGATGCTGAGGAGGCGGGGTGAAATCACTGAGATTCTTTTGCTAAAACTTAAACAAAGCAGGAATACAAACAAATTCTTAATGTGAAGAGGTACAAACTCTTCAGTCATTTTGAGCGTCTCTCCTAATGTTTTATCATGTTCTAGCAATGACATTTTAGATAACTGCGTTTAGAATACCTGAAAAATCCTTGTAGCCCTAGCCCCATTTCCTGTTTACATATTCTCTGTTATGTTCAGTTTTTACAGAGAGGTCATGTTGGGAATGAGAACAGGATTCCCAATTTAACCTTTTGTGCAATGGTAAATTGTGGTGTCAGGGTAGTTGCACTTTTCTAATTCTTCTAATTACTTTAATGCTGGTCTGCTCAGATTACCAAACCTTTTGCTGAGACACCAGATCGAGGAGTTGTGAAATACAGGAGGTACAATCTTCAGAAAACAAGGCTTCACTTATTCCACCCGTTGCTGGTGTTCATCAAGAACCCTTGCTGACCCAGGATATCTCACTAAGCCAGCAGAAAGCCACCCACTGCTCTGATGTGGTTTAAGGGTTTGTGGAGGTTTGTTTTTTTAAAACTAGCGTTAATCTTGCGCCAGATTATTAATTGGAATAGTTCACTGACAAGTCCAATGACTGCTAGAGCCATCTTAATATAGGAGGGTAGGGGAATTCAGCTTGCAGGTCACTAAAATATTTAATAGCCATAATAGTGAACTGATTCTGTAGGTTTTCATTAAAAGCTTGCTTTCTCACAATTTCTGACTGATGTCTGCTTCTCAAGCTGTGTTTTGACTTAACATGTTGTTATTCCCCTAATAAGTGCACTCTTTTATTGCTATAATACAGTCACATGATTTAGAAAGGTGTCATTCTAAATTTTTCAAAAAGTAAAAATAACTGAATAAAATGACTAGTCAGGATTGATTGAGATTTGTTGTCTTCTATTGTCATTCAATCTGCCCTTGTTGACAAACTTATTCCTTCACTGGCTTTTCTATTTTGCTCAAGAATGGGATGATACTTTAGACAGTAGTGGAATAACAAAGACTATATATCAATAATGTGTTGTTACAGAGCTTATTTCACTCCACATTTTTTAATGCTACTTAGTATTAACACTGCTTGAAGTTTATGGAATTTCTTTGGTATTACAAAATCTATGAAACCTTTATATAAGGAAACAGGAGATTTTTTAAAGGACAGTTAAGTATACTGAAAAAAAAAACAAACCCTGAACTTTTTCCAGTCATGAGTGGGCTGGAAAGTACTTGATAATATTTTCATAATAGAAGTACATAATCCTTCTTATGAAACACAGAAGAAAAATACTTGATATACATCGCTGCATTTTTTTCAGCACTGATAGGTTCACTGTCTCTGTCTAATAATGGTTCTAGGTCATGAATAGTTATTTTGTTATATGTCTGTATGTTRTTTTATATGTTGATAAAATTCTGTATTTTATACAGTAAGAAAACTTAATTCTTGGTTCTGTCATTAAAAGAAAACCACTCTGTCATTTAAGAAAATAAATACACATTACCAGGGGGAATTGCAAGTAACTGTATCAGGCATAAGCAAACAAGAAAAAACCTAGTAGTTTTCTTGTAATTTTGGAAAAATAAGTAAAATATTGCAGACAGTAGTGATTTCAGTTTGGGATATCCTTTTAATTAACATGCCCCACCAACCGCAATTTCTTGCTATAAACTGGAGGAACTTGCTTGTGCACTGTCTACAGTTCTGGTACTGTCTAGGCTACTGTGTGCCGTTCAGGGGTGCATCGGAGATAATCTGCTGCATAATCTGTCATAATCTAACATCACTACCTCAGTATTTTATTTGTAGAACAGAGTGTGTGACAGAGCAAAACAGCAGCAAAAAAGGTCAGTCAACAGACAAAGCAACCAAAAAGGTGGGAAGAGTGAAGCACAGAGGAATGGGTTTGCTACAGTGGTGAATATAGTGGTAGGCACAGAAGGTGGGAATGCTGGTGTATGGATGCCTCCCCTAGTTTACCAGACCAAATGTACCAAAGTAGTTTTTGAAATAGCCGAAAGAGTAGAGAGCTGGAGGATCAATGTCATTAGTGGAGACACAAATAAATAAATATTATAGCTGGACAAATAATAGGCAGCGGCTTGGACAACTAGGTGTTCGCTTTTTGTAATAAGAGTGGAAATAGAGTTAAGATTTCTTTTTTCCCCCCCAGAACGGTGTATCTATAATGTATACTGAATTACATTAGCTCCCTGCATGTGAGGAGACAGCCTGTCATTTCCATTGCAGAGATGCGGAGCAGGCAAAGCCCCGGCGCACACTCTCCCGGGGGCAGTTCCGCAGCGCCGGGAGCACGGACACCGGCGGTGACCGGCCGCTACACGTCTCTCCGTGCGAGGGAATTCCCCGGGCTCTCCTTGTGTGCCCCTATCCATGACTCCGGGCAGGAGAGACGCCAGGAACCCGCGCTGCGTTGTGCCTGCGGGGAGGCTCACAACTCCAGTCAGAATAATTAATCCTATTAAATTATTCATAGCCCGTCCGCTCTGTGCGTTTCCATGCGCCGACAATTACCGGCCTCGGCCAAGGCTGGAGCGGGCTGGTGCTTTCACTTTCTGGTTGCGCTCTGTCCAACTTCCTGACAGGAGGTTGGAGGCTGTAGCCAGGTGGGGATCGGCCTCTTCTCCCGGGCAACCAGCGAAAGGGCAAGGGGACAGAGCCTCAGGCTGTGCCAAGGGTGGTCCAGCTTGGACACTGGGAGGAATTTCTTCACAGAAGGGCTTGTTTAACATTGGAATAGACTGCCTGAGGAGGTGGTGGAGTCACCGTCCCTGGAGATGTTCAAGAACCCTCTAGCTGTGCCACTGAGTGCAATGGTCTAGCTTTACGTGGCGGTGTTCGGTCAAAGGTTGGACTTGACGGTCTCAGAGATCTCTTCCAACCTAATGGTTCTGTGGTTCTCGGATTCCCAGGCCCAGCGCTGAGAGTCCCCCAGCAGCCCGCCCCTCGGGCCGTAGCAGCAGAGACCATCGCCTCCCYGGGTGGCGGGGCCGGTGCCACCTCTCCCCGCCTCCGGCCGGGGCCGCCCCCGTCCCGCCCTCCGTCCCTCCCCCTGGGCCGGCCGAAAGGGGCGTCGCCGCCGCCGCCATCGCCATGGCCGGTTGTTGTCAGTCCCTGGCAGCGGGTTATGGCGACGGCGGTGAATGAATTCTCCGGGCGGCCGAGGGAAGAAGAAGGGCTCAGCCGGCTCCAGTTCCCTGCCTCCGGCCGCCGGCGCCTCTCCCTCCTCGCCGCCCGGGCCGGCGCCCCCCGTGCCGCCGGCGGGGGCGGCGGCGGCGGCGGCGTCCCCGCACAAGCGGAACCTGTACTACTTCTCGTACCCGCTCTTCGCCGCCTTCGCCCTGCTCCGCTTCGTCGCCTTCCAGCTCGGGCTGCTCTTCGCCTGGCTCTGCGAGCGCCTCTCCCGCGGCGCCCTCATGGCCGCCAAGGGCAGCAGGGCCGGAGCCGGCGACGCGCCCGAGCCCGGCGGGGCGCCCGAGACAGTGCGGGCGTGCCACAAGCGGGCCTTCGAGTGCATCTCCATGGCGCTGCGCATCGACGAGGACGAGACAGGTAGGGAGGGAGCGCCCGCGGCCGCCCGGGGATGCGGGGGGCGGGCGGGCAGGGCCTTCCCGCGCTGTGCCGTGGAGCCGCTTTCAGTTAAGAACAAACAAAACCCGCTCCTGTGAGGAATGCGGGCTGCGGAGAGTGTGTGCGGGAGGGGGAGCCAGGCTGTGCCCGCATGCGGCGCCTGTGCTTTGCTGCCCGGCCGGGTCTGTGCCTGCCGCAGCCCGCAGGTGCGGGTTGGGTCACAAAGCTGCGGCTCGTGCTCGTTCCCCACGCAATGCAAGTCCTTGTATTTGTCCCCAATAACTTAAAGGTTTTTACTGCGGAGGTCTGGGTGAGGCGATTAAAAATTGTGGTCGGATGTGTGACTGTAACTAGCCTTCGGTTTCACCCAGCTAGCCGGACAACAAAAGCACCAAGGACAATAATAAGGGTGCATCCCTTAGTGCACTGCCTAACAAATGATGTGAGTGCTGAAGCGAGGCTTTAGGTTACTTGGCCCTCAAAATGAGCATTTGGAGTGGTCTGTCTTTTAAGGAAAGAAATAGTTGTTTATATTTTGTCAGTTTCTTAAAAAAATGTTTTTCTTAAACTGTTTGACATGCTTACTCTTGAAAAACCTACCACTATATGATGAGAAGACCTTAAGGAGGATGCTTAGGGTTCAGTTAAGTAAAACACAGGAGCGAGGATTTTTTTTTTATTATTTTTTGTAGGGGATTGAAGAAAAAAGAAAATACTTCATACTGCATTTAAATTAACCATTTATTCTAAATGCAGCAGTATAATTCTGTCAGCGTGCAAAAGGCAGGCCTTGGAGGCATGCTGTGCTGGTTTTTGAAATCCTCTGGAAACATCAGAATACCTTATTCTACACTTTCAGTTGAGCTTTAATGGAATTACTATCCTAGAGGAGGAGATTAAAAATATAGGAGTAGGCCTTCAATAGAAGCTACATGCTGAGAGCACCATAAAAGCATGGGATGTGTCCTCCTTTGCGTTGACAATTTGGGAGTGGCAGTGGTAAGCTATGGGGGAGAAAAAAACCCTGCACTATGTGCAGCAAGGTTAGTTCAGCACAGATGTACAGCGAGGGAGCACTGAGGGTCATAGGAGCAAAGCATGAAAGAAGGTGAGGTAGCTGAAAGCTTCAGTGTTGATGATTGCTGTGTGAGGAGTAGCAAAGTCTTCCGTTATCAGGTACCTGTTCCGCTGTTGTGACCTTTAACTGTTGGTGGTTTGGAGGTTGGTAAGCCCTCAAATACCAATTTTAATCGTGGACTTTGTAGATACCTTTAGAGTGATCATATGTGAATTAGCTGCACAGTTCCTACATTTAGTAAGATCATCTTTGCTGCTAACAACTGTTACAGCCCTGCAACTGCAAAATACATTCTACTGAGAATGAGCTCAGTTTAATACTTAGATTTGTTACTTGCTTATCTAATTTTACCAGAATAGGTGTCTATCTTTGAAAATTTTTTGATCTGTAAACAAGCTTTCTGTCTTCAAAGAGAAATCCTTTTGTATGTTAGACATAGTGTGTGAAATGGTTGGAATTTCTGAATTGTCTAATATCCTGTTAGTTATGTTTTTGCTGTTGTGTAAGCTTCACTTCAGTAATTTTGATAGCACTTCTGGTAATTTTTTATGCTTCTGAATTATTGAGGCAATTATTCTTGTTTTGGTATTTTCACAATCAAGTTTAATATCTTTTCCTGAGGCTAAGAAGGCACATGTGGTGTGCTGACCCCTGCAAGTAGCATCCACACAGCTGCTTGTTTACTCCCCTCAATGGGACAGGGGAGAGCATGTGAGGAGAAGGAAAAAAGTGAAAAATCTTTCCCAGCRATGACTGTCTTGGAAGACAGCTCCTCTCCAGTTATTCATCTACCCAAGTTTTTATTGATGAGCATTATATTGTATGATATGGGGTATTCCTTTGGCAGTCTGGATCAGTCATCCTGCCAGTGTCCTCTCCCAACTTCTTGGGCACCCTCAGCCTACTCGCTGGGGATCAAGGTGGAAAAAAGAAAACCTTGATGTTGTGCTGTTCAGCAAAACCCAAAACATTTCTGTGTTATCAACACTGTTTTAGTCACAAATCCAAAACACAGCACCATTAGGGCTGTTTGAAGAAAATGAGCTCCATTCCAGCCAGAGCCAGCAAATCAGCAACTTCCAAGGAATGTGACATTTATTGTATTTTTAATGTCATAATCACTGAGAACTAGTTAACCATTCTGTATGGAGATGGAGCACAACCTTTGCAAACAGCTTAGTGTGATAAAGTGCTTTTAAAACTTTCTCCAGTTAAAAGCTGGAAGTGACATTTTAATGATGACCTTGGCATGTTGGCAGCTGCCCGTTAGAACAGCAAAGCAATTCAGGCAGTAGAAGAGATGGCTGGAATCATCTCAAATCAGATTTTTATTTAGCTATAATCAGCATTAGATTTACACTGCAGTTGAAACTGTTTCTATGGGTGGTGGGGAGAAGAAGCTTAAAAGAAAAGGGGTAAAGAGAGGATTGAAGTCACTCACCTTCAATGATTTAATTTACCTAGCTTTGTCCTTAACAGTCAGGATATATAAGATTGGTGAAGAAAGGCTAGTAATGAAATGATTCCCAAGGTGTGTGATGTTCATGGCTATAGGAAGGTGCTCTGTGGTTCGTGTCAGTAAGAAGAGCAAAGCATGAAATTATCTGCACAGGGGAACTTGTCAAATGCTATTAGTAAGAGGTTTTCTATCTGGAGAGGAACAAGAGAAAACCCAGAAGAGGATTCTAGAAATATATTGCAATATTTTTACTGACACTGAAATTTGCTAGAAAATAGGTTTGGGACTGAAGTTATCAAAAGATTCGAGTGTAGAAGCAACACAATCACTGGTAACTGGCACTTAGGAATAGCTTTGTGAAACATTATGTCATCTGAAATTAGAGTAATGATATCTGAAGTTTCAGTGTAGGCATTTTTGTTTTTTTCTACCACTAGCAGCTGATCAGGTTTAAGTTATAATACCTGATCTGCCGTATTCCTCAGTGGAAAGGCATGCTTAGTGCAATACAACTACGTTGCAAAAGTATTTTTCCATATGTAGGCAAATATATTTTTAATGCAGAGTATTTATAGAGTGGGAGCAATATGAAATAGATATTAATAGGTCTTCAGTGATTTACCTGCTGTCGTGGTGTCACATAGCATAGGTTAGGCATAGGCATGTTCGTGGTTGTATTTGCTGTAATACCCATCCAGGACRTGGCTGGTACAGAGGTGCACTCTAACTCTACTTGTATTGTACTTCACGTGAAAGTTGACGTGCACCTGTAATACAGCAGTTTTATAATAGCATAAACAAAGGAATCCTCTCATAAGAAATGAGCTGCTCTGCAGAGAAGTTAACCAGAGAAGTGTCTTTGTCTCTCTCATGTAGTATCTTAGACTCATTGCTTTTCTTCCTGAGCTTCTGTGCTTCTAGTGTTACTTTGGTGTTGGCTATTGCTGGAAGATCAGGAAGCACATCTCTATTTGATGTTCCAGAAGTCAAAACTGTTTATTTCTCCTTTTCTGTTGTGAGTGAATACGTGTAGTTGAGCTTTTTTTATCTTCTTTTTTTTTTTTTTGGAGGGGGGTGTTCTTTAGGGCAAATGGAGAATTATTTTTAAAACAGGCAAAAGTGATTTGAGGCTGGTGTAGTACCTGTTTTTAATAGAAAAGCTTATTTGATACTTACATAGATAAAAAGTTGACAGTGTCCCTTTAAGGCTTTCTGTAAATCACAGGATTTTGTTCGAATCTCTTTCTCCCTCTTACTTGTTTTATGCAGTGTCATACAGAACCATTGCTAAGCTTTAATTCGTTCAAGAAAATAATGGGTTCACTTCCTTTTTAAGCAGGACAAAAGGAACAAGCTGTTGAATGGTATAAGAAGGGAATTGAAGAACTGGAAAAAGGAATAGCTGTCTTAGTAATTGGTCAAGGTAAGCCAGTTTTGAGTTTTGTGGAACTGATTTTGATTTATGGCTTCTTTGAAGTGAGAAATCAATATTGCTAAGTATGGTAGGTGCTAGGACCAGTCTACTGTATGAATTAATTCGTAAAGGTCTTTCTTATTCTAGTTTTAGCTGTAGGTGAACACTGGTCCGTTTCTCTGTTCTGCCTTAATGTTCTGGTCTATATCACATGCAAATCTTGCTCCAAATATTTTCAGACTTTACAAAATGATAAGGAGTTCATGAACACTGTTAAGTAAAACATGTGATTTCTTATATAATGGAAATGCTGGAAAACTGAGTTCTGATTTGATTTGTGAAAGTTGACAGTTCATGTTCTCGCTTCTGCAGCATTTTATATTCCCTTCAGTATAACTTACAAAGAATCCCCCCAATTGGGAATGGCCTGACATTGTGTTTCTGAATAACTTAGGCCAAAATAGCTGAACATTTCCAACAAAGGAAGAAAGCCATCTCTGTATGTGGAAACATTTTAACCTGTAGTGTAGAAGCAGGTATGTATCATAGAAAAACAGGTGTAGTGAAGGACTTGCTGAGAATTTCTGTCCTCAAAATATTATAACAACCCAAATCACGTGCCCCAACTCCAAACCTGTAACTGCTTTTGCAGACTTGTATTTTGTTCCTCAGCTGTGTTTAGAAGTATATGGTGATCTTACTTGGGGGCAATACCGGTGGCATTTGATAGAACCTGTATAAATTGCACACTTTAAAAAAAAGCTTGACTAGAACAGACAATATTTCTTAGGAAGTGGTGATATTAATGTCTAATTCTTTGTGTTTTGAAATGTAAAGGGACACAGTCAACTGAATTTAAATCTGTTAATTTTGCCAAAGTGAATTCTTTCAAATTATACTTGCCTCTGAGTCACTTTTCAAGCTTTTTAAAAATCTTGCTTTATTTGACTTCTGTTCAGAGAAATGCAGTGACAAGGGACATATTAGGTCAGCGTGAAATGTTGGACAACGTGCAAAGCATTGTTTGGGTTCCCACCGCTCTATGAGCACTATTGTAAAGCAGATGGTGTCAAGTAACTTTAAATTCTTGATTAAGTAGGAAGTGTTAGAATTTTTTCATTAGTTTTGTAATGAAGTTCCATATTTGAATGAAGTGGAGGGGATAGATAAGGGCTGGGAGGAGGAGGAGGGAAGGCTTGGTATCAGTATTTTAGCACTTAAAATTCGTTTACCGAATTGTGTTTTAACATCGATTTTTCTTTGTAAGGTGATCAGTGTGAACGGGCTCGACGTCTCCAATCTAAAATGATGACAAATTTGCAAATGGCCAAGGATCGGTTGCAGCTTTTAGGTACCAGTTACAATTCATGACTTTGGAAAATTTGTAATTATTTGCACAGCTTCATTTAATGCATTCTTCAAAAGTATTACTTTGATTTTTAAAGTGAAGGACTCATTATCTGTGTAGGGTCTCTTTAGTTTAATTTTTAGTTGAGAGTAAGTGCTGTCGATGGATTTTGAAAACGGAATTTCATGACCCACTTTCAGGTATATAAGTAACTGAGAAGTCTTTATATCATAGGACACTTGACTCATAAAGTGAGGAAGTCTTGATTAACTCCTGATGGAGTTTGTTTAGGATTTTTCTATTAGAACTGTAATGAAATTTATGATATATTGCTGATCATGAGTGCCAAGTGTGCCTCCTGTAACTACTTCATGTTCTGTTGATTTTGCTGTCACTTACACAACAATTTTCCTTGTTATTGTTATGTAATAGTAATAATTCCTTAGCATCATGTGGACCATAAGGTTGTGAAATTCTGATTTTCTTGATTTTTTTTGTAATAGTGTTCTATTTTAAAATTAGAAGGTAAGGTCACTTTTTTTCAGAAACATAGTGTTGTATAGCTTTAGCTTTATTAAAATTAACTGTTGTATATAAGCTTTTAACAGACAGTGTAAAGATCCTTCCATCAAACAACAGACCCACAGCTCTGTGTAATGCATCCTCTAAATTTAAAACTTTGGAAATGCTTTCAGTCAGTAAAATTAAAATAAAGATAATTTTTTTAATTGCTCTTTAAGGGTAAACTAAGAAATATACTTGAGTTTAACTTGCATATCTGCAGCTTTAATCTTACCCTCTGTTGTTTGGAGTTCTACTAACTCATTCTTCCAGGAGCATTTAGAGCAGACAGGAAAACTTGTGCTCTTTTCTCCTTTTACACTTTGTGGTTCGGTGTCCTAACTGGTGATTGACAGGAAAGTTCTGACAACCACAAGAAAGTGAGTCCTTTTGGTTTCCTTGAGTCCCTGATGTCTTTAGTATTTTTTGAAAAAATTTGAAGGAAACAGGAGGTGAAAGAGGCATCTGTCTTCTGTGCTTTAATATGGGTGTTTCTTGGTACAACCTTAGTATGTGGAGAAAAGATATTTTCTACTCACTAGGGTTAAAGGCTCACTTCTAGAGATGATACAAACCAGGGAACAATACAGGGAAAGTGATTACATGCTAACAATCTTTGATAAGGTATGGCTTGTTGCAAACATTCTAATTGCAAGTAACTAGAATTTCTTTTAAAAATTTGCTGTTCTTCGAGGCTTGAAGTAACAATGTTTGTATTTTGTGGGGAGTGCTTCATCCTTGCTTGTATTCCTGTAGTAGCACTTGGAATGTTGATAAGTTGCTTACTTGCTGTGATCTGATGGAAAAGAAACAAAGGGTAAAATTCAAGAAAACCCTAAAGTTGAACTATACTCATCTCTATTACTAGAATGTGATCCCATGCTGTTTGTTTGCTTCATTCAGAGTGCAGGTTGAAAGGTAAATCAGATAAAATAGTGTTTATTATATAAGTTGATGTAAAATAATGTTTTATTTTTACTTCTAAATTATCAATTTAGTACTTTGTTCTGCCTGGGTTCTTGTTCTGTTTTCACTGAGGATCTGCTTCATACAATGTACTTAAAAGCAAAATTTGGATAAAAAGGAGCTAGTGAAGTCATGTGCCCTTTAGGAAGACAAAAGATGTGGTTTGGAGAGATATTTCAATGGTTTTAAATTCCTACAAGTTTGATCATTAGGGATCTATTTTGGAAGTATTTTTATGCCATGTAATATGGCATAAAAATATTATTTTAATTTTTTAATTTCTTTTTATTTTTTATTATTATTTTTTATGTCATTTTACATGGCTTTTGTGGAAATTTAAGGTAATCTAGGGTTGAATTCCATGTGCCATTCTAAAGACTTCTAGCCTGTTACTTATAGTAACTGATATTTGAAAGTTTTTAAGTGGTGTGAAGATCCTTTTGTAGTTGAATTAAGCATGAGGCTCTTGAAGCTGTTAAGGTTCACTAAAGTGATTTTTCTTATGAATTGAACTCATAAGATCAAAGAGTGTTTTCTGCTAGCCTTGTGGAATTTCTGCATTTCTTAAGGCAGAATAGGCAAGTCATTTATTGCATTAGCTGTAAGGATAAAACAGACTTAAACTAGACGATAATATCAAACATTTCATCCTTGCTAGACAAACGTGTGATTCCAGTCTGCCCAACTGAAATGTCATCCAGTCAAGCAAGTTACATTGGTATAACATAGAAAGTGAAAATTAAATCATGCAGACTATAACTGTCCCTTGAAAGTGCTTAGTGTTTTGATTTTTTTTTTCCCAGTGTTGGTACATCAGTGTCACTTTAAGTGTTTGACACCACTGATGAGTGTGATGTCTGATCACACCCATGTGTTATCAGTGTGCGTCATCACACCACTGATGCCTGAGCCCTGTTTTCATCTTGAGTCTAAATTGTGTATCTTACTCTGTTTAAAGCTGTACTGTGACACAATCTGAAAGCGGAGGTTACTGCTGGTGTGTTTCAGGGCACCTCAAGGTGATTCAGTCACTTTGGCAGTCAATTGGCAATATTGGGTTGTGCTGCCTGTCAGGGGACTTTGAAAGTTCTTCCATTTGATTTGGTGGGACCCCCCCCCTTTTTGACATGGTTTGGGGTGTGTTAATTGTGTGGTTAAACCTTGTTCTGATGGTCTTCACAGACCCGAATCTCTCCTGGATGACTGATCACCCATGTTAGAGTCATTAAATTTGGCGTATTGGAATGACAGGAGGGTATTTGCTTTCTGCAGTCGATACACAAAACTTGGCAGCTTGTTGTTCCTAAAGATAGATGGCTGCAATGGCCAGTGCAACCTGTTTGGTTCTAATGCTGTTTATGTGCTTTACCTATCTGTGTTCTCTCATTTCAGAGAAGACTTTCTGTAGGGGAACAGATTTCTGTCACCACAAGTGCCTTTCTGTGTATTATGTGTAGCTTCAGTATTTTAGCTGAAGGGTCTATGTGGCACATAATAGCACATAATTCAAATATCTTTCATCGGTATCCTCTTTGGGAGATATTGATACTCCTCTATTCTGCCTATATAGATATGGTCTGGTCTTCAATGGACACCTTTTGAGATATTCCACTTTCTTGGAGGAGATGGTGTTTTTTGCTTCAGGCTTGTATTACAGGGTAGCATTTTTTAGTAGAAATCAGTTACCTTGAACTCAAGGTCTAGTGTTGCCTAAATAAGACAATGGTTGCAGTGCTGTTTGTTTGGTAGGTTTATGTCAGCATTGTATTACCAAGGTGAAATAATGGATGAGATTCTGTAAACTTTTTTTCAGTGTCTGGAAAAATAAGGAGAAAGCATTTAAATGGAAAGTGATCCTGTGCTATAATTCCCTGGAATCATATTTAATAGCTCAATTTATTTTCGATATTCCAGGATCCTGCTGGACAGCTATACTGTCCCTAAAGAAAAGTGATATGTTTGCTTTTTGAAATTTTATGTGCAATACTAAAATTACAAATAGGTAATGTTATGAGAGGACTGTGTGAATTGAAACTGGACAACAGTTGGATTACATTTTTTTCTTTTTTTTTTCGGTTGGCGTTCTGGAGTTCCTGGGTATGTGGAACTAGCTAAGCCGTTTGATAATTGTCTTGAAACCTCAGTGTCAAATTGTAGCATTGGAGCAAGTAGCATTTCCCGAATTCCTGCCCAAGCCAGTTAATGTTATTACGGTTACTCACTAGAAAGCTTTTTTTGTTAAGCTCAGAAATGTTCTCCAAAACTCAGCTGATTACCTGGTATCTTACAAAGTCTATTAATATTAGTTTCGTTTCCTAAGCTTCTGTATGTTCTTTCCATTTGGGTTGCATGCACTGGGCAGGGACTATACATTCTGCTGCCTCCTTTGGTAGTGCTGCATCCACTAAAGTAGTACGCTCTCTGCAGTCAGTCATACTAAAAGGACTTTCTGTACCCTTCTAGAGAGGAAAGCTTGTCAGGGTAACTTCCTGGAAGTTGCAGAGCTTGTGGTTGTTTGTAGGCTGTTCTTGTGTGACTGACATATTTTTGTTTTACTCTACCCAGCTCTTTAATGGTTTCAATTTAAAACAAAGTAAACCTTGTGTGCACGTACTAATCTTGAACTTTAACTTTTCATATTTGCCTGTGACTACCAAGTTTTCACTCTAAACCACGTCTTGTTCAACCTAAGTGTTATTAAGCCATCGCTTTAACTATGAGGTGTAAAGATACTATTTAGGAAAGCTAAGCAGTGACTGATCAGGAACAGCAAGAAGGAAGAAAGGAATGAAGTAGAAAGACTAGAGAAAGATCTGTAATAGATAAAGACGTATAAGGAAGGAAGTGCTCATGCTTGTTGTTTGTATGATTTGCGAGCTCTAAATGGCAATTCTTCCTCCAGTCAGGGCATTTATGATCTTGAGCGTGTGCATTTTCAGTAGAGTTTGTCTGCTTTGCAATATGTGCTTTCATGTTACCAGAGGACATTGCTTCTCTACTTGGCCATCTCTTTTCCTGCAGCTTTTTGGTATGGTTATCTCTTGGGGGGGGAGCAGAAAAAAAAGGGGGGAGGGAATGAGACAGCTTGACAATGTATGATTTTCATTGTTACAAACTGTGTTTTGATTTTAAAACAAGAGGGGTGTGTGTGTGATAAAGGTGGGAGAGGCAGTAAAGTGCCCTGAAAGTTTTTTACCGCAGTGGGAAAAGCAGGAGTGGTAGCTGGGCTGCAGGGAACAAGTAGTCCTTAACTTTTTTTTGTGTTGATTGCAGCATTACACCTCTTTAAATTACGGTTTGACTGTTCTTCATTACTTCTCAGAGTTAATTTCTTTTTCCTTAATCTTTAACTTTATAAATCTTGTATTCAGATGTTTCTGAAGTTAATCCTCCTAAAGAAAACTATTTGCATGACAACTTTTTTGACTTAATCAAGGCAATTAAATATCTAAATAGAGATCTTAAAAGACATCATTGTAACATATATATGGTATTTTGCTTGAAGTTTGAAGGTTTCTGTAAAATGTTAACTGGATGTTACTACTTCAGTGAAAGATTTAATATGCAGAGAAGTGGTGACTCCTTGCAGTTGGTCAGGAGTAACACCTTGAGGAGGACTTTCAGGAATGGGTTATCTACAGATATTTAGTAAATCAGATTGAGTTAATCATGAATATTGTTTTTGAGAAGTAACTGCAATCACTAGACTGGAAAGATTGTTTTAATTAACTCAGCTGTACATGGTGAGTTTTAAAGCTGTTTCCAGTCATGCTCACACTAACATAATTTTCTTACACATTTGCTGAATGTGTAGAATAGATAGAAATATTCCTTTTATTTTTTAACTATAACAAAGCCAAACTTGACATTTGTGTGTTCAACATACATAAATTTTCTTGGTTCATTTTTGGTTTTTGTTTGTTTATTTTGTCCTTTTTCCTCCCCCCCCCCTCTGTCTACCATGTAGAGAAGCTGCAGGCAGTTTTGCAAATTTCCAAGCCGCAAATGGAGGTCTATAATGACAGTACTAACCTGGCATGCCGCAATGGACATCTCCAGTCAGGTGGGTTTGGTTTTACCAGCGCCTATTGAGGGGATGTCTCTCAGTTTCTGGTGTGTTACAAGGCCAAATAATGCAATGCTATATCCTGGCCCCACCAACTTTAAAATAAAATTGTTTATATTTCTGTTTTTAAAGACTTTGTATAAAATATATTCCATCCTTTCCGTGGCTTTGACAACACTGTTCTATTTTGTGGTATTCAGTTTTCTCTTACAGTGATGGTTCTAGAATTCAAATCTATTTACTAAGACAACATTTTAGAAGATACTTCTCATGTTATGTTCTTCAAGGAATTATGTTAAACCTGTTTTAGAAAGTGTCAGTGTTGGATATGTAGGTTATATATTGTGCCTACATTAAGTAGCTCTTCCTTTATGGTACTGTGAACGTGCACTTGCAACTTTAAATTTCAGGGGTTTTTACTTTGAGAAGGTGATACACAATTAAATGAGGGGGGAATGACAGCAGCTCCTGCATTTTGTCAAAGAATGTTGCTTTAATCCTTTCCCAGAAGACTGAACCAAACATACTAAAATAATAGAAGTAAACTTCTTTGTCCATACACAAGGAGTAAAGTTACTGTGAGGTTTGTCTTTGGGAAATGTTTTAAGCCAGCAGTAAGCTCTTGTCACAAGTGTGATCTCAAGTGATAATTTGTACAGTAGACTACAATGAAGTTAAATAAAACAGAAAGCTAACAAGTACTGGAATTCATAAAGCTTCTTTACTGAGTCAAGAACAGTATTCAGTTTTTAAATTAAGTAAACGGTGTAAACCACATGCTTTGCTTTTGTTTGTTTTCGGTTTTTTTTTAAGATCCATTTCTAGTTTTGAAGTCATCTCTACTGTTTGGTTTTATTCTTTCTAAAGTATTCTTCTAGAGAAGTTAAAGTAGTGGAACTGTGTCATGTTAGGCACCTTTACATTACTGTATGTGTGGTATTTTTGTTTAACTGCGTTTGTCAAAGTGTAGTTATGTAGATTGACCTTGAGAACTCTCTACTTAAATGAGCCAGTACAACTCGTGCTTTTTTACCAGGCTGGCTAGAGACTGAATGAACAAGTACATACATATACMCACAAGTTGATAATGTGTTCTATTTAATTTAATACGAACAGCTTTTTCTTTAAACTCTTTTCTTAATATTTGTTTGTATCTTTGTCTCAATGTATCTCAGAATTGGATACTGTAGGAGAAGGTTAGACTGAACTTTCACTCTTATAAAATTTTAATATACTTAAATCTGTTATTAACAAAGCATAGAATATCCATTGGCATCTACTGGAAAGGAAGAAGTGTTCTGCCAGTTCTGTGGCAGGTGTTTGTATTCACAGAAGTTGTTGTAGCAGAAGATGGTCACTATTGGTAAACTTCTGGGAAGTCGTATTAGCCAATTTACCTGTTTTGAGTCATACTCAGGTGATTTAGAGATGATCCACTTCAGCTAAACTGTGATGGAAACAACTGCAAAGGGCCATGGTCTTTTGGGATTGCAGTGTTCTGGGAGAGTCTTCCCACTTTCTGAAGAGGAGTGTGGCCTAACAGAGAATGTTCATTTACCAGACTCAGTGGGATAACAGAATGTTCGTTTACCAGACTCAGGGGGATCTGAGGAGAGACAGGAGGACTGAAGAGCATGTCATTAAAAAAAATCAGGTACTAGGTGTCTCCTGATTACTTTGAACAAGACTTCAAGGGACTTGTTCCATTTCTATTTGCATTTCCATTTACCAAAAGTAAGCTTGAGATTTATAATTTGTGGAAGTTGGAGGATTACCTGAAGTACTGAATATCTGCAGCTGTGGTGTCCCTGATAGTACCATGAAAGTCAGGCTATTAGAAAGCATCTGAATTTCTTAAATGGCTGGTGCCTACACTCTTGTGCTTGCTTTCTGTGTCTTTTTTGGGGTGTTCTTTTTTTTAAGAACATGTTGGTAGTACACTTTTTCCTTAAAAGTAGTGTGAAAAGGTGGCTTTGCTTCAATCTGCTAATCACCTTGCTGTTGTTCTTCCTTCATACATGTAAAATAGTATTTTCATATGGACAGCTCTAATAATTTAAAAGCACAAAGTAGATGACAAAAATTCATAGAAAACTACAAAACGAGTTTGCACGCTACTTCAGTTAAGAAGTTACTGAGAAAGTAGAGGTACTTCAGAGGTGCTGAGCCACACGGCTCTGGCCTAAGCTTAGTTTTCTATTTACATAAAGTATTACTTGCATTGCTGCCTAGTCAGGCTGGGCTTTTTAGAAGTTCAGGATTTTATAAAGTATGAAACATGGTCATTCTTAGTTTTAACATGAACAAGGTGCCTTTTTGCCCATGATTTAGTCTACAATTACATTGCTTTCTTTCATGTGCCTTTAAAGGCCAAAGTCTTTACAGATGTTTTTGCTTCATAATTTCGTCTAATATTCTATTCTCACATTTTTAATATTTCCAAAGTGTTACTGATTTGAGATTGATACTATTTGTGTCATCTTCCAGACCAATTTACTTGATTCTGACACAGATTACTGCCTATGACTGTTTTCAGCATTTGTGGTTTCCAAACTTACCTGAATAGCTAGAGATTTTTCTTGAAAGTTTATGTTCCAGATTTATAATGAGGTTTTTGAAGACCTCAGTGCAGTACTATCACCTACGCTTCACTTGTAGAGGGCTACTCAGTGACTTGTCTAAAGAGTAATAACAAGTAGCCTTGACCCAAACCTTTATTTTGAAATAATATTAATTTAATATTCATCACTCTTGTTCCCATAGCAGTCTTAAATTAGATGTAAAACAATTTACCTGTATTTTTTCCCTTTAGATGTGCTTGCTTTCCTTTGCATTATGGATTGTTGTTTTTTGTTTTTAAACAAGCTAGGGAAGGAGATTATGCCAGTCTTGCCAAAGGCAGGGTTTGAGTTTTATTAACTCAATTTACTGGGCATACAATACTTAGAGTATTACAGTAATTCCAGTATATACCATTTTACATGTAAATCTCAGCATGATGTATGGCCAGAGAAAGCATTGAAGTTCTCTTAATTACCTCAACATGAGTACTGTGCAACTAGCTAGTATTTTATCTCAGTTTTCACATGGAAGGAGTTTCTGGCATGTCTTTTAATAGTAGACACATATTGGCAATATTTGTCATGGTGCAAAAGTTCTACTATTAATATTGAAGTTTTTAAAGGAGTTCCCCCAGTAGAAGAACAAGTAGCTAAAAGATTGTTTTTAACAGCGTAAGTTGACAAAAGCAGGTCTTTGACTGATGTGGTTCTGTCAGTTTGGGAAGGAGAACAGCTGTAATTCCTGGGCTGTGTTGCTGTGCTACCATTTAAAACATGGAACATGTCCTTCTTGGTTGCTGGTGCTTTCTGTTAGGTAGCTTTTATTACCTATTTGAAAAGTCTGAATAGAATTTTTGAGGAATTGCTATTTTGGGGGCTACTGTGAATGCTGATCCTGAATAATGATCAGTCTTGCAATTGCTGCAGGTTTAAAGCAGGAATTTAAAGTTTTTTGGGTTTGTTGGTTTTTTAAAATGAAACTGCACACGTAAGGTTACAGACGGTTCTAGACTGGTGAATTTCCTTTTCCAACTTGTCAACCACAGACCATAGACCACAGGCCACTAACTCCTTTTAATCTCTTTATGTCATGTATGAATAGGCGTCTGTAAGGAATTTCTGAGGAATAATTCCTGATGATTTTTAAGATGTCACAGCTAAAGGCTGGAAATTGTTCTGCAATACTGGAATCGCTGCTGTTAATTTTAATGTAAACTTTCTTTTGGATGCTTAACAAGTTAGAGACTAGTAGAAGTTTGTTATTAACATGTGCTATAGTCTGGTTTAAATACAGAGAAGAAAATATAATTGGTTTGCTTTTTAGAAATATAAAGCATGTTGTTATATTAAATAAATGAGCTACAGTTGCATATTTTTCAAATTGTTTTTGCATTTCCAGGTATTTAGTATAACCAAGTTTCTCTTAGATTTGTCCAAACATATCTGTACTTTATCTTTAAAACCAGTTTAATGTAATAAACATATATAATCTAATAATTGTTGATATAATACTTAGCATTTCTCTCTGTAAGGGAGTCTGAAATTGGGCACCTATGTCTGCAGTTTATCACAATGTAATGAATAGAAAACACCAGACAAAGTTTTCCTACTTGCTTGTTTGTAATTTGTGTTGTGTGTATATTTAGATGGCAGATTAAAATTGCAGGGATGCTTTCAGGACCAGACAGCTATTATGTCTGTGTAATCCAGTGGTGTTAGCTTGGAGCTATAAAGTAAATTATTCTGTCCAGAATTAGAGAATAAAATCAAACTGATGAAGCATCTATTACTATCCCATAAGTATATATGAAGTAGATGATTGAACTGTTCAGCATTTCAAATACACTTGAAAAAACACTACAGTGTCTCTTTGTGATTAGAACATATTTTGGGCACTTCCTTATTGTTTTGAACAGAACAGTGAAACATTTGGCAAAAGGTTGCTGGAGATATTGTGAAGGTTTTAATGCCACTTGCTATGTATTTTCAGTCTTTCAGTAGATGACAAATGCAAATGGGTAAGAAATGTGTTTTGGGGGTTTTGCATTTGTTACAGCCAAACATTTGTCTTGCATAAGTAAACAGTAGGAGCTATCTTACAAGTGATATGCACTTAAACACCTCACACTTTAGAAATAGGTAAACTTTAGTTATAATTCTGAACAGTTTGATAACATTTTTATTGATTGCTTCAATGAAAATTTGTATATAAAATGAAGTTTCCCCTCTGGAGTTSACACTGAACAAACAGCTATGTTCAAGAGCTGTTCATCAGTGCTTCTTTTTGTGCTACTAGTCATCACGACTGACACAAAATTTACTGGTCTTGAGTCCTGGAGGTGCAGTTAGAGTAAATCGTAATTTGTGTTAAAACCTTGTTTCTCTTCCCTTCCTTCCCTCCTTCTGTTTCCAGCTTCCTGAAATACTCCTTATCTGTGCAATTTTATGACCCTCAAAATTGCAATGTCTCTGTATTGTTCTCAATATATGGGCGTAGTTCTGGGAGAGTGTGATAATTGAGCATCATGTTAGGGTGAAGGGCATGGAGAAAAACTAATTTAGGTTTTTGAAGCCTTCCCATGTTGACTTTCAGCCAGCTGTGCAGATGAGGTTGAGGGGAAAAACAAAAACCAACCAAGCTGAGTGCTACCTTTTGATTCAGTTGGACCAGTCAAAGTGCTGAGTAGCTAGATGTTTTAATAGATGCATGTACTGCTTTTTGAACTTGAAAGTACTAAGTATGCCTAATTTTAAAGAGTTTTTGACTTGGAAATTCCTGCACAGGAATGAGTAAGTAAATGTATTCAGCTCTGGAGCTGTGTGTGATTTAGTCAGTAGCCAGTTTTGGTGATTTTCCTTGTTTTGTTTTTTGTTTGCTAGTTTGTTTTTAACAAGAAACATCTTACAGGTAAATGTACTTAATTATATTCTTCAAATTGCCATGTTTTTTGCATATTGACACATCTACATTGTTTATCGTGACCCCTGCAGAGTTTCTGTAACTCTAAAAAGGGGTAGATTTGTGACTGAAGAAAGGCTTTAGAAACTTTTTCCCTGAGTACTTAAGAATACCTTCAGGCTGTGTAGAGATTTGCTCCTGGTAGTATGTTTAAAGAGGCTGAGAACATGGTAGCAATTAATTGATCCTTACATTATACTGTTTTACTGAAGTATTCTTTGAATTTTTTAAACACAGCATTTAAAATTATGAGGGTTTTTACTTATTTTTCACTGAACTGCAATATTATAAGTTAAAAATTCTTCATAAAGTCATTAATGTCCTTAAAATTCAGAGTTCTTTGTCCTGTTCCTTAAGACTAACAGGTCAAATTGAGTTGCAGGTTTCTGAAATCCTAGTAAAGATACTTGTGGCTGAAATCTATCTTGAGCTTCTTTACCTCTGATGCCATATTTCTCTTATCTAATCAAAAGGCTCCTTAATGCTTTTGAAAGGATATGGAATAAGACAGTGTTTTTAGTTTCCATCACAGACAACAGTACTGTATGAGACAGTTTGCAGTAGTGTATTCCCACCACAAGAAATACCCCTGTTTAAAGCTATGCTCTAGTCATTAACCAGCCTGACCAACCTGCTTCCTTSTTGTGTCTCATTCTTACCTCTTAATCTCTGATTTGATGTCTTAGGCTTGCCATTTCTGTGCCAAGGAACTTTATTTTATCATGTATCCCATACGGAGAATGTAGACATCAAGTGCTATTTTGTTTACTCTGGTCCAAAATGACTTTTTGTAGTTTGAAGACCTGTGGCCAATATTTTAAGTTTTATCTGTCACCTAATTTGAGACTTTCCTGCTTCATCATGGAGGTAAATAAGTAGTGTGACTGGAATGTCTGGTGGTGTTTAAATCAGTGGTATAATATATTTTAAGACTTAATTTTAAATGTAGGAAGGTAAGCTGCTTCAGAGCTGTCCATTCAGAATTAAATTACCCTTTGAGATCCTGAAGTGAAAGAAAGTTGGAAGAAAAAGCACCTGACAGTTACCTGCAGGTCTAACTATTGTACTTTTTCCAGATCAAAATCCCTTGGTGAAGCTTCTCTGTGAAAGGTGCTAGATAATGTTAGCTAGCATCCAATTAACTAGCCTGCTAACATCACTTAAAGAACAAATACTCTGAATCTAAAGTCTTGAAAATTTGGGAATTATTATAATGATTATTTTTAAGAGTTCTTGGGAAAGAAGGACAGCAGAACACAAGCCAGAAGACTTTGCATCATAAGGAATAGATGGTGTTCTTCCCTTCATAACGGGATTAAGTTATCACTCCAAGACTCTGTCTTTGCTAGTGTTCATTTTGAGAGCTCCTAAAAATTAAAATCGTAACTTCAGGTGAAAGCAGCAGTCAATGTCTCCTTAAAAGTAATAAACTTCTTTAGAAATTTGCATTATTCTTCTATAATACTGTATGATATGTTTCAACAATTCTATCTTCAAGTTGCGGTTGATGGTAAAAGTATGACTGCTGCACATGTTCTTATGACACTGGTTTTCTTTATAGAAAGTGGAGCAGTTCCAAAAAAGAAGGACCCCCTAACACACACGAGTAATTCCCTTCCTCGTTCAAAAACTGTTGCAAAAACTGGATCCACAGGCCTTTCAGGTCACCACAGAACGCCCAGCTACAGTGGGGTATCATCATCTTCTGTGTCTAGACCAGCACCTAATACTACACCTTCAACTCACAAGGTATGCTGAGAATAAATACAGAAGTATACACTTGAAAAATCAATGTAAATTCCAGAACAAGCCTTGGATTTAATGCCTTAATTGCAGTGTTGTAGCAGCGGAAAGTTTTTTGGAAAAAACCAAACCTCCTAAATTTTTGGCCAAGCCTCTTGAGCTAGGCTGCAGAGTGGATTCGAGAAATTGGAAGGCATCAGGTGGGTGCATGGGCAAATGGATCTTAAGTATAACCACAGTAATAAATAGTACTTGTTTTTAAAATAGCATGGGAAACTGAGTGAAAGGTATCTAGATGAAAAATAAATGTTATTTCTAGTATGTAAAAGATGGAGGGAAAAAACCTCTTACTCCAGAACTACAAGATGTTTTGCCCTACATGTTCCTTATCTTGCAAAGCATGCATGCATGCACAGGTTGTATTGCAACCACATTGAAAAGCAAATTGTGGTTAGGTTGTGACTGAAACACAGAAGTAAGTCCTATACTAAGAATACAGAAAAATATGGCATTTCTCTTGACCCATCTTTTTCCCTTCCATCCTTATCACCCACAGTAAAGTAGAATAAAAAGCAGAATGGACTGAACATAAATGTGGTTAGCATGTTATTGCTGCTATAATATGAAGACTTTTGAGTGGCCTGTTACTAGAGTATGACAGCTGTAGAAATTCTTGCTTATAGGTATTGAAAATCTGAAACAGTTTGTGATCGTTATTTCCAGAGTGTGCTGAGGGAAAATACTGTAGTAAAATATAATGAATTATCAAACAAAAAAACCCCCAAACCAAAGACCATTTGCCACTGGAGCCTAACAGATTGTGCTTGTGGCTGAATAACATGGTAGTATGATTTGTAGCAAAATACAGCAATAGGATCCTTGGTATTTGTTAACATAGAGTGTTTTACTGGAGCAAAGGAAATGTAGAAGTTATTTTGTTAACACAATACTTTTGAAGTATTAATCTGGGTTTTTTGTTTTTTTTTCTTCCCCTCTCTCCAGGCTGCTCCTAAAAATAGCAGAACAAATAAGCCTTCTACTCCTACCACTGCTCCTCGAAAAAAGAAAGACATGAAGATATTTAGAAATGTGGACAGTAATCTTGCTAATCTTATCCTAAATGAAGTTGTTGATAGGTAAGTATGAAGAAAAGTAGGCTTTTCAGTGCCGTGAATCAGTTTTTCATTCAGTACAATCTTGGTCCACTTTGAATAAAATTAGTGTTTCTACTTTGTTGTGGGGTTTTTTGAGGATTGTTTTGGGAGGTTTTTTTTTATTGTTATTTTGGCAAAAGGATGAAAATTCAATTCAGAAATGTTTATCTTTTTAAATACTTAGCAATATAAGTTGTAGATTTTCTCAAAAGGGTTCTGTACAAATAGTCAAATGCAATAAATTAGTCAGCTGCAGCTGAAAAAGAGTATCTCATTGTTAGACTAATTAGTATTCCATTTCTTTGTTAGTGGACCAGCTGTCAAATTTGATGATATCGCAGGGCAGGAACTGGCTAAACAAGCTTTGCAAGAAATTGTTATTCTTCCGTCTCTTAGACCTGAGGTAAGCAACTGGGTGGTGTTATCAATCTGTGACAGGATCACAGAAATGTATTGTGCTTCACACATGGAGTGGTGATTTTTGAATCCTGTTTTTACTGATTATGATTGCTATGGTAGCTGTGTGGTGATAGCCATCTTGGAAGAGGAGAATATAGGATTTATGTATTAAAATACTACTGTGAAATTCCTTGTCTTCTGGTTAATCAATGTTGGAGCAAGTGACCAAACCAAAAACACGACACCCCCACAACCCCACAAAACAAACAAACAAGCAGCAAAAGCAAACAAACAAAATTCCTCACAGTTCGTCAGGCTGACTATTCCAGATAGCTGTAGCTGTATGTCCAACCCTATATGGCCATGTAAAGGACAAAGCCCAGAACTGGAAGAGTGAAACAGAAGAGATTTGTATAGGTAAATTGGGTCATGACACTATCTCGCTGGAAAAATGTTATATTGTTATTGTGGTCATCCTCTCTGTGAGGATGTTGGTTAAACACTCTGAATAGACTATTCACAGCTGGAGAGGATGCAAAGAAGTGTAGTGAACAAACAAATACACTGAGGTATATAACATTTGAGGGCGTATTTCCTCTTTACTTGGCTCTGTGGAAATTGGTCATTTAGGCTTTTATTTATCATAGATGGTACCTCAACTACTGTGGCTGCCTAAGTTCAGGCCTATTCTGTATACTACTGGAATTTTTTGAGCTATTTAAAAAAAAAATTAAACTGGTCATTTGCTAAAGCTGAACTTGCTAAAAGTTGCAGTACTTTTGAGGAAATTGCATGCAATGATTTCCTGCAGTGCTTTCGTGAGACCCCCACCTGGAGCACTGTGTCCAGTTTTGGGGTCCCCAGCACAGGAAGGACACGGACCTCTTGAAGCAAGTCCAGATAAGGGCTACCAAGATGATCAGAGGGCTTGAGCACCTCTCCTGTGAGGACAGGCTGAGAGAACTGGGTTTGTTAGGCTTGGAGAAGAGGGTGACCTTAATTACAGCATTCCAGTACCTGAAGGAGACCTTCAAGAAAACTGGTGAGGAACAGTTTCCAAGGGCAGGTAGTGACAGGACATGGGAAAAGGCTTCAAACTGAGAGTAGGTTTAGATTTGGATATTAGGAATAAATTATTCACTGTGAAGATGGTGAGACACTCAAACAGGTTGCCCAGAGAAGTTGTGGATGACCCATCCTGGAGTTGTTCAAAGCCATATTGGAAGGGGCTTTGAGCACTGTGTGCTAGTGGAAGATGTCCCTGCCCATAGCAGGGGGGTTTGAAGTAGGTTGGTCTTCAAAGTCTCTTCCAACCCAGACCACTCTGATTCTATGATTATTGAAGCAAAATTGCTGTTTGTACTTTTTGTTTGCTTGTGGGTCTCATGTGTCCTATGGATGGGTAACTGGAGTTGCTCTGTCGTTTTCCTCTTAATGCAGCTACTGGTTTTGAAGCATCATAGGTAAGAAACCCTAAACCTGGCATAGCATCACAGAAATACTAGGCATAAGGAAAACAAAGCTTTGGCAACAAATGTGCATGCTCAGATGTTGTTATGCAGACGGAAAATGTCATTATGCCACCTCTGTTACTACAGTGCAATAGTATGTCAAGTGTGCTGTTTAGTAACACATGAAATGAGCTGGGTGGGAAGGACTTTGAGATGGGAGGCTTGGAGTAGTTACGACTCTTATCCAGTAATGTGGTGTTTTCAATAAGGTTATCTCATATTACTGTAGCTAGCAGTGGGCCTGACCTTGGTGTAGGTTGAGATGTAATAAGGACAGAGAATCTTGTGAATTTTTAAATTCACTTGGAAGTACAGAGGTTGGTTTTATTCCTTGTAAATGAATATAGTAGATGTGGCAACTGTAGGGGAATATTTAGTAAATTAAAACTGAACTAGTGTTAATCTGAAAGAGTTTTTAACTCAAATTCCTATTTAGACAAGCCAATTAATGTTATTTTTGTAGGAGAGCAAGAGTAGAGGTACATAAACAAGAAACACTGGCTGCAACCATTTCAGTAGTTAAGACAAGTGAAATGGTAGCAGTTAGTTCAGACCATATGTAGTATAATTAGTCTTTTAGCAAAAGCTTGAAAAGCTTAGTGTGTCCCAGTGATAAACGGCAGTTGCAGCTGAACTGTAGATGATGATCAAGGTGAGGAAGAGTTACAGATTTGGCCTGGGCTGTGTGAAAATGGTGGGACTTCCCAAGAATGGTTTCAAACAAAAGGAGTCAGAAAATGCACATGGTGGTATGCAGCATGGAAAGCAGAAACACTGGAGTGTTCACTTAGTGAATAGCTGGGTAACTACTTTTAGTTGAGCACAAACAAAGTGCTGTGGATGATGAAATAATAGAGAAAACGCGTGTCGGTCAGTCATGGCAGAAATACAACACTGGTAATGGAGCTATTTATTAACATGCATATTGAGGAAAGAAATACCTGCTGACAGTGCTGTTTAGACATGGATGTATGTATGAGATACCCTCCTGTTCCTTTTGCTGTTTATTGGAGTTTTTGGAAGCTGAAAGTGAGGGGTGAGTGAGAGACCAAAACAGAAACTCCAAAACTTTTAAAGAAAGGGGTAAAGACAAAGTGCTAGAGAAAACAGGCAGCAGTAATAACTAAAAAATATGCATTCTGCAAGAATTTGTAGACTTGCTTGCTGTGATGTTACATATGGTGGGGGCAGTTTTATGGAGCAGGAAAGATGACTCTTGTGCGAAGTGAGAGAGAGGAGATGACTATCAGTAGCGTAGAGAGTAGGTGGTTGTTAAGTAATATTTTAAATAGTTTTGCTGAAAGCTTGTCTTCTCGTTTCATTTAATAAAAACAGCAAGATGAAGGAGTTCTTCCATACGGAGTTAGTAGGAACACTACTTCTACTACACACCTGCATTACTCTCTTTTTAAGTGGAATTGATGCTTTAAACTTGATAGCCTAGTCTGTCTTGTGGAAGGTGTTTTAAACTGCTTTCACAGTCTATCCATGCACAGAACAATTGCAACGTAATTTAGCTGCTGTGTGGGAAACAATAGCGGTGGGCATTAGGTCAAGTTAGTAACAGAGCGTAGTTCTCTCAAAGCCTGTACTGCTGCAGCACTGCTATCAGTGCTAGCCAGGGAGCCATTCCTCAGTCTTAAACCTTCTCTTACAAAGGTAAAGCAACATTTTTTTTTAAGTCTTTGAAGATAACTTATAATGATACCCTTTTCAGTTATTTACAGGTCTAAGAGCTCCTGCACGTGGTTTATTGCTGTTCGGCCCACCAGGAAATGGGAAAACCATGTTGGTGAGAAAATTACTTTGTGCATGAGTTGGTGGGCTTAAAATGTAACCAGGAGGGGTGCCTTTCAGTTTGAGGCTTAGAGTAATAAACTGTACATTCTTCCAGAATATGTATTATGGTGTCATTTTATATATAAAAATGCAAAATTGTTCTTAACTCTGGATTTTAAGGAGGGAATTGCTAAACTGTTCTCTGTTTAATTCTTTTCACTATGACAGGTAATATTTTAAACCTTAAACCAGCAAGTCCAGGTTTCATTTTCAGAGAGAGCAAAAGGAAGAGGGTTAATTGTTTTGTACAGCAGTGATTAATCAAAAATTATCTGCTCTCCACTGAAACATACTAGAAGTATGTTTTGGACACAGGGAGGGAGCACGGTAGCAAGAAAGGGGAGTGTCGCACTTGCACACTGCTGCGCAAAGAGCATAAGGTCTGTGGAACTGTCTGGCTGCAGCTTGTTTTCTCAGCCTGATGTGTTAGATCCAGGGAACTGGAGCAACATGGCTGTGCATCAGCCAGGGAGCATTGAGTGTCCTGATGCAGCTGAGCTGGGCACATCATTCTGCATCACATGGTGTGGCTGCAGCTGCACACACTCTTTGCTGACATTGGAGCGGGATCAGCTCTGAAGTGCAGGAGTGTGTGAATGTTGAGCAGCTCATGTGGGCTCATCAGTTGTGTTTGACATACTGGAACATGATTGCTAATCACTAAAATTAAACTGTATACCCAGGGAATCATAATTTCTTGAATATGGTGAAACTGTTAAAGAAGAGCATTCTAACTGATTCTAACTGAATGAGCATTCTAACTGATTCTTTTTCCTAGCTTTCCTCTGAAAACAGTTTTTGAATAGATAAAGGGGGGGAAAAATAACCATAATTATTTATGTGATTTGATCCAACTGGTGCCTTAAATTACCACCCTGAATTAGTTAAAACTGGTTCAGATGTCTAATCAAGATAAATTGAAAGGAGTGGGAGACTTTTATTCTTCCGTAAGCAAGTTGTAGTTGGCTACGGAGTTAATGTGGTTAGAGAAGCCTATAGGAATCTGGAAGTTTCTCTATTGGTTTGACTGCATGTCCATTCTCATTTGTAAGTGACCTGTACAGAAGTTTTCTGTACCGTTTACGAGGTACTCCCTTTGAAGAAACAGGGGTTTTCAAAGTCGTCAGTCAGGACATGGGTGCTTACTACAGATGCAGAGAACTGTCTTCAGTATGATGTTTTTAAAGGTACTTTTGTTTCCCACCCTTTTCCTAGGCTAAAGCAGTTGCTGCAGAATCGAATGCTACTTTCTTTAATATCAGCGCAGCAAGCCTGACTTCAAAATATGTAAGTAGTGGCTGTAAATTGTATTGACCTGAAAAAACACATGCTGTAATTAGGGCTTAAGAAAGATAGACTTCTGATGAGTCTTTGGTGAACTCTTAGCCTATAGTGAACTTAGTTTTTAAAAAGTGACGTGTGAAGTAAAAAGAATTTGTTTTGTGCCTGTGATAAATCAATGTCAAAGGTTTTTTCAGCTCAGGGTTGACACTGACAGTCATGCAGATGAGTGGTTGTGGGGTTTTTCATCTTGAAAAAGTAAATGAGTTGGGTCCCAGTTCCATTTCATTCTGGTAATTTAGGCACCAAAATCTCTTGACAGTTAACTCAATTGTGATCATAAGTGAAGTTGTAATGTTTCTTTTAACATGTAAACAATACTGTTGTATGTAATACTGAAGTAGTGATAATCTGAGTGTATAAATGGACTGAGGGTGGTTAGTTACAAGCAAGATTTTCTGTAGGGTCTTTCTGTTAGCTGTCTTTTAGTAAAAACTTTCTAAACCCACTCCAAAACCAGTTTATTGTTATTTTAGGTGGGTGAAGGAGAGAAACTGGTGCGTGCTCTATTTGCAGTAGCCAGAGAACTTCAGCCTTCTATAATTTTTATTGGTAAGACCTTAAATGTTAGCTCTTATTTATTTTCTTAAGTAATCTTACTTATTAAATTGGAATAATTGGGTAAACTTCTTTTGGGTAATTCTGCAGTGCAGGGCAACTGTCTCAGATATGACCTGCTGGCTAATCAGTAGTTCCATATAAAGCATGTTAGATTGCTGTTGTATTATTTAATTGGCGRTAATAGTGGGAAGAAGTGCTCTCAAAAAGAAAAATACTGTACTGCCTTTACCAAGGAAGTCTATTATGTATTAAGCTTCAAACATGAAAATTGGTTTTACTTGTCCTGAAATTCCTGCGCCCCCCCCAAATCTGTACTTGATATTAAATATTCAAAGGCCAACATATTACATGAGTTTTTAAACTTTACTAAGATCTGTCTCCTAAGGAATAAACACCTGATCTTTCTTAATGGAGCCCTATATTAGTAAAGGAACTTAGGCAAATATGAAGACTTTGATGTTGTATGCTTAATTAAGATGTATTTCTTCATTTTTTTAGATGAAGTTGATAGCCTTTTGTGTGAAAGACGAGAAGGTGAACATGATGCTAGTAGGCGTCTAAAAACAGAATTTTTAATAGAATTTGATGGTGTAAGTATTCAGTCTTGGGTATTGTTTGATTTAGCTAAATTGGCTAATGTAGTGGGTGCCAGTACAAACTATAGGTGAATTACAAAGGATTTGTCAGTTGCGGCTTAGCTCAGCCTCCCTTCCTGCCTCACCATCATTGGCAAACAACTTTTCTCAGTTCTTAATTTTCTACCTGCTTAATGTACTGTTCTGGAAAACTCGGTCTGGAGTGAAAGGTGGCAATCTGGAGATGAGCTGTAATAATGTGTTGGAAGATTATGGGCAGAGAAGAAAGGATAAAAAAAGGCAATAGTAAAGGAGACGTGAGGACAAATGCTCTTACAAGGCAGGAGGGACATTTGAGGGTTAGGGAGAGTTGAATCCATGTTTGCAATAGTGTGTTTTGGTGAATCACTTCTCTTTAGTCTGGCAAAGTAAAACAAGATTAAATGGCTTTTAAGTAGTTTTTGTTTCTAAGGAGTATGTGTGACAAGCATGCACTGTCAAAGAGTAAGGTGAGATTTGAGGGATGAGGCTTTCAAACTGACTAGTTCAGGGTATTTTTTTATATATATATTTCATGTATACACAGCTTTGACACATCAGAAAGATAAATTTGTGTTAGTACACCTTTTCTTGAGCAATAATTTTTTTCTTGACATCATCACCTAGAAAAGACAGAATTACAGTAAGAAACATATTTAGTAGCATGTATGCAATACACAGAAAGAGGAACTGGGTTTCATAGTGGGACACACACACACAGACAAAGGAGGATCAGAATATTTTTCTGTCACACAGCACTGTTTTTTGTATTGAATACTTTTAGTTTGTGTTCCATTAGCTCCGTGGAATATTACTACAGTGGTGAATGTAGTAATGAAGTACAGGAGGAGCAGATAACTATATGGGGAGACAGCAAGATCAGGAGAAACTCCAAAATGGATGAATCAGGACAAATGATGCAATGCGACAGTGATAGGCAGAAATTATTACACACACGTAGAGTTTTCTTGTGGAATCAAAAGGGAAAATTTAGCATAAAGTAAAGTTTGCTAACTTAATATATAAGGTGCAGCTATATCATACAATATTTTTGGGGAACCTTTTGAACTTGGTAAGGTAGCAGTGAACTTAAGTCTATGAAGAGTTGGACAYCAAGTGAATAATAATCTCTCTGATACCCACATGTTTTCTCCAAGGTTTGGAAGCTCCAAGTCTCCATTTTCTTGGATATAAAATCAGGCCTTGCAATTGAGTGAATTGGGAGGGAAATTACTGTGTCTTTCTACTATTGAATAGCTTATCATTTTGATTACTGGATTCTTGCAAGACCTGTGTTAGATGAATTTCTGATCTGATTTAGTGGTTCTGGCTATGCTTTAAAGTTTCAATTCTCACCCTATGGGCTTCAAAACAATGTTTGGTGTTAAAGCCCCAGAACAGCAGAAAGTCTCTGGCTTTTAAAACATTATTCTCTCCTGATGACTAAACTTATGAATGCCTTTTTGTAGTGTTAGCTTTCTCCAGCTTAATTAGTTTTCTCTCTTTTTTTTTTTTTCTTTTTCCTGGTTTGACTTTACATTCATCTGAGGAATATTTTAAAGCTATGTTAATGAGGGAAAAAAAAAGGCATATATAGTAAGATCCCATCAGTGTGTTGAATACATGGCAAGTCTCTAACTGGTTTTGTTGTATTTCTACTTGATGTAAACTGTATAACCTGAAAGCTGTCTTGCCTTTCTGCATTATATAGGTCCAGTCTTCTGGAGAGGACAGAATACTTGTGATGGGAGCAACAAACAGGCCTCAGGAGCTTGATGATGCTGTTCTCAGGTATCAGAATGTCTTTTTTTGAATATACAGTAAGATGATATTCATTATGAAGAACAGGTTTTGCTACTTAGTATCTTGGTGAAGTTTTGTAAGAAGTAAAAGCTGTTCAGCAAGGTTAAATTATTTAACCTCTCAAAGAGTTGCTTTACTCTTTTATTTTGGGATGCATCTGCACAATCATGGTGGCCTTGAAACTGTCTGAAACAGCAGTACCTGTTGAGATCAAGTCAGTATTTTTTAAATTTCTTGCATCTAATGTGTTGCTTTTTTATTATTTGGGTCTTAATGGCAGAATGAAGGAGAAAATTTGACCAGTGAAATCCAGTATTTCTTCTCTATGAATATTGGACTTCTGATGTCCCATGCAATTACAGATCTTGCTGTACATTTGCCTTAGAACTTTTTTGCTAAAAGTACTCATGCTTCATTATCTTTTCATTCTTGATTGAGGAAAATAGATATGTCAGCACTGTCTGAAGAAATTATTCCAAGGACGTTTTTGTGTAAAAAATTAAGAGATGCTTCATTGCATTGCTGGTAGTCAGTAGTACTTCTGCCTTTAGAGTGTGTCCTCTCTGGGAGAAATGTTATAACTTCCAATAAGAATAAGGTGACACCAGTGGCTTGTGCGTATTGTTTGGTTGGTTGTTGGTATTTTTTTCAAAATCTGTAATTCTGCTTCCCAGAATTTGATGATGGAAGTGAAATTTTGACACTTAACCAAACCAAATGTTAGATCTGTATGTGCTAAATAGTTATAAAATAGTGTGATTGTATATATGTTTGGGTTTTTTTCAGACGATTCACCAAACGGGTATATGTGTCTTTACCAAATGAGGAAGTAAGTATTGTTTTCCACTCTCATTTTTCATTTTAAGATCAATTCTAATTGAAAAAAAATATATACCCTTATAGGCAATTCTTAACTTGCCTTCCTAGATGATTACAGTTCTGTGAACTAACTTCTGGCCCAGCTTGACCATATACACTGTGCTTTAATTCTGGGAACTATTTTAAGTTTTTGCCTTTTTTTTTTTTCTTCACTTGTGCTAGTAGCAAATCTGGTACTAGCTACTCAGTATGTCTTGGCTAGTGAGGTGTTGCTTACATACTGGCAGGCATGGACGAGTCTGAAGTGGGATTTGCAGGAGCATGTTTGTTTGGCTGAAGGAGAGTGTTTTATTGCAAAAGAGTAAACTAATTTTCGTAATGTTTTCAGTTCAACAGCAAAACAGGACTTTTGATGAGGATTCTAATGTATTATTCTTGATACTAGTAGTTAGTCCCTTGATCTCATGATTATCCAGTCCCTATCTCTTCTCCTGAAGAGCTCATATTCTACGGTCTAATTGCACAAGCACTATAGGCAAGTTTAAACTGGTRAAGCACAAAAGCCAAACTGACAAATGTGTCGTTTTGTTATTGCAACACAATTTTAAGTTCCGTGAAAATGAGTTTTACATCTGATAATTTTATCTTCTTTTCAGACAAGATTGATTTTGCTAAAAAATCTTCTAAGCAAGCAAGGAAGTCCATTAACCCAAAAAGAGTTGGCTCAACTAGCTAGGTAAGTATTTTGTAGCTATACTAAATAAATACATTCATCTACTGCATTCRTTCAGACTGTTTCATTCATTTGAAATGTAACTAATGTAAGTCATCAGATAGTGACACATGAATTGCATGTATTTTGGGAAGATGGTTTCCTGTCAGGCTGTATGAAAGTGTTTTTATATAAGCAAATATATATATAAAATATACACCCAGTCAGGTTTCTGTTGTTGAAGCATGCTCATTAGCTTTTTCCTTTGAGGAGGAGGGAGAGGGATACTTATTTCCACCCATCCCTCAAGCAGTCCAGCTCTCCTCCCTGATCCAAAAAGGTAGTACCAGTTTTGCACTTGGCATTCATTTCAAATGAAATGCAAGTTCTCTTTGCTGGTGCCTTGCTAGGTTTGTTGAATGTGTTACCAACATAGCAGAGCAAGTACTGGATAATCTTAGATTCTTTTCACTTTCATATTCGATTAGGAAAATGTGGGTTAAATGTTCCTTCCTGTTATGAAATGGAGTTGTTTTATGTTTTTCATCATTAAGATTGACACAATACTGGTGTTAGTCACCTAAATCTAATAATTGGAGTGAAGGAAGTTAGACTAAAAAGCAGGTAAAGCACCTAGGGCAGGAAGGAGTGAAAACAGAGCATGAGATAGCAAAAGATATGTAGGTGGATGTACTTCATTCTGTTTCTGTTTGTGGTAGTACACAAGAGGTGAGTACAGTCGTGGATGTAGCATTTGTCAGCCTCTTAGTAATATTGCAGAAGTTGATGTGTAATCCAACTGAATATTTTCCCTTTGTACTTGAAGACTGTTAGCTCAGGCCATGTTTAGGCTGCAGTAATAGATAACTGGAGGAAAAAGACAGTCAGTGTCTTGTGTTCTAACTGTAAATTTATGAACTGAATTACAAATGCAGCTTAAGTACACAAAGGGTTTAGAGAAAATATAAAAGTTGAGCGTCCTACTTGCTTTGTTTTCCATCTTTCTTTGTTTTGAAAGAGATAGGTATTTAACCTCCTTTATGATCTTGCATTACTTTGCTCCTCTGCAACTTTTTGTATAAACTATAACAGATTTCACGATCTCCAGAAGACTAAGCTCTTGTTGCTGCAGCTAGCCACTGCTCTACAAGGGCGGTGGTTTTTTTGTTTTTAAATTTTCCTTTAGGTAACCTGTACTACTTCTTTTCACTTATGCTGGCATTATGTCTTGGTGGCTTCCTGGTTCAGTGGAGGCCTTTATTCTGCAAAGTATTTCAGTATTTCATCAGTTAACTTGAATAGTAAGTCTACATCTGGAAAAGCTCCCACAGAGACTGGCTCCTTGGTTTGATTTTTTTTTTTTTTTACTCCCTACCTTGTAGTTCTAAGGATTTAGATGATCTGTATGTCTGCCGGGTTTATAATAATAACAAACAGACAAACCTTAGTGGGTAGCAGAATTTACCTTCCTTTCAGTTCACTTCATATTGCATCATATTAAATGTGTGGTATTGGGTTCTCTCATTGTTCTGATTGGGTTGAAAGAGTACAGCACAGTTGAGGTTTTGGTTTTACAGTAGTCTGACCAATGTTGATAAACTACTGATATGGAATTCTCATAACAGAAATAGCAAATGTGCTTGAGATCAGTTTTCATGTACAAATCCAAGGTGGTTGCTACCTTTTCTCTCTTTCTAGAATGTGATTTGGGACTTGAATATATCTGTACTTTAAATTTAATCTGTGAAAGACTTAAATATAGAACACTTACCTTGAATGCACTTCCAATTTATTAAACTTGCAAAATAACATCAAAGTAATACTCCTTCTGATTAAGAAACATTTTGATTATCTGCAATTAAATTGATGCAGTTTGAACCAGGTTTTTGATTTTTTCCCCTTCCTCCTTGACTGCACTTTTTCCTTTGACAAAGAATGACAGATGGATACTCTGGAAGTGACCTAACCGCATTAGCGAAAGATGCAGCGCTGGGCCCCATTCGAGGTAAGCTGCAGGGATTTTTATTTAGGTTTTGACATTAGAGATATATTTTCTTCCATCTTTATAATTCTTAAACTTCTGAAATCAATCTTTTTACCTTGGATTTTAGTCTATTCCTCATAATAGCATCTTTATAAGACTTACCTTACACAAAACCCTTCAGTGTCTCAACATGTGAAACAGAAAATTAGAAAATTTTTGTGTCTCAGGAGGAAAGCGGTGTGAAGTGTTTCTCACCAATTTGTGTGGTTTTTAATTAGTGTGTCTTTCTGAGGCTGGTGTCAGTTCAGTTGTAGATAAATTATTACTTGAATAGCAGTGGCTGATTGCATTACTTGTGTTTATAAAGGGGGCAAATCTCTTTCAAGTCTGAAGGAAGGAAAACTGAAACAGAAGCCATTTTGTGGGAATGGCATAGCTTTTTATATTTTTAAATCCTGATGACAACTGTGAATGAAATACAGAGTTTTACCTGTATTTGTTCTTTTCTGACATTTCCAACTGGGAAAAAACCACAGTTTTAATGTGAATACTTTTTTCCAACACCCCTTCTCTTTGTTCTGTTTCACTTGCTAGTTACTATGGGTCCCGTAGCTGCATCTGAAGGAACTGATTTTGTTTAGTTGTGATGAGTAATGGGATTTTTGTGTAGAAGAGATTGGGAAGATTTGGTATTAGCTTTCTGTTTGTAGACATCCTGTCCTCCCTGACAGAAGGGTATTGCACTGCAGGCAAAGCAGAAGTGTTCTGTAGTATCAGCCTATTATGTGTGTATAAAAGTTGTTGCAACTCTCTTAAATTATTTATGGGTAGGAGACGCCTGTGCATGTTTTGTGGGTGTGTTTGTGTTATTGTTTTCTTAAATCCCATAGCATGCAGTTTTGCCAGTGCACTATCTCTTTGAAAGCAGCTATTGGAAAGCAATGTTTTTTACTCACTTTCTTTCAGCTGTTGAGATTGTAGAGCACATCTTTCACAATGCTGCATAATAACTGGGATACAGAACTGCATTAAATGGCTCTCATAAGAGACATCGTGTCTCCTGAGAATTTGAATGTATTTATTTAGAGTGGTGGAATTAATAATGTATGAATTTAGGTATGCAGGCTTTACTCTGCTGACAACTCACTTCACACACAAGTCCATTTCAAGAAGAGACCATGTAACATTGTGCAATATATTTATTTCATCTGCTCCTGGTTTCCATGTAAAACAATTTATTTTTGAAAATGTTTTTCAGTATCATCCTTGCCAATCCTGCCTAGATTCTCTTTCTTGCACACTTGTAGCAAAATGTTTGCTGTTATACATTGATACCATAACAGCATTGCCAAAAAAAAAAAAAAAAGTGAAGCGGGGAACGATACAGGAATGATTAGATCCCACAAGTGCAGCACAGGGCAAGAAGCACTCTGATGTGCCCTGCCTGATTTTATTTCTGTGTTCTTGGCTGACTGTACTTTCTGTTTTCTGAAATTCAGTAGGGAGGTTGTAGGTACCAGGAATAATATGGCAGACGGTAGCTCTGTTGGCTCATGTGCAAACATACTCCATACTTTATTAAGAAGGAGTAATTCTACTACCACTTTGTACTGCATCTGCAGTGACTGTGTGGGAGCAGCCTGGTTGAGGAGCTGATAAATGGGGAAGAAGGATGCAAAAACACCATTTACCTTTCTGTACAGAAAACTATGTTGAGGCAGAAAGGTATAATTTTTAGCTGCAGGGGTTTTTTTTCCAGAATAGAAGTGCTTTTAACATCTTTTAGTTGTCAGAAAGTTTTCTTACAAAACTCACTGATCTGTCTTTATTTTTACAGAATTAAAACCAGAACAGGTGAAGAATATGTCTGCCAGTGAGGTAAGCTGTTCTAGCAGCTGTATTTTCCCCTTTGAATGAATGCATGCTCACTAGAAACTTTTAAGGTCACTTTTTTATGTATAGTATCATACAAAATACCTAGGATAATTTTTGGGGGTATTATCCTTTTTAATCACTTCTTCATTAAAGAAAATTCTTTAGAAATACTGATTGACAAGATGATCCGTCCTCAGATGTCTGAGGTTCGTGGGTAGTTTGTTGGCTTTCAGGCTTAAGAGCACTTCTTTTTCTGTTAGTCTGTTGTTCTTTGTTTCAGCTGACTTTTCCATCTTTTCCTTTCCACTGAACTGCAATGTCTGTTACCTGTCTGATGATGTCAGAGGCCTGGCTTTTATTTTGTCAGTGTTACTTCCCTAGAACATTCCCAGAAGTGTTATGTCAAATTATTTCCACCTCCTCCACCCCACCTTGACATAAAGTAGGTTAACATAGGGAGAACCTAAAACAGATTTGTGTGTATATGTATAATACTTACATTCATTCACATAGACCATCATAAAGAAAAAAATTAAGCTTCTCACCACAAATTGCAGCTGTAAACATCAAAASTAAAGTAAGAGGTTAGTCCTGCCTACAGAAGTTTCCCTGCAGGTGTGTGCAAACCATGGTCACACAGGGGAAAATGAAGCAAAATTTCTCAGTTGCATTTTGTGTTAAGCCTGAGGTTGTGGCTAAGGCTACAACAAGCTGGAAGGATTTGTTGTGGGAAGATCGCAGCATCTGTGATAATTTGTTGTGATGCCCTCACATGCACCAGCTCACACCACCTACTGAAGCAGGAAGTAATAACAAAGTCTCATGAGCTATTAAATAACAAGACAGACCTTACTATTACCAAGTGTTGGTTTATTAAAAATGGTAAATAGTGGTAGTCTTAAATTACAAGACTCTTCCATCAGGTCATAGAATAATAGAACACCCCAGGTTGGAAGGTACCTTAAGAGATCACCTGATCCATCGTTTTGTGGGAAAGGGAACCTAAATGAGATTATTTAGCACCCTGCCCAGTTAAATCTTCAAAACCTCCAGCACTGGGGATTCTGCCACATCCTTGTGGAGATTGTTGCAGTGAATGAGTGCTCTCACTGTAAAAAAAATTTCTTTCTTACGTCAAGATGCAGCACTTGTAGAATATGTTTTGTTAAAAGTAAATATTCAAGTGCTTCTGGAATAAACCGAAGTACATCAACCACTTGGGATCCTGATGTGTCTCGTTTTCTGTTTAGATGAGAAATATCAAACTCTCAGATTTCACTGAATCTTTGAAGAAGATAAAGCGCAGTTTGAGCCCTCAGACCCTGGAAGCGTACATTCGCTGGAACAAGGACTTTGGAGATACCACAGTGTGAGACACTACTTGAAGTGAAACAGTGCTGCCCGGGGAGCAGTTGGTGCAAATTACTGGAGAGCAGCCAGAGTTTACAGGACTTTACAGATATTTAAGTATCTACATTAAAACTTGAGATTAAGGAAAAATTATACAAGGTGAAATGTGTTCGTCAAAGCCTCCTTGCCATGTAGTGAGGACTTACACACTGTAAGTAAGAGCACAATAGGACAATAAGATTCCTAGCAATCTGATTATGATTTGAACATTAATATATGTATATTGTTTCAGCTACAAGGCCCTGATGATATTGATCATTGGAAAGCCTTTTCCCTATGTTATGTGTGTGGTTTTTTGTTTTTAATTTTGCCATGACATTGATGAACAATGAACTTGGAACAATGATGAACAATTGGAGGTTTGTAAACTTCGGTTCATTTTTTTGACTTTTTTATCCTTCATGTGCCAAATAAAAGGATTTCCCTATGCAGAGTGGAAGAACAGCATTGGGGAATTACGATTATTAAAATGTAAAAAGCAGCTGGTCTGTTATTATTTGTCTTTTTGTTTTGTTGTAATGTGGCTGAATTGTTCACAGAACAGTTTTAAAGAAGACCTTTGATAGCAGAACAGCAAAAAACCCCAACCCTATAAAACCAATTTAAACTGCCTTTAAAAAAAAATTACTAATTAAAAGAATAGACTGAGATATTCATTTACTGGCAGTATTTTCTCTAATGCATTTTGTAATGCTTCCATTGGTAGAATGTTAGCTTATGCTTACAGTGTACAACTTGAGCCCAGCTGATGTTTGAGACAGTAAGTGATGCTAATTGTTGAGTTTCAAAAATGACGTGTTTCTACTCTGTATTTTGGTCTGTTTATGATAATTGAAAGTAAAATTTCCATTGTGATAATTTTTTTAATCTCCACATGTAAGCATTAAAATACAAGGCTACATGTTTAATACATGGCACACATTAATGTTTTTATAGCTTTCATATGTTTTGGGTTATATATTAAAGTATGAAACATTCAACCGATCTGCTTTTTTAAAAAGAAACTGCATCTTTGTACAAATACTTGTTTTTATTATATAAATGACAAGCTATTAAAAAAACAAACTCTAAAGCGATAGCCTTTAAATACCATAATAAAGGAAAGCATCTTTGCCTTTACTTCCAAAGGCCCAACATCTTGTTTACAAATTCTACATGGATTGAACACAGATGTTTGCAAGGCAGAACACAGGCTGTTAAAGCAGGTTTGTGGGTTGTTGGTTTTTTTTTTTTGGTTGGTTTTGGGTTTCTTTACAACTCTCCCAACTTAGTGATATTACAAAAATGCATATTGTTTACTGTTGTTTTAATTAAAATGAGTTTTAAGTGTTGTTTGCTTTTGATCTTAACAGAAAATCTGTTTTTAATTTTTCATTTAACTTATTTTTTGGAACTACTTACCTGAAAGTTGACTATAAATAATATATTATATGTACATATGAAAAACAAAAACCCTAGCTGATAGATGCAGTATAGGTATAGTAATACTTTGAGAGGATTGTGCTCATTGTGTGGTATTGAGTACTAAATAGCAGAAACTGTCAAACTTTTGAGATGCACAGATGCAATATGTTTGGGACTCTGTTGGGTTTTTTTTTTAACCAGAGATGCTTTTAACTGATCTGAAGTATTAAAAGCAATCAAATAAGAAGATTGTGTTACACTAGTATGCCTTTTAAAATAGTCTAACCAAACCACTTCTAGCCTTCTAAGGATAGGACTCTCGAAAATGTATGTCTTACATAAACAAAATATGTGACTTCCCTTCCCCTGATTCACTTTTCTGGAGAAATGCTAAAAGATTTCAGATTCTTAAATCTCATGTCTTGCTTTGCCTTAGTTCTGCCTTCAGTAGACCATCTCTGTTGTTGGAGATTCCTGGCTGACTTGATCCATATTTGTAATATTCTTCATAGTGCTAAGCATGAATATTACTGTTCTATTAGCATCTGCCAAATAGCTACAGCTATGAAAGGGCCTTGGTTGTTTTATTGATAAAGCTTTTGTAAACTTTCCTTGAGATCCTTTGCAAATGAGAACTTTTAAGATAACACTTCTGGTTTTGAGTGTTCCTAAATGATTGCTGTAAAACTCTTGTTTTTGTCCATGTAATTTTGAGGAATGTACTGGTTATTTATTTCAAATAMATACTTATTGGCAGGGGATGGGTACCTGAAATGTTGATATAGAAGCCCCCATCTGCTACAGTAAGAACCAGTATGCAGCACAAAGGGTCAGAAACACCAGCTGCTACTTAGAAAGAAAAGGGACCAGTCCTTTTCCTTGTTTGTATAACCAGTTCAGGTCAAGAGAATCTGTGTGACTGGTACAGCTGCTTTTTGGTCATCTATTATGCCTGATTGTTTTCTGGTTAATGGATGAACTACAGCTCTACAAATTAGTGCTGGAACACAGTAAAAAGAATATAATCTTGTTCTGCAACATCAAGATTGCCCCACAGCTGCTGAATTCTTAGCCCATGGAGACATGCTGTTTGGCTCATAAATGTCCTTTAACTGTCTTATGCTGTTTTCTGAATAGTGTATTTTAAGAATAATTCTGTTCCCCTTAAGGCATTATCTTGGATCTTACTTCTCATTTTACATGTACTAGGTCCCAGCTCAGTGACTTCACCTATATGTTGGGTTAACTGTATATAAGAACAGATCTGGGGAAAACAACAACAGAAAAAAACCATGCAACACCCCCCCCAAAAAAAACCCACTTCAAATTACCTGTATTTCCCAAATCTATAGTACTTATATAGAACTTTGCAACTATATTTCCCATTAAAATCAGTTTATGTTCTAATACAATGTCTTAAATCAGGATAAGCAGGACAGCAGCTTGGATGCTTTTTAGCCTTTGCATAGACTGGCATTACATCAGCCCTGTGAACTGGTTTTTTCTTTCTTTTTCTTTTTTTTTTTTTTTCTCTTTCTGTGAATCTGGCCACTGCTACTGAATGAGCGACTTGACCCACTTTTTTGACATGATTAGTAAGCAGCTTGTCTGGCTCTCTGCAAGTGTGTTTTACTGAATTTCAAGTGTAGCAGTTAACTGGAGGGAGAAAATAAAACCCAGCCAAGCCCCTTGTGTTTTTTCAGCAACCTTCGTCATACATCTTTCTGCTTTTATTAAGCAGGTTCCTGCTTTTCATTAAGCAGGAACCACACCTTTTGTCTTTCCACATATTGTCTTTCAGACAGCAGGCTGTTACTTTTGGTAGCATAACAGGAGGGGAAAACTAAAGCACTGTAGATTGCTCTTTCTCCTTAACATGAGAATGTCATGTGTTATGATGATACCTTCACTAATGTTGACTTTTCCATAGACTACAGCAAACCTGTACTGGTTCTCTGTGTATGCTAAGACAAGACCAACACAGAATATTAAATATAAGCCTTAAACTAGGATATTTATGCACATGTAAGTTTCTCTGTCCTGTTAGTTTCTTAGAGTTTGCAGGGTTTAGTGTATTAGAAACAAGCATTGTGCCCCTGAGATGTCTTACTGACTCAAAGTCAGTCGCTAATACAGTTCTGTTGAATATGGCCCTGCAACTTTATGTAGATAATAAATGTGATAATAACACTTTAAAATGAGTAAGAATGGGATCTCTAAACTGAGAAGGAATGTTGTCACTGCACTAGTTAGAGGCCATTGCTGGGTTCACTGTTCTAGTCTCTCAAATGTTTTTAAAATGACAATTTTTATACATGTGATTCAATTAACCTTACTTTCTTCTGGTGTAGAATAAATAGTATTTTTTCTATTCTAAACAAGTGGGGTTTAGCACTGCTTGGCACTGCTGTCAGCTCCCTCTTGTGAAATTTAAGTACTTTGTACTGGGAATACTGAAGTCAGATATGCTGGCAAGTTGAACTGAGACATCTGTTCTGCAACTAGAAAGCAGCATTCTCCTTAGGGTTTCCTTAATCACCTATGGTGAGACTTCGTGCCCTAGATTTTCATAGTGCTTTCCTACCCAAGACATGGATAATGCATAGTTGTGGCTAAGATGTGCTTCTCTAGCTTCTCCAGTGCTTTAGTGATGCATCTGCATGTGGCAGCTTGGGGAGGTGCTACTGTACCTTACCAGATTTTCGTTCCTTGTCTGTGGCAGCCTCAAGCTTTTGTGATGTTTTTAGTTACTGGGATTTCTACCAGATATCAAAAATGGAATGAAGACTAGCAAGCAGGTAGTGAACGCAATCCATTTATCTCAGTCATTGTGCTAATTAGAGGCAGTTTTATTATTAGTTTCTCTTGAGCTGCTATTTAGTGTTGAAGAATGTTGTTTTACTGACGTATGTGAATTTTCATGCTTAGTATGTTCTGCAGACATCCTAAGAGATGACCAATTGATCAACTGTTTTATTTTAGAATTTTTTCTTTAATTATAACTTTCAATATTTTTTCTTTTAATTATAGTAATTATAATTCCACAGGATGAGGAAGTTAAGCTGTCACTTCCTGCAAATACGAAATCATCTGGTAAAGTATGGGGAAATGTGTATTCTGTTTTTCCTGCTTCTTGGGTAAATTGTTAACTGTCTCAGAGTGGAAACTTCTTACCTTGTCAATAACTACCTCCTGAGTTCAGCAATAATTGGCAAGGTATACACTCCTCCAGTGGATTCAATATATTGGCTCAMCATTGCAGATTTTTCAGAGTCTGATCTTTTGATTTGCAAATGCTTGCATTACGTCTAGAAGCTATGGTGATCAACCTCGTTTTGCTGTAAGACTTTCCTTGCCTGCATAAGATGCACTTCTTAAAATCCTTTCTTCAGAGAAGTGGCTTTGAGGATAAAAGGTCAATCTTCTTTGTAGTTGGTTAATAGAGGCATGTTTGTCAGAGATGCCAGGGTGTAGCCTCTCAGTTATGCAGGGTTTTTTCCCATTAGAAGTGGGGGAAGAAAGTACTTTATCTAACAGTCACACACCTGTCAAAGGGACTGGAAATACAGAAACTCTCTTTGCCACACGACTCGAATTTTTTACTCATGTGAAGGGCTAGTCAGTATTTTTCAGAAATCTGTATTAAAGGGACAAAAACCAAAGGTGGAGACAAAACACCATACCCCACCCCCATAAAATATATTGGACAACTCCAGTCTGGGATGGGATTAATTTTTGTATTTTGTTGTTTTTAAGCACTTTTGTTTCATTGTTCTTTTAAGAATGTTTTCTGAAATGTTAAACACCATTTTACTAATAAGCAATGTAAAAAAGCATGACAAGCAGTCACATATCATTAGCTTCACAATAAAATGTTTCGTTTGTCCTGTTCTGTTTTCTTGTCTGTTTGTCAGATAAAATGTCCAAAACTAAGAGCCTTTTCATTAAACTTGAAGCCCATTAAATTGCTGCTGGTTTAAAAAAAAATTTAAAAATCAGATGTTGTATACCAAGTGATGGAACAATAAATATGTAAATAAGTCAGTTTCTAAAGAACATAACTGAAGTTCTTAAAACTAATGTAAACAGAAGTGCTACTTCCTAAATAAATGTGCTGAAACTGAAAGTGTGTGCTTATCCTAGTCTTGCTAGATCATGGTGAAACCCAGGAGGTTTCACATAACTAATTCTGGTGGTCATGGTGAAGTCCTGAAAACTTGAAAATGGCACCTTTTCTTTTGCTTGAGGGAGAGTGCTGCTATTAATTCTGAGTTAACAATCTAAATTCTTTACTTATCCCTGTCTCCTCACCATTTGTAATTCTTTGTCTTGAGGCTGCATCTGGACTGCTTACAACTACTGGGGTGTTCTGTTCTTACAGTTACATACTGAGGATAAGAGTAATGAAACTTTTTTTTTTAAGAGTCAATTTAATATTGCATATCTGGCAGGATTAGGGGTCTCTCAAAAAGCAGCCATGACCACTGCCTTCCACACATCATTGTATCAATCACTCCTAAAACAAGCAAATAAAAATCAATACAGCAATGAGGAAAAAACCCCAGTGTTTTAGACTGAAGCATATGAGCTATTTCTGCTTCTGTCAAGGAGTAATTCCTTAGGATAGACATCATTGTTGTCTATGCATCTCTCTTTGGCTGAAATACTACTGCTTGGAGGTAGATTCTAAACCACTAAAATGATTTCTATTGGTAATTCTGTATATAGGTTACAGACATTCAAATATTTTATTCTTGTAGAGGARATACTTAGGTAAATCAAATTAGTGAAGAAGCAATAGCATAAAAAAGATACTCTACTACTTGCTATGTTGAAATTTACAGAGATTATTTCTTTGGCAGTGTACCCTGGACTGTAGTATCTTGAACTCATTAAATCTTTTCCATTCCAGCCAAGGAGGGGAGATAAGTCTGCATGCCTAGTGTTAGGTGCARGCATATCTCAAATGAAAATCTGTTTATTTCTGTATTTTAGTGCTCTTAAGTTTGCCACAGAAAAGTGAGGAAAAARAAAGTTTGAAGTTGTTGGGTTTTGTTTTGTTTGGGGTTTTTTGTTTGGGTGGGGTTTGTTTTGTTGTGAGTTTTTTGTTCGGGGTTTTTTTTTTCCATTCATGCCATCTTTCTGCAAATTTCCAAATATGTTGTGAACTTGTGAAATCTAGCCTTTTTCCTACAAGGGTTTATATGGCTCTGGAAAAGACAGTTATGCAACTTTCYCTAAGTCATTTTTTATTCTGTGTGTCATGATAAAACAGAAAATATTATGTAGTGGTGAAGGCAGAAAAATATAATTTAACTAAAATCCACCTCTCAACACATGATTTATTCCAGGTGCTGTGTTGTAGCTATTAAAAAAAAAAGGTTTTCAGAATATCAGCCTACAAACAACTCAATGAGCAAAGTATGTTGATTTTACCAAATGCTTTTGAAGAGTCCACACTTTTGGCAAGTATATACTGTAAGAACAATCTGTTCTTCCTAAGACTGTAACTTCTGTTATTTTCAAATCTCACTTTAGCAAATTCTAAAAGGCCTCAAACTTGCTTTAGTTGTAAGACATCCTTGAAGACTGTCAGCTTTGTTCTGTGCAGAATGCTAGCATCAGCTGTGCTATTTGTTGTAGAATTTGTCTTCTGTGAAGACACTTCTACAACTGCCGTTTTTTTAATCAATAATAAAATCACAAGCTCTGCAAATGCACAGGAGCAGGAGACAATAAACACTTAAAACATCCAGAGTGGCTGCGAAGCAGATTAAGACCATGGCTTGTGCCTGGTTTCGGTTGATGTACAGGCCTCTCTCTCACCCCTAGTCAGGTAAGTATTTTGGTATGTTTTACAGAACAGATGCGATGCAAATAACATTTTTAACCAATTTAACTATGGGCACTGGAGAACTGAATAGACTCTTAAAAGAACAAAGATAAGGCCGTGTTACAGAAGGTTGTTTCAAGTATCTTGCTAGGCACCATAATCTGTCTTAATAAAATATCTCACTTCAATTTTTATTCCTACCTCTTTTCCACTGATTTTGCAAATGCAATAATAAATAAGCTGTCTTGTGACAAAATCTTTCAGTACATTAAATCCCATGTAGGTGTTTTGCAACACAATTTTCCTTAAGAGAGCTATCTGGACTTCCATGATGACTTCTGTATTTTGTTCTAGTGAATGCTGGTTCCATGCAAAGTAGCGTTACTGTGCACATTCCTTCTGACAGAACTCGTGGGCACAGTGCCCAACCACTGGCCACCCACACCAGGGGATTGCTGTCACCGTGTCCCGGTGTTCCAGAGCCTCAGTAGCAGCAGTCGCTACCAGAATCCTCTTTCAAAGTCTGCTTTGGATAGCACCAGACTTTGGGAAGGGGTGAGACTGCGTGTCGCTCCCTCCTCTGGACTGTAAAGCTTCTAATGTTTTGACATATTCAGAGCAACGGGAGCAGTTCTGAGAATCTCAGCACACAACAAAGTGACTAAATTTTCAACAGAGTTCCTATAGTTTGGAGAGCTGCTGTCCTTTGGGCGTTCTGCTGGGGAAAAAATGCCCTCTGCAGGCTCTGTACTGCCTGCCCTGAAGGCCGAGCACCGCGGCGGRGCGAGGGCTGGCTGTGGGGATGCCAGGGGCAACTCCGGTGCATTACTGTACGGAGGAGTGCTCGTACTGGAACCTGTCCTTGTGGAGGTGCTGGAGTATCGTGACAGACTGTGACAGGCCTATGTCAATGTTAAGCTCTGCCATAGGAGGTTTTTAGATTGACTATTGGGAAGAATTTCCTCGCCAGAAAGGCTGGTTAGACATTGGACCAGTCTGTCCACGGAGGTGCTGGCGTCACCGTCCCTTAAAATATTTAAGGAAAGACTGGACGTGGCACTCAGTGCCATGGTCTAGTTGACATGGTGATGATCTGTCACAGGTTGGGCTCGATGAGCTCTGAGGTATTTTCCAACCTAGTTGATTTGGTGATCGTGACCACAGGTCGGAGCCCTTTCCTTGGATTCTCGCAGACGGCGGGCAGAAAAACAGCAGAAATGCGATGGGGCGGTGTACAACACCTTTATCGCCCAGGGGGGGCCGCCACCTCAGCCCAGCTGGCTGGGGAGGAGGGAAAGGAGGGCGGGTTCGGCCGCACATCCCGCGGGAGCGAGACGGCGCTGCCGCGGGCTCCGGGCGGGCGCCGCTTCCGCCACGTGTCGGCCCGGGCCCGCTCGTTGCCGCGGCGACGGGAGCCGCCCCCGCCCCTTCCGGCCTCGCATGGCGCCGTCTCTTCCGCTGCGGGGAGTAATATGGTGAGTGGCCCCTGCTGGGGGGAAGGAGGAGAGAAGAGAGGGAAGTTGCGCGTGGAGCACGGCGTGAGGAAGCTGCTGGAAGTGCCCCTTCCCTCGCCGGGGCGGCGGCGCCGCGGGGCATCCGCGCTGGCGCGGCCCTGAACGGGCCCGGGGGCAGCGCGGGGCGTCGTTGTCCGTGCGGTGTTTCCTCCCCCGAGCGCGGTCGTCCCGGTCACCGGGGGCTGCCGGGATCGCAGGCAGGGCCCGGGTGGGTGCCGGGGCCGTGGGACGCTCCTGTGCCCGAGCTGCGTCTCGAACGAGGTCGCCGGGCTGCGGTCTGAGCCTCGGAGTTCTCCTTCAGCGCCAGATGGGTCGGRGAGCTGGGACTCGCCCCAGGACAAACAGGTTATAGTGCCCTTGCTCCTGTGTCGGGACTGTCACTCTGTGGCTCGCTTCCCGAAAAGAAAAAGTCGTTCTTTCGGGAATGACCGCCGTGTGTGCGTGTTCATCTGGGCGGCGAAATATTCCCTTTTCAAGCTGAGTACCGATAGAGTGACACCGGTATCAATAACAGGTGCTGTCACCTGTAGGAGCAGACACTGGCGCTCGCTGCAGAAACACGTCTTGTGAAGCTCTTTTAGCACCACACGGGGACCTCCAGGGGCCGAGGTGTGGGGGCAGCTGCCCTGTCCAGCACTCAGGTGTTGGCAGAATTGTAGAATCTAGAGACGCTTTAATGCCAAGGCGAAATGCATGCTGAGCTGGCGCTTGCGTCCAGGAGTGGGCTGGGGCCTGCATGGGTTTGCAGGAGGTCCTCTGTGGCTGGAATACACAGCGCTGAGGCACGGCACGGCATCCTGAGTAAGCAGGGAGGCGTGGCACGGTGTGGCTGGGCAATGGACACAGTGCCAACAGTGTGGGTAAGCAGTGGGTGCGATGGCGACAAGAAGGGCTACGAAGGTGGTGAAGGGTCTGGAGGGGAAGCCATACGAGGAGCGGCTGACGGCACTTGGTCTGTTCAGCCTGGAGGAGACTGAGGGGAGACCTCATTGCAGTCTACGACTCCTCATGAGGGGAAGAGGAGAGGCAGACACTGATCTCTTCTCTGTGGTGCCCAGTGACAGGACCCGAGGGAATGGTCTGCAGTTGTGTCAAGAGAGGTTTAGGTTGGATATTAGGAAAAGGTTCTTCACCCAGAGGGTGGTCGGGCACTGGAACAGGCTCCGCAGGGAACTGGTCATAGCACCAGCCTGGCAGAGTTCAAGAAACGTTTGGACAGTGCTCTTGGGCACGTGGTGTGATTCTTGGGGTGTCCTGTGCAGGGCCAGGAGTTGGACTTCGATGATCTTTGTAGGTTCCTTCAAACTTTGGATATTCTGTGATTCTGTGTGATTCTGTAACACAGCAGCCTTCATAAGCAGGCAGTCTACTGCCTGTTAGAAAAGCTTTCCAAGGTGTTCTGGTGTCCTGCGTGTGTCTATTTAGAATTGAAATCATCATGTAAAGATGTGCTAGTAAAGAAAAGAGTAAGTGCCAGTGTTTTGCCCCAAATGAGCTAAACTTGGGATCTGTAGTACTGCTTAAATTTCAATTCACGACATACTTGTATTTCTCAGATAATATGAAATACAGCTGTGTTGACAAAATGTCTGAAAGTTAATTTGTTTTGGTGAAGAGCCCATTAGTATGTCTTCTTGCCTTCTGCTGGCAGAGGTGTGATAACTTAAAATCAAACCTCATTTCATCCAGCCCCAAACTGCTGCAGGTGACAGACCATCCATTACAAGTCCACAAATTTCTATTGGCAAGCAGAAGGGCTTTTCAGGTGGAAAGCTGACTTCTTTGTGCGGAGAGCAGAATGGAGGACAACCAGCAAGAAGGTTGGGCCCTCTGAGGAAAGGGAGCCAAGTGCTATGGTAGATGAATTTATCTGGTAGTCTGCTCTCTGTCATGCTTTCAGGACAGCCACGTAGCACCCCCTCACTCTCATCTCCCATATGCACATATGTCCTCTGTACAGCAGGAGAGAGCTTATCTGCAGGTCACTGTAAGGTGGGAGAGAGAGCACCCACACTCACCCGTCTGCTGTGCGTGTTTAGGTTAAGCCATAACCGGGATTATTTGTATGTCTGATTTTGTTACTGGCTTTGTGTCCTCCACATCACAAATGCTACCAGCATTGTTTTTACTTTTGTGATGGGTTCTCTTCTATAGATCTATAAACAAYGTTTTCCTGTTTAATAAATCCGTTGCCTTTGGGTGAGAAGTGTGCTTTGATAAAGAAAAATACTTGTGTTTTCAGATTGTCTGTAATAATTTTATCTAAATAAAAGTGAAAACCCACTCTTTAAATGATATCTGAGTATATTTTCCTATAAACCTGAGTTCTGGATTATGTCTAAATGAAGCTTGATTCTAAGTCATTTGTCATTTTCTGATATAATATCCATGTGAAATGGTTACCAAAATATTGTTGTTTTTAAAGTTCATGGGATATTTCTAATTAACAAAAAATTCATCTGAGTCTTTGATATAATTATGAAAATAGTTAATAAATGAAGATTTCCTTTTTGTTAATTTATTGTTTAAGTAAAAATTTTAATTAAACTATTAAAATTTTTTTAAGGGGACAATACACCTGTTCCGCAAATCACAAAGATCACTGGTTGGAAAGTTAACACATGAATTTAGGTTGGTTGCAGCAGATAGAAGGGTAAGTATTGCTTAAAAAAAAATCATCATCATAATAAAAAGACATTACCTGTGATATGTGATAAGTTAAAATACACTGTTAACTTAAGTCTATTTTGAAAATTTTTCCTTGAATTTTTCTAGCTGTGCTTAAAAAAAAAAATCCAGCTCTGAAGCTGTATTCTTTCCTGTGCATTGGCCCTGTCAATTAGTGTTCTCCAGGAATGATACTTACATCTAATGGGTTCAGTAGAACTGTAAACTGAATATGTGCAGAAGTTTTTGGGACCAGAGTTTCAGCACAAAAAGGGAACCCACTAATATAAAGTTGTGCAAGTTGGTCTTTAAAAGTCAGATGGTGTGTGCAGTAATGAAATGCAAATATTATAAATGGGTGGAGGGTTTTTTTAGATCAAAAAGGTATTTTAAGCGTAGTGCTGTTCRTAAATGAGTTCTAAAATAATCTGTAAAGTTTAAAATAGAATAAGGGCTTGTTGTTCTGAAATGAGTGGTGAATTTTTGGGAGGGAGGAGAAGCCAGTTCAGTTTGCATGATGAAGTACTGCAATATTGTTTTTTAAGACCAGATAGATATATTTTTGTCTTGTCAATTTTGGGAGGTGTAAAATACATATTTATTCTCATCAACAGTCCTGGAAGATTTTACTGTTTGGTGCTATAAATTTAATATGTATTGGCTTCCTGCTCATGTGGTGCAGCTCTACAAACAGCATAGGTAGGTGGCTCTCATGTACTGAAACTACAACAAACTACCGTATGTTTCTTAGCTTGTGAAGTTCCAACTGACTGGAAAAGCAAAGTCCAGTACTTGATGGAGTTAGGTGGTTGCACAGCCAGGTTGAGAAAGTGCTTCCTTTTGGTTTGCCACAGTCAGCTTAGAAGCATTTTTCACAGACAAGTTTGGATGGGTGAAAGTCCTTCGAAGTTGACAGTTTTCCGGTCCTGCTAGTCATTTGCTTCCTGCAATACCTTCTTCATCTTCAAGACTGAAAACCAGTAGACTTTTGAGTTAGTAGTCCTCAAACCTGTTCGTTGTATAAATAGCACCAGGGACATACAGAGACCCTCGCAGTTGAATGAAGATGTTTGTAGTGTGGGAAAAGGCTTAAGACTTCTTTGATTCCAGGAATGCCAGCAGTAGCCAAAACACTGGAGTGTTACCAACACCTTTGTAGCTACCAATGCAAAGCACAGCACTATAAGGGCTGCTATGGGAAAATGAACTCCAGCTTAGCAAGACCTAATGCAGTTTTGTACGTCTTCTACTTTTGAATAGGGCCTTTGAGGTGCTTCCCGTCATCTGAGAACAGAATGCTGTTCATTTTTAATTTTTGGCACAGATTTTCTTGCAGTTTCAGGATAGGTTAGAGATGCAAAACAAGTAAAAAATTCTGTTGAACCTACTTTTCACTGCAAATAATGCACGAGAGATCTCTTGGTGAGTGATGTGTTGCTGGAAGATCTCCTGACTTTTCAGTACTTAAATTCCTAGTCACAACTTAGTCACAAATGTAATAGCTTTTGTATCTGGGCTTTATTACGTGCTTTAGTTGAATTAGGATTGCCATAATCAACCTGTTTATGATGTTAAATATATTGGTGTCTTTAGAATATTTACAGGGACTTGTTCTATCAGCAGAGGCAGTTTATGTAGGTAGAAGATTGAAAAGAGCGGCACAAAAGGGACTTAGAATACATGTGATTTCTGCATTGAAAAATTATATTAATACTGACCTTTTTTACAGCTTTAACTGCTTACACATATTTGACAATCTTCGACCTTTTCAGGTGAGTTTTCCCACTTTGTCTTACTGTTCATTTGTGTCTGTATATTTCTATACATTTAAAATTTACTTAGTTAAATGTGTTTGTATCTGTTATACATCAATATAGAAACAGTAACTGGTTTTAATATAGCTTAAATGAAAATTGTACATYGCAATAAATAGATTAATAATATAAAAACCACCATAGCTATACCAAGAATTACTAGTAACTGGTCAATTCAGTCGTGGGTTTCTCTGTGCAGGTGCGTGACAACATCAAACAAACTGTCSTCTGGTTCTTCACTCAGAACATTTTTCTAATGCCATAGTCACTGATTGTGAAGTAACTCTCAGTTTTAGCATCAGGAAGCAAGGAGCATGTCATTCTACTTCTATTTCAAAAATATTCTGTGAGCTGGATGCCAGGCACTGTTCACATAAGGTCATTAGATATTTTTCGTGTTTTTCTTGTTTTCTAACAAAATTATATTAAAACAACTTTAAATATGATAGTTCTGAACACTTTTGGTAATACCGATAATACAGACGTGAAATAGATTTGCTTCTTATCTAAGATACAGATTGGTGGCAGTGGTTGGAGAATAAAATGCATATATTTTTAAACTATTAGCCTCAATTATCTTCCTGGCTATCTATCTTATAAAAGGTATGGATCAGTTTTCTGCAGTCTAGTTTGTCCACTACATATTATAGTTTATCTGACTTATAGTAAAATATTTATAAATAATGTCAGATATATTATAATATTAATATTATAATTATAATAATATATTATTATAAATAATGCAGAAAGGAAAATGACTGGTTGGGATAGGCACAAAAATACTTAAATTGATCTGTGACTGCATTAGAATTGTGATTTAACTTTACTGAATCTCGTATTTCTCTTAAAATTTTGTATCTGCTCAGTTTTGTCATCTTGACACAAAATACCTTTTTCATCTTGGGGTAATTGGGGAAAGTTTTGATGTTGTATTTCCTGTTTCTATAGATTTTTTTTGTTTGGTTGGTTTTGGTTTTTGTTTTGGGAGAAGGTAGAATACCCCTGGCACTCACGTCTTAGGTTAATTAGGGGTTGGACTAGAAGATTGTTCTAACTCACAGCAGTCTCTTTCAAGAGTTTTGATTTGCTGTAAGGGAGAACAATGCTCAGTAATTCTGCTGCAAAAATCAATTTCTGCTTCTTTTCTTTTTGTCATTTTCCTGGTCGTATATAATAGTCTTACTGAGTATGTGAATTTACTGTTTTGTATATGAACAGTATTATTTCCTGTGCTATTACTTTTACTCGACACAACTGAGGATCAAGTTGTGAGGATGTTATTGTTCATCAGTTGTAGGGATGAGTTCTTCATCCAATCTGATTTAACATTGTCATTAATTACAAAAGGGCTGCATGAAAGCACAGATGGCACCAAATCCATGTGGATTCCAACTGAAAAAACTGTTTAGAGGGTTCGATAGAGGAAAAACAGGCAAAGGAAATTATACTCATCCTTGAGACGTTCTGGCTAGTACCATGGGGATAGAATAATTGGAATTCTAGATGTTCAATATGAGAGAAAAACTTGGAAGGAAGATAGTGAGAGAAACTGTGGCTGTCAGTGAATTGCAAGTTAGATTAGAGCTTGTGTATGTGAATGAGCCAAAGAAAGTAAATGTGTTTTGGCCATATACATGGAGAAATTACACTGTGAAGAAGAAAGGCAATAGTTGGTGTGGCCTGAGACTTATTTTAAAGTGCTAAATCATGGTATATTTCTAAAAGATGAGTTTATTGGAGAGCTGTCTTTGCTTTTTCTTTCACTTTTCTGTCTTGCTTGTCACCTTCCTTCCCATTTAGATGGCCTTTCTCAGGTGACAGCATTTCTAGGCAAGTTCAAAAAGCACATATGAGGAGCATTTAGAACTGTCGCTGTGACAGTGATAGAGGTTGAGTTCAGGGTCAGATGTGCTTATATTCATTTGTTGAGTTCTGGTGGCTCAAGTGTGTATAGATGATCCAGTTTGTAAAGGCTTAAGTTATTTATCATAGTCTAATTCTCCCCCTTTTTTCAGTTTGATAACATGTCTAATAAGCTACTGGGTAATGATGAAGAAACCCAGCCCAGTCTATTCATTTGGGTAAGTACAAGTACAATAACAAGATGTAGTGTTTGATAATACAACATTTCATATGTTGCTGACAATCATTGCCTGGATCCCCTAGCAGCCATCAGTAATAATCTGTATGTGAAAGAGCCTAAAAATAAGGAAGGCCAAGACTTATTGTAAAGAACAGTTACAGAGTAGGGGACAGACAGGAAGCAGAATTAAGAAATGTTTAATTTTAAGGTGTCTCTGATGAGTGGAGTGTTGGCTTAAAAGAAACTGAAAATAATGCCTATTCCATAAAACTTCCAGTTTCTTCCCATCTGTCTGCTGTTGAAGGATTGGTAAGATTAGGTGTATCCTGCTGGTTCTTGCACAGAAAAGATTCTATTTGATGCATTTTCAATGTTCAGTGTTTCTAAAGTTAATTCTCAAATTTCAGGTTTGAAAGGTTTGAAGTTCTAGCCGTATTTGCCTCTACAGTTCTGGCACAGCTTGGTGCTCTTTTTATACTGAAAGAAAGGTAGGGTTATGTACTGTTTTCTTTGATTTTGTAGCATATGAAGATATGGTCCAGGTCAACAAAGCACATGCATTCTACAAGTGCTGTATGTAGAGAGATGTTTTAGAAAAAACTTAAGATTTTTTTAAAATAATGCTAAACCTTACTGCGTGCTTACGTTTATTACACTACATGTAGGCTTTAGATATAAAGATAGGAATTGATAAATGTACTTAAACAGCTCGCTAGGAAAAGATTTAATGTTTTTGAGAATATTTTTTTCCAAAAAGTTGGGTAGTTAATTTAATGCATTCCCTTATGCATCTTGACATTTTTAAGTTCATTAACAAATAAAACTTTTTTTTTTTTACTTCCGTTAGTTTGTGAAATAAAGCAGCTTCATAATATATCAAAGATCTGAATGTTTAAATCATCAACTTCTTCACTCCTTCAAAGTTTGCTCAAGTATTGATTCGACATACCATCTATGCTTGGAAGCATATGTATTTCAGGAGGTTAGCCTAAAAATTTATTTTTGGTTTAAAAGATGAAGAGGCTTTTGTTAACATCTGGAATTTGAAACTGGGGTAGTGTGTCTTCTCTTTTTCTATTCAGGGCCTCTATTTTCTATATAAGGAGCTATGTTAACAACGTAGCAATTTTATACTATAAGGTCAATCTGTTGAGGTGACAGTACATTGGAAAGAATGACCCACTGTCAAAACCTCCAAGTTTTCCAACATCAATTTTAGGAAATTCCCCAAACTTAGGATGGTTTTTTTTGCTATAGCTGAAGCTCATTTGTTGATTTACTGGTGGGTAAAAAAAGATCTGTATCTTCACCACAGCATGCAATGTCTGCTTTATTTGACCTTGCTTAGTGTGAGGCTGTAAGTCAGGAATTCCAGACTTTGTTGTGGTCACCAACAGAAGTGGTAGTGGTAGTAGCAGTATTTGTTGGCATGTTGATTTACAAGCATCTTTTTATCATGTAGGCAGCATTCATGGTACCTAGCACATACGTGGCACAGTTTGGAAATATTTGGAAAATCTAAAATACATCTGCTTTGATTCAATATTAAATGCTTTCATTGCTTATAAAAATTGTTGTGCTTATTTAAGCAATCCATTTTTTGCAGTACTGTCAGTTTTTGTTCATGAGTGGCAGCTAATGCTACAGAACTGTAAAAATATGCTTCAGGTATCAAGGCTTTACTGTATGAATATAACTCACATTTTCAATTATTTTTGTAGTGCAGAGCGGTTTCTGGAACAGCCTGAGATACACACGTAAGAAATTATTTTGACATGTAAAATGTGTTATTGTCCCTTTATGTTTCTAGTTCTTAATCTAGCATGTATTAGTTATGCAGGTACTTTCAGTACCAAATTGCTTTTGGTATGCTGGGATTTATTTCAAACTATGTGCAAGCTATATTGGGAACATTTTTTTTCAAGGTATAATTGAAATGTAATGCTCATGCTCTCTGAAATGGTGATTTAACTATATATTGCTGGTTTTCCTAGTTCAGTTACTTTTGTTTCTTATGGCCTCTTGGAAGGTCTGGTACATGGAGGGGAAGTATGCTGTGGTCATTAGGGAATGGAAGGTGTTGCAAAGATGGTGAGGACTATAAAGAACATGGGGAAATGAAAAGAAGGTGTTATGGGGCAAAAGAATGGGATGTGGGACATGTGTTGAAGTTGTAGTTCTAGAAGAAGGATGGGGGCATGGGGCATAATTCCGTAGAAAGCTAAGCTTTTTTAGCTCTGCTGCTGAGGGAACAATGTGTTTATATCTTCAAAAGACAGATATATATGTGTGTGCATATATGCAATTAGTTAAGAGCTGTTACTCAACATTATGAACATTATGTGACAACAGTAATRTACGAAGTTCAGTGATCTCGTATAACCCCTAAAATGATAATACACTGCTGGTTATTAAGTATTACACTAGTTTATCCTACTTGGTTTCAGCCTCACTGAATGATACCAAACAAAGTATTTTGATACTAGTACTGGTAGTTATAGCTTGATAACAGGTTTTGTGATGATGTGAAATTAAGACACCTTTCCCCCTCCCTAGGGGACGACTGCTGGTTGGTACTTTCGTGGCTCTCTTTTTCAACTTATTTACAATGCTTTCCATTAGGAATAAGCCTTTTGCATATGTCTCTGAAGGTATGTGATAAATTAGACTATAAAAAGAATTGAGAAAAAAATACTACTGTTCCTATTTTTATCCAGGTATAACTTGTCTGGTAACCTTCTTAACTAGTGTTACTGTTAATGTTACTGTTACTTCTGTTAATGTAATTTCATGTAGTAGAACTGCCATGTGATTTTCAACTCTAGTTTGCTTATAAGGCTCTGAGTAGTATGTAGTCATTAATATGATAAACCAACTATCATTTTAATGCTGGAGTACCCTTTGTTTTCTATCTTTTGAATTCAACTGGTGAAGGTCATGTGACAGATATCAGAACTTTGAAGACATTTTATGGATGTATTAATGGATTAAAAATAAGTTAATGTAATCGTTCTTTTTAAAAGCTCTTTTACCTTTTTAATTGTGAAGTAAGTTTGCAATCGTTCCTCCTAACTTTAAATTTTCCATAGTTATAAATACATATTATACATTATATTATATAAAAGATAATAGTTATAACCTGCAATTATATTTATGTTTAATCAGTTCAGATTATTATGAGAGATGGATGTTGTACTTGCTGCCTGGAAAAGTCAGACTTTGGGCTTTTTTTCAAGTGTCAGGGTATCTGTTGAGATACGTTTACGCATTCACGTTGTATTTATTGGATTTTTCCCGTAAAATAAAATCTATGTGTACTTTAAAATGGATACCTTTACTTATAGTAACTTTATTACCTTCTTTCTTTTGCAGCTGCCAGCACAAGTTGGCTTCAGGAGCATGTTGCTGATCTTAGTAGAAGGTAAAGCTTTGTATTGCTTTTCAAAATCGTTGGCTTCTGGAAGGCAGTGTTGGTTTTGTGTGTATAATAACAATTTGGAGGGGTATTGAGGCATAAACGGTTGTATTAGAGCTTTGAAATAGCTTTACCTACTGTAGGTCTCATGTATGGACTCCGGTGTAAACATTGTCTCCCATATTTCCCAGATACAGCAATCTAACAGAAATACATCCTTTTGGGTATCTTTTCTTTTGAGTATATGTGTGCAATACTTTGTATGTCATTCTCCTTGGATGAGATGAGGAAAACTAGCATTATCTTGTACATACTTGAACTGCATTTCGCAACATTCATTACTGAGTGATGTATTTTGTAATAATTTATGTTTATTTGCTGTGTGGGCTGACAAATTACTCAAATGGTTGAATTTAAATGTGATATATGAAACAAGTTATTTACCAAACCTTAGCTATGGAAACTCCTCACCTGTCTAGCAGGAARGTGGAAAGTCTGTGTCTCCCAGGGGTAGAAGCATTGTTGCTCATTCATCTTGTCTGTTAACTATCTTGCTTGTGTTGGATATCTCAATGCAAGATAATGTTGTTTGCAAATAATTTTGTCAGATGTCAGGAAAGTTTATTTTAAACCACACATGTTCTTCCAAGTATCTGTCAGTATCAAAAGAAGAATGTTAAATCAAGTTGTAAAACATGTTAAGTATGCTTCAAAACCCATCTGTTTCTGTGTGTTGTGATCTTTTTCACAGTTAAGGAAAGCAGAGAATGCTGACTTGTTAAACAGAAGAATCGATTTTATATGGGTACAGGATGTTACATCATCAGAACCAAATTCTGCAAAATATTTTGGAAGGCTAATAATTAGGTTGCCCAAGTACCTAGAGTTTTAGTGTAAAGAAAAAAAAAAAGGTGGATAACAATCACAGACAATAGCACAGTTTCCCTTTTATCAGTGTAGAAACACAGTGTTATGGGGAAGGACACTGATGGATAACTTGAAGGGATCCCAGATCAAGAGTGTATCATTTCTACTGGGTTTTGAGATAACCTGTATACAGTTAAGCCAGTATTAAAAAAAAAATTGAATTAGTATGTATACAGCTATTTCAGATGTGTTATGTGAAGCAGTGCTGATGAAAAAATATCTGCACCTGTATATAATTATGTTGATTAAAATTCTTACAGGAGCAGGCCAGCACATGATGTCCAAACATAGGTTGGCTTTAACCATAGCAACAAAACTTTTCATGTTGTCTTTGCCTTTAAATTTTCCAGAACGTGACATACACTTACATTCACTGGGAACTACAGAAACTCCTTTCTCTTTTCAAACTCGCATTAACAGGAGATAGCTATAAATAAGTAACTTTTCCCAGCATTCTCTCCTGGGTTTTTTTGGTCTCCTCTTATTCAACTAGCTGGTCGTCTTCCTCCTTTCAGACTCCATGAATTAGTTAGCTTTGGCTTTAGAACACTTTTGCACAAGGTGGCAGATGGATTGAAGACTGGTGATATGCAAACCCCTCGACATAAATCTATGTAATTCTGATATCAAACCCACAACATAGTTGTGTTGCATACACCTGATACAGCTGTATCATATAGCTATGATACCAGAAAAAAACACTTGATTAATTTTTGCTGACAGCAGCCTTTGAGCAGAGTTAGTAGGGCCTTTACAGTACTCATCATATGCTATGACAGCAAGGTGTGTTAGAAGTCAGATGCTAAATAGTGGGTGTAATTTTGAGGTTTCGAAGTAATGATGAACAGGTGTCTGACAACTGCTTTTTCTGTTTTGTTGCAGTATTTGTGGAATCATCCCAGGATTGAGTAGCATCTTTCTGCCACGGATGAACCCTTTTGTTTTGATTGATATTGCTGGAGCTCTGGCTCTTTGCATTACTTATATGCTCATTGAAATCAAGTATGTACAGTTGTTGTATTAAAACAGTAGCTCTTTTCATATCCAGTCTGTGGGAAAATATACTTTTTACATGAAAGGAATGATCTCATCTAGAGGTCTGTTTTGTATGAATGGCATTGCAATTCTGTGAATGCATTTGTCTATTTTTCAAGATGTATAGTTCAAGCGAGATTAGTATGTGTAATATTCTGTATGTGTATATAATTTAAAAGAATTAAAAATAGTCATAAGTAAATTCCTCTGCCTTTCAAAATTGTAAATATCTGTGTTTCTTTAAAATTGCTCTTTCTCCCTAGCAATTATTTTGCTGTGGACACAGCCTCTGCTATAGCAATTGCTTTGATGACATTTGGTACCATGTATCCCATGAGTGTCTACAGTGGGAAAGTACTACTCCAGGTAAGGCAGTGTCACAAAACAACGGATTTTGTGGTTTTGGTTTTGTTAGATGTCCTCATTTAGAAAAAAAACCCTTAAAATCTGTTTTAAGTTTGTGAATAGGAAACATTCCCATGGGAATTTGTCATGTGCTAGAAGGATTTTAAGTGGAAATATCCATCATGAAGTCATAAGAATTTATTGTTTAATGCCGTTGGTCTCTTGTGTGGGGAGACCAGACTTAAAGGCTCTCTTACTTAAACAGGGCCACTTAATCTTTATTATAACTTTTGTCTTTTCTTTTCCTCTTCTTTTTGAAGACAACCCCACCTCATGTGATTGGCCAGTTAGATAAACTTCTTAGAGAGGTAAGTCAGTGGATAATACATAGCACAGTGTGTGCAGCTAACTAAATAAGCATTCAGGAATGTGAAGAATTTTTTGAGGAGTCCAAGAAGATTGCTAATTTTTTTTTTAATATTATTTTTTAGCTGCTTGTAGAAAATATGAATCTTGCTTTCAAAGATGAATAGTGTCATTTAGGTATCAGGAGCAAATCTGTTCAAGTAGGGAAGGCTTTTTTTTTAGATTTAGTATTTATTTAAATTTGAACTATCATTGAAGTGGTTTACAAATGTGAGTTGAAAGAGGAAAAGGAATACAGGCAGCTGTTGACTTACAGCCTATCGAGTTGAGAGCATACTGCAATTTGGCAGCAAGAAATAAGGTCCTTAAATCTTTTTTGATGGATTTTATGTTTAAGGGTAGCAAAAGTGCACTAGATAAGCAACAGTAACGTTAACAGACATCATCTGTTCTGTGTATGGAGCTTTTATTTCACTACTGAAAATTATTTGTTATTCAGTTATGTGTAAAAGTACATTTCTAAAGAGATTTGAAACTTCTAATTTATTTTCATATTTGTGGATGTTTATGTAAAATTAGGTTTCAACTTTGGATGGTGTGTTGGAAGTTCGAAATGAGCATTTCTGGACATTAGGTTTTGGCACTTTGGTAAGTTATGTCTTTATTGTCTTTCTGGCCTTTAAAAAAAAAAGGTTGTCAGATACTACTTTAAATTTTTAATTTAAATGAAGTAAGATATTTCTTCTGAAATACTAACTTCAAAAAAATTTGATGGAGTCAGTACTCAGTCCTTGTGCTTTATTGCAAACTTGTCCTCTCCTTTATATTTTTTAAAGCTTTGTTATTGGTTAATATTATTAATGTATACTGCAGCTGTGGCTTAAGGCATACATTTTGCAACTGTAGAATTTCTTTCATATTTTGGCAGTGAAGAAAATCCCAAACAATAGAAAAGGTGGTTTTCAAAATGGTGTGTTAGTGTAAATTGTCTAGGAAGGGAGAAGATGAAAACTGTAAGCCTCCAGGCACCAAAGGTCCACAGTAGACAGTGGAATTGTATGTTTTCAGCATTTCTGGGGGAAAAGGTAGAACTACAGTTGTGTACAAATAATTCTGTAAGCTGAAGGAAATGAATGGGGTTTTTTTGTGATACAGAATGATCACACAGAACTTGATTATTCCTAAGTTGATGCATGTAAGTTGTGACAGCTGGAAAGTTAAGACTCTTAGAATATTTCTTTACTGAATTGTTCCAGTATGCTACCTTTCTTAAAACAACGAGAAAGGCAGCAGTTCTCACTTTCTGATGTAAAAATAGCTTTCAGTTTTCTATTCTGCCCTTATGCCTAAATTTGGCATATGAAGTTTGTCTGCACTTTCTTCTTCTTTTGAGCCATTTTTTTCCCCTGTTTTTTGCCTTTCCTGCCATCACATTTTGTATTGTATAGTTTGGTTCTAAGACTCACTTTTCCTGAATTATGATCTTGATATATTCATAAGAGATTAATGCTTTAGGAAGGATCAAAATGTATCCTGTAATGAGGTTCTTAATTTAGTCAGTAGTCTCCACTGCGAAAGGTCTTTGTGTAACTCTCTGTAAGATAGCTTACCTCTTCTTGAATGCATGTGGGGAATCTTTATTGAAGTAACAATTAACAGCCAACTTTTTATCACTTTCTAGGCTGGATCAGTCCATGTCCGAATTCGGAGAGATGCAAATGAACAAATGGTACTTGCCCATGTCACTAACAGATTGTACACATTGGTGTCTACCTTGACTGTTCAGATTTTCAAAGATGACTGGATCAGACCTACCTTATCATCTGTGCCTATTGCAAACAATATTCTGAACCTTTCGGATCATCATATTATTCCAATGCCGTCTTTGAAATCCGCCGATAATTTGAACCCTGTAACGTCCACTCCAGCTAAGCCCAGCAGCCCACCACCAGAATTTTCTTTTAATACACCAGGCAAAAATGTGAGTCCAGTCATCCTTTTAAACACTCAGACAAAGCCCTATGGATTGGGCTTTAATCATGGATCTGCACCCTACAGCAGTGTACTCAATCAAGGACTTGGAATACCGGGAATGGGAACAGCTCAAGGATTCAGAACTGGTTTTGCAAATATCCCAAGCAGATATGGAACAAATGCTCGTGGTCAGCCCCGACCATAATAAACACCATTATTTATTGTACTTAAGGGTATTGACTTAATTCTTTTATTACCCAATTTTTATAAACATTTGGAATGTCAGATCATTCTAAATGTCTGGGAACAAGTGCATTGTTCATACTCATGAAGTGGTTAAATTGCAGTTTTTTTCTTTGCATCAGCARTAGCCTGTGTAATGCCACAGATATTTTCCAGACTTAAAGTACTTTACAAGTAGTTTTTATAGGGAGTCTSTTTCTACTCATCTTTTTTATCTACTTTTCTTCATTTATCCAAGAATGTATTGACATACAGCACAACTCCATAAGAGAGTAAAATTGTGATCAGGTAGCATTTTTTTTCTAATGAGAATTGCTTACTGAATGCTGAATAGCTGAGAGAATAGGAAATGGCAGAAATACAAGTTCCAATTTTCAGAGGTGATTGATTGCTATCTTAAGCCATGTTTTGGCCAAGTCAGAGTTAGTTTTTGGTTGCAAAAATCCTTCAATACTCATGTTGTGGCCATTGTGAAGACAATCTGGCATTTCAGATTGTAATTAATTTTGTGAGACCATGTTTTTACAGCGTTATTGATGCTTTTATAGAACTTCAGATGATTCAGCAACCATTTTCTAGTTGTAAGTATTCCATATTCATCTCTGATATTTCTTACTTTTTGGTTTAACTGCAGAATTATTTAGCAATATACTGGGAAATAAAATACTTAAAACTTAAGATTTTACAAGCACCTCTTTTTTTACAATTAACCCTATTTAGGATACAGAGCAGATGACTGTATTGTTTCTGAAGCCAGTATTTAAATTTTTACTATGGAAAGTGTTCTATGATTTGATCGTGACTTTGTATTTTTCCTGTTTGTATTTTTTCTGTGGTTTCAGAGGGAAAAGTATTTATTTATATTCCTGGTTTATATCCAGAGTACAGGTCAGTGATCGCTGACAGTTTGTAGTCACTGCTGGAGTGCTTAACCTTTGGGGCACACTTGGAACAAGACCACTTAACTTGTCTCTGCTTTTGCATTACTGTTCTACTGTACATCGAGGTGGCCATATTTCTCCAGGGCCTTTCTGAGAGAGCTCTTCCCTCTGATTACTGTCTTTTTTCTTCTCTGCTCTGACAACAGGGAAAGGCCTTTTAGAAATACTTCAGGGTTTTTTTCTGTTCTCCTGTGTGGTGTCTTATGTTACAATTGCTCCTCTGCACATTCTTCTGCATCTCTTGGCCATGGAGGAACGGGTTGCCCATTGCTGTTGTTTCACTTGCAACTCAGGGTGCTATATATTGGCTTCCACCTTGTTCATCTGTATGCTAAGTCAGTCTTTGCATTTGTCAGAGGTGGTTACATGGAGCTGTAGTATCTCAGGGATTCCAAAGATACTATGTTACCTGAAGATAATGGCTTTGATAAAGAAATCTTTCTCATGTAGATCTGTGTGGAGAAGACAGTCTTCATTTGAATTTTAAAGATCTGTGGCCTCTTCACTGGCTGAGGATTTTTTTTTCTGCGTAAGAACACTTCATTCTTCTTTTTTTCTATTTTTGCCCCCTCCATGACCTGTGTTTCTTGAGCCAGTGCACGGAGGACGGTGTCATTCTTGCAAAAGCAAGGTGGAGATGTATCTTGTGGGGATGTTTTAGGCTGAGGGTAGTGTCCAGACTGCCACTGGGATACTGTCCATGTAAGCTACAAGTAGGGAGTCTAGTTCTGTACTTCATTTGCAGCGAGAGTGAAAATTTCATTGCTGTGTTAGAAAACGTAATGACCCAGAAAACTTCATTTACAAGATTAAAATGAACTTACTAACGATTGGCTCTGTTTCTGTGAAGTCAGTATTATCTCAGTAATCACCTCTGTTTCATTATCCTSTCTTTCTCTGTAGTCTATTACACATGCCATTGCTGCATGGAAGTTCACTGAAGTACGGAACACTTGAACAGATTCTCTGTACTTCTTGGGTGCTGAACTAGACTGCACTTTCTACAGCATCTGCAACACCTTAGAGCTAGCAGAATGTTTACAATACACTACTCTTGTGTGGCCTATTTAAGAATTGTTCCTTACTCCAGTTTCATAATCCGACATACGCCCTTTTTCTGATATTTTCAATACATTGTATTATATTGACTGCATGCTTACTTGTTTTTAGTAGAAAATTAAAGCTCCATTTTATTAAAAAATGAAGCTGATCTTTGATTTAAAATAAGAAGGGAGGGTGAGAATCCCAGAATTCTGAGTGCAATATAATCACTTTAACAAAAATATTTTTTGAGTGCTTGTTTACAATAATATATCAAATGTGCAGATGATAAAGATTCTTTTAGACATTAGAACAGCTTTTTAGCTGCTTTATTGTTATGAATATATTAAGAATATTTGTTAAATCAGCACAGAGTAAAATGTCTCCTTTTATATGAGGAAAATAAAATCAGTGTAATTCTTAAATGACAAGGGAAAAGTGGTAATTTGTGTACAAGATTTTGTAGTTATCTTTGTATATATATTGATTGTTTAAGTGACGCTCTCGGGTGATACTTCTCTGCTGCCCCAGCTAGAGAGAAAAGAGAACTGGTACTTGCTGTCATATCTGTCTACCAGTGGATTTGGCATTGTTACCCCCTAAAGCTGTTCCAACTGTGATTGCCCAGGATCACACCACTTGTAGGTAAATGCATCAAGCTTTAGAGAGTTTGAGGGGCAGGTACCATTATTTTAGGCTTAAGATTCTTGTGAGAAACTGCCTTGTCCTGATACAAGAGGAGCCAGAGCACCTATTACAATACAAATAGCTTATGTAATGTGGGGTTTTTTTTCAGCTTTATGTGTTGAGTGATGGTTCTGGAGTTCAKTCTGTTCTGCATTCCCTTTACCCAGGTAATAACCACGTACACCTGTGGCATGCAAAGCCAGTGACAGCCTTTTGTGGGTGGTAAATTGATTTTTATTGCCTTCCCCTTGACTGAAATGTGACAAATCCTATTCAAGGAGAGAACCTGTGCAGCAATTCTGCTGATTAGATTAGTTGTAGTCATCTGTTGATTTCTATCCCTTGCTGCCACCATCCAGCAGGGACAGAGAAGCTACCCGGGGGTTGGTTCTTCAACATAATGTCTCTCTCTGTGTTCTGAAGTGATTATCTGTCCTGTGCTTGTCCAGACCCTATGGACCTGGATATTTAGTCATATTCAATGTTGAAACTGAGAGTAGAACAGATACCAGTCCTGGTCTTTTCACTTGTGTTTTTTGTTTTCTGGGCATTTTATCAAATGGCTTTGACTTTGTCCTACCTGCTTGTTTTCCCCTGCCTTAGTAGCAGTGAGAACCCACCTCATACCATGTCTTTGCTTTACTGACTACTTCAGGTTCTTGTGCATTTGAGAGCTTAGATTCTTAGATTCGCATGGTTACTGGGTTGATGGAAGTTTTCCTTCCAGCAATTATTTTTTTTAAATGAATGATGGATCATATAAATTGCTAAGATCATGACCCTTCCCTCTTTAAGTAAAACTTTCCAGGGCTTGCATCCAGTTAGGAGATGACCCTCTTTTCCTGTACCAAAAAAAMCCCTCTATCCCAAACCCAAAACTCAAAAGGGGGAATGAAAAAAAAAGCAAGCCTTTTCATGTTTTCTTCACTTTTTGAGAAACATGGAATCGTATTACACTAACCTGTAACTCATTTCCTTGGACTGAGTAAACGTAACTCAAGAGCTGCATGCTCAGGAAGTAAAAAGTTAGTGACAAAATAGACATGGTTTGGTGTACTACATGGTTAAATTACTTTCAACTATATAGAGATTTTTTTAAAAATTGGCTTTTCTCAGTTATAACAACCCTCTGATCCAACATTTTGCAATGAATAAGCCTACTTTAAGTTATTTTTGAAATTGTCAAAGAGGCAGAGTAGCAGTCCACACTGCAAATGTGTACTGCATTTTTCAGAGGTCTGCAAAGTAAGAAGTACCACAAGAGATCACCAAAATAAATCAGCTACATGAACTCATGTTCAATATTTCTGTATCTAGGCATTCTGTTACCTTTTTTTGCCACTTAGGTGCAGAAGGTGCCTTATACTGCTCAAAGTATTCAAACTTCAGAAGATTTAATTTAGTTTTTTAGACTATTTTCTCATGGGCTGAAGTAGACGAGAATATGATTGCACAGAGTTCAGATAGCTTTGATATATTTACACAGATGTACAGTAATACCTGAAAATAATCACCTGTCCAATTTTTTAGAATTTTCATTGTATTCTATTTCAAAAGTTGCATGTAAAACAAACATTTCTCACAAATGTTAAAGTGACAGGAGAACACAAGATGCTTTTCTTTCATCTTGAGCTACCAAAATCAGATTGAATTTGATTTTCAGGCTATCCTGTAATAGTAAAAGTTTACAAATTTTCATTGCTGTGGATACATCTTTCTGTTATAACTTTATAATAAGGATGTAAATATTGTCTGAGGCTCCAAAATGTTTGCTTTAGGAAAATGTTAAAATACAGGCCAAATCTGACATGCCTACAACTCCATGGCTTACCTTCTTTTTGAATCTCTTTGCTCAGGATAGAACTCTGTAGGGAATAAGTTTGGAGCGGTAAAATAATGACTTGTTTTCTCTCAGTTCATTTTCTACCAGCTTGATATTTTTATTTTTTTCTTAAAATGCTCTGATATTTTTCTCACCAGTGGAAACCATAATTCTGTCAGTTGCTTTTGAATACTGTTCTGGCTTCCATCAATGTCATTCCAGGCTTTCTTTTTGCCAGTGTTACACTACATTTATTGAATAATTTCAGTATGGCATGTAAAAGCACAGGGTTCTTAAAGTGGTATTTTTTTGGTGCCTAAACTGTTGTCTTGCTTCTGACTCTCATTTTATTTTTGATAGCACTTTGCCTTTAAAATTGTATTTAGATAAACTATAGTTTCTAAAGTGATCACTTTCCTAGTATGATTATTTCTGTTGTAGTCTGTATTAAAAACAGCAGGTGGGTGGTGTTTTGGAGGTTTTTTGGGTCAAATTGCGAATGGTTCTCACATGACTGAATGGTGTGTGCTGGAGCATTGCTCCCACACACCACCTGATCTTCTGTTTATATCTCCCGTGTTGCAGTCGGAGCACATGGAAACCCCAACATACCTTCGTCTTAAGCATCACTTCCCACCACCCTTCTCCATCAAAAAGTATCCAACAAATGACAGGGAGAAAATTGAATTTGGGTTATTGCTCTGTTTTCTGTGGTCAGCTGTCTGCAGAGAAGAACCCTTGCAGCCATTTTTGTAGGGGAAGGAAGAGAGGAACCAGAGAGGATTAAAAATCACATGTGTGTGTCAGGAGTTGTAGCAGTTCATTTCAGCATGAGGTGGTTTAGTTCAACCCAAAGTAGAAGTCTGTTTTAGTGTGATTTTTGCCTCTTTCAGTAACATGGTGTAAATTTCCATTGCTGAACACTGCAAAAGTTGGTCACACCTTGTAAAAACTGTATCAAACACTTAAGTCATGAGGTATTCCCTCCTGGGATCATGTGTGACAAAAACCAGTGATAACAATCTGGAAAAATTCTGGGGTTTTTTTATTCAGAGATAAGACATGGAAAGATCGAATTCTTTCCAGGCTGAACTAGTTCTTATTTAATAGTATCTTATTTGGCTACGTGGACCTTTGGGCCAGGAACATCTGAATCAATAGTCAGTCTAGCAAGAGCTATCATATTTTTCTTCACCTTAGTACTTCTCCAATGCAATTAAATAGCAAATGTGAAGGTGGACAAACAGTATTTGGATGGAGTACAATTTGTTGATGTTTTGTCTGTCACAGGTTGAGATATTCCAGTACAAACACTTGCAGGATTTTGTTGAGATTGTCAATAGTGGCTTCGTCAAGGTTTTCTTCTGTGTCCTCCATGGTATGCCATACGGCAGGAAAAGGGGATGGAATCAGATGCAGGACTGGAACCCCTAGGAAAAGGAAAGTGAAGTTTGGAGAAGAAATATTGGAGAAGTTCTGTTAAGCCAACTGATATGTCACCATTTAGCAATAGGGTCAGGTCGATAAGCTTGCCTCATAGGGCGTGTCACTGCAGCTTCCTTTTACCTTCTCTTATTTTGATGCTTGTGACTGCATCCCATCATTAAAGTGTGTGTGTGTTGTGTAAAATTGCCACCTTCCTTTCCTTTAAATACTTTTCCCTCTTTTTTTCTTTTATAAGGGTTTTTTTTTTTAGTTCTTTGTATTGTAGTGTGTTTAGGAGCTACAGAAGGGCAGAGAAATCACTGCAGCTCCTCAAACTGAAAACTGATTACCATGTTTTTGTGAGAGTGTTAAGATTGAGCATTTTTGAAGCATTTTTTTAGTTCTCACCATACATGGTAAAATAGGGATAAAGGAACTTCCACTTGAAAGGACTTGTATCACTGCATATATATATAGGTATATATATGTGTGTATATATATATATATGTATATGTGTGTGTGTGTATATATATGTATATATATATTGATGTGTATATATATATATGCACATCAAGCCACTTATGTGTACTGCAACTTTTAGGTAAAACAGGAGTTGAATCAGTCGTCTTCTTCCTGATTGCTTTTGGGAAGGAGCATTGGTTTTTTTTTTCTCCAGCCTTTTTCCTGTTTTACTGATTTTTCTCTCTGCTTATTCAGCTGCATACCACTAAGGAATCCATTTCTTTCACTAGGTGTTACATTATTAGAAGAGGTTTTGAGGTGTAGTCATTGTTTTCCCCTACCAGCTTCTCTCATGTAGGACTTTTTATATCCCTGAACATGCATATAATGGCTGTGTTGGATTCGTTGTACCTGGGCCCTGCCTTGTGAAAAATGTTCAGGTGTGTTTTTAAAAGCTGTAAACTTGGATTTAGAAGCCTCAGGTTAGGGCAAATAACCTTGAAAAGCTAGATCATGTGCACTTGCTCATTCACTAAATGATGCATTTCTTATTGAACATATACTTCAAAATAGAAGAATTTCCAGTACCTCTTAATAAAAATGGAATGTGGTCATCTTCAACCAAGCCTCGATGTAAAGTACTCCGGAAATACTGATTTTCAGCATAGTGATTCTTCAGCAGATTCATGTTGTGTAGCTTTTGCTCTGTAATGCACAATGAAAGTGATTATTACAATTTTTGGCCAATGAAGCATGCTAGCATGTTTGAATTAGTTTTCCTCTCACATGGAAGCTTTTTCCATCAAACAAGACAAAAGCATTGGTAACTGTCTTTTGCATTTGTTTAGTATTTAGGAGACCTCAAGAGTGGTGTTATTACCATCATTTTACAGAAGTGAGAACTAAAACACAGAAGTGAAACAGTTCCCAGGAGTCACAGAGTGACAATCAGTAATAGAATCTGTTGTGTTGCTGCCAAATGTCTGGGAGTCTTCCTCAGTTGCTTTAAGATGAACCAAGTTTCACATTTACATTATTAAGTATTATTACTGTAAACCAGAAAATTAATCTAAAAATCTGATTTACAGGACCTAATACATTCAGAAACTATACACTACATTTTGAAATTCATGCAAAGCCCACATCCCTCTGCTTACCAATTGCTTGAAGCCTCTGAAACCATCGAATAGTGTTTGGAAAATAATTGGGAAAGACTGGGTTTGGTGCACCAATTAAATCCAGTAGTACAAACAGGTCCTAGAGAAGAAAGACTCTTGAATACAGAATGCTTTAGTACACCACCACCAGCAGCAATGAAACCTCTTCCTGTATAGGTCATGAGCAGGTCTTTGCTTAGCTCTGGTCGAACGTCTGTCTTTTCTACTGTGGTGCCTGAGAAGAATTCACTAGCAGAATCTGATTCCAATCTGATTACATTCTGCTGTTTTTCCAAGAAGGGAAAAGGTGGGCTATTTCTCTGTTCCTCAAGCTGAAGCAGGCTGCATCACTTAGCTTGCAATTTGTGTGTTATATCCCTTTAAAAGAAAAACTATGGTAGGTGGGGAGAAAGAAGAGGAAATTGCTTCTTCCCCTGAGAACAACAAAGTCTGTCAAGGGAAAGACATTTTATGAGTCACAAGAAGCAGTGACAGAAAAGTGCCTCAGCAGTGAATAGAGAAAGTAGAAAGGAAGAGACAAACAGAATGTTAGTAGAAATCAAAGGGAAACAGAGAGTGCTGTAGCTATAGTCCTGAGGTAGAGGAGATTTGTTTATAGACCGTTACTATCTGTGTTCTTTCCTTATCACTTTGAATTATCTTTTTCTGAAGAAGGTGGGTATTCTTGTTTATATTCTAATAAATGTATGTATTTTGATTTTTCTATGACTTCTCCTCATACTTGCATGCAGCAGGTCTAATTGCCTGAAAAACTCTTGCCAGTTCTCTATTTTATCATATTTCATAATATTTCCAGAAGCCTGCCTCTTCCTTTACTGGGGTTGTGATTTCTTGGGAATTTGGTCAATTACCTACTAATTAAATATCTATAAAAATGCAATTTACTATTATTCATTAAGGAAGTGAAAGCCACTTACTATGCCCTGCAGCTGATTTGTGGTTGAGCCGGGTGGGTGTGGAGTAGATACCATTTTTTGAGCTAAGTGTTGAGATCCATAGAGGGAATCGGAAGGGGACCACCGGACAAAGGCTTCTTCACCATCAAAAAAAATGAGCTGAAGTGAAAGGTCTGGTCTTGATGCTGAGCTGGTCTGTTGGAGGAAGTTAAAAGTAGAATAACTGATTCTGGCCAGAACATTAAATAAAGGGCAAATGTAGTCATATAACCAACGTCAGTAAGGGTGTATTTTCAAGGTCCCCTGTGCAAACATTCCCTTGGCCGTTACTACGGTGTAATAGTGATCAGTCAAGGAAATTGTTATTTATCTAACACAGTGACACATTCTCCAGTCTTGTATCATTCAGTTCTGGATAAAAAAATTTCATTTCTGACTTTAGAAGACATGAGCTGAGTGTTGAGACAGATCTGCAAAACCAGGTCACAGAAACATTATCTCAAATAATGAGCAGACATGTCAGTAACAACACCTGATGGGAGTGCTAATATTGTTATTTGATTGCACCACAAGGATTAATATAATTGCTACAGCTGTGTATCATTGGAGGTGAATTATGTATTTGTAAAGTTCATAGTTCTTTGAGACCATTTCTTTTCATTCAGGGGAACTTGCAATCACTGAGGCAACTTTATCCTAAACCAAAGCAGAGAGAGTAGGTAGATATGCCCTTCCATTTCAACAACCAAAAACATAGCAGCACTAAGAACTGAGAATATATATGATAAATGTATTTAAGGTCACATAAAAGATATCTGTATGAAATTTCTTCCCCATGTAGAAGGAGCTTTTTTTCTCTCTCTGTTATCTGAAGCGTTGTTTGAACTTTCAGCACTTCCTAATAATCTACAACATGGCGAATCCCGGTCTGGTTCCACTAAATGAACAGTTTTGGGAACTGTAGTCTTGACAGTTGCTATAAATATTTTAACCCCTCTGAATACACACTACTTTAAGTAAAATTGCATGATGTGGTTAAAAAGGTGGGGTCACTGGCAGCAGTCATGTCCTGTATGGGCTACAACTCCCAAGTAGCTGGAGCTGATCCAGTATAAACAGTAGTGGAAAACTTTAAAATGTCGCTCACACAGGCAAGATAGTATTGATTGTGCTCACAGTGATGTATGGATTTCTCTACTGGCAATGGTTTGCTGCCCTTATTTTCCTTTGCACATGACAGAACTGTGTGGACAGCAGCCATTTTGCATTACATTCTRGAGGAAACTCTGTCAATGCCATTTGACTTTTAGAAAGTAGTAGTATTATTACTATTACTGTTTAATGCATTTTAATAATGTAGAGAGATGTATTTGCCCATTAATTTTAAACTTACTCTATACAACTGGAGAAGCATCAAGATAAAAATCACAGCTTCAAGTCAAAGTATAAATAGATTCGGTGGAAAGCATAACAAAGTCTGTTGTGCTACCATAAGCACAGCAAAAACATCATAGCTAATGTATTAAGCAGATGGATCCCAAAGTATATTTTGGTAACAGACTGTACAAATGGTAGCCTGTGCAAAGTAATCAATTCCCTTTTTGTCAAATGCTGTCATTTTAAATGATAAAACAATTTTCATTGTAAAATGATGTATTAGTAGTGAAAAATACCAGTCTTTAAAGTCAATGTGCAGGTTGTTCCATAAATAATCACCAGGCAAATTTATTATAAATGAAGCTTCTGAATGAAAGCATATGTATTACAGGAGTGCTTTGTGATTTAAAATATTGGCATATTCTTAATCCTCTCATTCTTAAATATTTGCATGTCAGAAGGCACCAAATCAGTTTCTGGAAATTACTTGTCCAAGTAATTTTAATGCCCTGAGCTGAGTGTATTCCTGACACTTTGTAAAGTGTCTCTCACGTTTGAGAGACCTTTTCCTGTGAAAGCTCTGTAAGCGCACGATAATTATTTTTCTGTGAATAGTGAATACTGAACCAGTAGATGGCACTCGTGAATATGTAATCCTACAAATTTGTAATCCTACAAGCTTTTAAGAGTTTGTAGGCTCAACAGATTTTTGTGCCTAGCGATTGCAGCCCTTTGACACAGATTTTCATAGCATAGGTAACACAGACTGATAACATTATACTTCGTTCATAAATAAACTATTCAAATTGATAAAATAAGAAGAAAAGCTTGAGATCCTTATGGGATAGAGGGACCTGAGTGTAACTCTCCTGCACAGCAATTAGTTCATCTGTGTCCCAAAGCAGAATACAACTGAGAGATTTGAAGAATCTCTGCAGGATTCRGAATGCAAGAAAACTTTGTCAATGACCCTAGATGTTACTGGAATAACTTCTGAGTAAGGTTCTGTGCCTTTTAGATAGAAAGTAGTATTACATCTTTCCATGTCTATGAAACATCTATTATTCATGTATAATTTGTTATTTTTCTGTAGTATATGTTTATACAGATAATTTTTAGATATCCACTCTTTTTATAAGAAATTTTAAAGTGATAATGTACTTTGGAGTAGTAGATACAGATCTCTGTTTGTTCTTTCTGGAGTCGATGGGAGATTTACTAGAGGCACAGCAATCGGAGAACCCGGCATGCAGGCTATGGGAAAGAATGTGGAAATGCCCTGAGGCCTATTGCTGTTGGAAAAGCAAATGAAAATGAAACAAAAAAAACTACCTTGATTAACTGAAGCTTGTTATCCAGGGCACGTGCCAACTCCAATATCATAGCACAAGGCACAGCTGAATCAGTTGCTCCTACAAACACTCTCTCGTGCCATTGTTGTCCAAAGAATTTTGAGTCGTAGTGGCAAGCAAGTACTAGATGGCGTTTTGCAGAGGGATCAAGAGTGCTGATAATATTTGAAAATGTTTGATATCCATATGGTGTGTATCTCTGAAATGTATCTTCTTCAATTTCCCAACCAGCCTTTAATGTTTGAAGACGGTGTTTGATATGCTGCAATTATGAAAAACAATTAGATTAATATTTCTTGCTTCAGAAAGATGTTGCATAGAAATTGTCATTAGCTAATTAATAGTGGCTCTTAGCTTATTTCTGAAAGTTCATGGTATTCTAAAGGATAAACTTTATAGCAAAAAATGTAATGTCACTGTATAACTTTGCTACCTGACCCTTTGACTGACTCCTCTGCTTTTCATTTCTTCCTTTTGAGTCTTGTCTTTGGAGTCTGAAGGTGTTTTGAAGGATTGCCATTTAATGTGACACATTAAGATCTTGATCTCTGATTTTTCAGGCCAGTGTCTTTTCCAGGTGTAACCAGAGCAGATTTAGTGTTTACCTCTTCAAATCTAAACTCAGATGTGCCCTTAAATTAAAATTCAGAATTGACTTCAGAGACCTTGGTGTGGCTGTTTTGACAATAACCACACAGAAATGCCACAGCAGTATGACAAAAAAAAAAAAAGCTGTTTGGTTTGGTTGGTTGGTGTGAGGTGGTTGGATTTTTTAGCTTCTGTGAGAAATCTGCTTTTCAAGTGATTTAAATTGTTTAAAATGCTAAAAGAGACGGCTAGATTCCTTTAAATTCAAGAAAGAATTAAACATTTCAGAACAATGTTTTAAAAATGAAATCCTGTAAGTGTAGCTCATGTAAAGATAAGAATTAAGACAATCTRTAAAAGAGATCATTCATTTTAGGGATCTTCCTACCTAAAGACAATACCTCTAACAACCCGAGCTATACTTCATCCAGAGTTCTGGCTAACTCATATTAGAGGGACATCTCTGTTTCTCTGTTCAGCAACTTATTTTTATGGGTCCCTAGAGTGCTTCTTCAAGGCAGATTCCTCTCTCTTTAAGTAAACATTAGGAAAAGCCTCTGAGGGGAAAATAGACTTTGAAGACTTGTTCTGCTCTTAGTGAAGTCAGTAGGAATATTGCCATAAATTTTAGTGCTAGAACAAACTTCSATTTTGTTTGTGGTCACCCTCTGAAAGCTTTTATAGTGTTGTATGGTCTATTAGCTATCAGTAGGCAGAGTAAAGGATGTCTGTTAAGGATTAAAGGGAATATATAAGCCTGAATGGAGTTCCCAGTAGCCTTTTCCCTTAAAGGAGTCTGATGCTTTTTGTGTCTCAGCAAAGAAGTGTCCATTTTAAACTTCATTATTGCGTTTTGACAATAGGGGACTCTTTTTTCCTTTGGTGGGGGTCTAATTTAATACATGCTGTTACTTTGTAAAAGGATGATCCTATTTTGAACATGATCTGTGGTTTTCTAGCCTAGGCTTAGCTGTTTTTTTGTTTTTCTTTCTTTTACACTTTTCATTTGGCTGCCTTCCAGGGTATCACTAAAGAAACCACAAAACTAAATCTATAGAGACATGCACATGCACACGCACACACAAAGCATAAAAAGGCTGCATTTTTCCAGTCTACGAATTGCAGAGTGGCAAATAAGTTTACTGTAGTTAGGGCTGTCTTACAGCTGTTGAGTCACTGCCTAAAGGGTAGATGAAGGCTAGTGAGATGTTCTGAGTGTATTCTAGTGAAGTCAGCTGTACCACTGTTTGTCTCCCACTTGGCTAATGTAATCCAGAGCCAGCATGGACACTGCTCTGAAGATGCCCACGCTGGGAGTGCAGAGCAGAGGTGCCGACAAGGCAGCAACCCAGTCATGTGGTAACTTCTTGTGGCTCAAAGAAAATCTTCTGGAGCCTTTACTGGCTTGGGGCCAGCTGCAGTCTGGGTTTGTTAGCCCAGCACTAGGACACTGCTGTGCTTGGGCCAGCGGAGCTGGCATGGTACGTGGAGCAGGGCTGCACTTTGTCCTGCTGACCATTTCATCTGCCTGTCCATTTGGGCCCCTCTGATCCCTTTTTTGTTGATACACCCATCTGAAGCAACACTCCGTGGGACTGTAACAGCACAGGACCTCTACAGAAAAAGGTGTGTGTGTGTCATGTATTTCATCCCCATGTATGGTCTCAGGGGGTTTGAACCAGTGACCAAAAACCTGCTCATGTGAAGGAAAGGACAACCATTGTGTTGTATTCTGGGTACCAAACCTGAGACCAGCTTTTTAACTTAAAACATGAATTTTTTTTTAAAAAGGGTTTTTTTCATCATGCTATACAGCCCTGGGAAATAATGTCAGCTACTGTGCAAGCTGTGTTATGTAGGCACTATGCAGTCTAGACTTGAACAATGACAGAGTTCATCCTACTGAATGAAAGGAATGTGACTGTCCCTTTAGTGGAACTGTCCCTTCAGTGAGGGTCACCAAAGGCAGTACCAGAATATAAATAATAGATGTACTTGGAGGCTTTCAGGAAGTGTTGTCTTACCTGTCGCACGATGTAATTTCCTGGTGATCCTGGRTATCTTTCTATCAGGATAGGGCGCAAATCATTCTCCCACATTTCAGAAACATCTGTGTTTGCCACAACTTTTTGAATAGCATCAGAACCTAAAATCCTTGGTTGGTGAGAATACTGTAGAAGGTAGAGAAAAGAAAGACTGCTAGAACTATTACTAAACCTTTTCAACCATAGTTTTCTTCAGAATTACAATAAATGTGATATATTGTGCTACATTGGTTTACTCTCAACAAAAAGTAATTTAAAAAAACCTTTTCACTCAGAAATTATTGGTTTCTCTATCTTTCATTTCCATGCAAAATATGCTAGTATTAAACRTATGGGGGAAAGTTTTACCTACCAGCTAGCTGTAAAACCTCAACCCATGAATGGGTTCTCTGTTTCCTAATATCTTAATTCTACATGTCGTGTCTGCAACCACGCCACCATCGACTGAGGTGTCTATTGAGACAAACACCAGAAGCTTTGTTTCTAGTAGTAATAATATTTAGCTTTATGCTGTATCTATGTTATAAGATGCAGTACTGCAAAGAAATGCGTTAGGGTAGCTTGCTCCCAGAGAGAGCGAAGCTGTGTCATTGTGGCCTCTGCCGACAGTGGCAGTATGAGTGTGACTGCAGAGAATGCTGTGGCTCATCTGGGGCTAGCTGGGGTACACGTCAGCTCGGTGACACATGGGTTAACCTCAGAACCGACAGCTTGTCTCCTGTGACAACCGCTCAGCTACCTCCCAAGTGACTTCCTTTCTGTTGCCCAAGCGCAGGCCTTTAGGGCTTTATCAGGTGACCCAGAGTGCTTGAGACATCGTTATGGAGCTGGAAAATGCACGTCTGTACTGTGCAAGAGCCCTGTGGTGTTCTGGAGTGGTAGGTGAATGCCAGGTGGGATCCCCAAGGACATCTCAAATGCCCCTTCGTACACCTGGTTTGAACCTATCCGATCTCTAGCAATTGTCTCCTCAGAAACTTCCTGAGCCATTACTGTTTTTATAGATTCCTATTTCAGACACTGTCATAGGATGCTCCTATCATATTCGTTCCTTATGTATATCATAGGGTCTTCCCTCTACTCCTGTCTTTTTCCTAATGAAAAATACTGCTATCCTTATTTGTTCTTTGATCAGAACTGCATTACATGATTGATCATGTTTGCTGTCCTTCAGTGTACCGTGTCTATGTCATCCTTTTTGAGATGAGTCAAAGGAGAGAAGCTGGAACATGAGCACATCATAGTTTTATCTGTAGGATAATGGTATTTTCTATTTTACTTTTTCTTTCTTCAGACTGTTTAGCAGCTGGTTTGCTTTTGCGCTGCTGCTGCATCGAACTGACGTTTTCATGGATATCTGTAGTCTAACCCCATAATTGTATGTGTCAACAAAAAGTAGTAATTCCTTCTCCTTTTCCGCTCACTTGTGTGTCATTTCACAGGTGTCTCAAATAACACCTAAAACTCATTACCTGGCCAGCATGTGAAATGACCTCCAGAGTCAGGTATCTTATTACCTGTTATCTTATTACCTTAAATGATGAATATTGCTAAAAAATGGGGGTTGCCTCACTATTTGACTTCTTTTCTACTTTGTTTGTGTGTGTACAAGCAAGTACGAGCACAAGTATTTTCTAGACTTCACTGTAAACATTTAATTCTACCATTCTCTTGTTTCCTAACTGTTTATCTCCGTGTGAAAGTTTCTGCTAATTCTTCTTAAGTTTACTAGTGAAATTAAGCAGAGGGGTGACACAAGGACACTGAATCTTATTTTTCCAATTTTAATATAGTGTTTAAAGCTCACATTTAAGACTATATGGGCACCAAAATTTAGGATAGACTRTTACCATTTTTAATGCTAACAAATTTAGACATAGATTAAATAAAAATTGTGTTTCATCTGATATAAAGATGAACTTCTAAAAGTTTGGAAATTGCACTGTGGAAGTTGCAAAGCAGTCTTTTGAAAGACTAGAAGTTTAATACAGTGGAAGTCAGACCAGGCATAGATGAGAAGATGATGTCAGGGAGCTGTTTGGTTTAGGAGGAGCGGGCTGTAAGGGGAGGGAGAAAAGCTAAAGCTTTGTGCTTCAGAAGACTGTAGGAGGACAATTTAATTAAGGAAGTTCAGAAAATATGTCTGCAGTTGAACAAGTGAAGGACTCAGTTAGAATGGGGAATCGTCTTGCTTCCAACCGCATGCCTCGTAATTGGGGTCATTGAATCACTTTGCAAAGAAACATTATTAAAGTACAAATGCATGAAAATACTTCAGAAGAGAGGAATCAATTTCCATTTCTAATAATAGAGATATCTTCAAATTTGGGAAGTGAGAGGAATTACAAAAGTGGTTATGAAATAAAAGAGAATCAGAGTAAGATCTGTGAGTCATTATTTACAGTGTTGGTCAATCCCTATTTTKCCACAACAGGGAGGAAGAACAATGCATTTATGACAGGGTTGTCACTAAGCCTGTTTTACTAAGCTGTATAAAACTGCAAGCTTTCGAGTTCTACAAGCAGCCCATGCTCACATGTAGGACTTTGAACTTCTGGCTCACGCATCCCTCCAGGGAGAAAGAACAAAAGGTGTTGAAGGACAAGAGTTTGATGAGAAAGAGGAAGTTGTTCTTGGTTAGTGTGTGCACAGGCGGAGGAATTCAGATGCGATGGTTCTGTGGTTGGATGACAGCACTGAGAGCACAGATTGATTGACTGGTCAGAATGGAATGAACTAAAGGATGAATTGGTGGGGCTCAGGGGGCTGAGAAAAGGATCACTGGAGTTACGTGACTGTTCATTGACCAGTATGACTAAAGACTTAGCCTCACATATGCTTACGTATATACTGTATCTGTACAGATACATGTATTATGCATAATATAGATGTATTGTTACAGATATGCTGTCTATACATTATATATGTATATAGTGAGCTACACACATATATATAGTAAGATACAATTAATAGAATGACAGAGTATTTCATTAAAAAACAAACAAAAACCCCAACATTTCCTCAAACGGTGAGTGAATAAAATCAAGGAGAAAGGGTATGATTATGGGGAAGTGAGTGGAAAGGTATGAGGGAAGCTTCATTTTACCAATTTGTCCTGGACTCTAATCTTTTGGTGAAGAGAATGGTGCACTGGATTAGTGGAGTTCAGTTGCTTCTGGCTGACCTTTGAGTTCAGCTCTTCTACAAACACTTGGGGAAGGGCCCTAGAAGTATATCTTCCGTTTGTAAATTCCTGAAACATTTGGGTGAATGTGATTTGCAGTTTTATGCTCTATGTTTCACGTGGTTTAGTTCTTTATAAAGAAACTATGTTAATGTTTCATAATGGACCCCTAAGAGTTGTTACACAGAGAAATCTGTGGTTTAATTAAACCTTACCTCAAGATTCCTTTTTTCACTAGTTCACACACCACTTTGAATTAGAAACAATATCGCATGGGTCTACAACGTATTTAGAGCATTATATCCTTTCAAAACAATTTTGTATTGGCTATCAGCACCCTCACTACTTGTTTCTCACAGATACATGTGCATCACTGCTGGAAGACCTATTTGTCTTCTCAATCTAAGACACTCTTCTCCGGCTCAGGGTAATCACAATGAAAGTTGGAGTATAGTGGAATGTTTTATGGAATATAACTTCAGATTTTGATCGGTCTTGTCTTGTTAGGGCTTCCCCTTAAATTCACTGTCCCTGACAAAGCTTATCGCTCTTGCAACCCGGTCCCAGGCGGTACGAGATGACAAAGACAAATGTGTGAAGATTTGTTCTCTGCAGCCACCAAGCTCGGAGTAAGAGGGAAGCCATGTCACCCACCCTTACCTGCCGGACCGCGCCAAGGGTGACGCGAGCCCGAACTCCCGCTGGCGCCCAGGGCAGGAGGGATAAGGCTGTGCCCCTGCCCAGCCGCTGACCCCTGCCCCCCGAGAAGGCGCTCCCCCCTCCACCAAGCGAGAGGCAAGAAGCGCCTGGGAAACGCCGACGAGACCCACCTTCTCCAGGGTCCACTGTGCTCCAGCGTCCCTCCCGAGCGCCAGGGGCAGGCAGGCGGTGAGGCACACTGCCCCGAGCAGCCGGGCAGCGACCCCCGCCATCCCCTCCCTCCGCCGCTCGGAGTCCCGGGGGTGCAAAGGCGAGAGCCGGGACTGTGCCGGCGGAGGTGGAGGCGGAGGAGGGTCAGAGGGACGGAGGGAAGGAGGGACGGAGGGAGGGAGGAGGCTGCCGCAGGAGCGGTGCTGGCTGCTGGAGCCGCAGCCCTGGCAGCCTCTCCCAGCCCGTGTTCCCTCCGAAACGAGCCTCGTCCYCGGCAGCACGTCAGCAGTGCCAAGGTCTGCCTGCGGCCCCCGGGCCCCGCTTCCCGCTCCCCCCTCCCCCGGCCGCCGTGCCGCGGGGGACGGCGCAGGCACTCGTGATTCCCACCGTGGGAAAAGCCGGAGCCTGCGGCTTTCCCCTGAAAGCTGGTTTTGTGTTCCGAGGGGCAGTTCCGGGATGGGCTGAGGCTCGGAGCCCCGCGTGATCCCACCGCGCTCGGGCACCGGTGGGAGCTCCGGGCGCTGGAATGAGGGAGGGCTCTGCGGCGCGGCCCCCGGCTCTCCCGCTGGGAACCGGCCGCGATCAGCGCTCGTGGCTGATGGCCACCTCGGAACGGATATTCGGGAAGGGTCTGACACAGCAAAGACCTACAGAATTGCAAAGGGGGTTAATTTACTATTTTACAAGCTCTTCTGATKATCTTTTTAAGGCCTAAAACAACAATACCTGCTAAAATGAAAATCCACTCTTCAGGCATTTTAAATTCTGTAATTATACTATCAACTACCAATGAAGCAAAACCTGTCATGATGTGGTATTTTGCAGTACACCAATTAAAATTATTAAACCAAAGATACAAGTTCCTGAGCCCATGGTCCCTTCTTTAGGCCATTTGACATCACTATTCCTGCCCTAGGATGTTGTAGAAAACATCTGACTATTCCTCGTCACAGATACTCCATTTAAAGTCTCCGATATTTACATATTTCTTAAAGTTCAGGTTTAATGTAAAACAAAAATTAAAAGAAAAAAAAAGGAAGAAAGGAAGAAGGGAAGCAGCATGAGTAATCATTTTGCTGCTCTTTGGCCTTGTATACTATAGCTTTGCAAGCATTCAAAGTGTCTGCAAGGGTGATATTAGAGAAATGGAGCAATTTGTGATTTGCCGATTGTTGACCTAGATTTCACAGATTTCCTAGAAAAGCTGGTGGATCTGCCACCCAGCATACAGATGGCATCTCTGGTGGTGATAGCTTTACTACAGATTCAGCATCGTTCTAGCTGACACTCAAAATGTGGCTGTGTCCAATTTTTTTCTTATATGGGAAAACAAAGAGTTAATTTAAATTGGTGCCTTTTTTTTTTCAGTTGCAAAGGTCCGAACATTGCTTTGTTAGGAAATTGTTCCAAATGCAAAGCCAAGTCACTGGTTAATAAGGAGAAATGGGCAATCTTTTGATTACCAAGAAAAATCAGCATGGTTGACAGATTTTTAGACAAAAGCCCCAGCATGTCAGCAGAGATCAAGTCCCGGGAAATTAGTCTAAATCCAACTACCAAGATGATGGTGACCCCAACAGAACTACAGAATGGAACAAAAATCTGTTGCCCCTCCACGAGATTTCCTGTGGTTGACTATATAATCCACATGCTGGACAGAATTTCTGGGTGATGTGCCAGGGTTCTCATACCATTTAGCAGAAAAGGAAATAAATACAATAGCTACAGGAGAAATCTGACACGAATATAAGCTTGAGTCAGGACTAGCTAACACTGCTTTTCCCTAAGGGATTGTGGTTGCACCRAGGGTTACAATTATTTGATAGATTACAAATTTGGCAAGTGTAAAGTCGGATTAAGGCCGTGTTAATATCACCTACATAGGAAACAGACATAAAAATGTAAGTGCTGGACCAGATATGTAGAGAGATTGAACAGGATTTTTTTAAAGGCATTACTTTCAAAATTTGAACTGGAGATGTCCTTTCCCATAACCACCCCTGAAAGTTGTATGTCTAATAATATAAAGAAGACAGAGGGGAAAAAAAAAAAAGAATCCATGTAACAGAAATCAAAACACTTCACAGCTGAAAATAGAATTATGTAACTATTTTAAAGAATAATATGCAAATTTTAAAAAAATAATTAATCCAAGGTGATGGACATTTTATTTTTCCAGGGATTTTTAAAAGAAAAACATGTCGTTTAGTCCTACTCCATACCACTTAATTGAAAATGTGTCAACAAATTGCTCAGTGGTCAGCTGTTCTATTTTATACATTTTAAATAGCTGGACTATTACCCTGAAAAATCAAATAGATGTAATCAGATGTCATCTAGAGGGGAAGGAAAAAAAAGGTAGTTTGTTTGAAGAAAAGCATAGACAACCTCTGACAGTATAATCTGTACATCGTCCCTTCCCGTGCCCAGGAAGTGACAGTTGGTGTGACAGTGCCATCTACTGAAGTCCCGATGGACAGAGTGTAGAGGCACCGCTGTCAAAACCTTTTCCTTCTGCTGACCATCCAACATATCAGCACTTCTGCCCAAACCGCCTCTGGGAAGCTGAGGCCGTGTGCTCCGTCATTACCTTGGCTTTAGCTCTGGAGAAAAGCACTGCCCAGTGCTGCGGATTTAATGCACGCCAGTTTTCTCCAGAAGGGGAACTCCTGCACCTTCCACCGTCACAAACACAGTTTTGATGCTCAGCTCTTCCAATACAGTTTTGATGCAGGCCCGTAGCAGGGAGAGCAGAGTATGGTTTGTTGTGGTTTGAATCCACCTAACAAAAGGTAATTTTCAAGGCCAGGTTGGATGGGGCTCGGAGCAACCCAGTCTAGTGGAAGGTGTCCCTGCCCACAGCAGGGGGGTTGGAACCAGATGGTCTTTAAGATCCCTTCCAACCCAAATCACTCTATGATTCTGCAATTTTGAGCCTGAGCTACTGCTAATTTGCCAACAGCAGTAAGCTAGCAGATGCAGTCTGAGATTTCCGGTGTTCAGCAGCCTGGGCTGCTGCAGACTCAGGAATCCATAGGTGGCATTTACAGCCCAGAGGGAAAAGGTGGTGGGGCTGATGTTCACAGGGAAGCACAGGGGCCTGCAGGTGCCCAGTGCTCACGTGCATCTTGTGGGCTTGAGCTGCTGCTCTTCATCCCGGTTAACTTATCCACCACTCATCTCTCCGGGACTGGGAACAGCCTTTATCAGGCTGTGGAAGCACCCCACTTGGTGGTTCAGGTTTAAGAGACTGTTTCCATGGGCTTATGTTTTTACAGACAAAGTTTCAACAAGTGAGATGTGTGAAATGTGTTAGGTTAACCCTAAACACTTATTTGGGGAAATTACTTTATTTCAGAGTTGATACAGTACAATTATATACATGATCTGAATGAGGCTTACCATCTGGCAGACACAAGGATCCGTGAGGTCATTCCTTAAACTAGTGAAGGGCAAGTGAATTCCAAAAGTCAACTACCTATAATTTATAATACAAATATGTATTTTGTTTAATAAGAATAAGAAAAAAAAATGTTAAAAATATGTGTTTATACCAAGGCAAATTCTGATTACATGTTTTTTAAGTCTATACTAAACTTTTCACTGTTTTTTTTGAGGTGGATTTTGGGACAAAGTTCAGCTAAGGGCTCAAACCAAGATGATGAGGTAATTCAGAGACATACCCGTGTTTCAGAATTTTATCCAAACCAAACCCGAACTGCTAACTTTTATTCAGTTCCCTTATGGGAGAGGCTGAGTTGAGAGGGTGGGAGACAAAAGGGACAATAAACAGAAAAAAAAAAGACAAGAAAAGCATTTCTATATTTTGTCCATAGAGATATTACTTCCTCTTTTTGCAGGTATTTCTTGCAGATTTTGCAGATCCTGAATGGGGGCATTTGCTATGAAACATCCATGTCAAAAGCAGTGAAAAATAATCACGGCAGCATGTGCTTATGGAATTTCTCAGACAAATGCACCAGTAAAGTCTCCCAAGACATTGCCTTCCTTGTAACCCAGTTAGAAGATATGAAAATATTCCAAACATCAGATTGGTGAATAGAAATGAATGTATTATGTATCCATTTTCAGATACAAAATATCCAAATGCTATTTGCAAACTGGAAAAACTTGATGCATTTTTAGAGTTATAAAACAGTTCCAAATGCAGTTTGTTTATATAGACCTTATGGTCCATACAGAATGAAAACCAGTTTTTTTGTTTATAAAAGCAAACAAATACAATAAAAGTTACCCGTTTCCTGGTGTCTTGTAGATGTAAGAGAGAGCGRTTTGTAAAGCACAGCTGGATTCAGTGGGGAAAGCTGAGCTGTGAAAACAAGCTAACCATCTGAGGGAATGATGTGGGCTCAGAAAAAAAAAGGAAGAACACTGATGAAATCCACAGGAAATCACTAATTATGGTAGTCATAAAAATAACAAACCAGAATGCTTGCCCTGTCAATTACTGCAGCCAGGGCTAATGCTGTCATGATGCTGCTCTACAGTCACCCAAAGTCCGCTGTGCATATGCACAGATCTGTGTGCTGCTCCTTACATAGGTGCTGAATGCAGAGCTGCTTTCAGATGTGTTTTACACGGAGATCTTTACAAACAGAACAGGGTTTGGATGCTTCAAGGATATTTGTTTAATAGAAAGTAACACTGAACAAATACAGCAGTTTGGTTTATTTTGGCTGATGCTGTCCTGTGTTCTGAAATAAATTGATTTTAACTAATCCATCTTCTGATTTATGAAAAAGCAGCTATAACAGTTTAGGACAGCAAATTAAATGGCACCAACCCTATTGGATGGTATAACGCTGAGCTTCTTTACAAAGAAATAACACCATTGCCCAGTGGCTGTGGTAATACCTAATATCCATCTGGTGTCGTCCATAAGCAGCTATTTTTAGGGCTGCTGCTCAGAATGTGAGAAGCTCGCTGCACTTTAAATACAGTAGAGTATGACTCCTTGCTGTGCTAGGCATCAGAAATCATGTTTATGGAGGCAAGCTCTGTGTTTACAGTGGTGGCGTGTGGGAGTCCCACTTTAGAGGAAATAGGAAACGAAGATTGCTCAGTTATCTGGTGCAGAGCTTTGGCAAGAACATCCTCTATTCATGGAATAGTCTTCATTAAAAAGTCCCAGGGTGGTTTTTGGCATTCAAAACCAGTTAAAAGCAGAATCAACCATYAACTGCTACAGTTTTAGTTTAAAGTACTTCCAGATTTTGACAAGAAGCTGCAGGCTAATTATTTATCAAATAAAATGGCTCCAGTCAGAGCACAGAGCTGGTTACACTTTCTATCAGCTGCACTGTGTAAAGGTTTGATGCAAAATAGGGTGAAGAAAGCGGAAAGACTCCCCTCAGCTTCAGTGGGTTTTAGGCCAGGCCTCAGGAGCGTAAGATGAAGGAAATGAGAAACGTACGTTACAAACAGAGCTAAAAATGACAAGGCACTAATCTGCTTCTCCATCTGTGTCTTGCTGAGCTGAGGATTAGAAGCCTTTGAATTTCTGTTGACAGTTTGCCTTTTCAGGGTGTTTTCGATCTGGTATATAATTTGAACTTCAGCAACTTCCTCTGGTAGTGGATATTATTTTAAGACTTGTACACAGAAATTGAATCCAAATTCAAGAAGGAAGATTACAGGTTGGCTCTTAACAGGGAGCTTTTGGGCTGGAGGGAGGTTACAGATGCAGTTTTGCCTTGCGATCAGTTCTATGTGGTACTTTAGCTCGCTGTATTTGCTAAATATCTTGCGTGGTGAGATTTGCTGCTGAAGCAAGTGTGGCATCATTAACGCAGGGCAAGAAGACGCGATTTGGGTGAGTCGAAATATTAGAAGGGGGGGCTGAAACGCAGTAGGAGCCGGGGACAGTCATGTCAGAAAGGGCCCGGAGAGCTTCTGAATTCTTGCTGAGCTGCACGCACATCCGCGGGGGCTACCGGGAGGAGCACGGGGACGCTGAAAGCCCTTTCCAGCTCCCAGGTCAGCGCGGCCACGGAAAAGACCAGCGCGATGCTGTGACACACTAGGTCAAGTATTTCCTGTGCAGCGATGGAGGGCCTGTCTGGCCCTGGGGACATCCTCGCGGGGCTGCGCCACCCCGTCCCGGTAAGGTGAACCGGCAGCGGCGCGGATGGAGATGGGCTGTGGCCGCCCAGGCCGGGCGGGGGGCAGCGGGCAGGCGCGGGGCGCATCCCGAGGTGCCGCGGGCAGGGCGGAGGGGCTGCTCAAACCCGCGGCGGGCGCTGGCACCGCAGCCGGCGGGTGCGAGCTGGCGCGGACCCAGGGTTTGGCACGGCTGGAGCGGCGAGGCCGGGCGGCGGCGGGGCGGCAGCTGCAGCACGGAGCGCAGGGCCCCGCTGCCGGCGCCGTCCCGCTCGGTTCGGTCCCGTCCCGTCCCGTCCCGTCCCGTCCCGCTGTAGCGGTTCTGGGTAGCGCCCGCCACGGCCAAGAAAAACTAACGGAAACTCTTTCGGGGAGCCCTGCGCGTGCGCAGCCGCGCGCGCTGAGTCCCCCCGCCCGCGCGGGGCACGCCGGGGCTCGTGGTTCGGCCGGGCCGGGCGGCCCTCGGCAGAGCGCGGCCGCGGGACTACAGCTCCCGGCAGCCCCCGCGGCGCAGCCCCGTCCCGTCCCGGGCGGCTCTGGTGCGTGTGCGGGGAGCCGCGGGGTTGGAGATGCGCGAGCGGCCGCTCCGGCCCGGGGCAGCGGGGCCGCAGGTGAGCCCGGCGGGACCGGGGGCGCCGTCGCAGCCGCTGTGGGCGGGAGCCGCCTCGGCGTCGCAGGGTGTGCGTGCCTGTGTGTATGTACAGGGGTCGGGGCCGCCGCCGCCGCGCCGGGGAAGGGCGGGGGCGGACTCGGAAAGTTCTTGGCGCGGCGGCGGGAGCGGCCGCTGAGTCCGGCACGGGCCGTGCCCCGGGGGAGCGTCCGCCGCCCCCCGCGGGGGGAAGCGCCGCGGCGGCAGCTCCGCCCTGGGTGCCCCGGGGTGGGGGTGACGGGCCGAGGCCACATCATCTCCGGAGATGGTGCCGGCGGGGGCGGGTCGCGCAGCGGGGATTTAAACCTGGGAGGGACGGACGGGACGGGCGGCTGCCAGCGCCAGCCCGGACGGGGCTGCGTGACCCGCGGCAGGCAGGACGCCTCCCGCCGTTGCCGCCCGCGATCCGTTGCGGGAGCTGCCGTCCCTCCCGGCGGGAGCGGCTCCCGCGGGGGTAAGAACAGCGCGAGGAGCCGCTTGGAGCGGGGCTCGACGTCCGCGTCTCGCCGCGCGGCGGGACAGGGGTGCGCGGGAGTGCCGGGTGTTGCGGAAGCTGCCCGAGAGCCGCTTGGCTGGGGGCAGCAGGAGCGGGAGGGTCAGCGCTTCTGGGCGAGAGCAGGCTGCGAGCTGGGCATCAGGGCAAGGGCGGAGGGGCTCCCCGCTTCTTGACGTGTAGGCGTTTYTTTGCAGAAATAAAAACACAGAATTGTCGACAATGTAAATTTCAATATGCACTGATTTTATTTGATGTTTGGAAGAACTCTCTCCTCACTACAAAGTGAGCAGTTTCTATGGCTTTCCTTTCACAGAAAGATCCATTCTTTCCTACCAAGTAGCAAAAATAAACTTCTTCAAAGGCTTATATGCAAATACACATGGTATGAAAAGGCTTTGTCAATGCAAATGCATCGTGCATTTGGTAAATATAATTAACGTTCTAATTGGGCAGCTGTAGGTGAGCATTCACAGTATGTTTTCACTAAGTTAAACTTGCTTAGTAGCCTCATTAATTCTTTCACATCATAAGGCTTTTCTGTTCTCTATTATGTTGGTTAGGCATTGTTTTTTGTAATTCAAATCCACCCGTAAGGCTTAGTATTTGCTGTCGCTGGTGTCTGTGAGAGGTGAGGGAGAGAAAAGCAATGTGTAGAAAACAAGAAAAATCATCTTCAAGCAAACTTGAAGGCACTGTGAAGCTGCTTTCTTGGGAAAGGTGCTTAAACGTTACTGTTACAGTCCTTCCTCTTCCTATTTATTATCTTCATCTGTATCGTGTTTAATGTGTTTTTTAAGGAGGAAGTTTCTTTTCAGGTGTCATTGCTAAATGTCCAGCAAGTCTTGCATGTTTGAAGACAACAGTTTCTAGATACCTGTGCTGAAAATCCAGAAGGTATCAATTTGTTCTGTCTTCCGGAGCCCCTGTTAGGAATTTTTATCACAGTACCAAGAGCTTATTTTTCTTTCAGTACTGCAATTTGTGTGCCTCTCTTTCTTTATCTGCCTTTCAGAATGCAATGGCAGTGGGCTTTTGAGCTATTACACTGGTAAATACCAGGAGTGCGTAGTCTGTTAAATGGACTGTTTTACCAATTCTCAGCCTTATTTTTGGAAAGGGCAGCTTATATTGTGTGCAGTAAGCTGTGGTATTTCTCTTCTGAAATCTCATTTCAAGAGTAATACTCTCTCTGAGATTTTATTTTTTTTGTATGTAAGGGAAGGAAAAAGTATGTCAGCTTACTGATTTTAGTATCCTGTATAGATCAAGGCTCCTTAAAAACTGTTAGCAATATATAGTATCTATGTATTTGGGCAACTTCTGCATTCTCAGAAAACTTCTTGTAGCAGAAGTTGTGTGGGGCATCTAGAAATTATTCTTTTCAAACATTTCAATTGCTTATGAAATGCTTGAAATATTGGATCAGGTAGCATAGCATCTTGTAACAAGTGTCTTGATCCTGTGCTCATGAAATTATTCATTTTCAGAGGTTGTAGCAGACTTGCTTTTTTAATCAGATGTGCGAGTAATAAATGATTTGATTTCTTTCCAAAGGAACTGATGCTCAATTGTATGCTCTGCATATCTTCCTATAGTTAGAGTCTGTGCAAGGCATTCTTCAGTTTTCTTGAGTAACAGTATTAAAGTGGTATCCTGCATACGTGCGGCTGCATAGAGTTTGAGTTTTTACCTTTCTCTTTTTTTGACATTTCGATGCATTTAATAAATATCCTTCCCTACCCACCGGCTTCTCAATATAGATGTGCAGAGCAGACCTGTGTTCTACTGCTCCCTTCCCCTACCTTTTTTATTTTTTTCCTCTTAACTGCTAAGTGCTTTGCTCTCCTAAACTACCACTAATGAGAAGTTGTGGTAACATACTGGTCAGTGTTAGATCTGATTTTTCTCCTGTGTCACTCAGTGGGAAAGCAGTTGAGTTAAGCTTTTGAGTGCAAAATACTACTAAAGTAACACATTTGAGTAGAAGGARTTGGTGATCCTGCTGCTTCCAAGTAGAGTGGTTATGACATGGGTATGTGACTTTATGCATTTCGTGTGAAATAACTTTATCTTTTCCCCTACAGGCAGAGTGCAACGTTTCAAAATGCTGGAGATTATCTGGGTGAAGCTAGAGATTACATTTAATGTGATTGTGTCTTCAGACATTCTGTTCCTCCATTTCACGAGCTAAAATATTTTATAAAAATGAAAACAGATATCTTAATTAATCTCCAAGTTAACCATGTCCTGTGAATTCAGAGAAGACTTTCTGAAGGAGGAATAGATTCATCACATACATGGACTTCTGTTGTTGCTCAAGGATAAACTATTTTTTTTCATTGTAAAAGGCAATCTGCTTGAAGATGAGTCTGCATTTAAGAGATGATCTGTATGATTAGCTGAATGAGGATACTTTTAATGAATTACCAACATCTATTTCCATCTGTTTCTCCAGCTTTTGTTTTTTAATAAAAATGAAGGACAAGTATAAAACAGCAGAGCTGATGTGTTTCTGTGAGGCCTTTATGTAAGCCTCTGTTGTCTGGATGTGGTGCTAAAGGACAGGCAATCTGCTTTTGATCAGCTGATTGTAACTGCAGAAAGAGAACCTTTAATTTAAAGTAACTTGCAGCTGTAATTATTTTACTCTTTGGCTTTCACCGAATGAAAGGGAAATTTAAGTTTTACTGGTCAGGAGCATTTTACTGAACTAAGAAAGGGAAACTTACATTATCCTTGTTTTAATTTCAAACCAAGAACTGATAACGTATTTTTCTTAGAATTTGACTACTGGGGAGATCTCGACAGAGTAAATCAAGTCAGATGTCAGCAAACGACTCTTCTCCCCCATCCTTACAGAAGTTTTCCCCACCTACGTGTCATGCTGCTGCACCACAGACCCCAACTTTGTCTTCAAGTCCCCAGTCGGGGCTCTCCAGTCGACTCTCCAATGGCAGTTTCAGTACCCAGAGCCTCACCAACTCCCGAGGCTCTATGCATGGGATCTCCTTCCTTCTGCAGATTGGTCTCACCCGGGAGACTGTCACCATTGAAGCTCAGGACCTGTCCCTCTCTGCTGTTAAAGACCTCGTGTGCTCAATAGTTTACCAGAAGGTATGGTATAATGCTGCCACGTTCTGCTGATGGCAACAGTTGTTTGATAACAGACTGCTTGGGAATAGGAACTGAAATATGCCAGGGAGTTTGGTACAGTGACAAAGATCCACGTCAGGTATTTGCAGTTACGCATAAAGAAATCTTGGTAACTCTCAAGGGAGAAGCTTTTAATTCAAATGGAGTAAACCCTTCTGTTGCTTTCTTGCTTCTGAAGTCTAGTAAAAGAAGATATAGTTGTAAATTTTCTGTAAGAATTACTTTTCACAATATGAGCAGTGTGTTTTTTCCTTTCAGTGATTGTCACTGATACCTTAGGTTTTTACTAGCTTATGCTTGCTACTGTTGCAGATTATTCTTGGATCTGTATAGCCAACCATAGTGAAAGGACCAATTGTGGCTACAGACATGCATTGCAGGTCCGCAGACTTGCATGATACTAGCTTTTCTTTTTGTTTCTAGTTAATAATTAAAAATCCCAGCCAGCAGCTAATAATGTCTTAGTATTGTTTTTCCATATAACGGATATATGTGTTACTCTTATATGAGAGGACTGGTATCAGTATAATCTGTGTTAAGAGAGAGTTGACCAAGAAATAAAAGAACCTTAGCGTACTTTTCAGTTGTGTCTTGGCTGCCCTTTTGCAAGTTCTGTCTCTCTAGGAAGGAAATGACACTGATTTTGCTGGTTTTGCATCCAAGTTTTATCTTTATTTAGGTTAGGAAGGGTAGATCCTAGTAAGCAACCTGAAAAGAAGTTAACAGTATTTCCTAAAATAAGAAATAATTTCTCTTTTCTCTCAAGGTCATGGTGGTGAGAGGGCGGAAGTTGAAAGTGGATTATTTTGTAGGGAATTATCTCCATGTCTTTCATTGTTGTGATTGGAATTTATGGTGATTGGAATTTATCATATGTGATTTATGTGATTGAAATCTATCATATTATTCTTTTTCACCTAATAGCCTGAAAGCATGTAAACACATTTTATTTTATTGACATATGCTTGTGTATCTTTTTTTCCCATCTCGTAACTTGCTGCATCTTTCATATTTTTACAAACTAGTTGTCCAGCAAGCCAATTTCATAATAACTTCCAAAATATAGTTCAGCATGTTAGTTCCTTTCTGAAGAGATGAGTTATTTTTCATCTGCCATACATCTTAGGTGTACCTTTATGCAGCCATTTTAGGGGCTGCTTTTTCTTTCTATATCAGCTCCGTCTCTTTACATCTACATATTTCCTGTCTTCTGTCTTAAAGAAAGATGAAAAAAAATACATTCACACTTATTTTTCTTTTTCCTTTTTGTTCTTCTGGCAGGCTCAGCTAAAAGTTTAGCTTGAGGTCTTGTTATAGCTCAAACTTCTTACATGCTGAGCCTAATGTGCTGCAAAACTGATGAGGATTTCATGATCAGTTTTCCTCTTTTGTGTGGGTTTGCTGCAGTTTATGCTCTCCTGCAGCTGGTGCTACCAGTAAGTGACTGCTCAGTGAAAACAYGTTTGCAGGCAGCAAACCGATCAGGAAACAACCTCATGTGTGGTGGATTCAACTTTCATAAGTAGTTTTGCAGCCAGTGCACAAGTGGCAATATTCTCCCTCCGCCCTCTATTTGACAGCAATATGTCCTGCCTTGACTTTTTTTTCTTTAGATCCAGTGACTGTTGCAAGACTGTTAAATATTCTAGTATTGGTATGTACATAACGTACAAAGTGTGAACTGTGTTCTTCTCTGTAGCCATGCATATGGTTGCCTGTTTTTTCCAGTTGAAAGCTTTGAAGCTACCAGATATGCACTGAGATTCAACAGTGTTAAAGCTTCCCTTTCCTCTGGTATTCCACAGCCTGCTTAAACTGTCTTGTCTTGACTTCAGAGTACTGTGTGTTTGTTCTTGTGATAGTTCTGTATGTAACAGTATCTACTCACTGTTGCATTTCTTTAATGAATAAGGAGAAATACCTCTTTTTTAAACTTAGAATAATTTATAGCTTTTCTTGTTATTTGAATGTTATCTATACTAGAGTTAAATGGATGTTTCCTTACTTCAAAATCACATTTTGGGCTTGTATTCCTCTACCTATCTGAAACAAAATAAAACTTTGAGGAGTCCTTAATTTACTTAGGAGTTTGAACCAGCTGCCTAACTGTATTTGGGGCTACAATTACAGTATCAAAAATATTGGTTAGAACTCTGTTCTTCTGTGTTTTCTGAGTCAGGCACTGCTGTTCATTGTAGCTTGTTCAGGTTTTGCAGAAGGGTAATTAGAAGCAGCACCAGCAGAACTGAAACTAAAGAGGCATGTGTCTGCAAGGAGAGCGAGATGAGTAATGCAAATATTTGGCGTGTCTCTTAGCTCTGTTACAAATGTTCTAAACATCAGGAGATGTCTTTTTAAGTATTTTTCTTTTATTTTTTCTCAAGTTTAAAGTTAAATTTTGGGAGCACTGTGTTCAGGTCATTGTATATTGGAATGCTTGATTAGAAGTCCTTAGAAAACCCAAACTTTAGACTATAGGGATGCTTCAAAAAATTCTTATGGTCTCCATCTTCTCTGTTCATTCCTTATCTAGGCTGCTGTATATTAAAGTATCAGATATACAGTTCTTAGGGGCAATCTGAAGAGGAACCTAAGCATGGCCACATATGGCTGCTGGAACAGAGGGAGTGTGTTTAGAAGCAGAAAAACGTGTGGTGAAAGGTGCAAGTGGACAGTGTGTGTCCTTGCACAATGATCAGATATTACAGAGGCAAGTTCTTAATCCTGTTTTGTGTTGGAATACTGTTTCTTCATTCCTCGCATGAGAGGACACGGAGTAGAACAAAGGGATTACTAACTCAAAACTGGAAATTTGCATGTGGTGATGCTCCACTGCCTGCAAACTGAGAATTATGTGGGACAGCATGCTATAAATGCTATATTCTGGTTTACTTAATTTTATTCTGGTTAATAGCCATAAATGAAAAACATTTGGTTGTTCTGTGCTGTTCCTTGGGTAGTATCAGTACCTGCAAAATTTATTGTAATGTTTTCATTAAAACTATGAATCTTTACTTTCATGTTTCTGCAACTTCTCTTATCTATCTTTTTTGGTCCACAGACCTGTCCTTTATAGTTTTCACTTTCAGTCATACTCAGCATTCTCCTTCTTTACATAGGTTTCCTCTGATGGCTTTGTTACATTTTGTCTGAAATTGCTCCCCTACTTTAGAATGTTTGCCTGAAATTCTTGTGATCCTTTAACCTGTTGCATTCTTTTTGGCTCAAGTACCGATACACTATTTACCCATGCAGTCTGTTTCTTACTCTTCCCACTTAGTTTTTCTTCTTGACTGAACCCACCCAGTCACCATTTAGCAAAATCAAAGGGATATTTCTTATGTCTCACTGATTAGATTTCTCTTCTGTCTTTTTATCACAAGAATCATATTGCAATCCATCCATATTACAAATGGATTTCTACAATTCTTGCAGCAGCAACTTAATTGAGTGTAATAAATAAGTAACAGTACTGCAACCAACATTCTGGGTTTTTCTCCAGGTTAAGCTTGTAATAGTTCAAGGTATTTATTTTTGAAAATCTCTGAATTGAATGCAGATCATCTTTTCTATTCATCAGCTATGCTCAAATCTTTTTTTCCCCTACTGCTCTGCCTTTTTGACTTGTCAGCTGTTTTCTTCATATGGGCTAAAATAATGCAGAGAGTTAGTGAGAGYTGAGGCATGAGAAGCAAACATGCTTGTGAAAAGGTGGGCCTGGGGAGTTACTGGGGGTACAGAGGTGTTATATGTGGGGCAGATTAGCATTTCCAGCATGGTAATAGGTTTGTACGCTGGAAAACCTAGCCAAGCAGTAGTCCAAGTATGTCTGTGCTGAGGCATCTGGTGAAGGAATGATCTCCTGCAACATGTTTGAAGCTAATTGTCTGTGTGATAATGTGATTTGGCACATGGTTCTAAAGAGTGGGAGTGAATAGCTGGGTAGGGATGCAGGATAATAGCATAGACTGATTTCAGTGAACGAAGAGACTTTCCAATGGTGTTTTGGACCATTAGACTTTGGAATTAATGTTCAGTGGTTTGAAGCATTTGTTTTGAGTTATGACGGGTCATGAGATATTGGACCTTGAAACAATATCCGCCTACACTTTTCCCTAGTGTGAATTTTTGGCGACTAGTCCAGAACTTTGTAAAGTAACTCCTGGAACTTCAAGTAAGGGGATTTTTCAGTTACTGCCAAAATAGAAAGAAGCCTCAGTTATGTTTCGCTCAGCAATACTGACTGCTGTAAGTTGAGTTCTTCTGGATACAAAGGACGATGTAATGCACTCTCAGTCAAAGCTAGATATACTGTAATACTTACAGTACGAGCATTCTAGATAACACCAATGATTTTTCCTCAGTGTAACTGCAGTAATGCACTAGTTGTGTTACTTGTGCTGGTACCACCCAAGTACTAAGGACTGCATATATTCTTGATGTAAGTTGATGATATTGGTGTACCAGACATTAATTTTGGCACAGTCTAGTGCATATGTAGACTTGCCACAAGTGATTTCCTGTAGCTAGATGCTCTTTTGGAACTGTTAACACTGGGAACAGTCATCTTTTTGCTTTTAGGAAACATAGTAATACTGGGATTTAGCAGTTTATATGTTCTGAGTAACTGTGCAGATACTTTAGGCTTTTATGCAAGAAAGTAATAGCTGTAAAATCCCATAAGATAAAACAGGCTTAAAAAAATTCTGCTTTGAGTTTTGTTTTCAAGTTTACATTATGAGCTCTTAACACTTCAAAGGAACTGGATAATGTTCTTCCTTAACAGCTTCATGTAATTGAGCGTAAGGAAAGCTATAAAAGCTGTACTTTGCTGCAGTGCAAGAGAGAAAAATTTGGTAGTGTACAACTTGAGCATAGTTCAACTATTGAACATAGTTTAAGCTTTGCGTAAAAATTCTGTTAAAAGATACAACTTGAAATAAAACCCCTGTTAATCGATGAGGTTATTCTTGGCCAGCAGTCTGCACATAGCCTTCTGGCCAAGGTGCTAGCAAGGAATGCTGTATTCCCGAATGTTTTGGGGAGCGGAAGAGAGAGCAGGGCGCCGCACGCCTGTAAGGAGCCAAGCTGCTTGGTTGGAGCCGCTTGCTCCCCCCATCGAGGCCTGGCCAAGTGCCTTAGACAGGGCTCTGCCGGGCCACCTGCAGCTCATCAGAGCGGCCGTGCCGAGGGCAGCCAGCCAGTGCTTCCATGGCTTGGGCGCGCAGGGCTGCAGTGGGGGCAGAGGAGAGGAATTTGAGCTGGAGCCTGCGGAAAGGAGCGAGTAGGCAGGCAGGCATCTTCCCGGTAGGGTGTGTTCTTTTGTAACTGGGGAACTTTTTTTTTGCGGGGGATGAGGGGGAAGTGTGCAAGGAAAGAGCAGGATTTTTTCATCAAACCTGAAAAGTTTTGTTAAGGATGATTCAGTCTGGATGCTGCTGCAGCTCTGTGCTCTATGTCCAGCCRTGGACAGCAAGACTGACCACATATTCCCTCCTGGTAGGCACTAGCACTTGGATACAGGTGTCCAGCACATACAGGTATAAACACAGATTGAAACAGATAAGTGTGTCTGTCTGTGAGCACTCACATGAGCACAAACAGCACCAGTGGTCTCATACTGTACCCTTCTCTGCTGGTTCAGGATGAAGGTCTTGTAGTGGGGTAAAAACCACACAGACACATACCCACTCACCCTCCAATAAAAAAAAAAGGCAACAACAAAAAAGTGGATGTCTCCAGCAGCCGGCCTCAGGCACTCTCTGCCCAGTAGCAGCTGCTGGATCTTGGTCTTTCCAGTTGCTGGTACCTGGATATTCAAGCTTTTGATTTCACTTACTCTGACCTCTCCAGTCACTGATATTACAGAGTCCTCTGGCTCCAGTCGCTTGCACTCAGACCCCTCTATACACACACCTGGGCTCAGAATGAGAGAATCATCCAGGAAAATAGTTAGGCGTTGAATTTAATGAAAATAGAGGACGGGTGGTGCTGATCAGGCACCGGGCATGATCAGACAACTGTTCTGACCAACCTCTGTTGACAGGTGGCCAGCCTTTTTTATCTTCTTATCCCTCTATTTTTTCCCACGTTTATTTCTCCCTGAATCACCTCTTTCCTTGCCTTTGTTTCGTTCTATAAACATTCCGTAAGTATTGTACAATCCTAATTTCCCAGCGTTTTATAATCTGTGCCATACCATTGGACAGCAACCCCTCTCAGCCCAAAAGGTGTTCTAGTGTTGACATACCTGATCAGTTTATGTGTGGAAACTGGGTCTGAGGATGTCCTGGGAGGGACTGGAAAGGGTATCCTTTCCCTGGAGTGCTTAATTTTGGTTCTCACCTGCCCTTGTTTCTCTGTGCTCCCCTGGCTTGTGAAGATGAGCCTTTAGTGGGCTGATGGCTCCTGCGAAGGGCCTGGGAGGACCTGGGCAGGGTGTTGTGTGGCTGTCCCACCTGCATTGTTTCTCTGTGCTGTGTTGTGGACATGCAGACAAGCACCTAACTGGCAGGACAGGTAAAGGAGCTATTGCAAGGTTCCTCAGCTACTGCCTGTCCCTCTTATGGGTTCAGGAAAGCCTCGTAGCAACTGAAGCTCTGTATTTGCAATGAACAGGTTATCTCTGTTCTCACGCTTTTAGTTTTTGGAATTATTGTTTCAGAAAGGGAGATCAGGCATGCACAATGCTTAGAAAAATGTCCTGGTGAAGTCTTGTCACATACTMTAGAGAGTCTGTGTTTAGTGATAGAATTCTTGTACTCAATACTGGTGTAGATTATTCTCATGTTAGACCCGGGCTTGTGATTCTGCATCTTAGTCTAGAAGCCACTGATAAAACTCAAGCTTGTAAATAGAAGAGTTACCTTTTAAGGAGGTCAAATGTTACGGTTACAAAACCAGGCAATCTTTCACAGTCATTTCTTCTATGTGTATGTAAATTTGTTTTGGAAGAAAAGGGCAGTAAATCATGTCATGACAATATGAGAAGCATTCGTGAGAAGCATTCTTGATACACAGCTTAAAAGGTCAATTTAATTAATGTAGAACCAAATGAGGGTATTGATGCCAACAGTTCTAACAATCTGTAATAGATGATTTTGCTTTTTTTTGCAATACTTTTACTTTGGAGAAATTAATTTTGCCTTTGTCTAGAATTTATTTGAAAACAAAAATCTTAGTTATAGATATTATAGTGTTATTTACAAACTTTGGAATGAATGTTGATGCTGCTTCTAAGGAATGTAATGTCTCTTATTTTTAATGATTACACTTGCTGTCACAAAGAGGACTTCAGTATTCATCTGTAACTTTAGTTTATTGTGTCAGCTAATGGTTTTTAGTAATGAAAATTAATTTAGTATGTTTAAAACATTTTAATAAATCCAGAAGTCATACATGAGAATGGGTAAATGGTGCCTATGCAGAACATATTTTGTCATAGCAATTAAGATAAGTGCTGCTTGGCATGTGTTTATGTGACCTCTGGTTACTGAGGTGAGGGATTATGTGTAGAGATGTTCTGGCAGCTGCATGACAGGGTTATGGTCTTAAAGAGTGAAGAAAAAAAAAAGAGAGACATCTTTATCAAAAGAAAGACTTAGACTTAAACCTGTGAAATATCTTAGAGATTTTCTTAAAGTCTGTGGTTTGTAGGTGGTTCTCTGACCTTAATACAAAGAAGCAATAGTTGACACCACTTCCCTGAGTCATGAGTTGCCCTCCTGGCAGTTGAAATTAATATTGGCATTAATAAAGTGTCATGTGTATCTGCAGGCAGATGCATACTGTTGTCGTGTTGATTTTTATCTCCCTTTTGTTGGAATTAAGTTCTTCAGCAGCATGGTGCAATTGATAGAAGTTATCTTAACAGTGTATGTAGTATCAAGGAGTAAAACCTCACAGCACTTACTTTAATAATATAACTTGTTTTCTTGTCAGTCAAGACACCGTGGGATTTTGAGTTAGAACTTAAAGTAGGTTTAGAAGTGTTTTAGGTGTGAAGAACTGTCAGTTCCCTTGGAAGAATTACTAGCGTGCTGTATCTTTGTGTGTTCTGAATATAAAGTCAACTCCTGTGCATACTTGCAGAAATACTGAGACACATATTTGGGCAGCACAGCTAATTCTCAAGCTTTATATTTTCTTTCCTAATACAAGTGATCTTTGAGTAATTGGAAAAATGTAATTTTCAGAATATTCAAAGATACTTGCTGTTTATCAAGATGAATCAGCAGATGAGTATACCGAAATATAGTATGATAAGAAGAATCATCTGGAATTACCTCCAAGAACTCTAAGGGATTTTAAACTATAGCATTCTGTTGTATAAAGGTTTAAGAAATATCTAGTTGAGGGGAATATAATGCTAGTGTAATCTCTGTACCATCGTGGCTACTGTACGGGGTACAAAAGAGTTTCAGATTTATGTAGGAAACCTGTGAGTAAGTTGAGAGACAAAGGAAGCAGCCTGCTGCTTTAGCATCAGCCCAGTGAATCAGTTTCTTCTTGCTGTGGATTAAATATCTACTGGTGTCAGTATAAATTTGTCAGCTCCATCTTTTGCTTTTGCAAGGGTCAAATTACACAATTTCTGCCTCTCTTTGTGACTATCCAAGGTAGATAGTATGCTTTCTAGAGCATGGACTTCTTCAGTATTATGTAGAATGTAATTGTGTAGTGTGTACACACCAAAACACAGAAGACCAACTTGATATTTCAGGTAAAATTGCTTTTGTAAAGAGGATGTTATTTTTTCTCTGAATGGGAAGAGTGTGTGAAAAAAAATGGGTGTGATGGATATCTTCATTACATTTTTGATTTGGTAGAACAAATCTTTGATTACTTTAGTTAAGTACAATTAATATACCACAAGCTTCATGTAGTTTAGATCCTGTTACTTCCTGACTGTAGCATATAAACTACTAAGTTGTTACTTCTGAGCTTTTCCATATTTTTTCCCACATTCTTCCTGTTTTCTTCTGTGTGTGTGTGTTCCCACCTCAAGTTTGAATTCTGGTTTAAACCAAAAGGTCAAAGGAGCTGCTTGAGTGGTTCTCATTCCACTCCAGGGTCTGTTCCTGCTCTTCTTTGCCGTGAACTGTTTACTTTTAAGCTTTTCATTTAAAGAAGTATTCATTTTAAGAAGTTTTACTCACACTTGACAATATTTTGAAAAGTAGGGGAAAAAAAGAATGAGAAAGCTTTTTTTCAGTGAAGTGTTATGGAAAAGTGGCATGTTATTTAGTGTATCTATTTCCTGGATGGATTTTCAGTATTATCTTCTGTCCTTGTGGGAATTTAAGTTTTCCTTTTAAGGAATCCTTAAGATTCCTTTTCACAGAGTCACAGAAAATGGGTAAGGTTAGAAGGGACCACTGGATGTCATAGAGTCCAACTTCCGTGCTGAAGCAGTGTCCTCTGGAGCTTGTTGCTCAGGAATTCTCTTATCTGTAGATCTAAACTGTTGTAGAATAATGACATGGAGCCTCTTATTGGCTCGCTCCTCAAGAAAACTGTGACAGGTGCTGCTGGAGCATCTCAAGCTAAATACCTGCCTGACCAGAATATCTGTGAAATAAGGGTTATAGGTGGCGGTATCCATGTTAGGGGCTGCATTGACTTTCACTTGCCAGACTGATTATGCATGTCTGAGAGATTAAAAACGCAAAGAAACAAAAACCTTAACAATTTTTTTTTTCAGCTTAAAAAAAACCAACCAACCAAAAATATTTTAGTTCAGAAAATGCTTTGTTTCCTTAAAAATAAGTAGATCAATTTTGTTACCAAGAAACATTTACAACACTTGAGTTCTGTAGCTGTTATTAAAAACATCGATGGATAGGATTATCAAAGAGCATGTACTAATTTAGAGTTTGATTTCTGTTGCAGTTTCCAGAGTGTGGTTTCTTTGGCATGTATGACAAAATTCTCCTGTTCCGTCATGACCTGAACTCAGATAATATTTTGCAACGAATTACATCAGCAGAAGAGATCCATGAGGGAGATCTTGTTGAGGTTGTACTTTCTGGTAGGTATTATTGTAGCAGTGGAACAGCTCCTTATTCAGTAGATTAAAAACAAATAGGACTTACGAAGCATTATTTTCATGTCTGCCTTGAGCTCTTTGACTTAAGTCTCATATACTTTGAGGCAGAGGTTTCCAAGAAAATCCGAGTGACATTGGTACTTCAGTACTCAGTTTTGTTGTTTTTTCATTGTTCTGATTTAATCTTGTTCAAGTTTATTATTATAAATAAATCTGAATTAACAAATGGAAATTTATAAGTATAATAATATAAGTTTTTCATTTTTATAATTGTTTAAGATGAAATCCAGGTAGGATTCAGAATTTGTTCTTCCAGCTGTCATGGGTTTTCTTTTGCTTAGATCTGTCTTTTTGTTTTGTAGCTTTTGCTATTGATGGCTTACGCTGCCATACGACTATACAAATGTAGTTGCTGAATCATTCCTATAAGAACAGACTCTTAGGGGTTATTGTAGTTCTTAAAAACAGTTTCTTTAAACAATAAAGTCCTTAGACTGGTGGTTATTAACCAGTAATGAGGACAAAAGAAGCCCAGCCCAAATTCTCATTGTATGTGTTTAATCAATACTCCGTCAAATTCAATCAAAAGTCAGCTGTAGTTAAAGTATAAATAAAAGCTGGACTAGTTTTGAGCAGTTTTTCACGACTTGGAGGATAAAGTGCCAAACTGAGGTTACATTTTAGAAAGAGAGACCTCTTGACTGTCATGGGCTTAGATTTGTAAAGTTGATCAATAAAGTATGAATTTGAGAGCTGTACAGCTGAGTCCTTGGCTGCATTTCAGGGCATGTCTAGGATGTTCAGTAATTGATCTTCTTAGTTTGAGCTTTTCATTGCTTCTGGTTAATAGCATGTTTGAAAACTTTGTTGTGTATCTCTTGGCAATTTCTGACAATTTCCTTATAGACAGACAGACCACCAGAAACTGAGGCATTTTGAAGACATGTAAATCTCTTTCAGTAGGTTTTTAAAAGTAAGAATCTGAATAGGAAGTGTTTGTACATATTCGATCAAAGAATAGTAGCCATCAGGGCAAGGTAATATTGGTGTAAAATACCTTGTTTGGTTTTTTTTTCCCTCCAAAGAAACGGGACAAAAATAATTTAAATATATCTATGCTTGGAAAAGAATATTCCAGTGTTCTGTGGAAACTTTATCCACAGTACTGTTTAAACACACCGAGAGTTTAATCTAATAAGCTTTTACTGAAAAAGTCCTCTAGAAGATAAAAATCTGACTGGTAGAACTGTGTTTTCTTTGAAAATTTTGTAGGTTGCAAAACAGCTTGAAAATTAAGTTGCTCTTTCAAATGTTTACTGTTGCTTTTAGCAAAGCTTATTGTACCTGCCCTCAACTTAGTGAGGTTTTCAACAGTGTGATTCATACTGTTGATTAGTTGTGGCCATTAGCCTACAGAGTCAAATGGATTTTTTTCCTCAATAAAAATGTTTACTGAATACTATGTAGTCTTTTAAATTCGTATTTAAATGGTGTACAGTAAAATGCTGATTTCTAAACCGCTCGTTTGCATTCTTTGAATTAGCCATTTTTAAAACAACATGTTCTTTCCATAAATCCTTGTTGATCCTGTGGCAAGAATCATAACTTACTGCAATTTTTTAAAAGCTTTGGCTACAGTTGAAGATTTCCAGATTCGTCCTCACGCACTTTATGTGCATTCCTACAAGGCTCCTACTTTTTGTGACTACTGCGGAGAGATGCTTTGGGGTTTGGTACGACAAGGATTAAAATGTGAAGGTAGGTATATGATATTTAGTGTTTGTGTGTGTGTATATCTATATAAGATGAGGAAGAAGAAATTGTATCGTGTTTGGTATGTTAGCAAGTGATAAATGTTGTATTTCATAGTTGGAAGGGTTTGTGCTTTGGAAAACGCGAGTTCTGATCTTGGCATTAATGCAAATCCTGTGTGGCCTTGGGCAAATGACTTAAGTGCTGTTGTTTCCCACTTTGAAAAAAATAGCTAGCTTACAACCTTGTGTTCTTTGCACAAGGAGCACATACTTTGGAGAGACTCCCAAAGGGGAATCCCTTTCCTTGTGGCTTTCATCCAGCTGGCTGTGGAACACTCTGCAGCCTGCTGTCAGGTATTGACGCTGCCTTCTCACTAAATTCTTCTTTGCTCTTATTCTCCAGAGTGAGGGAGTGATGAAAGCCTCCTGGTGGTGGGAGATCAGCTGCTTCTGAGTCTTAGACATTGTTACTAGAACTGGGCTTACTGGAGACCCATATTTTAATAAGTAGTGCAGAAAAAGCTGTTTCTGTGAATCACATCAAGAACACTAAAATAGGAGAATTTAACACAAGTCTATTTCTGCCTTTGCCGTTTTCCTGTGTCATCTTTTTCAAACTACTTTATCAAAATATTAGTACTGGTTTTGTTACTTTGAATGTTGGGAGGTTTTCTGAATAAAAAAACTACTCTTCCAGGTTGTGGGTTAAACTACCATAAGCGATGTGCCTTCAAGATTCCAAACAACTGCAGTGGAGTGAGAAAGAGGCGTCTGTCTAACGTGTCTTTACCAGGAGCAGGGCTTTCAGTTCCAAGACCAGCACAAGCTGAACACACATCCTCTGCCTCTGAAGAAGTATGTAATGTGAAAGGAGAAACAATTTCTGTTTTTAAATTCTCTAACCTCTGGGGAACTAGATAGTGTTTTAAGTGGCTCGTCATGAGTATGTGGCAGTTGAGCTTAACCATTGTGATTGTTTTTAGTTAATTTTAAAATCTGATATTCTGAGACTGTGACACTWACTGCTTATTTTTACTGTGAGAGATGAAACAGGAAATAAGTTTTATGTATAATTTTGTTATTAGCCTTTTGCTCATGGTTATATGAACTCTTGAGAACGTTGGCTTCTTTGGCTCTTGAGAGCTTTGGGAATGATAAAACATCTTGCCTTCTTTGTAATACAGGTTCATTCTGTAATTATTGTATAAGTATAGAATAGTTACTTGGCCAAAGCAGTAGAAATTTTAAGCTTTTATGCTGGGGGAGATGGTTCCTGATACACTGTTGAGCTTTTCACAGAGTTAATCTAAAAATCCCAAGCCCTGTGAAGGAGGGTGTAGGGGATGAAGGGCTTACAGTAAAAACAGACATCCATAGCAGTTCCTTGTTATACTGGCTATGATGATTGCTGAGAGGTTGTCAATTTTACTTATATAACAAAGATCAGTTATATCCCAACTATATTGGGATCATAGGACAGGCAGTGTTTAGATCAATTTATTTGATTGTGCCTTGCTTTTCTTTACTTACCTATTATTTTACACTATCACCATTTTTACCACAGTTTAAAATACAAATTGTATAGTCTAGTTCAAGAACATAATTTTTTTTGCTAGAAGCTATAAAAGCCTAGTCTTGAGTAATGAAAAATATTTATTTTTATGTTTATAATTACTGGTAAGGTTTATTCAGTGAACGTAGAATTGTAACTATTTACCACAGAATTTAACTTTATGGTTTCTACATGCATCCTTAGTATGTTTTTGATACCTTTTCTTTGTAGGTACTCAGTGCCTTTTCTGTTTTATTTGCTAAAGTTTTCTTTTAATGTCATTTCAAAGATTTTTTTTTTGGAGGAGGTTAATTTTTAAAACAATTTTTGAATTTTCTAAATATTTTTGCCTAACTTAGTAGGCTATCCAGGCATGCCACACTTGGCTTTTAAAAACTGATAGCTTGAGGTAGTGATTGGAATTTGGTTTGCCTACGTCCAGTGTTTTCTGTTTTATCCTCTATATGGAGATCTGTATGTGCTGTCTGTGAACCTTGTCAGGTTGCTTAAAAAATAAAAAAAAGCCRTGAGTGAAATTTTAGCATTTTATGTTCTGTGGAAATAAAGGTTCATACATACTTTTCTGCTCTCTCTGTGGCTTTTCCATCTGGAGTTTTCATGGTTTTGTTTTACAATACCAGAATGTCCTCTTAAAGCTTCCTGGCCAGGTTGCTTTCTTATCTGGTCACTTTCTGAGCCCCTTAGAGCCCCACTGACTTTTTTCCCTCCACCAGCACCCCCAAGTCCTTCTGAGCAGGGCTGCTCTGGATCTGTTCATCCCTAGCCTGTGTTGATACCAGGGAATGCCCTGACCCAGGTGCAGCACCTTGCACTTGCTCTTGTTAAACCACATGAGTTTCACATGAACCCACTTCTTGACCTTCTCCAGGTTCCTCTGGATGACATCCTGTCCCTCTGGTGTGTCAGCTGCACCACTCAGCTTGGTGACATCCACAGACTTGCTGAGGGTGCCCTTGCTCCCACTGTCTGTCATTGGAGAAGACATTTAATAGCATCAGTCCCAGTATGAACCCCTGAGGGACACCACTTGTCAGTGATGTCTGTTGGGACACTGAGCCGTTGACCACTACCCTCTGGATGTGACCATCCAATCAATTCCTTATCCACCTGAAAGTCCACCCATTGAATCCATCTCTCCACTTAAGAGTGAAGGATGTTATGGGGGACCATGTCAAAGGCTTTACGGAAGTCCAGATAAATGACATCTGTAGCCCTTTCCTTGTCCACTGATGGACTCATTCCATCATAGAAGGCTGCTGGCTGTCCTGAATCACCTTCCTCTTCTTCACGTGCTTTAACATAGCTTCTGGTASGATCTGCTCCATGATCTTCCCAGGCACAGAGGGGAGGCTGACAGGTCACTAGTTCCCAGGGTCATCCATTCAATGCTTTTTAAAAATGGGTCCAGTGTTTTTGCAGTCACCTGGTACTTCACCTGACTGCTGTGACTTTTCAAAGCAGTCATGGCTGTAGAACTGTTTTGGTGCAAATGATGTATTCCTTCTTTATTCCAGCGTTGCTGCCCAGAACCTAGTAAGAGGATTCCCTCCTGGAGTGGCCGCCCCATCTGGATGGAAAAGATGGTGCTCTGCAGAGTGAAGGTCCCACACACCTTTGCTGTTCACTCTTACACTCGTCCCACCATCTGCCAGTATTGCAAACGGCTGCTTAAGGGCCTTTTTCGCCAAGGAATGCAGTGTAAAGGTAAACATTTAATTTTCTGCTGTAGCAGTAAATTTCAGTAAAGGTGTTGTATTTAAAACTGATTTCAACTTAGGTGGCTGTATACTGCAAAATAGGGCAGTGTAATTTTTGAAAAATTGTATAATTTGGAGAAGATCACAGCAGCCCTCATTTTCATTGTAGTAGACTATGTGTTGTACATTTTTCTGAAAAATAAGATATAGTCATGTAGATTGAGAACACTTTAATTCTAGAAGGATAATTATGAATTAGTAAAAATGGGAAATGCTTCCTTTTGTTCACTGTCTGTATTCTAGACTCATCACTAAAGACTCTGTGAGTTTTCATTGTATTATTCTAGTACAGGATGCTGGTTATTACCTTTTGGAAAAATTTTATACAGGTAGGTGCTTGTCTTGAACTTGCATGGTTTTTATGTAGCCTATGTTAACATGCATGGCTTCAGTTCTCAGACTCTTCCATGTGGTTCCTAGGGCATAACTATTGTGATATCCATCTGGCTCTTTATTGCTGGTTAGTGCAGATCTGTCAGCTTTGTTGCAGGAAACAAAAGTCTAGTGATGTACCATAAATATTAATATGGAAAGGAGTTTCCGTTTCTCTCATGTGAGTTTGTCAAACGTGAGTAGCAAAGGTCAGCATTTTGAGAGAGGTTGCTTAATACATTTTCAATTTGCTTTATTAGAGGAGAGAAAAAATTGTAAACTTACAGCTGTGTTAACTTGCTTTTGACTAAAAATACTGCTGTCTCGTGTAAGTAAGGAAGTAGTTTTATCTTTCATTTCTGTTGTTATTTGCAGTCTTTGTAGTCTGTTTGAAGTCTGCATCCTGAACTGGTTTTGATATTTTTTCCAGTCAGTGTGTCTCTTGGATACACATAATACAAAAATAATGAAGCATGAAAAAGAAGCCTTGCGGTTTTAACATATAGATGCTGCTGACCATATACAACTGCTGTGACTGTATCCAGCTGAACAAGTGGGGCTACCATAGCAGTTTCAGGGAACTGAATGACACTGGATGAAAATATTATTGTATGCRTTTTGTAAGCATTTATGTATGGCAAACAATCCTAGAGAAATGCTATGTATATGTACAGGACAGAAATAAGTGTCTTAATAGGCCTCTATTTATGCAGTATGATCCTACACTTATTTTTAAGATATCAGGAAGTGATATCAGACAGTTCAAATATTTTCATACTGCCTTCTCCTACAGACTCTTAAGGTTTCCCAGTGACTTCCTCGTGCGCATTCCCAAAGCTTGGGGTCTTTTAGCAGTTTTTGAGTACCCATAAAAGCCCTGGATTTCTTGATTTAATTCAGGTTGCTGTTTGGGCTCTGAGGATGATCTTTGAGATGCTAAGGTTGTATTTGTGGTAATAAATTAAATGTGCCCAGAAACATTCCTGGACACTGAGGTCAACTGGGACAGGATGACCCGTGCTTGTGAACGAGTTTTCTTAGCATCCCAGCCTGGGTGGCCCTATGCTGACTGCCTGTTTGGAGCAATTTCCTAGGATGCTCTGGTTTATGAGCTAGACCTTGGAACTGTTTGGGATTGTGCTAATGCTGTGGGCCAAAAGCATGCTAGGGGTTGTTTGYAACTATTTATTGGACTAGAGAATTGCATTGCCATATCCAAGAATGTTTCTGAATGTAATTTAATTTATTAGAGTAGACTCAGTCTTGTAGTTTCCTGACAGGATTTGAAATGTCTCTGTTTCTTCCTCCTTTAAAGTAGTGAAGTAATTGTATTCCATAATATGGACTGAAGCCACGGCTGTAAAAAAGACAGTTCGTGGGTCTGTCTCCTAGGATGCATCCTCTTAGGCACTCAAAAGCTGAGCAGTATTGTATTCTGCTCCAGAGTCTGGCTCCTTTGCTGCTAAAAATGGAGAGAGAATGATTTTTCTCTTGTCTGGGCTTAAAAGGAAAACACATTGAGCTTGCTTTGGATAACAAGAAGAGGCTAAATTATCAATATGAAAACAGTTGTGGGGGCAGTAGGGAGTTTTGAAATTTGTGGTGTTGATAGAGTTGAAAATCACAGAGATGCTACTAATAAAGGAAATTCCTGTTAATACCAGTAATGTTGTATGGTGGGCTTTGTTCAGTAGGCTGCATCTGATACCTCGGCTACAGAAATGGCACACATCCTGGTTAGATTCCATCTCCATGTCAGGCCAAATCTGGACATAATGTTATTCTGTCTGCCCTGTGTCAGCAAGCAGAAATGGAGCTTCAGTAATCAGCCATATCTGGAACCTGAATGATAGGGGAACTGGACTTTGGGATTTACTGCAGAACATGCTTGCTCTGATGTAGGTGTGTGATCTTAGAGGCCTCTGATGTCTGCAAGTCTTAGTTGGCAGGTGGGGAAAAATGTTAGAGATGAGACATTTAAATCGTATAGCAATGGAAAAAAAAGATGTGGAAAAAATGAAAGAATAGGAAAAATTACATCATGATGGAAAAAATAGCTACAGAGAAAGCTAGAGAAGTAGCAAACCATTTTGTACTGGAAGGGAAATTACTGACATAATAAATAGTGGTGGGACAAATCAACATGTGACATCAGGACAAGATTGTTAATTTCCTCCTGGAGGTGACCTCATTGGTGCTGTCTTCAGTTACATGCAAATGTGTGAATCTGAACTGAAGTTTGTGTTGGAAGTAGTGAATGATAGAATGTTACTGTCTGAGTGAGGTTCTGGTATCATGGGCTTATTTATCTGCTCTTTTAGATTGCAGATTCAACTGTCACAAACGCTGTGCGCCTAAAGTACCTCGAGACTGTCTTGGAGAGGTGATTTTCAATGGAGGTGAGATGAGAAACATGCTTTCAAATACTGAGAGACTTATTGAGGCTGAACAAGATGCATTAGTATTTGGTTCCTTCCTCTTTGAATATTTGACACTTTTTTATTTATCTTGCCGGTTTTTTCACATGAGGTCGGTGAAAATGAAAATGATTCACTGTAAAACTTACACTCTGGTGACTTAAATTTTACTTAATCAGTCTTGGCAAGTTCAGTATGCTTTGCTTGAGATTGCTCAATGGAAATAAAAAGCCATCCCAATGTACAAAATTTAAACATCTGTTGTGATCAGTCTGCTCATTGTTCACCATGAAATATTTACTTTAAAATGTTAATATCTGAAGACAAGTACAATTTTTTATGAATTTCTCATATCCATGATTTTTAGTGGCCAGAATTAGCCCAGATGTTTATGAGATAAAAGAAAAGGAAAAAAAAAAACCCAAGCCAAACCAAAACAAAGAACCCCACTCTAGTTCTTGGAAACCTCAATGAAGTAGGACTATTTTCTGAATAGACCTTACAAGATTGGAARAGGAATGTGGGGAAGAGTTTGTGGAAGAATGTTTGGAGTCTTTTTGTAAATTTTAGACCAGTGTTAAACTGATGGAATATGGAATAGACGAGCAGATAGGGATTAAAAACTGATTGAATGGGTGGGTCTAGGGAGTGGTTATCAGTGGCATATAACTTGTGGTGTACCCCTGGGGCCAACAATGGGTCCGGTCCTGTTCAGCATCTTCATTAATGATCTTGATGGGGCAGAGTGTACCCCTCAGCAGGTTTGCAGATGACTGGGAGGAGTGGCTGATATGACAGAGGGTTTGTGCTGCCATCCAGAGGGATCTTAACAGGATGTAGAAATGCAGTTGAGGGTTGTTGGACCAGGTAGCCTTCAGAAATCTGCTCCAACTTCAGCCGTTCTGTGATCGTGTTGCCTTGATCCTTGTCACACGTATTTTTTAGTGAAATAAAATTGGTGACATGCAGCAGATCACATCAAACTGTACAACTTGATTCAGAGGCTTGGGCAACAACTGTGCTAGCCAGTGGGTCTGTTACCGTTGCACAATGTATCCCATCCATTTATGCCTGCCTTCTCCAGCTCCCACGCTCTTGCCTGGGATCTTGAGCTTGGTGGCTGCAAACAGCAATGTGCAATGTTGCTGGTTTTACCACCCTTGTGATGCTAAGGTGCTAAAAGCCACAAAGTTTGGGAACTACGGTTTCGTATAATTCTTCTGTGGATGTAAGGAGCAGTTTGTTTTTTGTTCTTTCTCCCACTCTTAATTGAGCTCACCTCAGGTGAAAAAACAAACAAAAAAACAACCAAAAAAAGACTACAGATGAAGGTATTTTTATGTCTTAATTCTTAGTTCTCCATAGTGTCAGTTATACAGCTTTTGAAAACGCTAAACTTCTGTCAGCAGAAAATCAGATATGAATAAGATGGGTTCTGCTTTTCTTTTTGTGCAATATCACAGCCTCTCCTTTCTCTCTTACTTTTCTTATTATGGACTACAAGGGTAGCAAGAGCAGAGTTGGGTTTCTGGTAATGGAGAATTTAATTCGCACAGGAAATTCTCTGGGTCATCTCTAGCCATCAGAAGGTTACTTTGTCCTGATTACTTGTGGAACAGAATTACTTAATGAGATTTAGGTTTAGACTTTTAAGCTTTTCACTCTGTTTCTTCCAGTGTGGTTCTTGTTTTAGTTGGGTCTCTCTTGCCTTGGCATTTAGCAGAACCAAATTGATAATGTTCAATAGCACACTATGCATCTTATAGCAAAAATGTGAAGATTTTGTGTATCGTGATTGTACTTTTATGTTTACTTGTATAAATGTGAACTGAAAAAAAAAAAGGTAGCTTTTGGGGGATTTAATTTTTTCTTCAGTTGTGTGTTTGAAATAATGTCTAACTTATGTTGTTTCCAGAACCTGCTAGCCCAGGCCAGGACTTGGATATGCCAATGGAAGTCGATAGCAGTGAAATGAATAGTGACGGTAGTCGAGTTCTAGATGATGCTGAAGAGCCCTCTCCTCCAGAGGACAAAATCTTCTTTATGGATCCATCTGACCTTGATGCAGACAAAGATGAAGAAGCTGTCAAAACAATCAGGTAAGTCATAAGATGGATTTCTTTGCTTTGGATGTACTTTGCTCAATATTGTGAGCAAAACATTTTCAATTAGTCCAGTTTTCCTGCTGAAAGTGTATTTTTCATTTCTGTATGTTTTTTTTTTTTTTAACTTGAAAATACTTTGTAAAGCTCTGTCTCTAGAAAATCCAAAACATAAATAGATTAAAGGAATATAGTCTCTTCTAATTGAAAAAGTGTTATGCTGTGACAGTTATTGAAGAAATAAAACCAGATTATCAAAGCAAGATAAAACTTGTGGATTAACAAGGCTAATACGTGGTTAAGATCTCTGTGTCTTGAGCCTAATTTAATTACTGTTATATATGTGTGGATTTAAAAGGCATTAGTTGAGATATTTTAATATTGGCATCAGAGTCTGTGTGCATTTGAAGCAATAGTTTGCTTTATTTGTCTTGAACATTAGTTTTCTGAAGTCTTCTATCCAGCAACTCTTAACATAGTTCCTTAAATCAAATTTGGTCTTTTTATTTTCTGTATTATTCTGAGTAGTGTAATCCTGATTTTCTTAGTCATTCCTAGTAACATAAGTGCAGTTGTGTTTGGTCAAGCTAAAGGTCACTGTAGCTCAGGGCTTAATAGCAAATTTGTGGGGGAGACCATATAATGATACCTCCTAACTTTCAGTGATTTATAGCTCAAGGATTTCCTGAGTTGAAAGTAACATCTCTGTCTAAGTAGGATTTTTCCATCTATTTCTAATTATATTTGAAGCAATTCAATTTTTTTGCATGTACAGTATCCTGCAGCCAATTCTGTAGTGTAACTGTGTGCCACATTAAAGCATCCTTACATTTTGGTTTTGAAACTACGTCATGATTTTGTGCGTTTACAAATGTTTCTGTTAGTGCCACGTGTAGAAGCACTGCTGTTAGGCAGGCAACTCAGTGGTTGGCTTCATCTTCAGTGCTGTAAAAACCTGTACATTTAATTAGTGACTCTCACAGAATATTAGAGATTGTCAAATCCTTGTCTGCAGGACAGTTAATATTACTGAGCATTGATAGAATTTTCTAATGCAGTTTTGATTTAACACATCCCTATTTATGCTTAGATAAGGGACCTTCATTAGTGACAATATTAAGAAGCAGCATAATCAACTTACATAGACAAGAGGAAATAATAGTTATGCTGATGTTAATTATATTTTTATGGTGTAAAATAGCATAAAAGACAGCAGTCTCGGCAAATTGCTTTGAGAGAGGATGATTTCTGTGGGTGTCCTCACTCTGTTCGTTAGAGKACTTTAATACTTGCCCTAGGAGAGCTAGTGGCTACCTTATCGATTTCATCCATAAACTAAATGTGTATGGGAAGAGAAGGTGTCTGTTCCTGAAAATTACAGACTAAATGTATAAAACAGGTATAATTGCAATACTGTTGTATTGCACCTTGTTAAATATTAAACTGTTGTATCTTCTTTTTAGTCCTTCAACAAGCAATAATATTCCTCTCATGCGAGTTGTGCAGTCAATCAAACACACAAAGAGGAAGAGCAGTACAATGGTGAAAGAAGGATGGATGGTCCACTATACCAGTAGAGACAACCTGGTCAGTTACTTTAGTTTCTTCCTACATTAGGTTATTTCTCTAAACTAGTGTATTTTATTTCTGATTTAGATACTCTGATTTACAGTATTATTTGACAGAACTTAGCTATGATGTTCATTATAAAGAAATCTGGTTCAAGGGAGAAAATGTAATTTTTTCAAAATTCTTCATGAGGTGATTAAACAGTCCTTTTTTTTCTCCCCTATAAGAAGGAAAAGCATTTCCAAGTTGTCTCAAGTGAATTGCATGTCTAGTATTTCAGCTTTCCTGGGATGATAACTTGGAATAATTTGCTTATGTCTTCTTTCTCTTTAGCAGTTGGACTAAATACTTGTGTCTTTCTTTTATTCTACTACATGAAAAGGTGGAAATCACTATAAAATGATGAGTACTGAAATGGTTGACAGTATTATTGTAATGATCTAGGTGTTTATAAATAGCTATCTGTAGGTATGGGAGCCCTTAATTCCTCTAGCAATTCACTCTATCTAAGAGTTGTAGCTTGACTGTATGTCCTTGGGTATGCAAGCATCCTCCAAAAAGACTGTGTTGTTTGTTGCTGGTGCTACCAATAATGATCTCTTAATTCAGCCATTTTAGGCAAGCTACTTGGTTTTGTGTATTGAGGAGGAGGACAAGTAAAAATAACAGGCTTCCTTAGTATTGTCTGATGGGAGGAAGTGAATCCTCTTGTTTTTTGGTAGATGAATGAAAAGGATGAAGTCAAGAAGTTCCTAGATCTCATGGAGAACATTATGTATGTCACATTGAGGCTGTTCATGAAAGGCATCATAAATGCGTTTGTATTCTTTATCTCTGTGGCATCTGATTGAAAGAGAATTAAGGAATTTAGAGAAGCAAAGTTATTTAAGTTCTACTGAAATCAAGTTGAGGGGTGATAATAGTCAGCTGCTGTAATATTTTCACTTTTTGTGATTGTCAACTAAACTGACCTCTGTAAGTGGTCTTTCAGAAACTACCCTAAAAACATTTATTTAAGGTACAGTTTTCTAATACCTAGAGGTATTTATCACAATCTGAAATAAGTATCYAGCATATTTTAGATGAGGTTACAGCCAAGACTACATAAAAGTCACAATTATCATCAGCTGGCTCTGGAAGAACTAAGGCCAGGTAGCAGACAGAGGTGGATAGTTGTAGCAGAACTGTTCAGGGCAGACCTGGTATTCAGCTCTCATTTAAACTTTCGCTACAACCAGTATGTTTTTCTGTGGACTTTTTTTGAATCTCCCCTTAGAATAGTGATCAGATGATACACCTTAGAGCTTAGTTGGATTTTCTTCAGCTGTCAGTCTGGCTGCTACCTCAATGACATCAACTGAAAAAGGCTATTCAAATGAAGTGGTCTGACCCAAAGGAAGGTACCTTCAGCCAAACAAGATCTCACAGTGCTTCCTAATGGGCGGAGACTTCCGTGTTGGGCATTACAACATCGGCTATTTCCCTTGACCACTCCGTTCGCAGCAATGTCAGACTGTTTCCTATTCCTATAACAACTGGGCTTTCTATCAGTTCCAAACAGGTTCATTTTAACAGCAGGATCTATGTGCTTCTTGTGCTCCCTGGATAACAAGTTATTTCACCCTTTATAACAAGAAGTTTCTGTATCATCATCTCTGCTCTTTTTCTGACCCTTACTTATCCCATCCTTTCTTTGAGTATGGTATGGGGCAGATTTTGAATCCCTAAGTAACTTACCAACTTGTTCCTTAATTCCCCTCCCCCAAAGTCTTTCCTGATTCATGATTTAATAAAGAGCATATATGTCCAAAGGACATTGTTTACCCTTATGCTTTCACCCTTTGTCCTTTTAATTGAATCCATTCATGACCTAGCTTTCTTTGTCTAACTCCTATAGGTAGTCTTCATGACTGAAGTGATTTAAGCTCTGCTTCAATATGACAAAAAATAAAAGCTTTGCTTTTAATTTGACAAAGTTTATATAAATATAATAATATTTCAAACCTTGTCATCCTAAGTCAGAGTTAAGGGTCTTGGATTTTTGTCACAGGAAAATGCAAGTGGGTTTCTAACTATATGAGCATGGTGCAAGCAAAGTATGTTAGATTCATACAGCCATATTAGCTTTCTAAAAGCTTCTCTGTTTTGAGGAATATTCTTTCACTTAAAGTGCAAAACAGTAATGTGCAACAGTTTATTCATGTTACTTTTTGGCAAAGAAGATTTCTTTGTTGGTGAAGACTTCCAGCAAATGCCTATTTAGTCTATCTTGATATTTTTTTTTTTCCTCCCAAGGTATTTTTTCCATTGGAATCTCATAATGTGTCTGCTTTGCGACTGTGTGCTTTTGACCACCTAGATTCTGTACTGACAAAAGTATTAAGAACTTGTTAGGCTTGCTCAGTGCTTGAACCCTTGTGATGTTGGTATGAGGGCACAGAGGGAGAAAGCATGACTCCCACAGTTGTTACTAAATTAAAATAATTCAGATTTTGTGAACACATGCACCTGGACTAAAACCTATATAGTAACTGTTTTTTCCTGTATGAGGTAACTCCTGTTGTCACTGCTATTACTGTAAGGTAAGTGGTATTTTTGCTGGTTTGTGGAAATAATTTTTGAGCTGCTTTTTCTATTAAAAAAAAGTCTTTATTCCCCAACTTTTCTTTTTTCATTTCTGTAGTCTAAGATTCAACTGTAGATTAATATTAATTGATTATCATAGTAATTTAAAGCATTTCTTATTTAAATAATGAGATAGCAAAAGTCATATCAGTGATTTATTCCTTATGTAATTGTACTGTGCATTTTGTAGAGAAAAAGACATTACTGGAGACTGGACAGCAAATGCCTCACACTATTTCAAAATGAGTCTGGAACAAAATATTACAAGGTAATTTATGATGAGCAATAATTATTCACCTGATTTACTCAGTGCTTTATAGATCTGAAATCTATTTTGAGCAGTTTATCTCCCTTTCCCCATCTCTTTTTTAATCAAAACTGTGAGCAGGTTAATTGTTGCCCAAAGCTTGTAAGTGAGAAGGACCAAGACTGACTCTGAGAAGTTCCTTGCAGCTCCTGCTCTAATTCCATTGAGTATATCTCTCCTTACCTTTTGCATGTACTGTTCTCCTGAATTACCTGGTATATTAAGCTTTCCTCACAATTACCAGAGAATTTCTTTGGCCACCAGTCAACTGAAGGCTTGGATTTTCGTGTTCTCTGAATAGTGACTGAAAGTTTGCATGCTTATGTGTTTTATTTCAAGGTTCCTGAAATTAAATTACTTCCTACTGTACAACTGAAAGTTGCAAGCAAGATTTAGAGGAAAATTTACTGGCCTGATGTTTATATAAATGAAGCTTAGTGTATTGTTAATGTAGTATTGTGTTCGGTGGTGGAATATTCACAAAATGAATTTGAATGTATAAACAGGACTTTTCCCTTTCTTGTCTTATACCTTTAGGTGGGGGTCCAAATCTTGCAGCTTCTTCCTTTGTAACATCTCTAAGATCAAGCCTTTTCTCTGTACACCCAGCTAAACTTGCCCAGATCCTTTTCATCCCTATCTTGACCAATGCAGTCTCTTCTCAGACTTCTCTGATACTTGTATTGCCCTGTGCATTCAAAAAACAGCTGGTAAAATATGTTCCTTGCTTGTTGCTCCGTTATGTCACTGCTTTTAGTCCTTTGACTTGCCCCTTTGCATCCCTTGTTTTAACTGCTTAGATCTGATTGTTTGTCTTTGCTGTTAGAGTCGTTCACAGTTTTTGACTTTACATTTATTTGCTCTTCATCTTAATCAGCTGCTGTCTCTTATCCCTCTAATGCCAGCTTGGTGTTCACCTGCTTGTTCACTAGTCTTGAAAGTGACATGCACCTGCACACCTTCCCATGGATGTGAAATGTCCTCCTCCAGCTAGTGTGAATTGGAAACCATTTCTTCCTTCAGATCTGTTCTGTAGTACTCTTGTACCATGGTCATAAACTGACCAGGTAGAGGAGTCAGTATTAATTGCTAATATCTGTATGAAAGATAGTCTATACCCAAAACAATTCAGATGCACAAAGCAGTGCTTATTGACTAGCTTATATAACTACATCCTCTTCTTAATGTTATCATTTCACTTTTTTCCCCTGTCATGCTCTTCTCTACCTAAGCTGTATAAACTGCAAGGGGAAAATGGTCATTCTCTAGTTGTGCATCGTTTATACATGCAATGGGGATGTGTCTCATGATGAATATAAATGTAGTTTGAGTAGAAAATAGTAGTTGTATAGAGAGAACTGTGGCGAGCCTGAAAGTCTCTCTAGGCCTGTATATAGGAATTCAGAGAACTGTGGGTGGGCAGTGGTCATGCACGGTTTACATTAGTTACGAAGCTTGGTGTTTTGGTTTTGGTTTTTTTTTGATATATTTGATTTGATTTCTTTGCAATGCTTCGAGTTTTGAGTGTTAGTATATTTTAATATTATGTGCGTTTTCATTTTTTAATCTCAAATATCTTTCTTCAGGAGATTCCACTTTCAGAAATTCTCCAGGTGACTCAGCCTCGAGATTTTTCAAACGTGGTGCAGGGCAGCAACCCCTACTGTTTTGAGATCATCACTGACACGATGGTGTACTTTGTTGGCGAGAACAATGGCAGCAGTCATCACAGTCCGGTTCTCGCTGCCTCCGGAGTTGGACTTGACGTAGCTCAGGGCTGGGAGAAAGCCATTCGCCAGGCCTTGATGCCAGTCACTCCTCAAGCTAGCGTTTGCACTGCTGCGGGACAAGGAAAAGATCACAGTAAGCAGGCAGACAAGGCACTGTTTTTCATATGCTGAAGCTGTTAATGGTAGTGACTCCTTTTGGAAAAGTGCTTCTTTAGAGTGAAATACTGTCTGTTGATTATCTGCTGGATTGGGTCCATAATTTTCCACAAGTCTTTAAAAAGTGACACTCGGGTTTGTGGAGGGTGGGCAAATCCTTTAATCTGTTATAGCAGAAAGTAGTGAAGGATCAGATTTACAATATGAGTGCAAAATGCAGGGGTTTATTGTAGGAGCAGTAAGAACACACACGGATGTAAAAAGGGAGCATAGATTAGATATTTCTAATACACTTAACTAAATAAATATATTCAGATTATATACATATACTTTGAAAGAAATAATTTTAGATGCTTTTTGATGTTATTGCCTGTATATTTATATGTATATATTTCAAATTCTGTGAGATGTCAGTAGCCAAGGAGAAAAAAAGGAGTTAGTGTTGCAATGCAAATACCATCAGTGATGGAAAGAAGTTCTGCTGAGCTTTGGATAGTTACAAAAAGTACCCTGTTCTTCTTTTTATCCACCTTCCTTCCGATTTTTTTCTCTGGCATAGGATCATATTCACTGTAAAGGCTCCACTAAACTTATATATCGTGTTCCTTCTTTTCAGACATCTTGTTTTCGGTGCGACAACACTGATTCTCATTCTGTACTGAGATTTATGCTTTCACTCTGTAGTTCCCTTTCATATTCCAGCTACTCTTTTGTCTCCTTGTAGTAAAATTTTCTTTTGCAGGAGATTCTGAGATCAGTTTCTGATATCTGGCTACTCTGCATCAGCAACAGTTAAGAACGTGTAAATGCTAGTCTGAGGTAAAGGCACTTTCTGAAAATGCAACAATGTCTAAAATAGTAAGCTATGAAATGCCAGTACTGGTATTGGTATTTAAATACAGTGAAGAAACATACCTGTAATATGGTACCTCATAACACCAAAGCTCTGTTTTCTAGAACCTAAGGCTTACTGTTGCTGAAAGACTTGCAAAGACAGTTGATTTTTCCAAAATAAGTATTTTTTGAGATATAAATAGTAACATTTCTTTGGCACTATAGGGAATAGAACTGCAGGGGTAGATCCCGAGAGGAAGTATTTTAGCATGTTTGGAATTGTAGGAGTATAAGAAACTACTAGGAGTTGAGAAGTGGCATTCACATATTTTTAGACAACTCAGGTTGGTTTTTAAACTCTCAGAAACTCAAAAAATATCTGTTCATCCCTCTTCTTCCTATACTTTGTGAACCATGAAATTTATCTCAAGAGCCTTTAAGATAATTAGACTTTAAGTAAAAAACCAAAGTCCCCAAAGTCTCAATATGTCCTTTTAATGAAAAGACCGAAGGGAGAAGGGAGATATTGCTAGTGCTTGAAATTCTTGCAGCAGCAGGGAATTTGTAGTGTCAAAATGTCCACAAGACACTGTCTTGTTATTTTATACCACAGTCTGGCCAGAAGTACGTAGAAATGAGGATGCTCTTCCAGTCTGACTGATGTCAAAGAATCCTTTCTAACCCTGTGCCTAGTGTTTGGGGTGGGTGGTTTCTTTGTGGGATGTTTGAGCTACAATGAGAGACAAAGTTACAAAGCTGTTTACCTGGTATAGATTATAGATATTTAGATATTATAGATAATTTCTTTAGAAGTGACTACTTTTCAGCCCTTAATATTGCACATTTCAGACACTAGAAAAATGGATTTATTTGGAAGGAGTAACTCAGTCTTTACCTATGATGTATTTTGTATTCTGTACCCATCAGAGAAGGGTTCAGTGTGCTCCATTAAACACTTTCAAAAACTCTATCTTCATTTTCTAGTTACCTTGCTGCAGTTTGAGTTGGCCTTACAAATTTTTTTGCCTGACTTCTTTCTTGATTTCCCTTGTGTTCTGTATGGTTATTCTAATACAGACTTGATTATAGTCAATAATCAGTAGACATATGCAAGGCTATAATTACAGTTCATATTTCAGAAGCAGAATTCAGAGTGTCTTTGAGAATTAGTATTTGTTCCTATCTTGTCTCTGTAAATTCCTTCTTTGAGATAAAGCACAGGTGGCAAAAAGAAAATATAGACATCTTTGTTCCCTAAAATTGTGTTCTTAAAGCTCAACACCCTTTTTAGGGTGATAAAGGCTTTTTTCAAAGTGCTAGTAAATCTATAGTGTATGTTTTATCTACCTTGTAGATTAATTTGCTCTCTGTTTTTTTTTTCTTTAAGTTAACAGATTATCACAGAGTTGTTAGGGTTGGAAGGGACCTCTGGAGATCATCCAATCCAGCCCCACTGACAAGTCAAGTCATGCAGAGCAGGTTACACAGGAACACATCCAGGTGGGCCTGGAATGTCTCCAGAGACAGAGACCGCCAACAACAAATGATAGATGTCCATTAGTCTGAGATGCTTTGCTTTGGTCTTGGAAGTCAAAGGAGAAGGGTGTTCTCTGCCTTCCTTGGTATATCTTTCCTTGCCCATGCATCAATGTTATTCCTGTCATGAAAACTTCATGTCAGTGTCTGCTGCAGACTGAAGAATTCTTTATCTGTTACTTTTCCTTGCAATTACACTTCCTCAGTGTGCCCTTACATTCCAAGGATAGATATGCTTCTGTAGATTATCCATGAAACAAAGATTTTTTTTTTTATATTATGGGCTTTATTGCTTTTTTAATTATCAGTTCTTCTGTTACTTGCTTTCTTTGATATGTTTCCTTTTCTTATGCGTTAATTTCTGCCATGGAAAATAAGCAGCCACATTCATTTGACTGTAAGGGATCTACCTAGTCCTCTTGCCTATATTTTTCTTTATTACTACCAGAAATCATTATTCATTTAATGAATTCTGRTACAATTACCACATTACTATTGCTTTTGGTTCTTCAGCTGTCCATTATGCATACACTTGTATTGTTCTACTATTTTTGGAATCAGGGATAGGACAAAAATAGACACATAATACCAGCAAAACTCTCAGGGTTATTTATCTACTCAATCTGTGAAATGGGTTCCAGGGTACGAAGTTTCTGCAGAACAACAGTAAAAATCATTTCACTATGACTGGGTTAGAAGTCAGTAAAGGTTTTTTGTTGATTTTCAGTTTTCCCCCTCTTTTTACTAGAAAACGTCTGCCCTTTCTATTTACTTACTTGGCTTTATCTTCTTTCTTGCAGAAGAGTTGTCTCTAAGCATCTCTGTTTCAAATTGCCAGGTCCAGGAGAATGTGGTGAGTCATGTGCATTGTGTTATAGTGATATTTATTTATCTGGGTATTAAAAAATAATTGGTAGTAGCAGTGTCTGGATGAGAAAGCAACACCAGAGCACTGTAGCTAAAGAAGTCCATGTTAGGAAGTAACCTACTTAACTGCCATGGTTGTTAGTTTTTATGAATGTATGTCCCTGTTTAGAGTGCAGCAGTGGATCCTCTTCAGGAAAAGTTTGTGTTTTCCCATTCAATTCAGTGTAATGATGGTACCTTTTACAGAGTTTGATTAATGCTAAATATAATTAATGCTTAGCCAGTAATAACTAGTGCAATCCTGAACATTTTAATGACTCCTGATATTTGTGATCTCTTTTTTCACACATTAGGATATCAGCTCTGTGTACCAAATATTTGCTGATGAAGTGCTGGGTTCTGGTCAGTTTGGTATTGTATATGGAGGTAAATTGCATTACGTTCCATTATGCATTTGTTAGGGTAGAATGTCTGTTTGATAAAATTAGCTTTTTCATATTTACCTAGCTGTTTCTAGAATGTCTAGGTGAAGTTTATCTTGTTAAATGTTTTGTTTGGATTACTTTACTGTATGTCTCTGCAGTTTTATGTAGAGTATTTCTTACAATTAAATTTCTGCATTGGCATCATAATATGCATTGCGTTTTGACCACAGTTAAAAACAAAGCAATCCAGTTTGACCTTGTTTAATGACTTCTTTAAATTGCAAATTCTGACACTGTTGTCTGTGTTATTAGAAGTCATGTATTTGAAGAGGCCGTCAGTTATACCTGTTTTGAATGACACCTGAGAGATGTGGCCAAAATCAATTAGAAAAACACATAGTTTATGGTTTGACGGTATTTATGCAAATGTATTATTGACATAATTTATGTAAACAGATTTCTGTCAGCAGGGTAAAGTAGAAATAGGAATTCTTTGTCAAGAGTTCTAGTCCTAGGTTTCAAGTCTAGTTTTATCACCTAGTTTTTAAAAACTTCTGTTGCAGCTTATAACTTGTTTATAGTATGTAATCACAAAAAAGAAGCAATACTAGAAATGCATATGAACTCTGTTTCTATCTCTCTCTCTTTTTTTTTTTTAATCTCRTGCTATGTCTCAAGTGTTGAGAAAACCACAGACCATAAATGTGGAAAGAAAGAAAAAGTCATAAGTAATGATTTAAAAGTTGTAATCTTTCTGCTTCTGTCATGCTTGCTTTCTAGTCAGGAAGTATTGTGGCTATGATTTTTCTGTGTGCCAATTGTGTAGTTAGATACTTTATTACTTCTAAACTGCATGGTGGAAATACAGTTTGGTCTGGTTTTACATCACTGTTGAGAGAGGTCAGGTTTTTCCCCCCTSTGCATTTCTTAAAGCATAGTGTGAATCAAAGTGTTCTCCCTCTCCTATGAATAGAAATGCACAAATACAGATACAATTTTAATGGTTGGATTTTATTTCTCCTAAATTGCCTTGTAGATAAATCTCAGCTTGGTATTTTGCATGATTCAATGCTTATAAGTGCTTGTAAGCATGATACTCATAAAAAGCTTTCATTATAATTATTTTTTTTACTGAATGAGGGCTTAAAATATATAGGTTATGTATACTTCTTAAGATAAAATCACAAGATGAAAGAGTATGAAAAGAGAATATAAAAGACTTGTTTTGCTGGCTCTACACACTACTTATTTGTTGCTGGTGTTTGAGGAGACTAGATCTGGTAACCTCTGATATTTTCTTATCCCCACTCTTGTAGGCTTACTGAAATAATGGTAATGGTAACTAAACCCTTTATTTACAGAAATAAAAGTAAAAATAAGTTGCTTTTGTTGTTGTGGTGTTTGGGTTGTTTTTTTAAAATTTTTTTGGTTGTGAGTATTCTTTGTGTTCTCTATTCTTGAGAAAAATTTCCAAAATTGCGGTTCAAGAAGCTGAAGGATATAGATATCCGATTTCTGCATTTGTGAGAACAGTTTCCCTCTTCTTTTCCTGTTGTGGTTAGTTTGAAGTGTCTGAAAAAGGGAGACAGAGAAAAACTATTTTTGACATTTTCTTACTGATGTAAAACTTGCACTGAAAACTGGCTGGGTTGTGTTTTGCTTAAGAAAAGGAATTTTCAAGCTGCTTTTCTGTTAGTCTTTCTTCATGGACAATTTTTAGCTGTAGTCTAGCTTCTGTAGTTAGATTTTTTGTTGGATGGGTTGGTTTGCTTTACATTCTTTAGAAATCTAGCATTTATTTTCTGTGTTTTGCATCTAGTTTGTAATTGATGGTATTTCTGCTGCATTTCAATATCATTTCCTATGTCTGGTGAAGATAAGCCCTTTATTCATGATGATCTTTAAGGCAGGTGCAGTAGTTGCTTGGCAGAGCAGCCTGTGGAGCAGTTCCTGTGCCCTGCCTAAGCCCTGGCCAACGGTGCTGACCACGGGGGCAGCAGGGCAGGCTGGCTGGTGGCTGCTGAGGTGTAGCTGGCCTCCCCGTAGCAGTGCTGGTAGAACTTGCTGTGCCGCTTGCACTGTAGTTGTATGTGTCATACCTTTTCCTAAAATGGCTTCCAGACCCTTCGCTGAGCGGGATCATGACTTACTTTTCTTTGGTGCAGTAGTTTAGCATAAAATGTCTCTGATGTGACTGAAAGAATTGAGTTTAACAGCTGTGAAAAAGCTGGGGAAGCATTAAGAGCTTAGCCCTGGACACAACCTACCTGTGTACTGCCGAATGCTTCTCATGTAGCTGATTTAGGTTGCAGCAAGGAATAGTATGTGGTGCTGTCAGCATGATGTTTTTCTTACCACAGCCTTTTAAAGCTTTTTGATCACAGCAAACTGCCCCGGGTGTTAAATGTGTTGCTGTTCTTCAGGACACATAATTACTCTCACGTTCCCATAGAGTATTAGGTGTGTAATTTCCTGTGCATGTGGAGCCCATGAAAGTATGAAACCACCGGAGCAGGCTTGTAGATCTGTCTTCACTTTGGCCTTGAATTGTTGTTGTATTTTCAGAAGAGAGGCAATATTCTGTGGAGTAGTTATTACTTGCTCATGTGCGAGTCCCTTGCACAAGCAAAAACTTCACCCAATACATCTAATGTCAATGTGTGTACCTGACAGGAGAGTGGTAACTGGTTTAAATTTAATCTACAGAATTCCTGTAGAGGCTGATCACTTCTTTTACTCATGTATCATTTGTAATTCTAAATATAAATATGGTAATAAGTAATATTGTACATTTGACAGAATATACTTGTTTCCCCAAAAAAGAATTTCTGCTGTAATGTTTTATAGCTATGAATTGCTTCTACCTCTTGATGGCTGACATTGACCTTCTGTTTAGGAAAACATAGGAAGACTGGAAGAGATGTGGCTATCAAAGTCATTGACAAGATGAGGTTTCCAACGAAACAGGAAAGTCAGCTTCGTAATGAAGTAGCCATTCTCCAGGTAGAAGAGTTTTTTGATTACATTGGAGTTTTGTCCTAAATAAACCATTAATGATATTTTGTATTGTGTCCTGAGTACTTGGTAGAGTTGATAACTTGGGGGGTGATATCTACCCCCTGTAGTGGATCCACTGAAGACATGTACTTCGGCTTTGTCTTGTCTACCTCAGTATTATTTTCTGCTGTTTCCCACTACTGACGCCTCAATCTTTGAGTATTGTTCTTATACTTGGTAGCTACTCTACTTGGTAGAGTACAGAACATGCATCAACTGTAAAATTAATCATTACAGCTAATTTGCATTAAACAAATTATCTGTAGTAGTTGGCACGTTTCATGGGTTGACATTTGTTTCAAGCTAGTTTCTTTCCTTACGTATTTCTTTTCATCTCCAACTCTGCACTTAACTGTTTTTTGATTTGTGGTGCAACATTTCTGTGTAATTCAGGATATTTCATACTATTTTACTTTAATGATGTACCTATGCTACTTTATTTTAGAATTTGCACCACCCTGGGATTGTGAACCTGGAATGTATGTTTGAAACCCCAGAACGGGTCTTTGTTGTGATGGAAAAGCTGCATGGAGATATGCTAGAAATGATTCTTTCCAGTGAGAAAAGTCGACTTCCAGAACGAATAACTAAGTTCATGGTCACTCAGGTGGGCATTCAGTTTCTCTAGTTGGAGAGGAAAGGCTAGATTTGGGTTTTGTAATTGTGAGAGGAGAATTTGGAGAAGGCATCTTCTGTATTGTTACTTAAAAGAGACAGCATAGAGAACTAAACATCTAATGTAAGTTGAATAAACAAGAAAAGAACTTATAATGTTAATTATGTTAATTCTTTTTGCCCTTCTTTCCCAAGACATAACATTATGGACATCTAAAGATGAATGTCAAAACAGTAAGCATTCAAAAAGACAGAGGAAGAGCAGGGGGGAAAAAAAGGGTGGGGAAAATAAAACCGATTGGTTTTGAGTCTTGATAGGCTGGAAAAAGCAGTACTTGCGCAATATATATGGGTTGGTTCTTGAGGACTATGTTGATACAAGTTGCTGTATTGGTTAGTGAGTGTGTCTTTTGACACTTCTGCTTGAATATGAAATGTTCTTTCATTTTGTAGATACTTGTTGCTTTGAGGAATTTACACTTCAAGAATATTGTGCACTGTGATTTAAAACCAGAAAATGTACTACTAGCATCAGCAGAACCATTCCCTCAAGTGAGTGAAGATTAAACAATACTTTTCATTACTATTCATTGGGGTTTTTTTTAAAACAATATAGACATTGTAGCTAAAAAGCGACCTCTTGTGGGATTTTTCAACTGACTTATTCTAGAATTACTTGAACTGCATGTATTGTAGTTGTCTCTTTTTTTTTTCCCTTCCCCCCCAAGTGCCTTCAGTGCGTTGCTCTTTTTTATACCCTGAGGAGGGCTTATTATCTTGGGGTTAAGTGTTGGACTTGATCTGAATCCTTTTATCTCCACAAGTGCCTGCTGTGTTCAAGTTAAGGAGCTGTTGCAGAACCATGAAGATTTGAGCATTGGGGCACATGCCAGCTGTTGATACTTTTTATCTGGATGTTCTGTGAAGAGCTGGCTGGGTCAGAGGTTGAGCTAAAACTCATTGTTTGACTTCTGTGTAGCTGAAGCCTCCAGCTTCTGGAATATGATTAAGAGGAATGTGATTTGGCTGGGATTCATTTGCACTTTTAACTTTGGTTCTGTGCCTTGTGAGAGTGAGGATTCACCTCTGAAAATGAGCTGTGTTTGGAATCAAGATTTTTTTTTTTTGTCCTTATTTGCACGCTTTTGGCCAAGTAATACATGAACTGCCTCAGACCAGAGTCTGTTGCAAGGCCAGTTCAGTTCTTGATCTGAAGCGTGGCTGATCTGCAGTCTGCAAAACCAGCAACCAAAAACCTAAACTGACTGGCTCTTACATAAGCATTTATTGTAATACATACAATGTTTTGGTGATGGCAGAAAGGGTGTGAAGTCAAGCAGAGATTTCTCAGTTTAAAATATGTTTCCTTTGCAGGTGAAGCTGTGTGATTTTGGCTTTGCACGCATCATTGGTGAAAAGTCTTTCCGGCGCTCCGTGGTGGGAACTCCTGCTTACCTCGCCCCTGAAGTGCTCAGGAGCAAGGGTTACAACCGCTCCCTAGACATGTGGTCAGTAGGAGTTATTGTCTATGTGAGCCTCAGTGGTACATTCCCATTTAATGAAGATGAGGATATAAATGATCAGATTCAAAATGCAGCGTTTATGTACCCACCAAATCCTTGGAAGGAAATTTCTAGTGAAGGTAAAGAAATTAATTTTCCCTATTAGAATGTTTGTGTATGTAGGTAACGCATTCAAATGCTTAAACCTCAAGGTTCATTTAGAAAGGAGTTTGAGAATTATTGATAGTTTGAGTTTAGTAGACTATGCCAAAGTGGATAAATATGAGTTAAATATATTTGTGTGAAAGACAAATTTTCAAATATAGTGCTTTAGATAATTTTCAGGGCAAGGGAGTCAATAGATTTAGCAAGAAAAATGAATTGCATGCATGATGAGTGGGATGCGTAACCTGACACTTCCCAAAATTCCCAAAGGAAAGTTAGGTCATGCGTAGTTATTTGCTGAATGCTGACATGTTTTATCTAAACTATCACAGAAACAGTTCAAAGTTGAATCGGAATTTTAGTTTTGTACATTAGCAAGTATGGATTTAAATGTCAGGTCTGAACAATCTAGAAGTTTACAAGGCTGGTCTCTAGAGCTCTCCAGTCCTAGCTTTGGTATTAGAAATGTATACATGATTAACACACAGGGAGATGTGGAAGGACATACACAAAAGTACAATAGTGGAAGTACCTACATCAATGAAGATATGCTAGGATTATGCTCAAGCTTTTTAGACACTTCTGAAAATCACTGAAATCAGTAGGGAGAAAGATTAATGAATAACATAGTAAAGCTTTTAGTGTTTCCATCAAAAGTAAGGGGAAACTTAGCCCATACCTATTTTGTAGCCTCATTTAACATAAGCAAAGCTAAATATAAAATTCAAGAGCTTGGTTAAATTTAAAGGAGTTCAGTAGGATACACAGCCACATAAAATATTCTTTTCCACTGCAGCATGTGAATGATGGTAGAGGTGATTAGTATTTAAACAATATAATTTTTGTTCTTCTTTGTCAGCCATTGATTTAATAAACAATTTGCTTCAAGTGAAGATGAGAAAACGCTTCAGTGTTGACAAATCCCTGAGTCACCCATGGTTACAGGTAAACCTATCTGCCTTTTTCGCTGTGTTTATAATGGGCGAATAATTTTTTGGCTGAAATCCTTCATAAGCTTATGAAAACTGCAACTATCATGTTCTGTTAACAAGCATTCATGGAGGTTTGAGTATTTCTGGTTTTAGCTTTACATTTTATGTGCTCCAAGATCCTGCCCATCTGTTAATGGCTTCTTTCCTCAAGGGAGATTTGCCTTACTGTCTCTCCCGCCTTTTCCTTTCTGTCTGACAGCAACATGGGTTTACTCTTTGGGCTCCTTCTCTGAATGTGGGCAGTGATCAGTGCATGGAGTGATGTGAAATCAACAGACACAAACATTGTTTGTTCAGTGCTGAAGTGACAGGACACACAGGCTGGTGTGACCTGTAGTCAATTTAGAACAGATTTGTTTGGAATGGAATTTATCTGCTGCTTTGACAGATAAATAGATAGATACTAACCTATTTAATTTGGAACTATTCTTTTTGGACAGTGTTGGGGCATTTTGTGGGAGGGTGTTTGGGTTTCTTTTTTTTCTTTCCTTTTTTTTTTTTTAAACAGATCTTATTGTTTATATCTTGTGGCTATTTATACTAAAAGTAGAGACAAACTGCAGAATTTGTCTGTGAGAATGTAGTGCTGCTGTTTCTTAAAACTGCTTCCTTAAATCTCTTTTCCTCCTTAGGATTATCAGACTTGGCTTGACCTCAGAGAATTTGAAACACGCATTGGAGAGCGTTACATTACCCACGAGAGTGATGATGCACGCTGGAAAGAACACGCTTATGAACACCACCTGGAGTACCCCCAGCATTTCATTATGGCTCCTAATCCAGATGACATGGAAGAAGACCCTTGATTTGTTCATTATGCTAAATTGCAGTCAAGAAGAATATTCCAGGCAGAAACTGAAGATAAGTTTTGGAACAGCTATTGCTCTTTCCAAATGCTGTACACAGTTTGGTATGTAAAGCCCCAGAGGATCCTGCATTGCTGTAGGAATAGACTGTCGTCTGACAAGCTTTACTTCATCCCTGACTTTAACTACGAGTAGTTACTGGGCAGTGGGATAAGCCCTGTTGGGTAACATTTCACTGAGCTGGGTGGCTGCAAAGCTGTTTCTGAGGTGTAGTGTGTACAGATTGAACGGTTTGTGTTTTCAAAGGATTCTTGGTTTTTTCATAGCCTATGCAGTAAGTTTTGTAATAGTTTTCTAATCCCTATTTACTAGGCCATAGAGGACCGTTTTCTGTTACTTAGATACATCTCCCATTTCTTAAACTGTGGATGATGAAGTGACTCTGTAAAGAAATACAGAAGTACAGAATACTGTGGCTAAAGCAAAACATGGTGGTTTAGTTGAATATGGCTTCATAGATGAAGGAATAATTTGCTGCTGTTAAGACAGTTAAATATGTGTGTCTTTGCCCTAACTGAACTTTTTCCAGATACCAAAAAAACCCCCAAAACCCCATAACTTCTTACATTCCTCTTGAAATGCTGGCTGACAATCTAAGGAGATGACAATCAAAGCTATGCTAGCCCTTTATCTTGGCTGTTAAAAAAAGCAATAAGCCACAACAGTGCGCTGCTGTACAAGGCTGGCACATCATTGATACACACCAAAGGCATTTTGCCTTAGAACTACACAAGTAATGCACAGAGAGCACACAAGACTTGATGTAGCATATCCTTTCACTCTGGAAGACCAGCTTCTAGCAGAAGGATGTGGAAAAATAGGGAAAAATACATGCAGCTTTCTTCTGTCATTTTGAGTAATAAGATTTTTAAATTTTTCTAATGTTTTTCTAATTTTTTTAAGGTTCCCTGGACTTACATCAAGAGTAGTTTGTAGCCTGCTAGCTTGTATCTTAACTCTGCTCAAAACCTAGGAGTAACAGTGATACCATATCACCTGTTGCTTCTGCCAGGGCAGCTGGATTGTAGGAGAAAGGACTTCGCCTTCCCACCTTATCCTGCAGCCCCTCCCATCCTCTTTACTGTGCTCAGCACTGTTTGAACTGAATGAAGAGTCCAAAACCAACTCCTAAATCAGTTTTTTTTATGCAGATGCCTCAGTTGAAGGATTCCCAACCAATAATTGGACTTGCGGCACAATAGAGGGGAATCAGCATTGTTCTTTAGAAATTATTCCCTTGGACAGTTCAAGTTCATGGTATTTCAAAGAAGTTTGAGGCCATGAATGCTAAAAGCAAATGGAAAAGGGTTTTTGGATCCTATTTTAAAAAACAAAAAGGGTGAGAGATTTCTTTATTTGTGGGATAAGTGTTGTGCTGCTGGAAGGTGCTGGATCGCTGTATGCATCCCTGATACGTCAAGCTGCTTAACTGCAGCTTGGTTGGAAATATTTCTAAAATACTCATACAGGCTTGAACTGCAAAGGCAGTTAGAGGCTTTGGGATATCTCCTCTCTCCTACAAAGATTTTCTTTTTTTTGTTTGTGTGTAGATAAGTATTTTTTTCTACTGTTATTATTCAGGTAAGGAAACAGGTGAGCAGACAAAAGTTGTTAGATGTACTTAAAATGTTACATGGGTACTGCAGGGCTGGCTGCCTGCAGTAGCAGTGACCTGGCAGTAGTCAGTGGCAGTTGCAGAAGGATGTGCCCACAGGTAGACTTGTGACTTTAATCCACTTTTTCTTTTCCCATTGCCCTTAATCTAACTGCCACTGCATTTTGTAGGTGTCTGCATTGGTAAAGGCTGAGCTCTGGCTTCTTAACCCTGTTAAGGGAGGGTTTCCGGACTGATTGTTCAGAGAGACACTGTTTTTCATCTTTGGAACCAGAGCAGCCACCTGTGACATTGGTGGTTTGGTATTTGCCCATGCTTGGCAAGGGAAGCAGTGCTGTTTTTCAACTTCCAATGCTCAAGTGACCAAATTTCAGTGAAGCCATTGCTATATTCCATTCTAACTGTAACTATGTAGATACGATTTGGTTTCAAACTTCAGATTTTATACTTGAGCTGTCACTTCAGGTTTACCTGTGGTTTTTTTCTTGTTTGTGTTGTTTTAAGGGAGGAAATAAAGCAGCTCAGTCACTTGAAAAAGCACAACAAGAGTAGAGAAAGGTGGGGACAATAATGAAGCAGGTGGCCTGGCTTTTGTCTCTCCCCATGAAGTCTGCTCTGTTTCAAAATATTATATGAGCTATTTATTCTTCAAGTTGTATTAAAATAAAAATAATGCTGTTGGCCTTTGGAGGCGATTGCCTGATCATATATGCAGACTTACGGGGCCAGACAATAGAAGCCACAAGCAGCTACTAGTTAAGAAACCAAAAAAATCAGACATACATTATGAGTAAACCTCCTAGAGTAGTAAAAATAGCTGAGTTTTTTATTCCCTTTTTTTCTACCTTTACTGCAGACTTTGACAGCAGTAGGTTACAGTGTTTAATACCCTTATCCCTAGATGAATTAAGTTGCGTTCATTCAAGCAATAGTGCTATGGTGATGCTAGAAAAAAGCTCCTGTAAAATTTATAGCCTCAAAATGACACTGTCAAGTACTTTTATATTTTTATACATCCCATTGTTTGTAAATATCCTCTGATAAGCTTGAAAATAAAATTTATTTCCCTATCAGACTCGTTCTTTTTATTTACATGAATTCTCTCTCCTATCAAATATTCTTAGGAGTAAATGGTTCTTCATACTTTCTTGCTCGTGGATTTATCATTAGGTATGTCCTGCTGTGGAAATTCTGCTAGCAGCAACTCCTTTTATGTGCATCCTGTCACTATTCTTTTCATAAAAATATGCTCAAAGATGTCAAGGCATCTTGATTTTATTCAAGTACCAAAGTTTGAGTACATTTAAGGACTCCATAGCACATCTGTTTGTTACTGACAAGTTTTGATTCTACTAGTAAATATTTCACTCAGCTCTGTAAGACCCCCGAAACATTGTTCATTCTCTGCTCCGTGTATGCCGGTTTCTTCATGCGCAGTGTTTTATTTCCACTCATAGTGCTTTGAGTAGGCCAGTCAAGAGGTTTAGTGTGCTGCACTAGATTTACTCTGAAACAGCCATCACATGTTTTGTGACTGTATTTGAAATTACTTTAGTAAGAGTTCATTAAATCCAGCAACAGGTGGTAAGGGAGACTTTGATTCTGGCTTATCTTTCTTGTCAGGATGTACAAGTCTGTGGTGAGGCAGCAGGGCAAAAAAGTTAAAACAGTCCCCCATCTTCTCAGGATTCATCAGCATATCATAGCTGTGAAGTAACTGCTCACGAGTTGCTGTGTCACTGGAATTCTGCAAGAGCACCTGGGAAAAAAAAAGAATGCAAGTTATAGCCCTTCCTGCTTTCCTATAAATTCCCACATACCTGCAATCCCCTGTTGCATCCTTTTCACTTACACTTATCTAACAGTGGTTGGTAGGACTGGTGAGATCACTGGTCACGCTCCATAACTCATACACTGATGTAAGTTTTGCATTAAATGCTCCTAAATATAATATGATTGGTTTAATTTCAGGATTCCAGAGTAACTTGCATCTAGGAGAAGCAACTTTCTGATCTCATGCTTACATGTTATTTTGAACCTCTTAATTTTAAAATCAAATTAATCCAATTTTAAAAGCTCTCTTGCTGCTTACGAGTGTTGCCTGTGGATTGGGAGAATTTCTGTCCCTGTGAACACTTTCGTACCTGCAATCGGAGGTCAATGCCCATGTTCTTTAAAAACTCCCGCTGTTTTATGGGGCCCAATGTAGCTGTTCTTCCCTGTGCCATCTTTCGAAGATAGCTGAAATCCACATCTGCTGTCAGGTCTGCTGTACCTGGAGCACTCAGCACATCGTGCAGTTTGTGATTCCGGAAACCCTGAAAATTAAAGATTATACTCAGCTGTAGTCCAGCCACCATAGCTGGGGCCAGCAAAAACTAAGTTTGAGGGGTGAGAATAGCAAATTATACGTGGACATACATAACTTGAGATGGATGTGGCAAGATCTCAGATCACCCTTTCCACTAATTAGAATTACTCAGTTTTATGATTGCAGCATAATGCAGTTTTTGCTATTACGTCCACCTACAAACTTTATCTTACAAGAACCTAATGATCAAAGGGACCAATAAAAGATAACAGAGTCTTTTGGCTTATTATGACAGGGTAAATGGCTTACCCGGAAAGTGTCAGTTTTGGTTCCGTTGTGGCCATAATCTGCAACCAGCGCGGCCCCACCATCCTTCTCTATGCGGGAGGCAAGCCTCTGAACGATGACACCAGCCTCGGGACAAACTTCCACATGCTCTCTTGTTTCTTCTGGCTAGTGCAGAGTGCAAACACCAAAACACCTCTGTCAGCAGGCAAGTGCAGGGCAAGAATCCTTCACACTTGATGTCTTGGGGCTGTTGCTTTGTTGGGACACAGTTGTATCAGGGGTGCGTTCTAGGCTACCTACAGCTTGAGCTAGTTTTTGCTATCAGTCATTTTCAATTTGTATTTTCTGAGTACTGGATTTCAGTAATCTCTTCAATAACCTGTACTCAAGTGAAAATTTTTCTACCAAGAGTATCTGCGTGAGTTGAAACTTCCTTACTATGGTACTGAAAGAATGAAAATGGGGCTTCCACTGTGCTCACACTTCAGAGAGGCCTTTCTCTGTGAAACTGTAGCTGGGTTTAATCTCCAGTACTTAATTTTGTAACTTTGAGTATCAGTGAAGGTGAAGAAAAAACCAATCACAGCCACGTTCCATTGAAGGTCACAGTAGCACAGAAGGTGGCAGCTGCCCTGACTACCCTGCAGCAGGCTCACAGCTGGGCTGGGGCAGGGCCACTCTTGAGATGGTGATGTGACACATGCAGCGCAGAACTCTCCCTGTCACTTGCTGCCTCAGTTTGCTCTCTGAAACCTTTTGTGTGTTCAGGCTCCTGTTTTGCAAAGTTTGATGTATGTGTTCATTTCTGTGCTGTATTTTCACAGTGTAGAAAGTTAAATGCTTGTGGAAATTTTAAGCTCTAATCATATATAGACTGAGACTCCTCTTGCTGTCAAAGTAACTGAGAAGCAGTTACTTCTGGAAAGAGGTAGTAAAGGTGTAAGTACGAGCTCTGGTAGGCATAACCTCACCTGAATAAAGTTTTGTGTCGCAGGGGTCCTGGATGGCGACAGGACAAACCGCAGCTGGTCAGGAACTTCTGGATCAATATCAACCAGCACCTCTCGCCAGCCTTTCTCCGTTCTCTATTTAACAAGCCCAAAGTACTCATCACACTCTAGCAGGTACCACCGTATCTTCTTTATTTGATTGAACTAATATGTCAAGCCTTTTCACAAATGTTTTAAAAAACACAATACATTATTAACAACAATTACTCATTCCTATTTAATTCCAGTAACTGCTTTAGACAAAGCTTGTGGTGGAGTCTCATTTGCAGAGCCAACAAATACAAGTTTAATTATACTTAAAAGGAATGAACGATGCTCTGAAGAAAAATGCTGCCTCTTCTATTGACAGTGCAACATTTAACTTATCAAAGTAAGACTTCATTCTACTGGTGATTTTCATAAACTAATTAGCTCCTTTTGAATCATAACTAGCCTCTATTTTGCTACTTYCATTACTATTCAAATGAAAGCTCTTCAGCCTTTTGTTAGCAGTTTTACAGAAAATCATGTGGAAATTAAAAGCTTCATTAATGTAGCATAAAAAATAAATAAACCCCAAAACCTTGAGCATTATCTCAGCAGAAAGAAATCTTTAGCTTTCTCCAAGTTTTTCCATTCAAGAACTATTACTAATTTACAGTTACCACCTTATTAAGCCTTATTGGTCTAAATTCAGTTAAAATTATTTTATCACCAGAGACAGTGCATGTGTCTAGTTTGGCACCTTAATTCTGTTCTTTCTCAAACAGAAGAGGTTTCAGCAGATGGTCACAATTACAATAATAATCTTGCTATACCTGAAACTTATGTATTGGCAGGGCATCAAAGAACTCATGTGCTAAGTAAAAGCTGTAACCTGTGGGAAGGTAAGAAATGAATGCATTAAATTATTAATGCTTCCAGAGCAGCTTCCAGTTGAAGATTAAAATGTTTTTATGATTTTTAATGAATTAAGATAATTAATGTGGTTGCAAAAAAATTATCATTACTTCCAGTTTGGAAACTGAATCAAAGACAGCATTTCCACAGCTAGCTCTAGCTTCCAGTCCATGAATTTTAGATCAGTATCTCATGAAAGGAGATTCAGGCAAAGCCAGTGAATGGTCTCCCATGAAAAGAAAAAGTCAGAATGTAGGAAATTGGGTAGCTATCTCCAAATGAAGGTAGGCTGAATAGGTACCAGTGATGAAAATGAGCTAAGGTCCTGCCTCAGACTTAAGTATTCTCAAGTCAGAATAAATATGTATACTAACTACTTTTCTGTTAGTGTGAATGCTAGCAGAGATGCCCTCTGCTATCAAAAGCTGTAAGTGAAGGAAGGACACCATCCCTTTAATGAGGCATTCCAGCTCCTTACCTGGTGGCACATCTTGAATGTCTCTGTACCAAAAAATGGGAATTCCAGTCTTGGTAACACCTTTCATGTAAGCAGACTTGTCCTCGGGGTTTGGCTGCACCTTCCCTCCTGTCAGCATCTCTGCTTGGATCTCGCTGAGTTTGGGGCTCACCTCTACCAGATGAACAGAGACATCACATTTACTAAGTACAGAGGCGAGCTGCTTGAAGACCTGTAAAGGCAGATGAGTTCTATTAGGCACAGTCTTATGCTGTGTACATTAAAGGTTTAAGTATTAACCTTTCTTCTCACTATTTACAGTCAAGATAAAAGATTTAGTTGGCTTTTGTTAACAAAACAATCTCAATGAAAGAGACTGCATTTTGCTGCTTTAGTAGGAAGTGGGAATTTCTTCATAAATTTTAATAAAAGCTGCTACRCTTCTTGTAAAGTTGGCAAACACAGCACACATTATAAGGCTGTAAGGACAACAACATGAAATGCTAATTTGGAACAGCAGTAGCAGCTCCTCTAATACCTGCAGAGGGTTTAGCATTAAAGAGAAAAATGGTTCAGTTTCCCTGACACCATAAACAAGTATTCGATACCCCACATTTCACTGTTCTTAGAACTTTTTCATTAACATATGTAAATAGAAGTTCTTATGTGGTGCTAAATCTCATTAGTGATCTCKTTATGAATCAGCAGCATTTTCATTAAGACAGCCATGCAAGCATGACTTAACACAAAGGGTTAACTCAAAAGAAGTAAGCCCCTGAAGTCCCCAAAGGAATTAACACAATTTCAYTCCTGTTTTACTGTCCTCACCCCCTTCTGTTCCTTGCACTAAGGTCTCCATCCCAGTTACACACAGCAACACCTTCCTAAATGGTTTTTTTGTTTGGATAACACTTTCTTACACAGAAATAATTTGTAGTGGAACATTCCTGCCCTCCCCTTCYCTCAAGTGGTTTTTGGAAGGTCACAGATGTGTCCATGCAGTGTGCAGACACTGGCTGCTGTTCCACTTCCGACTGAGAGACCTGGTCCCAGAAATGCATCTATTTTAATTAGTCTGAGCTGCCAACCTGACTGAAGTGATCTGGTTACTAGGGAAGGGTAAACCCTGACAGCAAAACATCATTCCTTCAAACTTCACAGTAGCTACGGAATAAAGCCAGAAACAAAGAATAKGGATAGTTTTCACTTACCCGTAATATATCCTCAGTAAGGGTGCCCCTCCCTGGGCCCAGTTCCACCAGCTGGAAGGTGTCAGGTTTGCCCATGGCCATCCATTCACTAATATACCATATTCCTATTAACTGTCAGTGAGAAACAACAGAGTTACAGTAATAACTTCAGAACTTGTGGRAAGTGATACCTGTCTTTTGTCTGATAATACCTAAGACAATGCGACAACATTCTGTCTCCATATTTCAAAGACAAGAAGAACTATGATACATAACTTCACACTCTTCTCTTTAAGTATTAAAATTGGTGATTGATTGCTGTCAGCCCAGCAGAAGCAACTCTCCCATCAGTAAATGTGGGGACTCTGCTCTGGATGGAGCAAAACCTTTTACTTAAGGCTCAAATGCAGGTCACTGCGCAGGTGCTCAAAACAACTGTTCTTCATACCCTAAGGTGCCTGAACACTGGCTTGGAAATCACAGAATCCCRGACTGGGTAAGGTTGGAAAGGACCACAGTGGGTCATCTGGTTCAACGTCCCTGATCAACAGCGTCATCCCAGAGCACATGGCATAGGACTGTGTCCAGATGGTTCCTGAATGTCTCCAGTGAGGGAGACTCCACAATCTCTCTGGGCAATCTGTTCCAGTGCTCGGTCACGGGCACAGTAAAGAAGTTCTTCTTCATGTTCAAGTGGAACTTCCTGTGCATCAGTTTCTGCCCATTGCCCATTGTCCTATAGCTTGGCACCACTGAGCAGAACCTGGATCTGTCCTCTTGGCACCTCCCTTCAGATACTCATAGACATTGATAGGTCCCCTCTCAGTGTCTCTTCAGACTGAACAGGCCCAGCTCTCTCAGCCCTTCCTCTTAAGAGAGATGCTCCAGTCCCTTAATGACCTTCATAGCCTTCCACTGGACCCACTCAAGGAGCTCCGTATCTCGTCTTAAGGAGCCCAGAACTGGACACAGCACTCCAGATGTGGCCTCACCAGGGCTGAGTGGAGAGGCAGGATCACCTCCCTCGACCTGCTGGCAATGCTCTTCCTAATGCCCACCAGGATTCCATTGGCCTTCTTGGCCACAAGGACACACTGCTGGCTCGTGGACGGCTTGTTGTCCACCAGGACCCCAGCCAGCCCCGCGTGGTTAAAGTAAAAAATCTACTTAAGACACAAGGAACTGCGTTACCTCTCCGAACACCTGGCTTATTTCAGGCGAGGTGATGAAGTCCCCGCTCTCGCCGACGCCGCCGCGCCGCGTGTAGTAACCCTGCGAGGGGGAAGTGGGGACAGGGCCCGGGGGCGCGGTGAGCCGCGGGGCCGAGGCGCTGCCCCCCCCGGCCCGGCCCGGCCCCGGCGCACCTGGGCGGGGTTGGTGAGCGCCTCCCGCATGTACTCGGCCACCGTGACCGGCCCGCTGGCCCGCAGCTTCCGCGCCAGGTGCCGCAGCATCGCCCCGTCCCCGCCGGGCGCCGCCGCCGCCTCGCCCCCCGCGCCCGAGCAGAGCCGCGCCGCCGCCGCCGGAGCTGTGGGGAGAGGAGAGGAGCGAGAGGCTCAGCGGGGCGGCCCCGGGAGGAGCGGCAGGGAAAGCGGGGAGAAGCGGCGCTCACCGTGGGGAGCGGGGGCGGGACGGGGGAGCCGCCGGCGGCCCGCCAGGAACGCGCGGCGCGCGAGCAGCAGGACCATGGCAGCGGCTCCCGCTCGTCGCGCTCCGCCTTCTCCTACTCGGTCTTCCTCCTCCTCCTGTATCCCCGGTCCCGGCCGCCTGCGCGAGGCCGGGGCCCGGGCCGGACGCGCGTCACGCGTGTGCGCGGGGGCCCTTCCGGCGGGCGGGGATGGCGGCGGCGCTGTGGGACTTCGGCGTGAGGGACCGGAGAAAGGCGGGCGGCGAGGAGGAGGGCGACGACGACGACGGTGATGAAGAAGGAGAAGGCGGAGATGCGGGAGGGTTCACGCTGGACGAGGTGCTGCGCCTCGGCGGCACCAAGGTAAGGGAGAGGGCGAGAGGGAGCGGGAGCACGTGGCGGCCGGGACACCCCATCCCGGGACGGGCCCTTGCGGGGCGCGAGGTGGGAGAGGGTCCCACGCAGATGTTGGGAACAAGTTCTTTGCTCAGGGGGTGGTGAGGCACTGGAACAGGTTGCCCAGAGAACTTGCGAATGCCCCGTCCCTGGAGATGTTCAAGGCCAGGCTGGATGCGACTCTGAGCAACCCGGTCTAGTGGAATGTRTCAGGGACGTTGGAAGTAGGTGATCTTTAAGGTCCCTTCCCACCCAAAYCATTCTGGGATTCTGGGGGAGCCCTTGGGAGACCTCGTACCAAATCCGCCCGTAACAGCTGTGCACCTTCCGCAGCAAGACTACCTCATGCTGTGTGCCGTGGACGAGGAGGGCGAGCTGGTGGACGGCGGCAAGAAGGACACGATCGATGACCTGAAGGAAGGGGAGCTGGAGGCGTTCGTCAGCTCGCTGGGGCTCAACAAGTATACAGAGAGTTGCCTGGTGGTGGAGGGAGGTGAGGATGATGGCGGCAGCAAGGAGAAAGAGAAGCCTCCAAAGAAAGAGAAAAGCAAGAAGGAAAGTAACCCTCCTTCACTAGAGGGGAAGAAAGAAAAAAAAGTAAAGGAAAATGCAAGCAGTGTGAAAGACAGCAAGAAGAAGCAGGCCGGCGGTGATCAGGGCCAGCAGCCTTCAGCAAAGAAAGAAAGGCTGGAAGAAGATTTTGAGTTTCACGCTAGGCAAGCGATACTGATCAAACCAGGGGGCAAGTGGTATGATTTGGAATACACCAGTGAGTTCTCTCCAGAGCCACAGAATCAGACACTTCTGTCCAAGTATAAGGCCCTGGCCCAGAAGCTGTATGAGCATGAGACAGACCTGTTTAAGAATAAGACAGACTATCAGAAGGGGGCCTCTTCGGCATGGATGAAAACTGTTGTGTCCTCGGGTACCTTGGCTGACAGGATGGCGGCAATGACCCTTCTCATCCAGGACAGTGCTGTCCACAGTCTCCACTTTGTTGAGAACTTGATAAACCTCATAAAGAAGAAGGGCAGCAGGCAGCAGAGCCTCATGGCTTTGGATACTTTCAAGGAACTTCTCATTACAGATATCTTACCAGACAATCGAAAACTGTGGTCTTTCTCGCAGCGACCATTTAACAACATAGTGAAGATGTCGAGTGGCAACAAGGATTCAAGAGACAGACGGTTGATACTGTGGTACTTTGAGCATCACCTGAAACTGCAGATAGCAGAGTTTGTGCAGGCCTTGGAAACACTGAGCCACGATTGTCTGACAGCCACGAAATCCCGAGCGCTGGCGGTTTCCCACGAGCTTCTCTGTAACAAGCCCGAGCAGGAGAAAGCTCTCCTGGTTCTGCTGGTAAATAAACTGGGTGACCCTCAGAACAAGATCGCCACCAAAGCCTCTTATCTTTTAGAGACACTACTTCACAAGCATCCAAATATGAAGGGAGTAGTGTGCAGTGAGGTGGAGAGGCTTTTGTACCGGTCAAACATCAATGTGAAGACTCAATATTATGCCATCTGCTTTCTAAATCAGATAGTCCTCAGTCATGAAGAAAGTGCATTGGCTAACAAGCTGATAACTTTGTACTTCAGCTTTTTTCAGAGTTGTATTAAGAAAAAAGATGTTGAATCCAAAATGCTCAGTGCTCTTCTTTGTGGGGTAAACAGAGCTTACCCTTATGCTGAGACTGGGGATGAGAAAGTGAAAGAGCAAATGAACACCTTGTTCAAAGTTCTGCATCTTGTGAACTTCAGTACCAGTGTCCAGGCCCTGATGTTGCTGTTTCAAGTGATGGACTCTCAGCAGACTGTATCGGATAGGTACTATGCAGCACTGTACAAGTAAGTGGCAGGATTGCATTTTTTATATAAATTTCATTTTAAGGGGTAGCCACCATTAATTTAAAGTTGTAGAAACACTTATTTTGCTTTTAAGATCTTGCTAGTCCTGTGTGTCCTTGGCTAAAAATTTCTCATGTTTTGTATGAGCTAGAAGAAAATGTATGTGATTTCTTTGATTTAACATAGGGATAAAAACAAAAGGTAGTGGTAGGTCTTGGGAACACAACATGTGCATTTCATCCTCTACCATTCTTCTGGTGGCATGCTTTAATTCCAGATATTATTTGAAACTAATTGATGAGTATTTCTTCTGAAATCACTTTTACAGGTACTAGCCTGTAAAGTAGTTAGACCTGTAAATTAGGCCTGTAAATAGCCTAAAATCTTGTTTCCTTGTTCTTCTTATTTTGAGGAGAGGGAATATTATGTTAACAAATTCTTCAGATGATTTAATTTGCGTAATTGGAAATCCTTGTGTTATAGAAGTATTGCTTTTTTTTTGTCCTGGCTGATTGTTTAGACTCTTTATAGGATCCTTATAGGCTTCTGTTTAGATGACCAAGGGGAAGTTACCGATTTTTTAAAAAGGGAACTCGGGTTCCCCCAGAATGTGCAGTGTATTTAAGGGCCTTACTGTGCCTGGCAGCCTGGAAAAAATTGGAGTAGAAAATGAACTTGCCAATACATATGTCTGGTCTGATTGTGATGTGTGCTGATGTCTAACCATTTTCTTTCTTTTTTTAAACATATGAACAAATCAAATTAGTTTCTTACGTGGAATATCTCAAATTTTGAAACTGTTTTCAGTTGAACTCAGTTTCTTTATATGATTGATTTTAATGTTTTCGAGTACTGGGGAGCAAGCTGTCACTAGTCTTTTAGATGGCACTCTGAAAAACGTAGATAATTGTTGTTAATAGTAATTGTTCTCCTGTGTGCATCATGACAATCAGCAATACTTTCTCCTGTGTGTTCTACAGGAAGCTTCTAGATCCTGCTTTAGCAACCTGCTCAAAGCCATCCATGTTTCTTAATCTTGTCTATAAATCTCTGAAGGCAGATGTAGTGTTACGGCGCGTGAAGGCCTTTGTGAAGAGGTTACTCCAAGTCACTTGTGGACAAATGCCACCCTTCATTTGTGGAACCCTGTACCTTCTGTCTGAGCTTCTGAAAGTAAAACCAGAGTTAAGGGTCCAGTTACAGGATCATGTGGTATAAGATGATTTCTTTATCTCATTGCTTTTTCAATAAGAGCTATTTTCATAAGCATCTTTTCCTAACCTGTTTATTAGTAACTTGACAGTTTGCTATGATGTTATGGTTCTTCGGGTGGGGAGGGACCATTATATTTGTATGTTCTAAGCAGCAAAGTTCAATTTTAAGTGCTGTATCAAGGACACAAATCTGTATTTCTTAAACATTGGCTATCATTTGTTTAGATTTTTATAAGTACCTTAAGAACTACATGTGCATTTTTCTAAAAATTCAGAATAAATCTGAAAAGGAAAAGCTGCTCGCTAACTGTTTTTCCTTTTTAGGAGTCAGATGATGAAGAGTGCTTTAAGGATCAAGAAGAGGCTGAAGAGGATGAGGAAAAATTTGTTGATGCAGACAAAGAAGTAGAAGATGAAAAAAGAAGTATAATGGAAAATTCTGCTAAAACAAACAATTCAAATTCAACAGCCTCGTGGGTGCATCATCTGAATATGGGAGGTAAATTAACAAGAAAATATATCATTTAACAGCTAACGTTCCATAACAGTGACATGTTGATCAAGAGTTTTGTAAGATAAGGTGAYCAAAACATTATTTTAGTTTTTAAATCGAAGTGTGGTTGAAAGCAACCAGTCAGAGTAATTCGGTACCTCAGCAGTGATGAAAAGACTCTATGACTAGTGTATTTCACTTTATGCAGTTTGTAGTAGACACATTATTTGTGCCTTAGCGGTAAACAGGCTTGGAGTTCTTTGCTTCCATGTTCGAACACCTTCCGAGCAGTGTAGCCAAGGTTAGGATGTGTAGCTGCTGACTTGCTTGTGAAGCCTGCTAGAACAGTTTGTCTAGCTTTGAACYTGTGCCCAGTTTCACTCCTGCCCGAAGACCTTTTGGAACAGGCCAAGTGTTTTCAGGGCCTTCCTTGGAAGCAGGTGGGAACTCAACCTATGCACTGATCATACACTAGAGAAGGGCAGCTGAATATTATGGCCTTTACCTGCTGCCAGATGAATCCCTGGCCTGTCCAGCTGGGAGTGGTGGGCAGCATTACTGTCATGGGGAAGTGAKAATAATACTCTTGTAAAGGTGCCTGAGAAAATTTGTTTTCCTCTCCTCCACCCCTCAGGCAGGAAGAGTGGAGCTTCCTATGATCCTATGCACCGAAGTCCTTTATACTGTGGTGCTGAAAGTACAAGCCTTTGGGAACTGAAGAAGGTGGGACATTCCTACGTTGCTGTTACTGTGTTTCTTAGTGTGCCCCTTGTATGAAGAGAGGAAAATGAACGTGGTTATTCTTGGAGTAGCTGGGTAACAATAAAAGGTTAAAGCTGACACATTGTTCAGCTTTAAGTAGGGAGTAGGAATTTTTAAGTGGAGATTTGGACAATAATAATATTTTTTTACTATTGCATCTTAGCTTTGATCACTAAAGCTTTCTAGTGTTGAATTAAATAAAATTRTAAGTAAAAATGTATTTAATGTAAATGAAAGATTAGAACTTGAAGTTCTTCAGTTGTTAAAGGGCAGAGCACATCAGCCTTGCACTACTATGTGTATGTCTGTTACTTAGTGAGTTACGGAGTGGTCTTGTGATGTATTTTTAAATCAGAAATAAATAAATGATTCATGTTTTTCAGCTTTCTGAACATTTTCATCCATCTGTGGCCCTGTTTGCAAAAACAATTCTAGAGGTAAGTGCTTTCACTAGTCTTTGGTTTTGAAGTTTGATTTTTTTACATTAGGTGTCCTTTGCCATTTGAAAAGAGACATTTTAAAGTGTCCTTGCACTGTGTGGCTAACTAGCAGCTCTGCAGAACTCTCTCATACACTCAAATGTCAAGCTTTTCATGGAATTAGAGTGTTTTATGTAAAGGAGACTGCTCACAAAAGTTTCAACTTTGTAGAAATGTAGGTATTATATGATTAAAGCTTTATTAGAGTTTTGTGATATCTTTTTATTTAACTTTTCTTTTTTTTTTTTTAGTGTCGGGAACCCTACTATAGAACAAATTCTTTTTTTAATACTGTTCCAGTACCATGCCAAAAATACTCAAACCTACACAAATACATATTTWAAATACTTATTTTTCATTTGAATATATGGTATTGAAATGGTGCTGAGTATTAACTGTTGTTAGCACAGTACATTGCAAGGCAGTTTATCACTGAAACAAAGCGAAGGAGATGTATTTTAGTTCAGAAAATACTGAAATTGCAAAAAGAAGAACCTGGTCAGGGTTATGTGATGTAGTATCCCCAAGTCTTTGTCTTTTTAAAGTGTGGTTTAATGTTGTTCTTGAACTGATTGAGTCCTCTGTGTTTAGTTGCTGTCTTTCTAAAATCAAGACCTTAATGATTTTTGGCTTTTTCCTTCTTTCAGGGAAATCACATTCAGTACTCCGGTGACCCTTTGCAGGATTTCACGTTAATGAGGTTCTTGGATCGCTTTGTGTACAGAAATCCCAAACTCAGTAAAGGCAAAGGTACACAATCCTCTGTACATGTTACCACGTGATCTTRGTTATACATGCTGTCCAAATTCTCATTCTCTCAGATTGCCCTTGTCAAATATTTGGGGTGCATGTGGTGGAATAGAGGAGTGGGATCAGTCTTCAGGGCTGTGAGAGAGATGTCTGCAGCAGAACCAGCTGACAGTCACATCCTGCTGCCCCTCGCACCTGCAGTGCAGAACTGCTGACTTTGCAGGAATAAGCAAGGGATAGGGAAATGTAAAGACTACAGAATGGTTGAGGTTGGAAGGGACCTCTGGAAGTCATGGGCTCAAGCAGGGACACCTAGAGCAGACTGTCCAGATGACTTTTGAATGTCTTCAAGAGTGGAGACTCCACTGCCTCTGTGCARCCTGTGCCAGTGCACAGTGAGAAGGTGTTTCCTGATGTTCAATGGAGTCTCCTTCATCAACTTAGTGACCCATCACTTGACTGTCTCCAGTATGCCCACGTCTGCCTTATACTGGGGAGCCCAGACCTGGGCACAGCACTCCCAAGTGTGATCCTACAAGTGCCAGGATACCATCAGCCTTCTTTGCTGCAGGGGCGCAGTGCTGGCTCCTGGTCAATTGGGTGTGTCCACCAGGACTACCAGGGTATTTTTAGCCAAGCTGCTACTTGGTACCTGAGGTTGTTCCTCCTTAGTGCAGGACTTTGCACTTCCCCTTGTTGAACTGCAGGAGGTTCCTGTCAGCCCATTTCTCCAGGCTCTTGAGGTCATTTTGGATGGCAGCACAACCCACTGCCCTATCAGCCACTCCTAACAGTTTCGTATCAAGAGTCATAAAATAAAAATTTCTTTGTGATTTATATTCTGATACAGAGAACACCAGCAGTGTGGTAATGCAGCCGAAGAAGAAGCAGTTTATGAAAGATATGCAGAATCTTGCAGGTAAGTCAGCCCCTTCTCCGTTAAGATTATGATGGCTAAAACATCCTTGGTTGATTGACGCAGATGTGTCATCTGCACTCTCTATGCTGTTTGTCTTARCAATAAAAGAAAGTTCCATCCATCAGGAGTGCAGTGGTGGTGCCTGATGTTCAGGATCAGGTCTCATCTTCTTGTAAGGATGTATGGAATCTCCACAGCTAGAACGTTGGATCTATTGAATCATTTYGAAAACAAATGATGTAGAGAAAGTCAGTTATCCTATAGCTATTTTTATTCTGATATGATTGAAAAATGGCTTAAAGTATCAGAGAAATAGATCTATATAATTATTTAAATCACATTAAGTTCATTCATTAAATGATGTGGATTACTTCCTACAGTGCCACAGCTGCAGCAGTTGTTAGGATTAGTGTAAGGGATCTTTGGCACTGTTATTTTGCTAGGACTCTTCTTGCCTCCAGAAATAAGCTGCCTTTTGTCTGGTCCCATTGTTTCCAACAATTTAGAGTAGGATTTGGTGGTAAGAACCAGCAGTCCAAAAAATGGAGTAAACTATCAGTAAAACATGCTGAATGAGGAGAGAAGAGGTACCATCTTCTGTGGTAGAGTCTCTGTAGCATTCCCAGGGATGTGCTTTTCTGTCAGCTTTAGGTCTGTTGTGTTGCATAGAGGTTTTAGTTATACAGATTAGCTGATGTATAGCTGGTTTTATGGCTGTTAAAGCTAAAAGTAGGAATTTTAGCCTGGAATGCATTCGAAGGTACAGTTTGTCATGTTCTTTAGTTTATTCTGAGTTGAAGGAGCAGACTGAGGTTTTAGAACAGAATTTAGGGAATTTAAGTGTTTTACAAATGAAACATGATACAAAAGTATGGATATATTAATATGGCTACARAAGTCTGCAATTGTTGCATATAGCTGATCTCTGCTGAGGCATAGGGAGCTGAGATTGCAAATCCTCTGGTACCTCTACTGTTCATTTGAAGAGCCCTTCTGGGAGTATGCTGATCTGGTTTCAGACACTTGGACCCTTGTCACATAGAAAAGATTATAATCTGTGCCCACTGAGATAATCTGTAGCCCTTTTTCCTTTACTTCTGACGAGGAGGGAAGAGGAATATATGAGGGTAAAAAGCTCTTCCAGAGGGAACCTGGAAGACCCTAGTTGATCTGCTGTTGCAGAGTCATATTTTGCCTCAGTTCCCCAAAAAATGGAGGYAGGTTGAGGCTTGATCCTTTCCTCAATGTGCTCAGCTGGTGTATGGTCCTGCCCTGCAGTTCCTGACAAGCATTTCTACTGCCAGAAGTGCTGGACAGAAGTAATTACAGTTTTAGTCCATGACAGCAAGTTCATCTTACTTTCTACTTTTTTCCCCCTGTTTTTGTTTTAAATGGAGTCTTGCTGGAGGTGGTTGCAACCCCCCTCCTTGCTGATACATAACTGAGAACCAGGTTAGGGCTGTGCCAATTGGGTTTTTCCATAGAGCCTTTTCCATTCTTCACATTGAGTACAATGTATGCACTGTGTTAGTTTGAAGAAGTTTTCAGGTAAGCTCTCCATTATTGAACAGATGACACTGTGTGTCTGCCTGCTTCTGTCTGTGCGTGCTGTCTAACCTCTCAAAAGAATAGCAATCATTTCAACTTGAGGTAAAATCAGTTCTTTTTTTGTTTTTGCAGTCAACAGTAAGGAATTCCGGGCCAAAGATGAAAGCAAAATCCCAGTGGATGAAGTGTTCTTTCACAGGTAATGGAATACTTGTGAACGTTCATTTTAAGTGTTGGTTTTCTAATGCAATGCCATTAAAACCCGTCGCATTTTGTAAGTGTTCTCTGGTGTTTCAAGCATTTGCAAATTTTGATTAATTTGAGTGACTTAAGATGATAGTGCTTTTCTTGGACATAATTTTAACATCTGTCAGAAGTGCTTAGGAAAGAATATCACCTATGAACAAAGATAACTGGGGCTTGTAGTCTAAGATTAAGTAAGTTGACATTGTAATAAAGAGGCCTTAAATAATGGGTAATGATAAATATCTTCTGGGTTTTAATTCTTATGCATTAGAGGTGTATATAATGAAAGCTGGAATATAACTTGTTTATGTCATCAGCATCATAACTTATTAGAATGGAACAAAGCAAAAAGAAGTCAGAGGAGCTGGTTTTCAGAGTGTTTAGTTTTTTATTACTCATAGTTCTTTCTGTTTCTTTGAATTTCCTTTCAGATTATGATATAAAAATGCAGTTATAGCACTAAAATTGAACACATTTGGAAAAGATATGTTTCTATTTGATCAAAATAGTGGTTACCTGTGAGTGTCTCCTTAGGAAATTAGTGTTTGAATTAACTTCATTTATTTTAAATGGATATTATAATATTGAGGARTACAATATTAATAAATAAATAAAATAGTGGTATTAGTTTTGAGATTGAAGAAAAACATCTTCAATCAAAGATGCTTCATCAAAACATGGCCCTCTCTGAAAAGTTAACAATATTGTTACATTGACGATGGCTGAAACTGAGATTACACATTAAAAGTCTTCTGTACTTTTTATACAAGTACTCCTTTGTATATGATCAGCATCGCCTTCTGTGTTTGTTGATTCCTTAGTATGAAATGAAAGTGAAAATGGCTGACAGAAGGTAAATCTACAGACCCAAAAGAAGAGGGCTGTGGGAGAAAATTTAATAAAACTTAAAGTGTGAATGTTTTTCATGTTTTTTTTCCCAATTATATTCAAGTTGAACTTGATCCTTTCTTCCTTACCAGTCTGAGGCAGATTTTTACATCTTTCTTGTCCCCTTTTATAAATTCACTATGTCAAAAATAACTTCTTGCACCTTTGACCAGTGAAATTTTATTGTTTTAAATATTACAGTGGTGACTGACTCTTTGAAAAACAAAGGAAATATAAATCTCTTGATTTTAGATGTGTTTGAAAGCATCACTTACAGTTTTCAATTGGCAACATACAGGGGAAACAATTTGCAGGTTGTTTTTTTTGTTTTAAAAAATTGTCATAAAGATCATCGCCTGTAATTTCGTGTCTGAGAGCAATGCATTGTTTCAGATTTTATTCAAAGTTCGATAAGAGGAGAGAGAAACAAAAGCGTCTGGATGATGAAGAAAGTGTGGAAGATGTAGATGATGATGAATTTGAAAGGGCATTGGGTAAGGTGGTGTTCTTCCTTGCAGTAACTATCCCAGAATTCCCTACTGTTTTGTATTATTAATTTATCCTTTTTATAGTTCGTGTTGTATAAAGAACCAGATACAGGAATAGGGAAGTGGAAGAAAACTGGCTTTCCAGTTGCCCTTGTATGCTGCTGCAGCCAGCAGTTCCTACTATGTGTTGTATAAGCCAGCTGAGTGGCCATTTGTAAAAGAGGTCTTGCTCACACCACCACAGTGGTCAGTTTGTTTGAATGGCTGAAAATTGTCTGACTTTGAACTTAAACTCATGAGTGGCAGTTCAAGCCTTTTTGTTCTTTTCCCAATGTAGTCTGAGTAACTTTTTCTAACAGCATGTAACATTTGCTTCTAATTTTTCTTTACTGCCTGGCCTTTTTCAGTCTTGCATACAATTTCTCTCATTGTTTCTAACATCTTTCATGAAGTTATTAGTTTAGTAAAGTCGTTGGCAAACTTCTGGAGTAGTCTCCTGTAGCAYGTACTTTGCTTTGGAATTAGTGTATGATTTGTTCCAGAATTTAAATTTGTTAGTGTACCATAAAATGTCAATTATTTTATTATTTCATATTTTACTTAGATGTATTAAAAAAAAAGTCCAGTTAGCTCCCCATAACTGTATTTTTATGTGCAGCATTTTTAGAGAAATCTGAATTCTTGTATCAGGATTCCTACTTAGTGACTCTATTATTATGGTCTTAGTTATGACAGGACTCTGCTACTAATTGTGTTTGTCTTTTATTGTTAGTATCCCTAGTGAGAAGTTGCTTCATAAATTCAGAAGCTTAAAATAATGACCCTTTAATTTCTTAAAATTAGATTTTTTGCAATGGTAGAATCACAAAATGGTTTGGGCTGGACGAGACCTTACAGACCATCTTGTTCCATCCCCCCTGGCATAGGCAGACACACCTTCCACTAGAGCAGGTTGCTCAAAGCCCCATCCAACCTGGCACTGAACGCTGCCAGGGATGGGGCATCCACAGCTTCTCTGGGCAAGAGTGCCTTACTACTCTCACAGTAACAATTTTTTTCCTAATACCTAATCTAAATCCTCTTTCAGTTTGAAGCCATTCCCCCTACATGCCCTTGGAAAAAGTCCCTCTCAGCTCTCTTGTAGCATCCTTTAGGTACTGGAAAGCCACAATAAGGTCACCCTGAAGCCTTCTCCTCTCCAGGCTGAACAACCCCAGCTCCAGGAGAGGTGCTCCAGCTATCTGGTCATCTTTGTGGCCCTCCTCTGGACTTGCTCCAACAGGTCCACGTACTTGTTGGATGCAAAGATTTCCTATTTCTTTGCTTGTTTTGTAGTAATAACACTTTTCTTTCTCCCTAGATACATTTGAAGCTGCTGATAATGCCATTGTTGGCCAGGATGACCTTGATTTTGCTGGGTAAGACATCAAATTGGTTCTTACACATCTCTTGTTTTAATATCTACATAGAGTTTTACTCTATGAAGCTGGATAGTCTTCGGAAAGACCCAGAATATCACCTGGCAAAAAAGGCAATAGCAGTTTAACACCGAGTAATGCTGGTTTTCTGCATGTCCCRTAGTGGATCACAATGATCTTGGGATGCTTACAGTGTGCTGGCCTTACATGAGCCCTGTAGTATTGGATTGTATTTATTAACTTATTTATTTGTTTATTTTATGCAATGGAGTGAGCCAGTAAGCAAGGTAAAATCTTGTTTTTCATTGTCTCAGGTTTCTATTTGAGAATTACCAAGTACAAAAGGAAGCAGATTGAGGCATAATGGCACTGCTGCTGTAAGGACTGGTTGTAACTGGACCTAACACAGTAAATAAGCTTTGTGGAATCCAGTCACAGAGCTCAGTTCTCCTGAAGTCATCAGTTTCATTAATCATAGAATCATTTAGGTGGGAAAGGACCTTTAAGATCATTGAGTCCAATTGTAAATTATTAAGTAGACTCGTTTTTACTCAAAGTATCTATAATACAGTGTTTGAATTGGCACAGAAACTTCTTCCTTGGGCTGGCAGGAGGATTAAAGTCTAAACTCTTAGTGAAACCTGAAACATTTTTGTGGTCTAGACTGGTGTTTAGTAGAACAGTTTGTGTGTTTTACAGAAAAGACTTTCTGAAAAGGAGCAAAGACACAGAGGAGATAAAACACTGAAGCTGACGTTTCTGCTAATCTCAGAATAGGATTTCCTCCAGAACTTCTTAAAATGGTTGACTTTTCTAATACAGCTCCCTGTGCTACTGTTGAAAACATACCTGAGTGTATAATATGTATATTTTAGGTCACAGCCTACATTTGCAATGATGTTGAACTTTTCTAACATAGTGTTTGCCAGTAGATAGATGTCATTTGATGCAAACACTGCTTTTCCAGATGAAATGCTAAGCTTGTTACATCTTTTTTTAGCAATATAAAAAAGAAAACCAAAGGCAGCAAGAAAGGCCAAAGCGGCGATGGATCTGGTGCTGACTGGGAGGATTCTGATGATGACTTCAGTGATCTGGATGATGAGGAAGTCTCCTTAGGAAGTATGGAAGAAGACTTTGGAGAGGATATGGATGAAGAGGGAGGTGTATTTATGGATGTGTCTGAAGATGATAATGACCTAGGTAAAGTACCATTTATTACCAAAAAACAATAAGAAAAAGCTTTAAAAATAGGTTAATATCCAAGTACATATGCAAATTCCAATTTAGTTATCTAGGTGGGAAGCTTGGCTTTTAAGCAAAGAAATGACAAGTCCTTCTTTGTACAATGAAATCTTAAGAGAAGCATTTTCTGGCACAGTTTCCTAGGTGAGAGTGGGAATTAGGCATGTGGGTACAAAAACTTCCAAACGGGACATCTTTCTTTGATTCTGAAAACATTGGCAGTAACAAAAGTAGCTCTACACACAAATAACTGGCTACAATAGGCAGAAACATTAAAAGAGCTCAAAGAGAAAAATAAAAAAATATAGTAATCGGAAATTTTTGTATTTCTTTAGAYCTAATTAATGTTTTTTTGATGAAGTAATTTTTATTTAAATTGCTGTCTCACAATTAACAGCTTACTCTTGTAATACAGCTATGCACTCAGATTTTTATTACCACTGTTATAATAACTGATTCTTGTACCTATGTGGTTTCATTTTTTCAACTGAAAAGCACAGTCTACACAGAATACACAGCATGTGGCTGGAAAAGCACAGATTAATGGAGTATTTCAATGCATAACTAAAGGTCACAGGAAGATGATTGAGGGTAGAGGAGGTAAACTGTTCATACAGTTCAATACAGACTATTTCACCAAAATTATCAAGCAGACATTCAAGGTTTACCTAACGGTTGCTTTTAGCTTTCGTATTTTATGTATCTTAGTATCATTCCCTTCTGGTGCTGTGTAAAAAAGCAAAGAATGGCACACCACAGACCAATTTCTAATTGTCTAGCTTGAAGAAATACACGATTTGGTTGTATGCACTGCTTTTTAAAATAAAGACTTGAGCCGTTATGACAAACATGCCTAAAGAGGAATTTTAGTCTCTGCTGCACTTTAAATACTTGTACATGGTGTGAGAATTGGAGCCTGATGTATTTGGTTTTTTTTCTGTCAGATCCRAACAGTGACAAGCAACTGAAATCTGTCAGTAAAAAGGGCAAGAAAAAGAAAGATACGAATTTTGCGGGATCGCTGGAAGGTAAGAAAACACTGACATTAAAGCTTAATACAAATAAGAGAGTTCAAAAAACTTTGGAATTAGAGGGTTTTACTACAGTAGATTGTCACATTTTGGATCTAGGTTCAGATTTGAATAAACCATAAATAAAAAGGAGGTTGTCCCCCAATCATCATAATTCAGAGTAACAATCTGCTGTTGCAGAGCTGAGAGTTGAAGGAGGAATGTTGAAGAAGGATGGAATTGTACTGGTGCTTCCTGCATCTGTTACTCACACCCAATGCAGAGATTTGTGCTGTTTAATTCTTGGTTGGAAACTTTTTTTTCCTTTTTTTTAGGGGAGGTGGGAAACAAAGATTTGCAACACAGCTAATTTAGATGGACTCATTAAAAAAAAATTAAAAATTTAAACGTGGTAAAACTTTGGTTTAGTGTCTTTGGGAACTTGAAATTCTGTCCCATAAGAATAACACTCTTTCTTTGAAGAATCCAGCCGAGGAAAGAAGAGAAAACTTCAGGATGCTGGTATACTGGCATCTGCAGAAGAGGTGAGTTTTGATCAGTCTTAAACAAAAAGTGATCAAGCATTTTACCTGTTGCTTTGTAATAGAATACTAAAATTTCTCTCTTTAAAGTTTGGCTATCTGCTGGATGAAAATGCTGGGTCCAAGTTTGACAATATCGGAATGAATGCCATGGCCAACAGAGATAATGCCAGTAAGTACATGCTACAAGTAGCAGACAGTTGTAATGCTGGTTTACTTCTTTCCCTCCAGATTCTGTACTTGAGAAGGTGGACCACCTTTAACTGGAATACAGGGTCAGAAACCACACAGTAGGGACAGTAGCTCAGTGTCAGTAAGAAGTGACACAGTTTTCTTCAGTAACAAGAAATGCCCAGTTCTAATAGTAACTGGGAGTAGTGGAGTGAATAAGACTTCAGAAAAGAAAATGAGGCGGTCATGGGCCCTTTCACACTGTGAACAGGGAGAGGCAGGATGCTCTCTGTCAAGCCTTTGTGTGAATTCTGCTCAGGTCCTTGTGAAGGGAAGGCATAAGGCACGGCTACCTATTGGACTATTTCCTTGCAGTATCAGTGAAGCAGAAAGTAGTTCCCCAAAAATAATTCTAATGAATTAAATGTGTATATGCTGGTTGAATAAAGCTTTGTAAAGCTTCTACAAGCCTTCCTGATGTCACTTGAAAAATGTTAAGAGCACTCAAACTAACTTGCTCCTAACACAAGCGTGTCTAGCATTAGTAAAATACAAAGCAATGTCTGGAACTCTGAGATGGCAGGGTTTGTTTTGTGAAATGAAAAAACCCAAAGCTTTCTCCAAAAAAAATAYGGCAGCTTGCACTTTATTAACATTTATAAATACAGTAGTCAAGTTTTAACTTTTACATGATTCATCTATGTGCCACATCATGGTCAGAGGTTTCCTTCAGCTCCTTATTTCTCACCTTTCCTCTTACAGATGTCAAACAGATCCAGTGGGAAATAGAGCGTGACAAGTGGCTTCACAACAGGGACGTGAAAAGCATCATCAAAAAGAAGAAACAGTTCAGGCACAGAGGGCTGAAAAACAAGTACAAAGGCAAGAAATCAAGAAGATGAACTGGATGTTTTGATGTGGACATTTTAAAAATAATTATTCTAAAATAGTTTTTATTTAATCACACATCTTTCTTACTTCAGTTCTTGCTGCTTAACCATGTCATTTGGTCATTCTCCCTTATGCCGTTGATTCCAGACCACTCATTGGATTTGTAATAAACTGGAAAACAGGAAAATCCATGTCAGCTCTAAGCCAGACATAACTGAAGAGCAGCCACTCTGTGGCTAGTTTTATTCAATGTACAGCCCCAGTTCTGAGGTCTCTATCCAGCAGTGTGACACTCCAGCCATGCCTTAACAATAAACACTTCTGCAGTGTCTCCTGGGGAACAATAAGATTGGGTTTATACATTAAGATGCAACAGAAGCTTCAGCCATCCTTCTGAAGTGAACAGCTCCAAACCTACCTTCCAGAATTGATGGAAACCTCTTCTGCATTGTATATCTGAAATCTGACAAGAAAGATAAATCACAGTTACTTTCCCAGCATATATTAAGATGAATAATTAAAGGCACTATTTTTCTAACTAACTTCCCGAAATTTGTTTGAGCTCTTTAGTTACAGCCACTGTTAAATAATGTGATGTGAATTTATTTTTTAAAAATCATATCAGAGCCTGTATTCAGGTTACTCTTCCATGCAGCCCATCCTCACAGTGTTTTCTGAGCGTCCTCACAATTGTGATAACCAAGTACAAGCTACAGATTCAGAAGCAGCTGAATGCCTCTCACAGACTGACATGCCAGCGAAAACTGGGAAAACTGCTTTGTTTCCTTTTGCAGTTTTAGATGTTCACTGAATTGTTCCATGGGCTGCTCTGGCAACCCAGTGGAAAATCACAACAGTTTTATGCTATTTTAATTATTTACAGCAGCTCATAAGAGGCTCTTATCCATTCTAGTACTAGCACAAAGAAAGCAGTAAAGGTCTCAGTCTGAGCTTACTGAGCTGTCAGATTAGCTCACTGCACCTTACAGAACTGCAATTTAAGAAAATCTGTAAATGCATATAAGAACTAGGACCTAGAACTGAAAAAGTGGAGGAAAAAACCCACACACGAACGCCCAACATCAGGTTACAACAATAGGCTGAAAACATCTGTTCTCCACGTTTTTGTTACATATATTTTCTAATAAAAATGCAAAGACAGCTGTAGTTTAACAGCCTGACGTCATCTGGATATTGGAAAACAAATGCAAACTGATGTAGTGTCAGTGAAGCTCAGCTTGAAGTTGGCCTAAAGACCACACTACTGCTGAAATGGCCTTGTCCTCTCAGCAAAGCAGCAGCTGCCTTTTAGCTGGCCTTGACCATGTAGGTAACAGGACAAGCTCTTTTCCTGCAAGGACACGCATCTCTCGAATTAGTGCTCCACTCTACAGAGCCTCAAATGCAAAACAAGGCTGCTGCTCTGCAGAGCAAACCTCCTTGCAGTAACCAAGCTGGTGCTTTGCTTATTTCTGTGTTACCCGGCACAGGGTTGTGAGTCTAAGAGACCTGAGGGACTGAAGCCAAATAATCGGAAGACGACGCTGGCAGCATCCTGCCAGCCGGCTCTGTCCTCAGCCTGGGAAATGTCATATCAGAGAGGCTGCGAGACCCAGACACAGCCAGGGCATCCCTTCAAGGGCTCAACACCAAATTCCTGAAACAGGACTGATGAACTTGTGTCTCGTTTGTGGACAGCCTCTCGCCCTTTCAAGTCCTTATTTGACCCGCAGCTGTTACTACAAAAACGCGCAGGATTGGGCTTTGCTCCTGGTGTGGTCGCGTGCTGCCTCCCAAAGGATTCCCTGCGGGCTTGGGTTTGTAAAACTAAAACAGCAGGTCGTTCTTCACGAGCTATATCCTCGGGGGTCCGCCCAACAAGCCACCCCGTGTACCCGCGCTCGCACAAGCGAAATCCTGACCCCACCACGGCAGGATCTCCTTACAAAACCTGGGCGCTGCGCGGTGCTCCGCGGGCACCGGCGGCGGCCCCAAGCGCGGCGGAGCCCCCCCCGCTCGCCCCCGTCCCCGTCCGCCCCCGTCCCCGTCGGGGCGCGACCCCCGCCCGCCGCGCCGCACCTTGGCTGCGGTCCATGGCGCGGTAGAGCAGGAGGGCGCCGAGCAGCCCCGCGGCCTCCAGGAGCAGCAGCCCCGTGACGACGCGCCGCGCCATTGCCAGGGCCCGGCGCCTTCCGCCGCCGCCGCTAGCGCCGCGCAGGCGCCGCCGCCGCACGCTCCCGGCATGGCCGCTGCGGCGTGGCAGAGCCGCTGAGGGGCCTCGCGGGCAGGTGTTTCAAAATACGAACCGTGTAAAAATGTTGTCAAGAAAGGATGTTGTTTGGTGTTTGTATACTTCCCGGCCTAATCAACATGAAAGGAGATTTAATCCGTGAGGCAGATAATGATGCCCAGGTGTTAGAAATACAAATCACTTTTCGGTAGAATTGCCTTGTTAAGGTGTAGGGCGCGATAAGCTTCAATGATCTCAGACTTAGCGAGAGAGGTTAATAAAGCCAGGGGAGAAGGGTGTACCGGTGATAGCGGACACAAAGAAGGCAGAATTTACGGGCCACAAAGACATCCAGCAGAACCACCAAGATAAGGAAGAAACTAATAAAGCCAACTCAGCCACTGCTGAATCAGCTCCGACTGGATAAAAGGCAATTTATGGCAGGCGCAGATCGAGACCACTGACTCACGGCCACAGACCCAAGAAACCACTGACCCAAAAGAAGAGAAAGACTGAGCATGTGGGCTGATTAGCATGAGAAGCAAGAGAATCTTTAACCCACAGAAGACAGAATACTAATTAATAAGAGAACTATGTCACTTGCAGCCAATGAACACTAATTCCTTTATTTGCTAAAATATATTACTAGTAAAAACTTTTGATAGTTGGCGTGCTTGATTTGTGGAATACCACTGAGCACCCGGGCTTGTACAACTCTGAAATAAATAATCAGTGTCTCTCTGGTGTGTGTAATTATTGGGTTGTTACACACCCGGTAATGAATCCAATTTTTGTGTGCAACACTGGCTTTGTGGATTTGCCACCCAGCCCCCTTTCTGTGCAGAACTGTAAATAAATCAAATGCCTCCACTCTGCGCATGGACTGGCCTCTTGCATCCCGGGTGAAAGAACCTGTTTTGGGACAGAGTTCTGGCAGCTGGTCCCACTCAGCACCGCCTGTCCCTGCTGCCCAGGGGGACACACTGTCTTCATCTCACTGTTCCAGCCGTGAGCAGGCAGCTTCACAGCAGAAGGGGCCAGGCCAGGTCTTGTTGCCCCATGCTGAGGGTCCTGAGCAGATGACTCAGTTGGGCAAGGGATCAGCCCCGCACTGCAGCATTGTTCTCCCGTGGCTTCAGCTGGCGGAGGAGCAGCTCAGATCCTTCTGGGTGCCAGCACTGGTCTGTCTGTCTGTTTCCTGCTGGGGGAAAGCACAGTGTGTTGCATCAGGCTCATGGCTGTTAAAAAGGGATCCTRGTTTATCATGGAGATGTCCAAAAGACTGGTGCCATGCAAGTATTTAATGGCCTTTTAAATGAAAAAGGGCATTAGTGCAGACAAGCTCCCACAGAGAGGTATGTAGAACCTAAAATGGCAGCATCCTTCCCTCTCAGTAGTGTTCTTCCTGTTTTATAGTTTTGATTTCATTGTTTTCTATTATTCATATTGCTCTTAACTCGTATTATGAGACTGACTTTATTGCCAAAATAAAAGCTATTCAGATTTTTCTTAATAGGAACTTTATTTTCTTTGTAAGATGTTTTTTTCCCCCCTGCTAATGTTTTGTAAGATTAGATATAGTATTATTGCTGCTTATTCTTATAGGGTGATTCATTTTCCAATTCTGTTTTCCCTGGTGGCTGAGCTTGCAAGTATTGCTTGCACTCACTGGGATTTCTAAGTAAGGTAATTCGTGCTCTGAGGATTTTAAGTTGACAGGATCAACTCAAGCAGCAGAAGCTTAGGGTTATTGGAGAAAACATGGATCCAGGAAAGGACTGCATTGCATTAGCATGGTAACAGATGAGGCTCTAACCAGAGAGGGTCCTAGGTCAGGGTCTTATTCAGCACATAGAATTTGCATTGATTGGTGAGTTCTGATCTAGAAAGAAACTGTGGTGTATTTAAGGGCTTAAAAAGTATGCCTGTAGTGTTTAGGGTGAATTTGTAGCAGCTATGAGACAGAACACTGAACTGAGAGAGGGAAAATAAAAAAGGAGAGAGCAGGCACAAAAAATGAAATGTGCATCTTTATTTTAAGAAGCCCATTATTTCTTTGGGTTTGAGTCCTGACTTCTACAGGACCCTATAGAGAACTGAGAGGTTGTTTGTCATATCTTTGCACTGGCTTTTATTTCTCACAGAGTTTGGAAGAGTTCAGACATGGAGACATGGTACTGGTTATCTCTGAGGTTTAATAACTCAGTAAACCTCTCCTGCTCAGGGCGAAGGACCAGTAGATTAAAAAAAAAAAGAGAACTCACACCGTTGAGATCGRACAGTTTGTGGTAGGTCAACAGGGGAAAATTTTACTAAAGACCACGGCCAATTGTTCAGTAGGAAGGGGAGCTCCCCATGGTTTGCTGAGGACAATCAGGAATCAGTAGTTCCCAGGTCTGGATCATACAGTTGAGAAGGTAGTAGGGGATTTAGAGATTAGGAATTTTAGGTTTTATTAATTGTAGCTTTTCGTTAAAATGAAATTTGCATTTGTGCACATCTGGGCAGATGTGGGCATGGATTTGTACGTAAATGGGAGAGTGATATAAATTATATACATCATACAATGTACTATATAAAAATATGATATTAGGTGGTTTATAAATGTGAAATATGTATTATAAGACGTATGATGTGTACATATTGTATATACATTACTGTATAAATTACATGTATCAGCTGCTTCCATCCAAGCATCCTGAAGCCTTTATGTAAGATAGGGTGGAATTTATTCCTTGCTGGGAATAACTTTCCATGGCAAGCATGAGGTTAAAGCTGTTTGCAGTGTGTGTTCCGTGTTAGTGTATCTGGCAGCTGTATTCTCAGGGGGCTCACCACAGGAGGCAGTGGCAGCTCCACAACTCCCTCTTGTTGGGCCCAGTGGGAAGCCTTCCAAGTACCTCCCCACAAGGACACGGGGAGGGTGCTGTGGATCAAGGTGAACACATTGTTCCCTTGCTCTGTCCTGCCAGTAATCGGCAGAGCATCAGTGGGGCAAATGTGAGTCATGGAAACCTTGGGGAAGCTGTCTCCAGTGGCGCAGCTCCAGGAGCTGGCCACAGGCTCGTGCTGGAATGGGATGCGGTATGGGGGAGGCTTTACTGCAAGATCCCTTCCAAAGTGTAAGGGGTGGGGAGGGATGCAGATGTCCAGTGGGTAACAGCTCTCCTAGCACTTGTTCTGGCATGTGCTTCACGGAGACAGCTACAGGCACAGCTGAGGACAGGCACTGGCAGTGACATTGGATAAGTGACTCCATTTCGTCCTTGACCCAGGGCAGCAGAGAGAGGCAGACACTTCCTTCGGCAGAATGAGAGGAGGTTCTTGCTCATTCCTTCCTTCTCCTACCCAGAATCTTCCCATGTTTCTCTGTAAAAGACAGGAAAGCTCCCTTTATTGTTATCACTGACTGTGTTATGAATATATTAAAAAAATGTTAAGTGCATTATTGAGTCAGTTCTGCCTCCAGTTATTAGTGAATCAGGAAGGTCACAGTTAAGAAACTGCTGAGAATCTAATTAATGGAAAACATTATTTTCTTTATAATAATTTGAGTGCTTTGGTATTATTTGTCATTCAGTGACTATTATGCTGAATTAAGCCTTGTAATGAGAAGGCTCTGACACCTTATTTAAACCTCTGACATGTTTTATTTTGTTCTCTGGGTTTCTTGGTGCAGGTATGAAATGGCTTATCTAGATTTTAAGTGATTTGATATTTACAACTATCCAGAGTATACCTGTAAGCACAGAACTAATTTTATTGAATGTGGAGATCCAGGTAAATATCACATTAGTGAAAATAAATTGTCAAACCACTTAAAACTGTTTTTTTCTCTCTCCTGCACTCCTGCACAAAAGTTATTGAAATGAAGTCATGCATCAAGTAAGGATATTTCTCCTGAGAGGGGAAAAAAGATAATTTTGGATGACTAATGCCTTTTGATTAGAGGCTCTTTCACACGGCCAACTCTCACAAATCATTGCTGCACCCGTGTAAAAAACCTGTTCTCACTTCTGGTGCTGTTTAATTCTGAAGAGGACAAAATAGATTCTATCTCCAAGGATTTTGATAGCACATCTGAATTATGATTGCCTCCCCAAGTCTATTTTCAAGAAAAAAGGTAAGGTGGGTTTTTTCTTTTTTCCAAGAACAAGCCCCATCTCTCTGACAGTACCAGTATGCAAGAATAATTCTGGGACCATATCCTTTTTTTTCACCCAAGCAGGTGGCACTGGGGGAAAACAGCTTGGAGACTGTGGGAACCTTGTGATGCCTGGGCTGTCTTAGCACCCCCTACAATTTACAATAGCCTTAGTGATGCTGGAGTTGACATAAGCAAGGACATATGTAGAGCTGTTGTAGTGCTCTAAAATTGCTGGAGGGTCACGATTTCCTTTTTTTATGCAACTCTTTTCTGTGCACAGTCATGGTGAGAATGAGTGTGACAGCAGTGTCTCTGGGACGTTGGCTGTCCCCTTACAAAGAGTCATGGGGTTGAAACTTCAGTATTTCTGGTACTCAGTCACTGAACAGTGGCAGATACATAGCACTTACAAGATGTTTCACAGATGAAGGAAATAATTGGTTAAGGGATGAAGATTTTTTTCCATGTATTATTGGTATTTTTCCCTGCATGAAGCAGGAAAAAATAAAATGTATCTGGCAAAAATATTTAATGTATTTAATGTGTTCTCAGAAGTGTTTATGCTTCTCTGAGGATTAGAGTCTCATAAGGATTTCAGGAAAATTATTGTCATACTTTGAAAAATGGGAGGTGATTGTAACAGCTGTGGTTTTCCACAGCTTTTCCTGCCAGGAGGTTGGCAAATGGTTCCTTACTATTTCGCAGGTCTTAGGTAGTTATGGGATAGTATTCAATGACAATATTGCAGTCTTTCTAGTTGCTTCTTTCTACAATTGCTTCATGACATAAACCTTAGAAGTGGTGACAAGGTCTTTATTACGATCACATTATAATTTTGTTCTGCATGTCTTTATTAATAAAATATTTTATAGCTCCCWGTATGTTACTGGTTGTAGCTTGTTTGGTTATACTCTCACTTTGGTTGCCAGGGAAAATAAGTGATCTAAAATTGTTGACCTCTTTCTCCCACTCCAGATAGTAGTGTTGTCTTGAAACCCTAAAGATACAGCTGTTTCATTTTTCCATTTCCATAACAATGTACCACTTGTCCCCAGTTACAGCTCCTGGGATGAGCTCTTCTCAGGATTCATGACAGGGAATGGTATTGTTACAGATACTGATTGTAGCTGAAAAAGCAGCAGAAAAAAGTATTTTAAAAACAACTGAATGGGGCCAGTGGGAAAACAGCTGTGCCATAATTAATTTACTGATGGCCGTACRTCATGATAAAGGAGGCAGCTGGTTGCCAGAAGGGGAGAATGTCCAAAAGATGCTTTGCTTCTGGGTATTTTGCTCTTCCAGGAAAGGGTGAGGGAGTTGCATGGCAGCTGGACAATGGCATTGGGTCAACATTCTGCCACTTAGTGATGGAGGAAATGCTACAGATTCAAAGTGTTAATGAAATGGCAGTTTGTTTCCTTACTGTTTCTCAACATGAGGCCAAATACCTCATTAAAAACCCAAATTTTAGATTTAGGCTGATGTCAGGCTTTATCTGTTAAGAGATGTTTACATGGCAGTATAGTCACAGAAGGGAAGCACACAGGCAGATTCATATTTATGTGTGGAAAACATTTACCTACAAAAGTTCAGAGGAAGCCTCTGTTATTCTCTTGTAGAGAGAGTATCACGGAAAGGACAGGCTGTTCTTTTTGTCTGCTTTGATGTAACCCACAGGCGACAGAAGGCGATTCTTCAGTTGTACAGAAAAAAGTACCCAGTTAGAAAGAAAGGTCCCACCGATGCTTTTTTCTCTTCTTTACAGTTGGCTGGGGATCTTGTTTTAATCATGCAGTCACCTGGAACAAACACACTGAGGATAAGAATACTTTGGTCATAATATATGAATACCTAAGAGAGGTAAAGCAGATGCTGTTTACTGACAGCCAAAACGCACCGGAGCCCATTCCTTGAAATCTGCTGAAATTAAGAGGAAATGGCATAGGTTTCTGAAAGAGCAAAATCAAGTTGATTTTAGCGACAAGTTGTGTCTGGCTGTTCAAAAGGAGAGCTCCAGAAAACAGAAATGTAGCACAGGAAACAGCGAATGACAATTGTTGTTAGTCAGTGATGACAATGCAATCCCAAGTGGGTAACTGCCTTTTTTAGAGGAAGCATATTGAACTTCTCACTTTCACTGTATTGCTTTCAGAACGTGACTGCTGGTGTAAAGCAGATAGCTGAATTCTTTGAATTCTCTCCAACGCTGAGCAGGTCCAGGCCATTGCAGGAAGGGACACTTGCCAGGCAGTGAGTATTAAGGCTCAGGAGACTCTAGGTGCTGTTGGCTCTGTTCTTTTCCACAAAGATAAATTTGTTTGTATTTTGCCAGAGTAGTGAATGGTAGCTTTTTGTCTTGGGCAGACAGGAATTTGGATCAATAGATGCTTAATATTTATGTATAATTTTCAAGGCTGGATGTCGTTTAAGAAACACTGATTGTGCTTCAGGAATCTGTCACTTGATTTCACCCCGAGGTCCAGAACCATTCGATAAAGCCCGGTGTAATATGATTAGCAGAAGTGCCCTACAGGTAGCGCATCCTTCCTTTATGGTACACACTAAGCACCAACTAAAGCAAAGAGGAGTTTTATTTTGGCTTCCGTGAGTACTGGGGATAGCCTGTAGACTGAGTGCCTCCACAGATTTTCCTTGTTGGGTTTTCTGAATAACCCTCGTGATGATCTATGGAACACAGTCAACACATGGAATCCAGACACTCCACAGATTGATCTGTGTCTTCTAGCCATGGRTTAGGCTAGAACCTCAGACAGCCTCTGACTGTGGGCTCTCCAAAATCTAGATTGAAGCTAGACTGCAGCTTAGGGCAGTGTCTGGTTGCAGCATGCAGAGCTCTTGCATTTAAAGGCCATACTTTTGAACTTTCTGGGTTGGTTTCACAGCTGCTGGTCACCTTGTATAGTCTTCTGCAGCTGTACAAGGCACATGCCAAAGCTATGAAGGCAGTCCAGTAGCTTCCTGTGGTTGCTTTTTGTTCACATTCTATTGAGGACACCAGACATAAGGCAAACGTAAGTGTGTATTCTTGGGTCAGATATTTTTTCTTATGGAAAAAAGAAAACTATTATCCTGAAATATGATAAGAGAGAAAAGGTAGTCTTTTGTTTTAAATTATACTCCTTGGTCCTTAAGAGTCAAGGGTAATAATAATTTCCTTTTCTTTATATTCGAGGTGTTTTTGGAGACTGGAAGAATCTTTTCACTGAAGTTCAGAACCAGAAAATGGCTGCCAAATTCAAGGTGTGCTTAGAAGGAACTAAGCTGGGAGTGAAGTTTCAATGTGATGTGTGTTGCAAGGCCTGAACCTCCTTTACAGAAAAAAACCATTAATATTCAGGCTGTTTTTCATTCACTTCTATGAAATAAAGCAGAAGCCGGGACAACATCCAATATAAAAAATTTGAATATCCATGCAATTTGCAAGCCCATTTCTGCTGGCTTAACTAACAAAAACAATCCTTGCTTGTGCAGTTGGTTTCATTGGGGTCACTGGGTTCTTTTAAATGACCTGTGGGGCTTTGGCCTCCCTTGTTTTTAACACTGATTTTTAGCTTTGATTTCTTGTTTCCTGGTAGAATCCTGTGTGGAATAATATGCAGTAATTAAACCTGCTGAAATCATTGGAAATGTATTCAGTATGCTGGAAGTGATTTTCCAAGAGATTTCTTAAAGCAATCATGAAGTGCCATTTTGATTCCTAATTTCTAAGTTCATAGGAGTCATATATAATTTTAATTTCTAAGTTCCTAGTGTAAAATGAAGTTTCAGAAAGTCTTGTAGTGTTCCTTTGCTCCTGTGTACTGATAAATGTAAKAAAAAAGTAAAGGAACCCAGTGGTGAAAATTTTCTCCCCGTTTCATCAATATTATTTTTCTTTCATTTAATAGTGTGAGATCACTGGAAATGGACCTTTTGCCTGGGTTATCTAGGTTTGTTTGTCTGATTTTGCTTGGGTTACTTTATGCTTAAGAGTAGTACATATGATCTCAGAGCCAGGATGTGGATTTTTCCTGGATGTCTCTCTGAGAGCTTTGAGATGTTGCTGTCCAGAGCAGAATGACTGTCCTTTGGTGGAGCTGGAAGACCAATGTGCACGAGATGGTTTAACACTGAACAGCCTCATAAAGGGTGCCTCTTTAGACTACAGTTTTCCCTTGGGAGGCTGGTTAAACACCAGTCTTTGGCAGCTGGTTGTTTTTCCCACCAGAGACATTTCTTTACCTCCGAAGAAAAGGAATACTAGGGAAAAAGTACTCAGAGAAAGAATATGTGGATAATGGGCATATAGTTACTAATTTAGCCACTAGAGAAGGTTACAGTCTTCCTTCTCATAGTTTGTGAGCTTCTGTCTGATAAATAATTGCTTGTGGTAGATGTGCCTCGGCCAGACTTCAGACTCAAGTTTTGGTTACTTGAGGGGTTGACACAAACGGACACACAAACTTGAGACCATCTGCTGCACACTTCGTTAGCTCATGGTAAACACAAAAAGCTCCCAGCCATTCAATGCTAATGAGAATCCCCTTCTAAAAGTCTGCCAGTGACAGGGGAATGATTAAGAGAACTAAACTGCAGTTCATAATTAGGAACACCTTGCCACTTTGTGTTCAAGTCTCCACAAAATCTTGTCTATCTTTCCTGACGTATTACCCTTTACTTTTCTTCTCCTGTTCTAGCTGTGTTTATTGCAGCAATGAAAACTGTGTACAGCTCATTGATGGTGCAAAAAACCTCCAGCTGTTGGTCCTTTAGGTTGACTAGCTAAGATGTCAGTGTCCTGAAGACTGGCATTCACATGGTGGGAAGAGAGGATCAATGCAGATGTGAATTTTCTTTAAAATTTGATGGCTGTAATAATGGTCATTTAAAATAAGTAAACCAAAAGTGACATACCAGTGAGGATAGAAGAGCTAAATAGAAATCACAAAATCAAACCATATCACAATGAAGTGAGTTAATACCAAACAAATGAAAGTTTCAGGTCACTAAAGTTATCTTAAGCAAATCTAAGGTTCCCTATAAACTTTGCATAGGCACTGGAAAAAGCAGCAGCATTCCATGGCTATTTGCTTCTGCTGTACTTGCTGCAGCAGTAGGTCAAGATCATTGCTAAGCAATTAGTAAAAGTAAGTTCAAAAGGATTTGGTCAAGGACGATGTTGAAGCAGGAGCACTACTTCACATTAAAGTAGGTTGTCTGAATTACTGATAGATCAGTAATAGCCAGCCTGTGCACTTAAAGTTCAAGTTTACAGTGAAGTATTCCAAAGCAGTTCAAAAGGAAATCCTATCTCAAGATGCTAAATAGGCTACTCTTAAACATGGTCTTAAAAATAGACCTTTTGACAAGCAGTATTACTTAAAATGAGGTTGTTTAGCTATCTGAGGGAATATTTTATAGGTGCCATTCTAAAATTCCTTCAGTCTGATCTGCACATTCTTCTCAGGGTGTATTCACATACTCAGTAATTGCCAGCTAATGATGGGCATTAAAGAATGGGCATAAGACTATTGAGTGTGAGGGTTGACTGATTTTTTTGCAGCTTTCTGTGTGTTACAGGTTTGGTCCTGTTAAAAATGTGGTGGGGTAGCAGAGAAGAAAGCTACACCTAAAGTCACTGGAGAAAGGGAAAATTTGTATCTTCCGCAAGCACTTCAGCACATTTAGGGTGAAAAAGCCTTGTGAAGTGCTTTGAGATGGTGGCATTGGAAGTCAAATCCAGTAGCCCATAAAGATTGCAGCTATTGACAGCAGCTAAACCAAACAAACAGAAAAATTAAGTTCCTCATTGTGGAAACTCAGCAGTCATATATTCTTTCTGTCATAAATATAGGGAGCAATTTTGTATATATATTTTCCATTTCTGTAGGTTATACTCTCTATACTTCAGCTTTTTTGGTTTTTATTATGGTACTCAGCAGTAGAACCTTGAATGGTATTTTTGACACATGACATTTAAGGAATATGTTGGATCATTCAGCTTCTAAATAAAAGGTTTTTTTACATTCCCTGACCACAGTTTTGAAATCAGTTTCTTTTCTGTATTTATAATCCGCTTCACACTTACCATTTTCCAGCAGTTGTAGGTATTTCTGATGTCAACATGAATGGTAACTGGTAAATGCTGCTCTATTAGTACTTCTGTCACCTCAGTTTTGCTTATGAGCTATTCAGTAACAATCATAAGGCGGGAAAGTATATCTAAGTGATATTGAAAAAGAGAAATCAGAGGTCTTCTCTTGGAAAAGAAAAGCATAAATGTGTCTTTTCTATGCAGGAGATAGCTCCCTTGTGTGTGTTCAGGATGTCAATAACCCAACCAAAAAGAATTCTGGTACTGAATCATAATAAAACCAAAGTGGGATCAAAGCAAACAGCACTGAGCTCAATATTCTCATTTGCAAAATGTGAGCATTTCATATTGCAGCATTATGCAGTACATTAATTGGAAAGGTAATTAATGTTGAATTACAATAGAAGTGCTGTAAAAGCACAGGGCACATATGACATCTACAGGAACATCAAATAATTTTTTTCTGAGGGTAGGCTGGCTGTTATAAAGGATGCCAAATGGATTTATAATGAAGGGGGACATGAAATACAACAATCACAATCTTTTTATGACAACAGATGTCTAGACTTGTATTACAATGTGTTGGGTTTTTTTTTGTTAAAGTCCCAACATTGATCTGCATTTTGGCTGAATGACCTTTGGTGAGGATTAGCACCTTCTGTTTTACTTGTAAGACACTGCAGAGCTTGGCAGTGTACACTGGAAGTGTCAAAATGAGACTGGTCAGCGATTGTTACGGATGTTAATATTGTCAGGATTGATGTAAAGGAGAGAAACAGAACAGGAACATTATGAATGAGAGCACACTGTATCAGTGCTGTGTCTGAGTGCATTGCTAGAGCACTCTGGTAAAATGTCATTTACGTTCAGATGTTTATGGTCTTAGATACAATTGTCCTGTATTGCTATTGTAATTTGCAATGCATGTAAATTGGATAGTATGAAGTATTAGCCAATAAAATATTCAGTTTGCATCTGAACGAAATGTATTTCATATGATTATTTGGCTTCTGCAAGAACTTCAGAGGCTTGAGGAAGGCAGAAAATTAGTCTTTGACTTTGCTTAAAATGAGAGGCAATCAGGAGCAGTCAGGAAATGAAAGGGGGCTGGGAAGCTGGTATCTTGGGAGGCTTGTGTATTTGTGAATAATTTAAGTTTATTGACATATGCTTGTGGGGTCTCCAGTGAGTTCCCTGCTGTTTTGTATTTTACAAGTCAGTGAAGCCGTTTTCATTGCTGGAACACTCATTAGCATTGCCCCAGCAGGTAAATAACTCATAGTTGCATTATTGTGTATTTCTGATATATCCACAGGCAATATATTTATATTCAGAGGAAAAAATTAAATACTAATCTTAGGCATTAGACATACATCCCAATAAATGTTTAAAAAAACCCAAAACCAACAAACAACCAAAACCGAAACACAATCTTCTGTCTTTCTCATTGTATTTCTCACAGAGAGCTATTGGAACAACTTCTGCAGATGTGGTGAGGCCTCGTGGAGGCTGAGCTTCCCTGCAGCAACATCCCTCCAAAATCGGGTGGGTATGCCTGGCAGTGTCATGCCAGGTGTGAACCCAGGGCCCTCGCCATGCTGAGAGGAGGCTTCAGTGGGAAAACCCCTCTCACCTTGCTTTGGGAGCAGTGGGAAAACTCCATGCCTGCCACAGCCCACTGGCCTGAGGCTCTCTGGCGGCATGAGCTTTCTCTCTTGGACTGTCCAGAGCTACATAGATGGCTTTTAAAGGTGAGAGGAGTTGTTCTCCCATGTCTGAAAAATACGGCTCAGCTCTTGAACCTGTGGGAAACGCACCCGGGAGTCTGTCCCCTTCCTGGTGGTCGAGGGTGCCAGCCTGCCTGGGGTGAGCAGTGTTCACAGGGAGCTGGTGAGCATGGTAGGTTCCCCATGCTGTCTGAATCCCAGACTCCTAAGGACTTTTCTAGCAGTAAAGCCTGACTGTGGTCTTACCAGAGCGAAAAAAACGTGGCATGGGGGGATGTGGAGAAATGGGACCACATAAAAACATGAACATGCAGAAGGGACATCAGCTCTGAAGGCTGTATGTGTTTGATGAGTGTGTTCCCCATACAGCTGGAAATTATAATTTGGAGCAGAAAGCCTCAGGAAAGCCACCTGCACAGTGGTGCCGGTGGGAAGTGTGTGTGCCCTGTGGAGTGTCAGCAGAGCAACAAATGTGTTGGAGCACTGGGGTTTGCTCAGGTCCTTGTTGTGCAGCAAGCACAGTATTCATGGTCAGGAGTAAACAGAGCAGTAAACAATCTTCTGTGGTTATCAAACCCAAATGTCTCTGTGGCACTTAATTGCTCTTGCAGGCCATTTTATGCCTCTCCAGCTCCTGTGCCCTGACTGTTGCCACTTTAACTCAGCAATCTGAAGCACAAGAGACAGTGTATTTTATACATGGGTGATTTCACAGTTTCTGGACAGTGGAGGACAGGCCCTCCAGGGCTCTCTTGTGTTGCATTTTTCACTGTCCATGTTTTGAATGGTTTACAACTTGAGGGTCATGCAAGTGCTTTGTCCACAAATGAATTGTTTGCTGGAAGCCCAAGGGCACTGAAAAAGATTAAAAATGCATTAATACAGAAAGACAACTATCATTATTAACTGCTGTAAATGTAAAGCTGTTTGCTGGCCTGGCAGACCTTCCAGAATAACAATAACAGAAGTAGCCTGAGTTTGTTTCAGAAGGAAAACTGCTCGAAGTCCAGCATTAAATCAAAGTCATTGAGGATCAAAGGAAGAGACGATCCATAGCTCTGGAACAGCTATGCTGCAGTCTTTCAGAAGATGTGGGGGCTTCCAGGACTGAATCCTGCTTGCTACCTCTGTAACCCACCCATGGCAGCATATCACTCCCCTGGCAGGTCCCACTGCACCCCACAGCAGCCCTGCTGTCCCCTGAGGTAGTGTCCCAGGCACAGGAGCTACTGAGACACTACAGCAGTTTTATGGTGAGCGTAAAGAGGCAAAAGGAGCTTGAAAAGAAGCACATTGAATGTGTGCTGTGTGGTTTGCACTCAGACATGAGCAAGTTCCAAGCTAGCCAAGCAGGAGTCAGCTGTAGCCTGGGATCCATGACTGCTGCGATTCTGAGGACTCATCAGCAAGGGCCAGCCCCTCTGAGCGACACTGTTGCTCAGCGGTGTGACCTAGAGGAAAGCAGATTCCCACAGCATGGATGCAATTGGTGTGAGTAATCCAACTTGCCAACTCTAAGCCAATTTGTGAAATGTCAGTGTATCCCGAGGTGAACAGGGTGGGTAAATGTGTGGCAGCCTGGAACTGCTCATGGCTGTACATGAGAGAGTGGCTGCAATATCGGTGCACTGGAAGAGTAAAGCAGTGAATGAGTTTGTTTGGGGGTGGTCTGGCACTTGTTATTTGCAAATTACGTATTGATACCTGCACTCACTAATCTTTTTAATGGTAAAACTGAGTGCAATTTGATTGTGTTCTGGGATAATTATATATAAATCACCTTCTTCTAGAAATATTGTTTAGAATTAAATGCAGTATTATATTGCTGGGGTTCACAGACTTTTGCTAACTTACATGAACACAATAGTTAGTTGCCATTTAATTATGTGTGTAGCTAATCCAAGGCAATGCGATGTATTATAAGCATAATTGGTAAGTTGTCATGTAGATGTTTCTCTAAATGGCTTCATAGCATTTAGAAGGACAAAAGAAATTGCACATAAATAATAGGTTATTAGAAATAAATGGGTACGCAATTATTCATAGCATCAGAAATGGACAATTCATCTTACAATGAAATTCTCAGAACACTACGGCTACAGTATTTGCATAAAATAACATCTGAAATTTGCAGTTGGCTTTGTTTCCTGTTTAGAATGCCTTGTGTAATTATTATACTAGTCCCCTTTTGAAGAAATCCATTATAATTTTAATTATGTTAATTTTGATGCTGTGAATAATTGGTCATGCATTCAGTGAAATTGATTTGTGTTTTTGGCCCCTTAAATATGAGTGAACCATCTTATGGGGGTATGTGCTTGATGTCTTTGGGGACATCTTTTTCTAGTTTTTGCATGAGAATGTCATACAATTAATGCCCTAATTAGGAGCTAATTTGAAGTTGGGGGGGAAGTTTAGACCTATACTTACCTTTGGAGAGCATAGCTGGGTGTTGGGGATTGTTACAGCAAAAAAACCCCTTATTTTTTCCTTCTGTGGACCATAAATGTTATCTGAAATTAAATAGAAGAAAAGAGCAGTGCCACATTCTGTTCTCAGATAAATACTCTCCTTAGAATCAGCTGCTGCTGTGGCATTGGCATCAGTCAATTGGGGATGAGTTTGACCTTTTAAGTGCTCTCCCCTGTGTACTGGAAAATGCTCCAAGTCTCTTTCTATTGAAGGGAGCAGGAGAGAATTAACGTTGTGCTCTTTTTTGGTGCCATAGGAACACAGGGGGCCAGCACTGGTTTAGGCAGTAAGTACTCATTTTGTTCTGTCTGTTTGATTACCAGGTTCAGTCCAGAGTAGTATATGAAAAGACCTATGAAAATGCCCTTCAGCAAAACATGGCATGATCCTGCCCTGCAAATGTCGGATTACTATTTGTATTGTGACAACCCATTTCTCTGTGCAGATGAAAAAGAAAAAGCCGTGTATTTTTGCACCATTACAGGAGAGAGATGTCAAATTATGGGGAAGATCCTGAGGGACAGTGAAATCTCTCTAGTTGTATGTAATTTCATCACTTCTCTCAAGGCAATAGTTCTGAGAATAGAGCCATCAGCATCTAGGTACTGCCGGTGGTTACAGGATATGAGGAACATACTGGACTTTTCATATTGTTCTTTACACTGCTTTCCTTAAAATACAAGCTCAGATTCCTTCAGGTAGATCCCCAGGGGATTTCAGTGTTTCAATGCCCTGAAGTCAGACATTGATTCCTCCCCTTTTTTTCTCTTCCTCACCCCACAAAACAAAAAAGCAACAGGGACTGGTCCTTTCTCTTTGTTTAACCAAATTTATGATGCCAGTGTCCTCTTCTTGTGTTTATGGAATGACCTTATAGTGAGATCKTACTTATAACTTTAATTCCCTCTGCAGCTAGAGGGATTAAACCTTTGTCTCCCAAGACAGAATAAAAGTGCCAAGTTGTGGACTCCTATGATATAAGGAGACTACTCTCTTGTTGAAACTATTGCACAATCAAAATTAGTCAGGCAAGACAGAGGGACCATGACTGACTGGGCCGACGTACATGCTTCAGGGAGATGGGAACAAGGGGCTAAACTTGAGGAGGAGGGAAGTTACTGGTCTCTTGCATTCTGCAATATTACATTCATTAATCACTGAACTCTGCATTGTGCCGTATTTCTCGAGCGGAAATGGCTGTTGCTGCTGTGCCTGGTGTGGACAGCAATCCTGTGGGTGCATGTCAGGCAGGCACATGCAGTCAGAGGTCCTCAGGGAGACTGGGAAATGTCCATCTGCTGATTCTGACATGGGAGAATGAAAATATATGGATGTATAGCATGAAAACAATATGATTCTCAGGTCAAGTGGAAATTTTTGCTCTCAGGGTAATATTTGTCTGGGCAGACTCCTTTACCTGTCTGACCTACACACGCTGGATATGAGAGCAGTACCTTCGCTCCATCGTTTCCATGTATCTCTCAGTACAAGGGACAGGACTGATGGGAAATATGTGCTAAGAAAGGGGGCTGGAGCAATTTGAAAAAAAGCAATTTCTGACAGATGAGTGGTGGGAAAATGTAGCTGAAGATTGCTAAAAAATGATGTACAACCCACTTGTACCTTTGTCCAATTGTCCTGTAGCTTTCAGCCTCTGGTGTTACTTGCCTATGTTGTATCCTAATCCTTGTCTGACGTCTGGCATGTGCAAGAAAGCACAGCATGGTTTTTATGACTGCGTTGTCCCACCTGCTCGCTGTCAGTGTGGACACACCAGCAGCACAGAAAATACAGGAAAATCATAGAACCATAGAATCATAGAATAGTTTGGGTTGGAAGTGACCTTGAAGATCATCTAGTTCCAACCCCCCTGCTGTGGGCAGGGACACCTTCCACTAGACCAGGTTGCTCAGAGCCCCATCCCACCTGGCCTTGAACACCTTCAGGGATTGGGCGTCCACAGCTTCCCTGGGCAACCCGTTCTAGTGCCTCTCCACCCTCACCGTGAAGAAGTTTTTTCCTACTATCTAACCTAAACCAAGTCTTGATTTGAACCCATTCCCCCTTGTCCTGTCTCTTGGTATGTCCTCCCCCTTGTCCATGGTCTTTTAAATAGTCTTGCCCCATCTTTCTTGTAAATTCCCTTCAGTGACTGGAAGGCTGCAATTAGGTTACCCTGAAGCCTTCTCTGCTCCAGGCTGAACAATCTAGTTCTCTCAGCCTTCAGTTGCAGGAGAAGTGTGATATCTCTCTGATCAACTTGGTGGCTCTCCTAGGGATTCACTCCAACAGGTCAATGTTCTTCCTGTGTTGGAGGCAACAAGTGGTTTGTTTGCTTTTGATGGCACTTTGCCACTGATGCCCAGAAGGAGAATGGATGGGTCAGTCTCTAGTTTGCAGTATCATTTCTAGCCTGTGCTGTCTCTGCAGCTGTTCTGGACAGAAGAGATAAAAGAGCTCCAAAATTTGCCAGCATTACATGGAAATCTGGGAACATCAGTCAATTCTCAGCTTCTGAAGTATCATTTTTTTCCCCCCTGTTTTTTCCAGGGAATCTATTCAACAGCACAAGCCTTGCTCACCTCTTATCCTCTAGGGAAGGCCTGCTGAAGAGGTGAGCCTAGTGCTGCAATATGCAGGTGTTGAAGATTTGTTAATCACCTCAGGCCAGTTACTTCAGAAGGGATAACTGAAGGGATTAACAAAGTGGAGGAGAGGAAAAGAAGACAACATGCAAGAGAAAAAAATGAGAGGTATCAGTGAGTTAAAAATGTAGTAAAAAATGTCAGGGTTATCAGCATTTTATAACCAGTCTGTTTACATTACAGAAGACTTCCTCTCTCTGTAAGTTGCATATTGTTCCAGGGCTGCATGTGTATTCGAGGCATAGGCGTGTACTGGCATAGTTACTATTAATTTTAAACGAAAGTACGTTAAAAACCAATTTTTGCAGCATTAATGTTCTTGTAAACTTCTCATTATCAGTTGTATTAATCCCCAAACAAAGCTGAAACTGCTGTAGTTACTGTTTATTGACCAGCTAAATAACAGTTATCTCCAGCACAGAGTTTACTGATTTTTTTTTTTTTTGTGTAACTGCTAGTAAAATCTGATAACATTTTACTTGGAGGGAAATTTTAGGTTAATTTTGAGACTGGTGCTAAGAATTAGCCAATTATATTACACAATTTCCCACTACAAATTCTAATTCTGCTTGAATAGAAGGATGCACTCTCAACCTAGTTTTCCTCACAGTGTTCATTTTGAATCAAAAGTAACTGATTTTTGCCTTTTTCTGATAAATGGTTCTATTGATTTTCCTATGGCTTAAGCTCCTGCTTTAAGGAAAACAGTTGTTTAAATCAATCCCTATTCAGAAAAACATGTGAGAACAGGCTTAGTTGAAGGTCCTCTGTAGGCCTGRTGGGTGGTCTGGCTCCACCAAAGGAATGTTTGTATTATGAGTCTGTTTGGGTTAGGTCCATTAGTCACAGTCTCCTTTCAACCTTCATCCACCAACCTCCTTGGCCTCAAATGGTGATAAAACATTCCCTCCAGACAAATGACTGTTCTAAGGGGGGTGAACCCCAAAGTCCTCCAGGAGACATTGCACAGACTGCACTTTTGAAAGCTGAGACTGCCTTTTCTCCTTCTCACCTTTACTCTGGGCTCCTTTGTCCCTGGGGGCTGCAGCTGTTCTTGTGGGTTCAGGATGGAAGTGGTCGCTACATGTTACCTGAAATGTAATCCCCCTGGATCCCTAAGTAAGACTGGTCCAAATGTTCAGTGCCTTAAAACATGGATATATACCCTTGTATCTGAGATTGGTCTGTCCTGTTTTCGATAATGTGACCAGTTGAGAAATGTAGATTCAGAGTTTTAACCATGCTCACTTTCAGAAAGCGTGTTTGTCGTTAGGATATGGATTCAGGCACCAGCTGATTGACAGCTGCTCTATCTGTGCAGGGTATTGCTAGGCTGAGAACTTCTCTTACCTGATAAACATGGAGACGTGTAGTAAAATAATGTATATTTTAGTGCAAGCTTCTTTTATATGGAGCATCACAGAACGTTAATGAGGGTGAATGGAGTGGAAAAGAACCCAGTTCCACAGTCTGAGGCATATCCACAACAGCAGAGTGCTTGGCGCAGCAGCTATGGGTTCTTCTCAGACCTTGAGGTGGAACTACAATGTAACTAAAAGGAGCAAAGAGTTCGTTCTCTCATCCTTCTTCGACTGGATTATTCTAAAACATTTTTCTCCAGTCTGCTGTACAAAATGCCAAAATCCACCTTCTGTGAGGTGTTTCATACTTATGTACATAATCACAGTGGAAAGCAAAAATATATGCCCTACATTCAGTTGTCCCTGCATTAGCTACTCATCAGTAAGTTTGACTTATCCTCATCTGTTTATTGAAGACCCTGCATAGCAAGATACAAAGTATATTGCAGGCTGAAATTTAGGACCCAGCTATTGCCTGACTGCAGATCTAATCAAGAAATTGCTTGAGACCTTTTACTTTTAAAATTTATTTTCCCTTGCTTGTAATCTAATACTGTATGAGACAATGTTTATGGTGACAGAAACGCCTATTTCTGTTATTTATCTTCAGAAGATATTTGTTGCCGTTCTTCAGAAATACAGGAATTGCCCCCACAGGGTTACACCTGGGATCAGGTTACTCTAGATTTTGGGGAATTTACAAGACCTGTGGGAGAGCATTAATCCTGATAAAAGTTTCAGTCTAATCCCTAACAGTTTATTGAGCTGAAGATCAGATCTATGATACTGAAAAAATTCTGATATAGTTATATTTCTTTCTATAGTTGATGTAATTGTGATTATTCTTCCTCAAGTCAAATATGGGTGGTTCTTCCCTTCAGATCGCTTTTGTAAGTTTGTAAAAGTATTTGCTGTTCCTGTGGCTTAAAGGGTCATCTTTTTCTTGTGGCTCAAATGTAGTTTTGACTTAGCCTTCATTTGTACTGCCAAAGGTCAAGGATTACAAAAACCTTGTTTTGTCACATGTAKGGAGTGAGGTACATTTTTTTGGAACTAGATAAAGATTCTAAGAACAGTTCATTTTCTGGAACAATGTGAAAGGCTTGCTGACCTTTTGAATCAAGCGTAACTCCAGTATTTATTGATCTGCACAAACCCCCCTTCCAAATATCTCAAATTGCTTTGTGAAGTATTCCTGTCTTCTGGCATCACATGAAGTATTGAGCACTAGAAAGTATTTTGGTTATGTATTTAAAAATGGGGAATGTGTGAATAAACATTTGTATGGATTCTGTGGGTTATAATGAACTCTCAGAGAGTGCTATTTTCAGACTGCAAAATTAATTTTGATTGCAGGGTCAGTCTTTGCCTTCCTTCTCTCTGTTTATCTCCAGTGTGGACTGTAATTTGAAGACACTGCAGGACTGCCAGTAGGAGGCTGTCAAATTCAGAGTTGTTTCCCTGTATGTTCAATGCTGAGCAAGATGAAATAGGTGGTGTATCTTCTACATCAGTGCATTATAAGACTGAGCCCTCAGAGATGTCTGACTAGAAGAAAATGAGTAACACCTCTATTTGTGGTACAGTGAAAAAGCGTAGGAGGTTGAATTTGGACTGTTTTTCTTCTTAAATGATATTCAAGGCTTGGAGATCCTTATTAAAGTSCAATATTTCTAGACTGTTCACAAAGACTTACAAAAGGAGGTTTTTAGGTTTTTTAAAGGCACCCTGAGAGGAAGAGCCACAGAACCCRCAGTGGGCCCTTGTTAAGTAGTTGGCCACATGACTTCGTTAAGTGGTGTTCCTGATCCAAGTAGTTTGCAACACTTTTTCCTGTATGTTTCCTTGAACATATTTTGACCACATATTTASTTTCCAGGCTTCTGTGGGAAAGCCACCTTATTGCATGCTGCCAGAGGTCTTAAAACCAGTGACTGCCCTGCTCAGCTGTGCTGCTGTTTATGGATTCTCCTTGGAGCTGTGCCATGTGGCTTCTCCAAACAAGAGTGGATCACTGCTTATGATCCACAGCAGAGGAAGTAGGTAGTGTGTTTCATGCTAACACAAAATATTCTTGCCTAGCACTGAACACCCAGGCAGCTTCTGGGCATTTCTCTGCATGGAGTCATTCCCTGCTGTGCTGTGTTTGCAGTACTCCTCAAAGGCTTTGTGTGGTATACAAGAACAGTGCATGTACTACATGAGCAGTTGTATCTTATGCCTGGTCAGTTCTTGAAGGCGTTTTCTTTGTGTCAGTGCAGCTTTATTGTGACTTTCAAGTTGCCTGTTATGGAATGCAGTGGCTATCTTGAGTGTTTATGGAAACCTTCAAATGTGTCTGAGCTTCAATAATAACATTGTAAGATGCCTTCAGCAGAAAAAGCAGTACAGACCTTCTCTCCTTTTCCCTATTTTTTTTTATAGCTAGATGATTTTATTTAGAAACTTTCAGTAACATTAGCATTGGAAACACTTTCAGTTGAGATCACACCAGGTTTTTGGTGATAATATCCAGCACTGGAACTTCAGACGGCCACTGGGGTGCAGCTTGGCAGATAAAGGGCCAGTTCCACAACCCCACACCGCATAATCTCAGACAATCTCAGGCTTGCATAGATCCTAATCAATTTATTTTGTAAATAAAAATCATATACCTGTGTTACAGCTGTCTTAGCATAGACTATTTCGGTTGCAAGGTACCTACAGTGATCACCCAGTCCAACTACTTGAGCAACTCAGGGCTGGCCAAGTTAAAGCATGTTATAAAGGGCAATTCCTCTCGAACCCTGACAGGCTTTGGGCACCAGCCACCTCTCTTGGAAGACTGTTCCAGTGTTTGATCACTCTCTTGGTAAAGAAATGCTTCCTAATGTTCAGTCTAAACCTCCCTTGGCACAGCTTTGAACCATTCCCACACATCCTATCAGTGGATACCAGGGAGAAGAGCTAAGCACCTCATTCTCCCTTTCCCCTCCTGAGGAAGCTGCTCAGAGAGCAATAAGGTCATCCCTCAGCCTCCTTTGCTCAAAACGAGACAAACCCAAAATCCTCAGCTGCTCCTCATGGAACAGTCCTTTTGATCCTTTTGTTGCTCTCCTTGGAACGCATTCAGGGACCTTCACATCCTTCTTAAATCGTGGGGCCCAGAACTGCCCAGGTATTCAAGGTGATGCATCAACACTGAATTCAGTGGGACAACCACCTCTTTTGTCCGCTGATGATGCCGTGTTTGAGGCACCCCAGGATGCAGTTTGCCCTCCTGGCTGCCAGGGCACACCCTGCTGACTCACACTGAGCAGCTGCCAGCCAGCCCCAGGTGACCAGTGGTCAGCCTGCTGCAGCCCCATTCCGTGCAGCCCTCTGAGCTCTGCCCTTCAGCCAGTTCTTCACCCAGCGCACCCTGAACCTGCTCATCCCACAGCTGGACAACTTCTCCAGAAAGATGCTGTGAGGGGCAATATCAAAAGCCTCCCCAAACCCCAGAAAAATTGCATCCACCATCTTCCTTTCCTCCACTGGGCAGGTGACCTTATCATAGGAGAGTGTCAAATGAGTTAAATGAGACTTTCTTTTGTGAACCCATGCTGACTGTGCCTGATGATTGTCTTATTCTTCAACTGCCTTTTGCCAGTACCCAGTAGAATCTGGTACTCCAGAATTTTTCCASGTACTGAGGTTAGACTAACAGGTCTGTAGTTCACTGGGTCTTTCCTCACACCTTTTTTTGTAGACTAGAATAACATCAGCCAGCTTCAGTCAGCAGGGACCTCCCCAGACTCCCAAAACCTTTGGTACCTGATCAAGAGAGGTCCTGCCATAACTTTCACTAGCTCCTGAGTACTCTGGGATGAATTCCATCAGGCCCCATGGACTTGAGAACATTCAGCTGACACAGCTGGTCCCTTACAATTTCAGCATCCACAAATGGAAAGTCACTGTGCTTAGGGGCCAGGCAGCCCAAGGTTTGTCTCAGCTTTCCAAATGTGTGTACCTGTAATTGCAGTGGAATATTCTAACCAGATGCTTGCTAGAAAGCAAAATCTTCATACATATGTATATTTTTTAAAAGTATCTTGAGAACCCCTCTGTGTGGAATCTTTTACACATGAAAAGCGGGGTCATACAAAGACTTATGCGGTGTTCTAGAACACTCCCCACCATCTGCTTGATAGAACTGAATTACAGAATCTTAACTTGCAATTTGGAGAGTAAAAAGATCATTAGATACAACTAGATGAGTCTCCTACTTTTGTCTTATGAAAAGTTTAAAAATTCATTATTTTCAGATAAATAGGATCACTCCTGTGAGTAATAAGCTAGAAAGGTGGGCTAGAGGCTATACTTCATCTGCACTAATCTCAGTGACTAATACAGAAGATGATGGATACTAATGAAAATACCTGCTTTGAGTTGTTTTTAAAATCGAACCAGATAAACAACCCTTCATCAATTTCTAGTCATTACTCTTTTCTAAGAAAGAAATTTTAGAATTGTATCATGGGTACAGCCTTGAACTCTGTGCTGAGTATCATTTCATAAAAACCAGGCAAATTGAGCAAATGTGGTATCATTAGCTAAAGCTGCTGCATAAAGAAGACCCAAGGGCGACTGCAAACTTGAAATGTGGAATCTGTCTTCAATGAGAGATTTGTTTTCCTGTTCATTTGAATTAATAGCGAAATATTAAAGACTCTGAAAACTGTTTTTTAACAGTATTTTCTTTCTTGTACATGTCAAAATCTGTCTAAAATACCAGGATCCAAGTCTCATTTTAATTAACTCTATTCCTTTGGTTATTATAAGTCATACTTGCTCTGTCCTTAGCTGTCATGTGATTCTCGAACTCACTTTTTTACAGTATTTTTTTGCTTTGGTGTTTTGCAGTGCCTGGTAGCTGTTATGCCTAATTTTCCATGGGGAAGATTTATGACTAAGTTGAGTAGAGACAGGTCCTAGGGAAAACAGTATACACTCAGAACCAACTCTAGAAAAGTTCATTTCCTTTTGAAAGTGAAATTTGGGTGGTTTTGGTTTTTTTTTTTACTTACTGACATGCCAGCATTTGTTCCATGACTGAGAAAATCAATGTATGCTTAACTGACCAGTGTGAGCAGGGTTTCATCCTGTTAGATTAGCATGGATAAACCAAAAATGCCATTTACTTGATTTCCACACATGTTTTTTTCCTRAACAGTCAAGCAATCTAATGAGTAGCAGAGAAATGTCCTTTGAGATATGGGCGGCCCTGTCCTTTGAGCAGTTTTTGATACGCATGTGGGTAACCTTTTTCCACAGATCCATCTGCTCAGGAGACCTATCAGGATAACCTTTTCTTCCGCAGATCTGTCTGCTCAGGAGAACTATCAGCATAACCTTTTCTTCCTTGCAAAGAGTGAGTTTGATGTCTGTTTAACTCAGAAAGACCTGTTTTTCCCTGCACCAATAATGTTATCCAGAGAGGCTGGTTAAAGTGTTAAACTTTCCAATGCAAGAGGCAGAGCGAATGAGGTGATGAGCCACAAGAATGGGATTCAGATGACGTGTGTAGTAATTCTGATTCTCCTATGTGACCTTAAGCAAATTGTTTCTTCTTTTGCACTTTAATTTTCTCTGAGCCGCAGGCAGATTGTTTCTTGTTCAGAGGCACTTAGCACCACAGGTCCAGCTTTATTCCTGCTTTCATCCTTCATGCAAAGCCTCTGCATGGTCCTTGGGAAGCTCATATAACTCATTGGTTAAGCTAACCCGCAGCTCCTGAGCTGTTTCTGTCAAGCCAGGGCAGCTCTATCTGGTTAAACACTGTATGCCTGCAGGGTTTCAGGTTTGATCCAAATCCCTATGGGTCTCTTTTCACTAATTCCAGTGAGCGTTGGATCAGGAATTTAATGCTTTGCGGGATGTTTTCAGCGTGGGAAGCATTCACTCGTTCCTGGTGTTTCAGTACTGTTTTAAGCTCCTGACTAATTCCTATTTACAGGTTTTGCATTCTAATGATTTATAAATTTGTAAAACGAAAGTAGAATTATTTAGGTTTCCTGGGGAATGCAGTCCTAGGCACACCTGGTCTAATTAGAGGTTTAATTTCTCTCCCGAGTTAAAGTCTAAATCCTTCTAACTCTCCAGAGAGACAGAGAATAAAAACGGTTGTGAAGTATTGAGCAGAGCCAATTACAGAAAGAAAAGGGTATTGTTGGATGGCCATAAAACCTGCAAAGCACTACCACAGACACAGAATAAGGTGTCTCATAGCCTCTCTGTCAATCTGTCTCCAGAGCAGGCTTGCTAGTGCAAGAGAAGCAATTTTGAGGCATGCAGTTTTGCAGATGTGGCTGTAGATTAAGACCTTCTGCATGTGAATGGTTTTCTTTTCCTGTTGCTGCAGGGTTGTCCCAGTGTCATCTCCCTCTGAATGATCCTACTGCAACTTCTGACTGTGTTAGTGGTCCCACAGAGATTAGGAACCTCCCTTGCAAATCAAGGCTCATTGTATGGAAAGATGGTAGGAACAAGACCAAGTGCAAGTTGGAATTTATATGCTTGCCATTGGATTTAAGATAAATTCAGGTCCTTGAATCTTAAATTGTGATTCAAAGAGCTTTGTTTAGGTAGTGTTTAGACCTTAGAGGTTTCTAATTTACGCAGGGGCATCTTTGCTTGGCTGAAGTTCCCTTCACTGTGCACATGTTAGGGATTATAATTTTCTTGGCAAGTGAAGAACCTCAGGTATTAAATGACGTCTGAACTCTCTGCAGGCAGAGAAATGAAAGTGCTCTTCTGCCTCTGGCTTGTGGGCTGCTTCATTCTGCAAATGTTCCTGGCGTTGGTATATGAAAGGAGATAGGCTACAAAATACAGTTTTGTCTGACTGATTTGTTATTAATTACACTTAGAGAAGGGGTAATGCTGCTGCTTAATGTGGTGTGTAAGCTTTAAAGTTCTGTCTCAGGCATCTGTGTTTGTGGTTTAGTGGTTAAGATATGTAACTGGGAGGAGGCAGACTTCAGTTCCGGTCTTTATTTTCTGGTTGCATTTTAGTGAGTGTTGAACCCAAAATAAGGACTTGGTTTGTCTGAAAAATCGACTTGAAGGAAAGAGCCCACTCAGCTATAAGAATAAAAAAGAGAGTAAATAATGATTAAAGTGGAGTTGAAAAACAGTTCTACTATGTTCTGTGCTCAGAAACACTAGGCTGTAAGAAACAATGTAGTCAATCTCTGCTGTATATTTTGAATTAGGCCCTCAGCCAATAGCACTTACTACTTTTCTGAATCTTTCTCTTACAACATCAAAATTGAGCTAAAAATGCTATCAACAGAACAGTATTCAAACAGAGAAGCATAAAAAAGTCTGTTCCAAATGAACTTCTTTTCCCAGATCAGACAAGTGGACAATCATCAGCTCATCAGCTCATGATCCATGTTTGGATAAAATTTTTCATGACAAATATATACTTAAAATGGAGGGAAAGAAACATAAATATCTGCAGCTGTTGCTGTGCTGTCTTCTTCAGAGTACTTGGCTTTTGTGGGCAGTGTGCATTTTCTCAGGTGATAATTGCAGATATCTTCAGTACATCTTTGTTAAAAAAGCAGATAGATGATGATTTTTTCCCACAGGCTATTTTTCTCTTGATTTGTATTTATTTATTTCTTAAAAATACTTGTGCTCTCACTATAAATGCTCGTATTATGGGAAGGGAGGATAGCGAATTAGGAGCCGCATAGAAGGACTTGTATGCACACACAACTGGCCCTATAAATGGATTTTCTGCCGAGTGTTTACAAAAAACTCATTAGTTCCTCTTGACATTTAGGTGTGCTGCTTCCTCAAAAGGATGAAAAATTAGACCTCGTCTCCTGAAAGACATAGGGAAGTGCTAAACGTGACAGTAATTGACTTGCCAAATAGTCGAGAAGAATGAGACATCAGGTAAACAGCTTTTCATTGTTTTATCTATATCATTGTACTGTTGTGTTCGCTTGATGCCTTTCCGTCTTGAGTAATTTTGTTTTGATGATTTGAACTTGCAACTAATTTGTTTTTTTTAGAATTTGGCCTTTCTAATTCTGACTCCTTCCAGCATATTTTGAACCATGTCTAAAGGATGAAAGTAAAACCTTACTGCTTTATTTCACTTCAGTTTTTGAACTACTTTCATTATTTTTTTTAATATTTCTATTATTATTTTTATTGAAAGAAAGTGCTGTGGTACCAGCAACCCAGGGTTTGGCAGGGAGCAGTGCATAAGTTGGTGATACCTTTTGTTTTCTCCCTCTGAAGCTGTTTAGATGTGCTGTTTGCACAGGCACAGCAGAGGTTTAGATTAACAGCAATTTTTTTGAATAGCCTATCTGGAGTCTCCTAAACTCCTTTGATCTTCTCCATTGACCACCATCTGAGTCAGACATAGGAAGACCAAGGGTAAAAATTATCATGATTACCTTTTAAAATATCCTGTGATGCTGGTACACAGCCAGTATACACAAATATTGCCTCTCAGACTGCCTGCTGCTGACACTGTCAGATATTTCAAAGCTCTCCATGTTGAAGGGATATGGGTGTGCTTTCATCCTTAAAGGCTTTTCCTGGTTGTATTTCTTCATTTGGTGTTTGGTTTTATTGTTGCCCACTGCTCTTTCCTATCCCCCATTTTAATGTCTTGGGTATCTGTATTATTCCTGTTGTGGGAAAACTGTTTCTTAGCCAAGGTTAATCACAGTGAATGAGTTTTCAAATCTGAATATGGCATAAGCATTTGTTGCAAGTTTTCTCTTTTCCAATAGTTACCCTCACTGTGAGCTTATGGGCATTTTCTTCTGTTACCCCTTTCTTTATAGATCACCATTAAATCAGAGCCTTAACCTGTTTTGGTCCATGGATTAGGAGCCAACATTTGGTTTGTATCTATTTAACCTGAGGATAGATAAATAGATATATCATGTATATATATATACATGTGTATACATATGTATGCAGTGTATATATATGGGGACAAACTTTTTTAGGGGGGACAAAGTTTTTGCAGGGCTTGTTGCAATAAGAGAAGGGGTAATGGTTTTAAACTAAAAGGGGGTTGATTTAGAATAGATATAAAGAAATTTTTTATAATGAGTAGAGCGGTGAAACACTGGACCAGGTTGCCCAGAGAAGTGGAAGGTGCCCCATCCATGCCTGGAAACATTCAAGGTCAAGTTAGATGGGACCCTGGGCAACCTGATCTAGTTGAAGATATGAGTATCTTATTCAACTCATTGCAGGGGCGTTGGACTAAATGGCCTTTAAGGGTCCTTCCAACCCAAACTATTCTATAATTTTATGATCTATATAGAAAAGATTTCTCTCCAAGACTGTTACAAATCAGTTTGACAGACTTTTGCTGGCCAGGACGAAGTGTCAGATCTGAGTTTCCCTGGTGATGCAGGATAAGGCCAGGAGATTTAAGCACAACCGGGTGGGACCTCTGGTGTGTAACATCTAGAGACGATCACTAGATGGCAACGTGACACAGCCGAAAGGGCCCTCTCGTCTTCCTGTAGCAAGCTTTTTATTTCTTTCTTATTATCAGCAGATGAAACAGTATTTTTCATTCAGATTATATAGCCAGGCTAAAGAGTTTCATGAGCCTGTAGGATGAAGAAGTAAGTTATCATTGCAGATTACACAGTCATCTCAGAAAATTAATAACTATTTAGAGAGCTCTTGTTAATGGTTCTTCAGTTGTCTAAGGACATACGTTGCTATACCTACTGTTCCTTAGGGTAGTGGCCTGAATTTTGGATAAAGATCCTTAAAGCATAAAAGCCCAAACGGAAGGATTGTTACTGCTTTGTTTCTTCACGAAAACATGCTTTTGAAGTTGTAATGATTTCTGACAGCCCTCAGCTTAGGTTGAGATATTGACCTTTTGCACTGCTGCAGTTTTGCCCATTCTGTGGTCGATGAAGGATTTTTCATGTGACTGTTTTAGAGCCTAGTGTGGTCTGGGTTCCATACAGGTAAATAAATAAAGCATGAGCAGCATGCACTTCAGGCTGATATTCAAACTCTGACCTGATAATGCGATACACTGCATGTGCCAGAATGAGTAAATGTTATCTTACAGCACAGGTCTTGTGCTGAAAGCAGGAAAAGCAAAGGGTTTCCTGAAGGTTTTGAGCTGGAGGAATGAGAGGCCAGGCATGAACTGACATCTTTTTGTTGTGATGGTCTGGGTGTTTTTGGTCAGAGATACTGGTGAACATCATAGGTTATACAAAAAGGGAGCTTCCTGGGGACAAAAGTCTGTCCCTAAAGTTTCTTCAGTTCCTACCAAAGCAGTTTCTAGAGATGAGGATATAGAATCTCTTTGGAGTGCATAGATATACTATTAGAGAGATAGAGTTCAGAAATCACTACTGAAGTCAGGAAATATTATTTCTTAATTAAAACAGATCAAAATGATATTCCTCACTTGTGGGTTAAAGAAATATATTCCTTTAAATACGATATGAACATTGAAGGCTAACCAGAATAACAAACTTCGTTTATGGCAGAAGAGAAGCAATTTTCTGCTGATACAGTAGCAGATGAACATTATAAAATGGTGATTTCAGTAACTTTCTTGAGGACAGAGACTCCAGATTCACCATATCACGCAAGAATTTCTTTTGCAAATTGGAGATTGCAAACTGGGGAAAGACTACATATATATTTCAGTATACATGTAGCCGTAGCATCCTAGTATCAAAAGTAAGTGTAGGATGTTTCTGATAAGGTATTCCCACTGAAGACAGGGAAGAATTAATAAGAATTAATGCTCTGGAAAAGTTAATCTCTGATCCTGAGATATCTATATCTATATCATCTATATCTATATATTATCTATATTTGATAGTTCTGGTCACACTGTGTTCAAGGAGGATAAACTTGGGTTAGGACAGGTGTTAGCACAAACCCCATTTCTATTGAGCCATAAGGTACAAGAGACTCCAACAACTTTTCTTGTTTGACCAGCAAAATGAAGGTTGTAAGGCTGAGTGTTTAGGGGTGACGATGACAAGGGAAGAAGGGGAGGGAAGAGGTAAAGAACCATGGTAGCAAAAGAGCAAGTGCATGTACATTAAGTATACATTCTAGATAGAAAGTATGCCTTGCCATCAGAACAGGAATGTCTGCATGAATTTCTGATAGGCACAGGGCGGGCAAGATAAACCTAACTCTTGCCTTTCTCGAATGAATTATGTGACTTGGTTGACTGTGAGGGGACTCATCTCCTCAGCTCTTTTCGTTCCTTGAACACACATATGACTAAAATGCTTGATGCCCCAGTGAATAATCATTCAAAAGTGGATTATGCTGTGGCTCTAAACCACCTGCTTGGGGAAGGGCTGTGTGCTGGATAGCTCAAGGATGTGCTTGAGACGCCCACTGTTTTCAGGACTACTGTGGGAATATTTACTAGAAGCAGTAGTCTTGATATGGGGATTTCAAAAGCTGAACTGCTCCTCTGCTGGTATTGGAATGGACTTAATTTTTCTTCTTATCTTTGCCAAGCTGAAGAATTTTGTCAGCAGTAGAAGCCTTCTTTTTTTTGACATTAAGCTGAAAAGGGCAAGATTTTAAATCTCCATTCACTTTCCTTCTGTTTCCTTGCTTCTCCCATGGTCTGGGGCAGATAGAAACTGATCTGAAATGTATAGGAGAAAATGTGGAACACCAAGATGTTATATCTCCCTCAGGTCTTCAGGTGTGTGTTGCCATGTGTTTTCTCTGGCACTGGAAATTCCAGGTATGTTGAAACATGACTTCAGCTTCTTTCTTCCTTCCTTTCACAGGAACATGTGCAAAGTGCACAATTTTGCAAAGACATCCACAAGGAGGAGCCCGGTGCTTGCCAAGGACGGGTCTATCCCTGTCCTGTTTTTCTCTGCTGCATCCGCTGAGGGTAGCCTTGTCTTGAAGCATAATTAGTTCTGAGGTAGAATTTTATCAGCGCAGTCTTCGGGGAGTGGTAGCATGTAAACACTTATTAAAATGTTATTTTGGGGTCATAATTCTGTCATGAGCCAAACTTGACAGATGCAGATAGAAGAAGGGGTTATCTCTCCACAGGGACCATTTGTATTTCCTTCTGATGATTTACATCAAATGATGCATTTCCCTTTGGTCTGTGGAATCATACAAGGATAGAGAACATTTTCATATTTAGAGCAAGAAAGCACATAGCCTCTTACACTGGGAAGGATGTGGACAGTATACATTCTTATAAGTAAGATTTTCCTTCTGGTAGCTTCAGAAACGAGTAATGGGCATTAATTGACAGGGACATCAGGTCTGGTTTGTTTTTTGTGGTTTTATTTTATTTTTTTTTTTTTATGCCTTCCTTCCTGAAAACTGCCACTGAGCTTCTTTTAAGTTAAGGAATGAGGAGGGGCAAAAGAAATGTGTTTTTAGCTCAGCTCAGTGCTCATCCATAGGCTTGCTGTGTTACTGGATGCATTGCTTCTTCTCTGTATCTTTATTTTCTTTTGGGAGACTCATAGAATGGTTTGGGTTGCAAGGAACCTTAAAGATCATCTAGTTTCAACCCTCCTGCCATGAGCAGCAACAGCTTCTGCCAGACCAGGTTGCTTAAAGCCCCATCCAACCTGGCCATGAACACTTCCAGGGATGGGGCATTCACACCTTCTCTGGGCAACCTGTTCCAAGGCCTCACCACCCTCACAGTAAAGAATTTCTTCATAATATCAAATCTAACCTGCCCTCTTTAGTTTGAAGCCATTCCCCTTTGTTCTATCACTACATACCCTTTTAAAATATCCATCACCAGTTTTCTTGTAGGGTCCCTTTAGGAACTGCAAGATGCTATAAGGTCTTCCTTGGGCCTTCTCTTCTCCAAGGTGAACAGCCCCAGCTCTCTCAGCCTGTCTTCAGGAGAGGTGTTCCAGCCCTTTGATCATCTTCATGGCCTTTGGAGTCACTCCAGCAGGTCCAGTCCTTCTTGTGTTGGGGGCCCCAGAGCTGGATGCAGCACTTCAGGTGGGTCTCACCAGAGCAGAATAGAAGGGCAGAATCACCTCCCTGGACTTGCTGGCCACAGTGCTTTGGATCCAGACCAGGATTCCATTGGCTTTCTGGGCTCTAAGTGCACGCTGCTGGCTCACGTCAAGCTTCTTGTCTGACAGCACCCCCAAGTCATTCTCCTCAGAGCTGCACTCAATGTTCTCCCCCCAGCCTGTATGTGTGCTTGGGATTGCTTTGACCTAGGTGCAGGACCTTGCACCTGCTCTTGTTGAACTTCATGAGGTTTCCACAGGTCTGCCTGTCAAGCCTGTCAAGGTGTCTCCAGAAGGAGCACAGTTCTCCTTGCTTTCTGCTGTGAAGATGACTCCTTTCTGTGGTGAGGTCTCAGATACTGTCTCACCTGAGAGGGCATGGTTACATAGGGTCTGTCTAAGAGAATATCCCAGGATGCCTTAGGCTTTTTTGAATTTTCTACTTGGGGAGTGACTCTGTCTAGATTATAGCCACAAATCTGCTAGTGAAGGCAGATCAGTGATGGCTTTGGGGCTACCTGCCACTGACTGATGGATGCAGCCCCCTTCCTAGTGAAGGGGATATTGTGTCATGCTGTCCTGTTGTCTTGTGCAGTGTGTGCTTCCTTGGGCAGTAATGGATGGGAAGGTGGATTGCAGACATCTAACTTCCTGCCTTCTCTCCAGTTAATCTGTTCTTGTGACATGATTGGCAAAATTTCCCCAGACTTCAATGGGACTAGGAACAAGAATTTAGAGCATATTAAAATTTTTAAAATTTTTTTTAGAATGAATTGCATTTGAAACGTGAGTAGGAATTTAAGTGCAACCTTCTAAAACCACCTACAATTACCTTTGCCAGCTGAATGCACAAATACACTTCAAAAGCAGGATACCAACATGTTCTTAAATTCTTACTTTTATCTTGCTGTTGCACATTGCTGAATCAAATGCCCCAAGGTAGTTGACTTCACTTAGAAGCCTAATTCTCATCTCACCTCTCAGAATTCTTTTTCTGGGGCAGCCCCAGTACCCACATTTGGATCTTGCCTATGTAGTTTTTCTAACTGTGTGCCTACCCTGCTAGCAGTGGTGCTTCTCCTGATTTGGAGGGATGGCTGAACTAGCTCCAGGAAATCATAACATTCGGAGGACCTGCTGATACCTGTTGTCATTTCTTGACACAGGTATCTGCCTCTGAGTTAAGAATATGCAACTGTCCTCTGTTAAGTGTGTGCAAACAGCACCTAACACTTTCATTTGTACCTACATAAAACTGTGTTCTGTTCCTTGGTGCTCATTAGCAGTGAAATTGATAACATCATCTGACTGTCCCAGCATGAACTGGGCTTCAGTGATTGATTAAGCGCGGAGGAAAATTTAAGACATTAAATTAGTTGCAGAAGTGGTTTCTCGCTAGTGGACTGTGGAAGGTGGTACTGATTGCTATTGCACAGTGAGCCACAGGGGTCTTTGTCCTTTAGCTCTATAGAGGCTTAAACATATTGTGACATTTTGTTTCCTCCATGGCTCTGTAATGAAGAAGGATTAGGTTGTGGTCATGGAAAGGAGCAGCGTGTGAGTATGTGTCAAGAGATTTGTGTTGTGCCGTGGCTGTTTCGGTTGGACTCCCTGCTCATGTCGAGGTAAGCATCTTTGCCTCTGCTCTCCRTCTACAAAATGAAGCTAATGTGACTCTGCAGTTGCTTGGGGACATCAAGAGGCTCGATGTTAAAAGCTGATAATGACCACCAGCAAGTGAGCCTCTGGAGGGGGATTATACTAAACAGATTTTTCAGCTTAGTAGAAAAAACACACAACCCTTTCTGCTCCTCAAGAGAGGTAGGACTTGGGAGCTAATGCCTCAGGGTTATGGGGACTTTGGAGTGTCTAAGAAATGCAGAGCCGTGCTGGAAGGCTCTCCACCTTTGCACACCTAGAAGTGAAGAGTGCTTGGAAGCCCAGGAACTGCAGAGTGCAGGCACATCTGTAAGGCTTTGAGAGGAAGGAAGGTGACTGACTTTTGCATCAAGAGTTTACAGAAAGGGCTGGCCTGGGATTTCTCCGAGGGAGAGAGCAGCCTGCTTTGTGTTTCTCTTGAATTTAGTGGAAGGACATTCCCATTTCCTCTTAGCATAACCTTGCTCAAGGTTACAAAATTTAATTTTCTCAAGTTGATTGACTTGCTGAAACAGGTCTCCAAACCCCAACCACTTGCAATCTTTCCTTTCACAAAGGCCATGCTGGTATTTGTTAAGTGCATCTTGGATCCTTGTTCGGGCAGTACTGTATAAAACCAGAGACTGTTCCTGTGCAGAAGCTGAGGGAATGGCTGACATCAATAATTGAAGCATTTAAAATTAACCACTAAGATTAAATGTTGTATTAGTGATTCAGGGTTCCCTGTCTAATAACGAAATGAAACAGAAAAGAAAATACCCAGAGACTACTCTATTCTTTTCAGGATAAATAAGGAACTTCTGTTGTGGAGTTTTTCATTGGTGTCAGCTTTTGATGGAGTACTGTTAGCTTGAGTGGGCAAGGATCCCCCCAACCTCCCCTGTGCTGTGCAACCATCTGAGCAGTGGTGCTAAGCATAGTATTTGCACCATGCTTTAGTACCTGGAAGCCTGTTGTGGCAATGAGTTTGACTTCCCTCTTCACTTCCCGTGGTCTCTCATCAGTGCTGGTATTACTTTCAAGGCTTGATTCTGCTTTGCCTGTAGCATCTGCAGCACTTGTCAGCCATGTGCACACAAAGCAGGGGACTGGGTCCTCTGGATCTGAAGCTTTTTGGACAATTTGAAGTGCTTGTGCTCTTTGCAACTACGATTCATTTTGTTTCCCTCTGGAAAAACTCAACAGGGTAAGATAGCATCTTGTAGCATTCTTTTCATGTTTCCTTGGCGATGTCCCTGTCATCTTGTCCAAATGAATAACAAAGCCACATCTGCAATTTTGTCTTGAGAGGTAATAAAAGTGAGCTCCGGCTGCCTTTGTTCTGGTGTATATAAATTGTTAGCCCTATCGTATGCTCCAAAACCAGAATTTGTTTTCTGTTTTCTGGCTATTGGTGGTGCTGATGTACGGGAGAAGTGCTGTAGTCTGCATTTTGCAAGCAATGTTGACAGTGTGGAGCAGAAACTAATACAAATATGGCTATTAAAGTATATAATAAATTAGGCAATGCTGACATGGATGTGATAAGATACAAATAGGTAACATGGAGTTGTGCTTACTAGGGCAGTTTCTCCAGAGGCATAATCAAGTAGTGATTCTTATGTACTTTCACTCACCTTCCCTTCCTCCTGCATAATTTTCTGTCTTTTCTCCAACTTGATTTTTGTGCATGCTTCTTCCTGCCATGTCAGTCTTGAAGTCTGAAGACCAGCTTTTTGAAGGGGGATTATTTCTTTAGAGAGAAGGCCTAACAGTAGAAATTGGGCATAACTTATTGTTTTCTGAAGCAAATGGCACAGACCCAAAGGAACCATACTGACTTACACATGCCAAGGACATACTGCTCAAAATCCCATCTCCAGTTTTTGAGCAGACAGGCTAGTTCTGCAGACATTTCTTCCTTGGGGGACATTTGACATGAGGCGTGTTAGTGGGATGTGAGATTGTGGCAACTGAAACCTGAGTGTTAATTTTGAATGACCTTTTGAAGCATGTGCTTTTTTTCCATTTGGGAAGGGAGATGGGACAGAGGGCTAGGGTGAGGCTGTCTTACATCCAGCCCACCCCTGCCAGCTTGCAGCTGCCATGTGCTCGGAAGGAAGCACTGTAACCCTTGGGGCTATGAGAAAAAAGCAGTGTCGTGCTTCAGTTTGATTGCTGTTTCCCGATTTCATAAGGCTCCTATCATTTATTGTTTGGTGTGAGAGTTAGGGTTTTAGTGGAGTGAAGGTCACCCTTCTGTGACTTTGGCTTTGCTACCTAATTGTAAGTGACACCCCCTTCCCCCAGCTCGCTTTTAAATTAAAAAAGAAAGGTTACAATTTCGAGCCTGAGAATTTTTTTTTAATGAAGAGAAGTCATGTCTTTCCTCTAAGGAAACACCTGGAAAATTAACATTTTATGGTATGCCAAATTAGTTCCTTTGAAACTGTGAGGTGAGAAAGGTTGTTAAGTCAGAGACTCACAGAGGATTTATTCAACTCAATGAAATACCTGCCAGCACCAACCTATTGCCTCTTCAAGTAGCTCTGAAGACAAGATCAACATTTTGCTTGTATCGATCATTTCTCCCCACTCACAAGACTTATTCAGGACTGATTTTAAAACCCTGAATACTAGCAGTAAAATAAAGCCTTGGAAGGTTTGAACAAACTACTAGTGAAAGAAAAATTCAGAACTGCATGTGAAGATTCTGAGGCCAAATTTAGCCTTGATGTTACTATTCTGGAATTTTGTTCCCAGTTAATATGATCTTGTGTGTATCTGTATCATTTGCGTATGGTTTTTTTTACATGTAGTCTTTTCTAAATAAGAGAAACCTATTCACTAAATAGTTACACCAGCTTGGCTGTAAGGAACGTTTGGAACCAGGAAATAATTTAAAATTCTGGGTCATTCATGTTGGTAAAATCCATCCAGGAGGTCAGCAGCCCATCTGTTTTTTACGCATAGCTCTTACCCAGGAACCACAAATGGGAAATAAATAAAAAAGAGGTAGCTTTTTCAGTTGTCTTGTATCAAGCTCCCTGAACATCATCTTGACTAATTACAGTAGATATGTAACAAAAATACAAGCTACTCTTGGGAGTTTTTGTATTCTAAGGAGGGAGATGGGAGAGAAGCTGGAGTAAGATGCCAAAACTTTTTCTACTGAGCTACCATCACCTCGGTCACTCTTTGTCTGATTTATGATTTAAATAAATAAATAAAGTGGAACATTCTTGACAAGAACTATAGTTTGTATTAAACAGATCAGTAGGCAAGGCAGCTGCCTAGGAACGAAGTTCGATTAATGACTCTGTATGAGGATTTGCCACACTCTGGTCTTCAACTGCTATTATAATTTCACATATTTTAAAAGATAAGATGCTGTGCTGATTAAGTTCATTCTGCTTCATTTTTTACCTGTTAAGAAAAACCTTGCATGCTGAGTAAGAAAATGGATTGTTCAATAAGCATGCCATCTTTCAGTGCCCTTATACTTTAGCGAGGCATTGGAGCTACTAAATGCTCGACAGTGATGGGGCCCATCAGCTTCTGTGTTGCCTGATTTGGAAGATTTATATTCAGTCATTTGAAATCCCGCAGTGATGAAACTTACTATGCAGGTTGTCAGGCTAAATGTGTGACCTTTTTTTAATATAAAATGTTTCTGATCTGTTAAGCTGGTTCTGGACTTATAAAGTGATAAATGACTGCTAATTTTTTAAACTTCGATTTATTTAAATGCTGAGCCTAAGCCTGGAATCAGCTTAATGCTTAAAGTTAACGTGTACAAATGGTTATTTTGGCTTCTGAAGATACCGTGCCAGATCATTTGGCCAGATAAGACTCCTAGCTATCGAATAAAGCAATCTGACTTTCCACATCTGTGCAGTATCACAGACTTGAGCAAGAGCTAGGTGGGTGTCTCGAGCAGCACAAGCCTGGTGTGGTTGTGAGGGGCAAGGATGTGGGGCACAGAGCTGTGGGATGGCTGCAAGCAGAGCCCAGGCCCTGCTGGGGTACCTGGGGCTACCTCACCGCACAGCAGCAATTCCAACTTCACATTCCCATCTCTGGCAGCGGGCACTGCAAGGGAGAAAGCAGCCTCCCTGGGGAGCTTTTTGAACAGCTGTCTGGTTTACACAGGATCTTAACCAGTGTATTGTAAATGTCAGCTAAGGCATGTGGTAAAATGTTGCTGGGGAAGAGTACTTTTTAGGACCTCTCCCTCAAATGGAGCCTGGTACTAATGAAACATTTGCATGTGCTGTATATAAGTGTGGTGCTTGGCTTTTGGAGTTAGTCCTGGGTCTCTCAGAAATGCTGGAGAAAGACCATGGGGTTTGTCACCTTTTAGGGTAGTGACTGGGTCTTCTCAGAGTCCTGGGGCTATTTTATCACTGTAACAAGTGATGTTTGTTAGAGAGCAAACAGCACCTAAATTCACAGGGACTTCCCGTGGATGGCTTCTTGTCACTTTTGGTATCAGACACTCAACAGAATCCTCAGCCCTGAGTTTTGGACCTGGCCTTCCCATGGGGTACAGTGTGCCTGTAGGGGTTAAACTGCAAAGGAACATGTGCATAAATCATTCCTTTTTTTCATTAAAGGCAATTTAGTAGTCTAAAATTGCCATGAGGAGAAAAATTTCTATGTTCATATTATAGAATTTCATGGAATTCTTGTTTTTATTGTAGGGGGAGGGGAAAGCTTGTAACATTTGCAATGTGACATAAATGTCAGCTTTCTTCTAATGAAGTCCTACAGGTTGATTGCTTTCCGCTTTTGAAATCATGACAGAAATAAGCCTGAGGAAAAAGGATAGTGTGTCTTGTCCCTATCTATACTGTCTCAAAGCCACCCACAGAGAAAATTTTAGAAAGTATCTCTTGATTGTGAAAGATGGATGAGCCCATGGCAAGAGCTTAGCTACCAGATTTCAAATTTAGTGTCAATTTTTGCTTCTGGGTTTGAGCTGTTTACAGCAGGTTTTAGCTTGAAGTGCAAAATTGTGGTTGTAGGGAAATATGGCGTTTTTGCTGCTGAAAAGAAATAAATAAGAAGGTATGTGAAATACATGTACTCTTCTCATTGCCTAAGCAAGTCAACAGAAAAGTCCAGTTGCTGTATATCCGAACATCAGGACTCTTAGTACAGTCTGAATGCCAACAGGTTTTTAGGGGAAGATGTGTTCTGTGGTATTTTAACTTCAGCAGAAGATTGGAAGCAAGCTCCAAGCCTTGCTACCCTATCCTGCGTATTTTTATTCAAACTGGAGAAGCTAATCTATTTGAATCTCAATACCTCCCTCTCAGCTCTGCTATTTGAGTCATTTATATGCATCCTCTAATGGTGAAAATATATTCTTGGTGGAGGGAAATTTTTTTTTGGTGTTTCTAGATAATTTCAATTTTTAAAAATCATTGGATTACTATGTGCTTATCTTACTCTATTGCCATAGAAAATACCTACAGTGCCTGCAATCTGTGCAAAATGCTCTAATATATCACCAATGACATTTTAATTTTTAAGACTGAATATTATTCCTAACTCCAAATTGATGACTACTTAGTGTGTGACAGCATTCCACCCTCTGGTTTTTCTGTAAGTTATTGTAGGACTGATACAACTGTCAGAAATGTGGTCTATAGTCTTGCTCTTTCAAAATAAAGATGCACAAGTAAAAAATCACAACAGAAATAAGTCTTGTCTGCAGAGAGTGGTACTCTGATCAGGCTGAAAATCATATAAGATGTGGCTTTATTACATTAGGGAGAAATCTGGACTCTTGATTCCACTCTTGTGGTACTTCAGCTCCACCTATAAGGAGTAGAGGAGTCCTTCTCAAGACAAGCCTAGTGGTTCATCCCATGAAATCCTGTTTCTGCTACTGATCAGTACTTCATGATCCAGTGAAAGTTTCGAGCTATGTAGAGTGATGGCTGACTGGTGTAATGGGAAGGACAGTGGTTTTCACTTCCTGTGTTGTTAGTGATTAATTCATCCTCTGGGTTTGGACTGACTTGAGTAAGTAGGGATGTTGGGATTTCAAGTCTTCTTATGAATAGGTGACTTTTTAAATTCAGTGTTTCTGAAAATTGATGTTCTATAGGAGTAAAGAGAGGAAGGGAAAATGACTGTCTATGGAGGCACATTTCATCCAGAAATCTGTGGCATCTGTGAAGGCTAAACTTCATAAGAAGCAGCTAAGTCAGCTCCTTTGTAGTGTACTCCCTTCCCTGTATTTGCTATCTCTCAGTTTTGAGAAATCATGTCACAGTTGCGTGCTTTAGTCCCTACTGTAAGCACTCTGTAAGTTTTCCTGAGTGCCTGAGTGTTGTGTGAATGACCAAGCCACACATTCTCTCTCCGTGGGGTATATTTCTAGTGCAGTGTTCAGGGAAAGAAGGTGCAATTAGAACTAACCCATTAACTGTAATAGCTCTTTATGTACTGCACTGACTGCAGACCCCTGCGAGGGTCAAGGCATCCCCAATTAGCCTACATCTGTCCAGGAACAAGGTTCTCTTTGATCTCTCTAAGTCTAATCTAATTTTATTTGTAAGTAAAGTTGGGCAACACAGTCTAAAAGAGATAAATGGAAACTCTGCAAAGTGGCCCTGAATGGTATTTTAATTGTTGGAGGATATGTTTTTGTTTATACTGCATTTTCTGCTGTAAAGTGACTTAAGCCTTGTCAGCCAAGCTCGCATAACTCAAGACCTGTTGGCTCTAACTAACAATTCTTTCAGGTAATAAAAGGAACGTGTTCTGAAAGCGTGTATGTGCTTTGACCTGGGGACAGGCATTTTTATAGGGTAATATCACAGTCTTTTATTCATGTCCATTCTAGTAAGGATGTTGCTGGAATAAAATGAAGGCTGCTTCAGACTGAGCTGGAAAAATCGCCATGGATTCTGGTGAAGATAGTAGGGAAATGCAGCATGCCTTAGTCTTGGTCACTTGGCAGTCAGGTGGTTTTTTCCTCTTCTAGAGGAAGTTTTGCATTATCAAAATCATGGGGCATCTAAAGAATATTATTTAAAGATTACCTGCGGAGATAGTTTTCCTTTCCTTCTGTTTTTCTCTGAGCATAAGCCATCTGAAGTTATTGTAGTATGTCTGTTAGGGATTTTATACTTCTTGGATACATCGAGGGCAAACTGTTCAACAGGGCTTAAAAAGCAGTAAAACAAAGCAAATACATCAAAAATTGTCATCAGTAGGGACTTACATAAAAGTAAATTCACTTTTTCTGCAGCTCTCTTGCAAGAGACTGTAGAGGAAGAACTATCAAGCATGAAGAAATGAAGAAATAGGTCAAAAATAGTTCTTTTAAATCTTTACTGAGTAAGAAAATGCATGCACAGCCATATTATGTCACAACCCTTCTGAAATAATTTCTGTTGATGAAAACTCTACCTCTCTAATCAAACAGAATTTTGAAGCATATAATAAAGAACTGGGTGACATAGTTTGCTTTTAAGACATCGAAAGGATAAGGCATTCTTTATCCCATATTTGCCTGCTGTGAAGCTTATACAACATTTCCCTGCAGAATTTGATAAAGCATGGTTGAACCAGAGGAGTCATCAGATAAGTTGTTCCTACGATCTATCTGAAATGCAGATTGCCCTCTTGAAAGTAGTTCTTGCTTTCAACTTACAAAAAGAAGTAGTTATGCAACACCTTCAAGTGCATTGGGAAAAGGAGTTTTAACTTTTTTTCATTGTATATTTGAATATTATAACTTGGTATTTTTCAGTGGTGTTGCTAAAAAGTACAAATATGAGAGACAATCCTACTCCCACTGAGTTGAAGCTGAATTTTTTTCCATTTGAGTAGTGAAGTAGCACTACTACAGCTGTGGCAGAACAGGCAGCAGGTTCAAACAGCCTGGAACCACACAAACCAGAAATGAAATGCAAATTAGGCAGTGCTTGAAACAACCTTACAGTATCTTTTTTATATATTCCTGGCAGGTCTATTTTTCGTGGAATGGTAATAGTCCCAATGGAGTCTTCTCTAAAGCTCTGGTCCTTCAAAAGAAAAAGCTAGGAATGTCTTAAGAGAGAGGGAGAGCAACCCTGCTGAGCTAAAACTTGCTGGTGTCCCATTGCATCAGATCTTGTTCCTGTGTGGTCTTTTTCCTATCAATGAGCCTCTGTGGGTTTTTTTATTGTTGTTCTGTACAACAAAATAGACTGTAGGGAGTGGTTTCTCTCTGACCTTTATTGAGAGCTATGCATATGAATTCCTGTATTTTTCTGCCTAATGTTATTATCCTCCCTCCACTGACTGGAATTGTGAACACAGTGAGACTATATGAAGGAATAGGGTAATAGGACAAATATAGTCCTGGATTAGTTTCACTCACTTTTTTCTTTTTCCGTCCTCTTTACTCATTTTATCCACTTTGGCTGGTATTATAGTCATGTCTCCCACTCCAAAGCCTTCATTTCAGTTAACAGCCTTTTCACTGTTACCATAGAGTCCCATTACCTTTGTTTCTGTTTACTGTGTGAATAGATGTCCATCATTACATTGTCCATCATGACATGCATCAGCAGCACAATAAATTGTCTAGGGAACTACTCAGCTTCTAAGAAGAAATGTGCTGTGGCTGCTAATGCCTCCAAGGAAAAAGAATTTTATCTGGGATGGAAACTTTAGTGAAGGACGCTGCAACCAGTACAGTGCATTTGGGAAATACAAAGCCTGCGAGGGACAAGGAAAACAAGAGTAATGGGAATCTTTGGTTTCCCTCTTGTTGACTGGGTGAAGGTGATAGGATGTGATAAAGAAACCAAGTGTTGATGAGCTCATCAATGGCTGGTTCATGTAGCAATTGATCAGCAGGCCTGCAAGGGGTGCAGGTACACTTGGCTTTGTGCCAAGCGATGTGTAGGCCCCGAATCCTACAAACTCTGGTATGAGGACTATAATATACTTTGGTTCAACATCCTTGTTAGGGCAAGGGAAGCCAAAAATTCATCATGGCTGTCCCCAATGGGGAGAAGGGGAATTATGTAAAAAGGAGGGAGTGTGTTATCCACAAGCTGACATGAACACTATTTGAGGACACTGCACCTGTTAGAAGAGTTTGCAGGAAGTCCTGATGATTTCTTTTGCCCCAAACAGAGATTGCCAGAAGTAAGAAGAATCTGCCAAGAATCTGAAGTTATGTTTGAAGAAAGAGAAACAAAGAAACAAAAAAAAAAACCCAACCCCCCCAAACAAACAACAATAACAACAACAACAAGTCCTACTCTGGTAGGTTATATATAAAGCCCAGGAACGTAGTCAAATTTTTGAGTTGGTCCTATCAACTACCGAAAGGAATCCAAAATTTTATAGTAACTGTTACATGTTTCTTCAAATGCTTCAGGAGCATGAAACCTGCTTGAATATGTGCAGGAGTGATAGGTGATTGAGGTATAATGGGGATACTCCAACTTTTTAAGGCCAATGAAAGGAAATTTCATTAATTCTGTGAATTTTTGTTCTCTATGGAATAACCTGGGGAAATTTTCCATGCCACAACCCTTCCTGTGGGGTACCCTTGAGAAAGTCTTTCTGAAACTGAAGTGACAGTAGAAGGTTATAGAAGAAATAGTCAAAATGAACAATAACAAATCACCATGACTAGATTGTGCTCATCCAAAAGCTTCAGAGAAACGGCAACTTGACCTCTGGCTTAGAGCTGCCTTTATGCCCAAGAAGGGTGAGGTGATAAATATGATGCCCAACTTCAAGAGGTTTTCAGGGTGCTTTGAGGAATTCTAGGCCTGTAAATCTGACATGAGTACTTGGTACAGCATAGAAACTATAATAAAAAGAAGAATGAGAGGATATCTGGGTAAGTATTGTGTGCTTGGTAAGAGTTAAGTTGCATCTGCCTTGCAAATGTCTTGCTGTTCTCTGTAGGAGTCAACAAGCTTGTAGATAAAGATGATGTGTGGTATAGCCTACTTTGTCGGCTACTACTATAGCCTATACTAAGAGACCTTAGTAAAAACCAGCTTCCTCATTAGAGGATTTTAGGAAAGCTAAGCAGTTATGACACCAGAAGGACAGTTCTGGTATGGATAGACAATTTGGCTAAAAGTTGGAAAACAAGGTCAATGGTCAGTTCTTGAAGTGGAAGGAGATCACAGAGGAACGTGTGGTGGGACCTGTGTGCTCTTGGCTCTGCTCACAAATGGCTTGGACAGAAGCTGCTGGGGATACCACATTATCATAGTAGACGGGTGATAAAGTGATCCATGTGGGGAACAAACAATCCTGTTTGCATAAAAGATTAGCAAGCCGAGCTCATACTAGGGAATTGGGGTATCTGAAGTGAGAACTGGGACTTTAGTGGATAAATCTGTGAAAATGTCAATTTACTCACTAGTGGTTAAAAATGCAAAACAAGTGTTGGGGTTTATAAGGAAAGGAATACAGAACAGAACATGACATTGTGTGTAAATATGTGGTTTGCCTGCCTTTGAATAATGTGTGGAGGTCTGATCTCTGTATTTAAAAATAAGATAATAGAGATGGAAAGTTTGGAGAAGGACAGCAAAGATGATCAAAGGCACAAAAAGTCTTTTGTAGGAGGCTGTGACTGAGCTGGGACTCAGTTTGGAAAGAGACAGCTGAGTAGTCTCTGATAAAGAGGCGTTTAGAGGGTTGAATATTCACTGTGTGTTCCAATTTAAGAACCGCTGAGCATCAGATGAAGCTAATAGGAGAAAGGCTTAAAGACAAAAAAATAAAAAGTGGAATCTTCATGCAGAGGGCATTGGATTTGGAACTTTTTGTTAAAGGGTGTTCTGAACACATTCATGCTAGTTTGTGGAAATTGGATAAATTGGTGTTGGGAGTTACTAACTACGCAGAAGATACTGCAGTTCATGTCACTGAGCTAAAACAACAGGAGGTCGCAACAAAGTTAAGGATGCCATGCTTGTTTGATACTTGATCTTCTCTAACCATAGCTCCTGCTGAATACAAGTTATGCCAGGCAGTGCTGAACTTCTAGTCAGATGTAGTACAGCCTCTCTTCTGGGATGGAGCAGATCAAGGTCTCTGCTTCCAGCAGCACCATGACCTCGTCACAAGACGAGGGAGCTGCAGCATCTCTGGTGACCACTGTACAAAGTGCAAAAGATAAGCGGGTTCTGTAGTGCCCAGCCGCTTTGCTGGCCTTTCACTCCAGTGCACGATGGATACCAGTTGTTAGCAATGAGTTTTCCAGTGTTTTGCAAGTGCTTCTCACAGATGTTCAGGGTCGACATGTAGCACAACTGCTGAAAAAACAGCTTATATGGATTTGGCTGGGGGGTTTTTGAGACTGTTTTTCTCTGCTGAGTGTATTGCAACCTAGGTGTTGCCCTGCAACTTGCTCTCCAGTCTCCAAATAGAGTAACAGTGTTCAGTGTGCTGCATAATGCTTTTGCAAGGTTTCTTTTTCTTTCTCTATTGCTGAGACTTGATTGTTTTTTTGCATTACCATTTATTTTCACACACGGCTTACAGAGCTTCCTTCAATCTCACCAAAGTCAGGGAGAATCTTTCCCTTGACCTCCCCAGCTTTGGAGTCAGTCCAGCAGTGTGCTGCGTGCTGTGCTGTATTCTGCTTTCTGTTAACTCCAGGGATGCACTCCTTGAGCACCAATTTACCACAGCCTGCACCTGAAAGCTTTGATAGCTGAATGTGCTGGAGACACAGAAAGCTGTGCAGAGGGAAAATGTGAATTTGTGTTTTTCCTGTAAATCATTGGAACTGATGCGCGTTTCCAGTTCTGATTTCTGGGCATGGATCCAGGAAAAGAACAGAGTAAAGTGTACGTTCATCTATTCTTTTCCCCTTGTACAAAGAAAAACAAATACAGAGCTTGTGCCTATTGGAAATTAAATAGCAACATGTTCCATTCAACCCCTTTCTATTAAAGTGAGTGAGATTCAAAGGTTTGTGTGGAATGCTCAACCTGGATTTGAATCTGTGCTGAGTTGTCACAGACTGTGAGTGCCAGAGTTCTGTGTTCAGTTTCCAAAATCTTGGGCAAAATGGCATCCTGAAAGAGGACATCAAGGCAAGGTCCCATGTTTTAGCATCACTCTGATCCATGTGAGTAACCTCTGATCACTGCACTTCTTGACTTGTTGAGGTCAGGCTGCTGCTGTGCAGATGTGAGCTATCGTGTTAATGAGGCTGGAGCCTGTAGCCAGTCTGTCTTACTGTGTTTGCTCTGTTTTCTGCTGACCCATACTTGTCCAGCAGGCACTGCAGCATGGGCGAGGGTTCGTTCAGATTCTCAGCAGGGATGCCTGACTGCCCTGTCTGTGGATGGCCTGGATCTGCCAGAATCACAGCTTTTTCTAAGCTTATGACACTGGGCTCAGACTGCAATGTGAGTGATACAGAGTGATTTTTGTGAGCTGCCAGGCGCCAGGAACACACATATACTTTTCTGTCTTTTAGTTGGACATCTTTTTTTTTCTTTTTGCCTCCAAAGTATGCTTGACTGACCTGCTCTCATTGTTCCTTGAATATTAGTGTTCTGACAAACAGCAGAACTTCTGCAGTTAGTCTGCTTGCTCATGGCTGTTGTCTGCACTTTCTATAAGAGGCTGCTGGACCCCAGCTGCTGTGAGAGGCTCCTCGGAGCCGTGTTTATACTTTAATCTTCTGTTATCAGTCTGATAGTCAGTTCTTCATACTGGAAAACTAAGGCTGGATCTGAGAGATGTAGTCGCTGGGAGCTTGCCTGTGTATCATTCATTCAAAAGCAGATGATGGCAGCCCTCATAACAAAACCGTTTCTGTGTTCTTGGTCTTGAGCAGAGCTGCAGGTGTGACTGACTGCAGGGAAACTGAGAGGAAGCTGCCTAGTGGAAAAAAGGATGCTTGCCAATGAAAACAAGTAAAACCTGGGAAAGCATTCCATGTTACTATCACAGAAATAGAGGGCACTTTGGGGGGGACCCCCAAAGTGGGTAAAATGGCAAATAAAACAATTATAACAGGAAGAGCGAGAGTAGTAATGTTTGGCAGGAAAATCAGATGTGTGCATGAGGTTATTTGCAAGATGGATTTTAAGGGCTGGGAGCAGGCATTCATTTTTGAAAGTCTTGTCTTTGGACTTCATCTCTTCTTCAGACTTCTCTTGTGGCTGTATATTTTCTATGGTTGTAGCTGAAGAATGGATGTTTTTCATCTGCCAGCCAGTGTACCTTCCTGTCTGGACTGCTCTATGTGGAATCTACAGATGGTTTTCCTGCCCATGTGCGAGGCTCTGGCTAACGAGGGGATGGTGTACAGCCCCTCTGTTCATTCTTTCAGGGTGGACTGAAATGTTAATTAGACAGCACTTTGCAGTGGAAAGCAAGCAAAACACATCTGCCTCTCAAGCCCTTGATAGTAGCCAGCCTGCTTTTTGCTGGTACATCCTGCTGCCGAATATGGCCCTGACTCGTGCTTGCCAGTTCATGTTCTTAAGAGTGAATATTCCTTTCATACACTGAGCTGAAATAGTGTGCTTTGACACAGAGTCCGTTTTGTTGAACTGCTTAATAGGAACTAGATATTACCAGATTCCTGTGTTAATAAACAGTTTCTAAGTCTTAGTACTAGCAATAAAGAGAATGAAATTAATAAGGACCTTTCCTGGTGAGTCAAAGGGGCTTTGCACTAGGCCCAGTGGCCATTCCTACACCATATTTTTATGTGGCTTTCAGGAAGGACACAAGACCAGATTAATGAACTAGACTGTTGACTTGTTGGATAATGTAGAGACTGTTTTTATTGTAACTAGGGTAGTATTTTGCAGATGAAAAGCTGCTGTCTGTCTATGCATTGAAGAACACTCAAATGCACATTTGCTATTCATATTAATGCTTTATTGCTCTTCCTGGTTCACAGATCACTGCAAGAGTAGAGAGGCTATCTCACTGCTAATGTTGACTTGTCTCTTTCTACAGTGGTTCTGAGATTGGATATTATGGGGTAGATGGGGCTTTTAGGCAGGTTTTTGTGCCTGGCTTCAGTACAGACACTGCCCGTGTCTGGTTCATTGAAGCCCCAGGTATCCTTCAGGAGCTGGGCATGAAGGAAGGCTGCATGCCAAGGCAAGGGCTTTCTGCTACATGCTTCCTTTCATGCTTTCCCAGAACACTGGAGAAGTTAAATGAGCATGTACTTACTCTTTCTTTCTCTGCAGGGGTGCAAGGCATGGATGGGAAAAGACAGGTACAGGATAATTCTTTAACTTTGTGTTTTCTGCCAGAGTATGATCCAGAACAATTGATTTTTACTGGACTTGAGCACCAGAGTAGTTATTTACTGCTGGCTTATCTCTATGCTTACAGTAAATAACCACCAGCCTGCAGTGCAATTCCCTCCTGTGGTGCCTCTGGAGCTGCTCCGAACTGCACTCTCTTTTGTAAAGAATGCAACACAGCCCTAAATATAAATTGGTGTTTTGGTCAGTTTTTTTATGGCTTTGTGCAGTAAATGGAAATGTGTGTGTGTGCTATACAGGTTTCTGTGGAGTCAGTTAAAGAAAGGTTTTGGAATAAACAGATTTATGAAAGCTCAGAAACAGTACCTGCTGATAACTAAGCAGAATTAAATATTTCTTACATGATATAACATAGGAAATATGTCTGAGAAATATTTTGGAAGATGTTTTAAAGTATTCATTATGTTTCCCAAAAGAGACTGAGAAGAAATAGACTTATTTGTGATGAAACAAATTGATCTCTTATTGCTAGACATTTTCTTTCACTAGAAACTGATGAATATAACATCATGCTAGCTTTTGTAAATGTCATATGAAATAGATGAGTAGAGTGACTTGGGAGAAAAGCTGTAATCAATCACAAGGTGACACAGTTCTCTCTTCTCTGTTGATTGTCTTCGCAGAAAGCAAGTTGAGGAGGGGAAGATTACAAGTATAAAGAAAACAACCCGAAATCTCCCTCCCCTTTATGAAGGTGGATTAAGTGGGTCAGCAACCATCTTTTTCTTGGAAAAGAAAAACCAGAAGTTAAAGTGTGGTCTAGACTTTACTAAAAACTTCTCAGTTATTTGAATAAATGGAAATGATAATGGTGTGTAAATGGCCCATTCTGTAAGCTGCTAGTTGAACTTCTCAAGTGAAAACAAAGTCATTAGAAAAAGAAGCAAAATGGGAGGGTGCTGTTAAACCAAAATTTAAAATGATGCCTTGAGGTCAGGCCAGATGATCGTAATAATATTTCAACAGAATTCTTTTACGGCACCAAACTGTGTTCATACTTCTTCCAGGATACTCAGGATACCTTAGTTATGTGTAACTCCGTGTTTTTTGTCCTCTGGTCATTTCTCTTAAACTCTTACTGCAGTTTCGTATCATTCATGTAGGTGGTCCTGCTCTCTTCACGGTTCACAGCTGCCTGCTGAGGGCCAGAGCTTTCAAGGTGTTTGCACAAATAGGGGAGCCACAGATGTGCCACCTATATGCCCTTTTGCAGGCTGTGTACTCCGTGTTCTGCACAAAGGGCACACTGGGGGAGAAACAGTGCTGCTGTGCTATGGGTGGCCTTATTTTAGATGTAGCCTATGGTGAGCTTTTCAGCTTGACATTTCAAGGGTGAAACAGCAAACTTCTGCTTAAAGATTTGGGAAGGTACTGTAAGTGGACTTGCACTCTGTAGTGGATGATGTGACTACAGTAAGTTGCCTTCACTTGCGTGGGTGTGAAGTGGGTCAGTATTAGTGACAGCCGAGCAGCTCTTCTGCTAATTGGTATCCTGAGGTCACTGACTGCCAGTGAGGCAGTTCAGCTTCTCACACAAGAAAAGCATTTTGGGCAGGAACTCTACAAAAGTGCTTAGCATGGAAACTTCAATGACACGTGAAATTTGCCATCAGAAATCACGTGCTAAATGTCATGAAAATGGTGAGAATATATTTAAAGCATTGCCTTTGAGAGAAAGAATCAAAATTTCTTATCCCTTTGACAGCTAAAAGTTCAAACTTTTAGGTAGTGATTTTCAGAAACTCTCTTTAAATAAAAGAAGGCAAAATCATTCACATGTGAGCCTGTGAATGTCAGAACCTGTTTTTTAAAAAGAGACATAAGCAGCATGAGGTTCATTATGCTTGCTGTGGTGGATCCTTAGCAGGTGAATTTGCTGCTCCTCATCTGACCTGCAGAGCATGGGAGCAGTAAGCCCACGGGAGCACTGCCTCTGAGCTGGCTCCAGAATGGCCATTTTTCTCCTTAGAGTGTGGTTCTGCTTGCAGCCTTGAGCTTTAACAGTTCCCATTTCTGTGGGAGGGCTGCAACATGCACTTTTTTTTGTTTCCCATCTTTTCCTTGTCTACAGACACCTACAGAAGCCTTCTCCTGGATAGAGGGATTGGAAAGCTGCTGCTGTTACTATAGGTGGTGTACACATCTGTATGCAGTTTGATTTGCTGGCCTGATCATCGCTGAGGTTACTTGGATGATCTTTATCCTGTGTTTCTGCGTGAGGCACTAGGGCTGATGTAACACATCTCTGACTGCTTTAAACATACAACAGTGTTGGGTCAATAAAAAAGTCAGAAAACATCTCTAAGTAAGGAAAATTCCAGTGAATGTTATTTTCTTAACTCCGGCTGCTGACAGTGTTGTTGGGGGCTCACTGTGTTCTGCTGTCACTTGCAATATGCTCAGATATATAAGGATCTTCATGTTCTGTAATGATCCAAGACCTTCTCTATCACTCTCCACTGATCTGAAAAATAAGCAATTTCAGAGGAGTTGTCATCAAAGCTAGAAAAAGCTTCTGAACAGTAGTGTTTCTTTTTTTTTTTCTTAAATCCTATGTAACCCCTGTGTCTGAAGCACTGGAAATGTCTGAGTTCAGTAGGCAACTTCAAACGATATCACACACAACTGTGAGCTCTTCTACAATGGCCCTTCTTTTGAAAATAGTTTTTCTTTTATTTTCTGGTTCAGATCACAATGTGGGCATATGGAAGTTGAAAAGAATAGCGTCCAGCAAGGTTTCTAAATTTTAGATACATAGTCAGAGAGATTTGGAGTGAAGGAATTTTGCTGAAGCTGGAAAATGGGAAATGAAATGGAGATGTGGCTAAACCATTTTCACTAGAAACTATGAAACAATCTCAGCTTGCATGGCAAGTCTTCAAATCGCCTATTAAGCCTGCTGGCAAAAAGGACCAGAAAGCACATACCACATATGCACATTTGATTTTTGACCTTATGAGTTCTTCAGTAAATACAAGAAACAAACAATATCAGGGAGAACCTAAAACTTCTTTTATGCTTGATATCAAGATGGTAGGCTTTTTATGTGAATTGGCATTGCTCTGGGAAAATGTCCCGGGTCAATACGGTCCAAGAAACATCAGCTATGTCATAGAACACAGATCTGTGTAAATAGACAAGTTCTGACTACAAATGAAAAACATCATGTATACTCTGCAGGCTTAAGAAGCAGTGGCTACTGTTCGCATTCAAATGTGTTGTGTGTGTGTGTAATAGCCAGATGTGTGGCACTATCTGAATATAACTGGTTAGCCCTTGTCATCAGTCTAGTGCACTGCACTGGTTGCACACTGATTCTTCTAGCGGGGAGAGTAGGGTACTGCCTGCCCTCTGTGGATGTGTGCATGGTTAGTGGAAAGGCCATGGAGGCAAGGCTGCTGCAGATCCATCTTCACAGAGCTGGCCAGTGGCAAGGCTGAGYGTGTATTCCCACTGGGACTCACACCCGGCTGAAAACACAAGCATGAGTGCAGACATGCACACTGTGGATGGCCTTAGACACTCAGTTGTGTCATCCCCAGACACGTGCACCCTGCAAATGAGTCTCTCAGCTGAGCCCAGTCCCCATTGTCTCTCCAGTAATTTGCTTCCGCTTGTTTGTCCCTCCAGTAGCCAGCACTCAGGCACTCAGGTCTTTCCCATATGCTGCCCAGACTTGGGGCTGCTGTGATATTTGCTCCCAAGCTCTTATCCTACTTGCCATATGCTGCAGCTCGGTACTTACCAGCACTTATCCTACTGACATAGCTATCACGCTGTACGCGTGCTCTTCACATAGTCTCCAAAGTTGCTGGTACTATGGACACACGTGTCTATGGCTTATGGTCTTCACTACAGTTGCTTGCACTTAGACCACTTAAACTTGGGCATTTTAGTTTATCCAGTTGCTGGCACTGCAGGTACACTCGGACTTCCTTACACCCACTTGCACACAGAGTAGGGTCTCCTCGCCCATGAAAATAGAAAAGGAGTTTCATAAGGACAGGCTGCAGCATTCAGTTCGGGGCATGGCTGGATAAGCAAACTGTTTACATGCAATCAGCCATTTTATCCTATTCTTCTATGCTTGTTCCTTGCCAGAACAACTTCATCCATCCCTTTCCCTACCTTTGGTATCTTCTGTAGACTTTCTAGAACAAATCTTGTGCAATCCCTAAATACTATTCCCCTGTATCCCATAAAGAATCCCATAGCAATTTAGGCAGGAGCTGCCACCCCCTCAGTTTGTAAAGTAATCTGAGGAAGTGCTCCTGTTGACTCATAATGATGGTTTTAACATCTGGACAGCAGGACTGATCACTCCTTCTGAGAGGAGTCAGGGCAGAGGGCTCCCTTTTCTTTTATCAAGTTATTGGTGTTCCCATGCTTGACATTGTACTCCTGTTCTTGTTTGTGTTTGTGGACATGAGCCTTCAAAACACAACCTGACAGTTAGGTTGTCTACAAAGTTTAAATCAAGGCTTCTGTTATGCAATGGGAGGTGAAAATTTTTAGGAAGAAATTCTTTACTGTGAGGGTGGAACAGGTTGCCCAGATAAACTGTGGCTGCCCCATCCCTGAAAGTGTTCAAGGCTGGATGGTGCTCTGAGCAACCTGATTTAGTGGAAGGTGTTCCTGCCCATGGCAAGTGATTTGGAGCTAGATGATCTTTAAGGTCCCTTCCAACCCAAACCATTCTATGATTCTGTGGAAATGGCAACTGGGTCTCCTTTTGGCACTTGGAGGAAGAGAGGGGGCAGTACAGTAAAAAATGGGAAAGCACAGTGTGAAGTGAAGGAATTGGGCTAGGAGAAGAAAAAAGTATGTGGAGGAGTCACCTCTGGGTTTTTGCCCCACGTTGAGAAGGAGGGTAAGGATGAGAAGACAGGGGATGACATTAACACTATACTGAATCTGCAGTGAGTATGACACATCGTGCATAGTGAGAACTGGGCTGGGCAGATTGAGATATTTTCCTGTTGATGTACATGCCTGCATGGTTACTGTCATGAAGTGTCAGTGTAACCCCTATTTCATGCCCTGGTTCAGGCTTTTGTTAGCAGGATACACCTGCCTAGCACTCCTGAGATGTTCTACCTGCTAATTTTCTCCCTGAAAGACAGAACAGCTTGAAGCTTGTACCTGAAAGTGAGGAGGAATATCCCTCTAAACATATAAATTATTTGTCTGAGCTTGACCTCTCAACTGAAGGCATGTTGGTGTGGGAAAGCTGTTATCATGTTTCTGGGACATTTTACCTTCCCTAACTTTCTGGTGGTGATATGGGAAATTACAGCAATCTAACTGTGGTAAGTAAAACCCAGATGAAATGATTCATGAGAATAACGCAGAAGCATAGCTAGTGGTTCCCTAGTCATTGATGTGGAACATGACCATAAAGTATCTCAGAGAAAAAACTCACCCAACTTTTATTTCTATGAATAAGAGTCAGAAATATGTGGCAGGAGGAAATGTATTTTCGGCTAAACTCCAGATAGCGTACAGGAAAATAATTGAGCTTCAGAGACAATTGCTTGACCCTGCCACTGGACAACACAAACCATTGATAAAGATTAGATAAGGGGCTACCTTGTGCCCAGGCAAAGAACATTATTGGTGAATAAAAGAATACATAATTTTTATAAGCAATAAATACCTTTTAAAACTCAGAAGTCTGATCTGATAGAGCAGATGCTGATTAAAGCAGAATCACAACTGACTTCTCTCAGACACGGAAATATTTAACCAGCTATACCATAAAAAATTCTCTGACTGGCACAGCTTCCTCCTAGCATGTATTCCTGCTTGGAGTAACTTGTGCAATTACAGACGAGATTTTCTTTCAACACTTTAGAGTAATTTATCCATATGAATGTTCTTCCTGACTGATGTTTAGAGAAGCATTCATGTGCTTTCACTCAACTGCTGGTTTAGTTGCTGCATGTTTCTTGACCCAGTTCCTCCTCATTGTCTGGTTTCCTTTTCTGTATGTTCAAATATTCACTTACTTCTTTGTGGAGTGTGAGACATGAACATTACTTTTTCTTAGGATGCTTATTTCCAAGATCCCTTTTATTCATATGAATATGAATAGAGGGGAGTGCCTCTCCTTTTGATAAAGTTCTAAATGTATCAGCATCTCCAAATCTCTGTTACCCGTATTTCTCTTGGATAAGTATTGGTTTGCTGCTTCAAAAATAGCCCTTTAACTGTGACTTTTCCTGCCACTGTCATACTGCTCTAATTAATTTCTCTACAGACTCATTTCTTTTACCTGGAAAGTCTTCCTCATTCTTTGTATCATTGTGATCTGATTGCCTGCTGGACCATCCTTCTGACTGCATTAGGAAGGTAGTGTTACCTCCTCAGAAATATGTTACATACTCATATATACACAGAAGTGTAGCATTGCATATGCAGAACTGCTGCCTATGTGCTGTTCATCTTCTCTGAGCCTCTGCTGTGCATCTCTTTCCTCTGAAGTCCTTCAAGTTCCTTTCCAGTTCCTCTGATTTTGATTTCCCCCTAGTTTCCTTTAAAAACAGCTTCCAATAGTCCTGCTTTTTACTTTAAAATTTTCATTCTAAATTCCTGAGCGTCTCAACTCTTATGTTATCTTCTGTCCAGGTTCTGGAGATCCTGTAATTTTTCTGATCCTACCTAGTGTTCTAAGTTGCTCGTGATTTCACCTTCAAAGACTTTGGTTGGTTATATTTGCCTGCTTTCCTCTTGTTGCACACACTGCCAATAAAAATGACTCTGGATCCTTCTGCACTTTAACACACTGTTATTATCACATAATCTCAGTAGTGCAGCAACAAAAAATTGTCTCTTATTTGGAGCTTCATCTACTGAGTGCTGCCTTTCTGTAACTCTAGGTCATGTGTTTATGCCTCATCTCAATTATCTTTTCTCTCTCACCTCCTTTCTTCCTGTCTTAGCCTGTGATTGTATCTTAGCTTGTGATCTTATCTCTCTAACTAGCTTTTAATCTTGTAAATCCATTTGACATAAAAATGGTTAAATTGTATTTATAACTCTCTTCAAATACACTGCTATATCACATTTGTTACATCTTTATTCCTGCAAAACAGCAAAGCACAACACACAGACATGCACTTTGGCCTACCATGGCTATTAAACAGCCTCCAATTACCCTGCGCAAAATAGCAGTATACATGAATGCAATGTCTAATACCCACTTGACACTGGAGAAGGAATTTTAGTGCAAAGTATATATCTACACACAGTGGAACTGTTAAATTCCCCAAAAGTGCCAAGAGGTACAATAGTGACCCTGTATACACCTATTATCTGCTTTGTACAGATAATATTTCCTGTTATGAGTTCTGGACGGATAAAACCTTTGAACTCTAAAATGAGAAAAATTGATCTGATGAAAAGTTAAACATAGGTTTATAAGATACTTCTTAGATTAAATTAGATGCGGAACATAAAGGTAGACTTTAATGATGCTTCTTCATGTGCTAATCAGTCCCATACTGGTCATCTGAGGTTACTGATGAGAGATGAAAAACAGATGAATTAAAGAAAAATTTGAAAGAATGAAATAATTAAGGAAGGAAACCTTGTATTATTCAAAGTTTAGGCCCTGGTCCTGCAAAGTTTTGCTCATTTATAAAACTGCAGACAGTGACTTAGTGCAGTAACACTGAATCTACTAACAGTGCTTAAAAGTAAGCATATATGAAAATTTTGCAGGTCCAGGACTGATTGAAATAGGGTGTGAACATCTAATTTTAGGATAGAAAAAAGAGAAACTAAGGGGTAGTCAGACATCCTGAAATGTATTTTGTACATATGCATTCTACACTTCTGTCCTCATGGGAGTTTCGATCTCATTAATGAACAGTGAAACTTTGTGTTTTAACAAACACAAAATGCAGCTGGGTTCTGCTCTGATGATTTTTACTTTTCAAACAAACACAGTGGATAGAAGGTGGATGAATAGAGCATGGTAAATTATCTAAGCTTAAAACCTCAGGATGCTGCAGGATATTTACTTCCGAAACAAAAATATGCTTCACCTCTCGTTTTGTTGAAGGCACTTGGATACCATGAAAAGATAAACCCAAAAGAGTAGGTAAGAAACAGAGGCCAGGAGACTTAGACCAATACCAAAGCCAGGACACTGGTCCCACTGTTAAAATGTGTTCACTCTCTCCCTCTATGGGAAAAAATTATGGAGGAATGCAGTAGTTTTTGAACTTTGAAAACCGTGGAACTATCTCACAGCTAAGTAAATGCTTCTGTGCAAACTTTCTCCCTGAGGAAAGCTGCCCTTCAGTTTTCTTCTGGTTATTTCTGTTTTGCAGAAGGAAGAACTTCCCATGTAGAAAGGTCCAGTGTGTGGTTTCCATTTGTTTCAAGCAGCTGCTGGTGTGCTCTTGCTTAATTAATACAAAAGTAAACATTCTTCTTAGAAACATGCAATTAAGAGTCCAAGAAAATTTTTATATGATCAAAATCTGTGTATTTGGAGGACAAAATACTTGAAAATCTGTGCAAGCGAAGAGCACAGCTAAGGTAGTCAACAGCACAGGGTTGCAAAAAATTCACCAGGAGGGATCTGAAGTGTAAGCACTTGATAAACAATGAATGAAGTGAGACACAGTAAATAGAAACACTACCTGGAGATGTGCATGCCTAAGGAATCACAAAAAGGAAACCAGTGTAGGTGATGAATTTTAATACAACATTCTCAGATTACTGGCCTTTTTTTTTTTAATAACTACATTTTTGATTATGATGCTTTCATATTACAAATTATACCCAATATGAGAATACTAAGATTTTGTAGGATTACCCTCTGCCAGGTATGCATCTAGGATTCTGCTGATAAGGATAAGTTTTAAAAGTAATGATGAACTGAAATCCTGTGTTGTTGAACAGGCTTATTTCTTATTGAAGCTAGTAGAAACTGCAAGTTTTCACAACCTGTTTGTGCAGCAAATCCTAAGATCGTATGTGGTTTCCTTTGGTCTGAACATGGGATAATCCCCAGAGAAGTCGACCGTATGGGAATGGATGGCTGAAACAGGCTGTTCAGAAAAAGCTGCAGAAGGCAACACACAAAGCAGGCAGAAGTGTAAGGACTTGGACAGAAAAGAGAAATGAGGACTGGTAGAGAAGGAATAGAAATTAGTCCAAACATATAAAAGCATGAATAAAAAGAGGTTATGAGAACAGAAACGCATGTGGGGACTGAGACCATAGTTCAGCCAAGATACCTGTCCTTAGAATTTACAGTTAGAATAAACAACCCATGCTGCACAAGAAAAGAGAGAAAAAAAAGGATTTTTAATGCAAACCACCTGTTTATATATGAATAAACTGAGTTTTTTAAATGTGGAGGCATCATAATTGGCTTTTTTTTTTTGAGCTGTGGCTACTGGCTGCTTCTTGCCTGATAACTAATTGTCTCAGGGACACATCTTCATCCTCTTAGCTGTCTGCTCTGCTTTCCTGATTGCTGGAAGGTCACCATTTGACTTATGTTTGAGGTATGTTTTAGGGATGCATGTGTTTAGGAATGTTTTAAGAATTATTCTTTCTGGAGCTACCAAGTGTCAGTACAGTCTCAGAAAAAAAAACTAGGAGGAGCTATGCCAGAAAGGTCTGCGTTCTACAATTTATTAATTTTTATAGTTTAGACAAGAGAACAAGCAAATAAGTGTCATTGGTAGGCTTGGATTTAAAAGCCCTGAAATTTCTGAAAGTGAAGGGAGGTCTTAGAAATCTCAGGTGAATAGGCTTATATTTCTTCTCTAGATAAACAGTCTAATGAAGATGCTTTCATGCTGTGCATCTAAAGGCTGCTTTAAAATTAGCAAGGCAGGAAATAATCTTCTTGCCCACAGTATGACACTTGTATCTGTTGCAGCACTAGTTTGGCTGATAAAAGAAGAAAATACCTTCTTAAACCAAAAAGATTTGGTTTATATTTGATTGTCTCATTTACATTTAAAGGATAGTTCTGTCTGAAATGCCTTCTATCAGAAATAACAAAATCCTCATTGTTTTAATATTGAGACTGACTTCTCATTCACCCTCTCTGGTGGCCTGAGGCAAAATTATTAGGTTTTGGGCTGCTGGAAAAAAAATAGTTTTGATTTTTGATAACAAGTTGAACTTCTGCATGGAGTAGTCTAGTGGAAATAATGTTTCTGCCCATTTTTTTGTTGAAATTTCAATGCTGAAAAGCATTTTCTGGCCAAAGTTTCTGCCTGTTGAAATGGAGCATAGTGCTTCAGCCTCCATTTCCCTCACAGGAGTGAGAGCTTTGGGTGATGATGAGTTCCTGTTTTCCTGCAGTCCTAGAGGTCTTTGGCTCAGCTCTCATCAGGTGTAAACTCTTGTAGATTCAGCCTAGTACATGTCTAACTAAAACAAATATATTGATGGAAAACCATGCTGCTTTCAATCACTACTGCTTTAAAAAAATCTTGTCATGTTGTAGAATCATAGAATCATTTAGGTTGAAAAAGACCAGACAATTCTAGGCTGTTTTGTTTTGTTTTTCAACTCAAAGTTTCCTCTTTTTCTTGTGTCTGACCTTTTCCCATGGCTCCTCATTATGTTTGCTTATAGCAGTTTCTACTTGTTGGAGTCTGCACTTTATCCCTATTGCAGAGTTATGGAAAGCACTCACCTTCTGGCTAGAAAACTGCAGGTCTTGTATATTTAATCAAACAGAGAACAGTCTAAGACAGTAACAATAACTTGCCACCTACTGTTCTCTTAGCAACTGAGGATTCTCCATTTTGTGAGTGTGCAATTGTCATCACAGCTGAACAGTCGGATAAACTCATATGACAGACAACAGTCATGCAAAGCAGTTTGTCTTGGTGTTAGAACAAGATGGCAAAGTAGGTCTGTGAGTGGGATAAAGAATGACCCATTAGGAGTTTCCAGAATTACTATTGAGAAAGGTGTTTTCTACTCCAGAGTGGTTTTGTTTAGAACCAGCTTTTTCTTTTAGGCTTTCATGCTGCCATCACTTTATTATCTATTTTCCAAGGGCCTAATCTCTCAAGGTTTTGAAGAGGCTTTGAGAGTTGAAAATTGTGAGCTCATCTCAGTGTTATTGAACATTTTACAAGATTGGATACTGGATGCATAAAATGGACATCGAATCACCTGCATTCCCTGTTAAGAATTCTAGATTTCAGGAATTTTGAAGTATCACATTCAGAAAATTAAGGCCATTGTCGAGAATAACATTTGGATATACTGTCTGCTTTTATAATCCCAAAGTTACTTACAGGCATAACTGCTAAGTGCTGTGATTGCTGCAAATTTATTCATCAGAACTACCCTTGATATGCTTGAGATCAGTGTTTAAAACTTTTGGAGAATGTGGGAAAGCAGCTGGGAGACAACTGCTAGATTTAGAGCTGTTTGTGGTGCTGGGGGATAACACGTATGTTATGGGAATACCTGTTGAATCTTTTGTGAATCTATCTTTTGAATAGAGTGTGTGTGAGACACGGGATGCTTACCCCTTCCCCTTAGTGCACCACCAAATACTCAGTTCTGTCATACTCAATACTTAATGAGGGTGAGAAATATAAAAAGCTGAGTTGACTGCAAGGAAAACACTCCATTTAGTGGGACCATTGCTCATGGTAATTTCCTTTGCTTCTCTGTGCATTCTATTCTATTCTGGAATAAAAATCCCATAGAGCCATAGGTGATCCTGGGGGAAAGACCCTCATACATTTGAATGAATTTTCTACAGACACCTGGGTAAGAAAAAGTTTCAGTAAATAAAACAAAGAAAGGATAAAAGTAATCAAATGTGGAGCTGAAAATGTCTGTCCTGTTCCCTTTCAACAGTTTCACAAACTACCGGGCAAGGCTGCTGTGTTTAATGTTTCATGATAAACAATTTTTAGCAACAGAAACACAGCAGTGCAAAAGACTCAAAAAGTGACTGGGAATCACTGTTTACATAGAAAGCCTGGCCAAGGCAGTGGAAGTGAGCTCTACAGGCTGCAGGCTATGTACTTACATTCTGGAGCTGCTTTTATCTGAGAATGTCATTTTTGATAAATAGTGCCCATTGTATATTAGGAAAAATCATGATAGTTGGGGGAAATGGAAGGCGGTGAGCATCAGAGAGGAAAAAAAAGAGTATTGAAAAGAAACTTTAATTATGTTGGATTCAGTTTTTGAGATGGAAAATAGCAGCATTATCTATCAGGTAGTCGATCATCCATCATTCCTGTTCATCCACCCTCACCACTGGAACATTTGAAATGCATGGTCAAAGTGTCAAAGAGACACAGCTACAAATACCCTTTGGAATTTTTAGGAAATGAAGAAAGTGGGTTATATATCTTTAGCTCACTGCTAAGAGTAGCTGAAAGAAAAGACTTCTTATTAGATCCAGTTAGTATTGTACTACTACTTTTAACTTGGCCAAACTTTATGTCTCAAAGTAGATCTGGACTTCCACTTCAGACAGAGAAATGTACATAAAAAAGGGTTTAGACCTTTGCAGGTTTTAGATGTTATTCATTGACCCTAGATTTGAAAACTTGCCCAACACTGCTCCGTGATTTAGTGTTAATTACAAATTTTTAAATTTCCATGCTTTAGCTTGAGATTGGTGGAAGTTAGGACAGAGTTTCCAAATGAACAATACAGTCCTAGTATTTCATGTTTAGGTTTTTTTTGTCCAAACTCAAGATGATTTGTAGTCATGAATATATGGGAATGAGCTACTTTGCAGAGAATCCCCTTAGCCAGTGGTGAATCCCCTCCCAGAAAGATTTTAGCAGACATTAAGACATAAATTTCGTGCACTATGCTCTGGCGAACACAAGAAACAACTACAGATACTACTGAGTATTAGAAACAGAGAATACTGATTAGGAATATTTAGATTTGCACTAAATCTTTAGAATATTTAGATGTGCACTAATTGGCACATAGAGGATGTAGGAAGAAAAAGTCTTTTGTTTCAAAATGCAGAATATGTAGGAACTGATTAAAAGGTTTAATCCTTTTAACTGATTAAAAGGAACTGATTTAATGGTTTGTCAAACCATTTGAAATGAAAGAAGGTTGGTAAAAATAGCTGAGTGGTACGCCCAGTTTAAGCACGGCTCTGGTGAGTAATTAAAAACATTGCTCTGAACTGTAGCATTTTTAACAGTCAAAATGCTGCTACCGTGGAGCTGCTGTAATTACTGTTCTGTCAAACTGTCAGACAGGAGCAGAAGTGAAAAACAAGGGAGGGAGACTGAATGGCACAGACAAATCACTTAGAAGTCACCTGGTTGATAACCTTCAAAAAGTTGTCAGAAACAAATTGTGATTCTATTATATTAAATGAGTAAAGAATGACTACAGGCATTAATTGTTCTTTGGATATAGAGAATGAGTGATCTGTTGACTGTGAAAATAAATGAGATAATTCGCTGATTAGAACTGATGCTATCCACAGTAAAAAAACGAGCAATACAAATGTATTAGCATGTCTTTTATCACTGGAGTGGTACAAGCAGTACACAAATATTTGGATGTTGGTCCTGGGATTGGGATGAGGCATTGGCAACTCCCAAGTGCAGAGTTGTGTTCTTCTGGTAAAAGGTACTGACAAAATACAGGGCTTTGGAGTTGTGCTCCTGATAGACTGTTACATTCCAGATTCCAAACCAGAAAACAACTGGTGTTCACTACATATTAGCTATTAAAGAATTAGATTGCATTTTATTGGCAGTCTCATATTAGATATTAAAGAATTAGATTGCATTTTATTGGCAGAGCAGTCTCATAACTAGTGCTACTTCTTAACACCTGTAAGGGTTAGAGCTTTGTTTTGTTAAATAAAACAGGTTAGGAGAGATGAATCAGCTCATGCAGTCCTTACAAAGGCTGGGATTTGAACGTGGGTCTTTACAGGTCAATCTGTCCTGATTTTGCAATCCCAGATAAACAAACTTAATTGTATTAACAGTATGGGAAATTGGTACTACTATTTGCAGATTTTCAAAGTTACAGTATTTTTCATCCTTCTGGAAAAAATCAGAAGTTCTTTTAGAACAAGCCTAGTCACACAGCCACCATTAAAACATCCACATGAGAAAGAGGCTGGTTTGTTTTTCATTGTTATTTTCTGTTAAGTAACTTGATATCTTGCTTCCTCATAAGAGTCACTGCATATTTAGATATTTTGATGCTGCTTTTTCAGTTAAATGACCTCAGCACTTCATCACTGCATTTCTCAAAGAGGTCAGGACTGACAACAAGGTATTTTGTTGTAAGTGCTTTGCAGAAGTACTGGAAAGGCAAAAAAAGCCAAAAATACTTTCATTGACAGTGTTAGTGCCTCTGTTTCAAGTACAAATTGTTTATAATCCATCTGTGCCTCTAGTGTCAAGGAATTATTTGTTTCATAAGGACTAGTTTAAGGACATGATATCGGGAGGTACCTGAGTGGAAAGACAGAAGATAAAAATTTAATGGAAATGTAAACATGACTGCCTGGGTGAACCTTCTTTTTTTTCTTTCAGTGGTACTGGAGGAATGGAATAGCTTGACATTATGGTACAGTTTTTCTGAAATCTGAACAATTCTTTTTGCACTGATGGAAAGAGAAAAAATTATGATATGTCATTAAACAGATGGACAAAATTCTCTTCTGTTGCCACCAAATAAATATGGAGTAAGGACCTTTCCCGATGTGTTAGGTATCAGTACTTGTGGAGATCCACTGGAATGACTGTGATCATCCTGTCAAGCAATCAGTTCCCGTTGGTAAAATATTGAAGTTTACTAGTGGTGTATGGCAAAATGTCTGAATTAATGCCTATAAAAGCCATCCAGTGACATAATGCCACTTAGGAAATGTTCTTGCTTTAACTGCTAGCTTAAAATATCTATTTTTCTATTCTTAGACAGTCAATTTGTATTTTCAATTTTGCAGGGTTGAGCTTCCCATTTTGTAGCTAACAATGGCAGTGTGGTCTTTATTTACTGTCCAGGGATATAATAAAGAAAAAAAAAATAAGGGGCAGAAAAAAAATAATCTACCTTCCCTAGGAACCAGTGAGGTTTCCTTTCATAAGGAACACAGCCCTAATCATTTCCAGTCACATCAAAAGAAATTGAAATTTTGCTCACTTATCTTTCAGCACATATTATGATTCCTAGTTCTAAAGTGTTTCTGTTGGATCAAATCAGGCTGATTAGATGGCAATCAAGCTCCTTGTTCTTTTTGAGCTTCGGTACCATATTTTTTTCTCCTTTCTTTATGCTCCTTACTGTCACATTAATTTTCACCATGTTCTGATTTTTGATGGTTCAGAGTACCCTGAAGAAAATATTGACCAAACTGTAGGTACTATAGATAATTGAAGGAACTTGAACTTGATGATTAAAACTGTATGGCTTTTTACATGAAATGATAGAGAAAGGCTTGCTACAGTAATTTTAGAGTTAATGCTCCTGCATCTTTTGAGAACAGGGAAGAGAAGTGACCAAAGAGAGAGTTTGAGAACATTGTGAGGCTTTGGGCAGAGGAGTGAGAGCTGGCTGAGGAGAGAAAACTTGAACAGAGAGTAGCTGAAAGTCAGGCCAGCTAGGAGGGATAAAGAGCTTGAAGCTGCACAGGCAACAAAAATAACAAAAGTTCTCAGTGAAGGTGTGTTTGGATGCAGCTTACCATCATGTCCTTCTCCTGTCTGAGAGGCAGAGAGAGACAAGAGCTGCAGTGCTGATTTTTCTGTCATAATCACAAAGACTTATGGTTACAGCCTCTGCTTCCCTACAGTTCTGAGAAATGCTCCAGCATCGCCAGACATATGTGATTATTGACTGAACATATTGGCTGGGGCACCTGCATTTCTCCTCATTCATCTCATGATGCATAGAGCGATGGGAACATGCTTTATTTCTTGCATGAAATCTTTCTTTTTGATGGGGCATTGGGTAAGAATGATGAAAAACTGAGACGAGAAGAACAGAGCGCTATTCTGGGAGGACAGAAATTTTCTGGCTTGTTTCTCACAGTGAGTTGAGGTGTAGGTAGCCTAGCAAACTACAGTGCTGGTGGGCCCTTACAGCAGCATGGGCCCTTGCATGGGCTCTGTTGAATGGGAGAGAACTTGAAGGAAGGCAATCTCCCAGAGTCTCTTCAAGATACGTTACTGAGGGCTGTTTCCAGACTGTAGTCCGGATAAATGGCTCTTCACATGTTTTACTGCTTAGTGCACTTAAGGACTGTGTATCCTTGATCCATTTATGTTGAACAGACCATTGAACATCTCGTCGCTGGTAATACCTGACAGATGTCTGAACTTTGCTACGCCAATAAAACCAGAAACATGCATGATGGACTTCTGGACCTCCCCTCTCAATGGCACCTATGAGATACTCTATGAAAGGACCAGCTGCCAGTCTGCCAGAGAAGAAAAGCTGTAGCTTGGAGCTACCGCAATTAATTCCTTTTCTTGCTTATAACTAGACCCCAGATGTACTGCAAGAAAACCCAGACTAGAATCACTATCGAAGATTAGGTTATTGGGAAGGAAGTCAGAGTGTGCATGGCCAGGGGCAGGAAAGTTTGTGTTCTGTGCTTTACCACAGCATGAAAAATACCAAAAAAGGAAGGAAGACTTATTTGACTGGCTGGCAAAATATTAGTCTCCCAGTGAGGAAGCAGACCTACCTTGACCAACTTTGGAAAAACTGCAATTTTATTTTTAAAGTAAGTTTTCAAAATTGCCCTGTACAAAAGCAAAGGAAAGAATGCCAAGGCTCATATTTTTTTCCCTTTCCAGTTTATCATTAAGATAAAGGCAGTTTCTGCAGTCATTGAAATGAAGGGACCATTGACAATATTCAGCAAAAGGGCAGGCTTGAATCAAAACTTAAGTCCTGAAAACATGGAAGAATTGCACTTCAAAATCCAACCTTTTAATTTTAGTTAACAGTCAATGAAGCTGATAGTTAAACAAGTCCTTGTCATGCTGTGCAAGAGAAAGAGATGATATTAAAGCCACTGTAATAAATTTTAAGGAAAGATGTCTGAATCTCACAGTATGTAACCTTAACCTTCAGAATGTTAGCACACCTTTTGTTGTACAGGCAGACATTTTCATTTTGAAAATGGCCACAGCTGAAAGGTTAAAAACTGTGGGGAAATCTTCTCCCTGACTCTAAGAAACACCTGTTCCCACAAGATGGAATTTAGTGCATTGCTGAAAGAGATTTGACATTTCTGGCAAACAGTAGCCTAGCTCAAATAAAGGAGAGGAGACAATAATTTGAATAGATGGAATTTTTTTGTGACTCTTCTCAGTGGTGTGCCTCTGTAGGAAGAGGAGGGAAAAAACCCCATCGCTTTAGAGCCACATCACCATCAGAAGATACCTTTAGCTGAGACAGTTCCTCCCGGGGTGCCTTGGTACTAATTACATCTGTTATGCAGGAATAAAATGACACAATCTCAGATTTAGGGAAGCTGGATTACCACTGAGTATTTTATTTGATCTAAGTAAAGAGTTAATTTGGTCACGTGGATAAACTAGGAAAGACTCAAAAGAAAAACTTGTGATAGAAATTTGTCCTTGTAAATATGACTGAAACGTAATTTATAGTGGTGACTGTTCACTTTGGTCTTTGTTCACAGTGCTGTGAGATGTCTTGTCAGTGCTAAGAATGGGATTAATACTATAGGACTGCAACACTCAAAAATGGATGGGCAGTCAAGTCCTAAGAGGATGAAAAGTCAGAAAAGCTATGATTTGGGTCAAAATAATGATGACCAAAGCCTAATTTCCAACACAACTCCTCTCCTTCCCTCCTCCTCCTCCCTCCCACCCCCTCAGTATTCATATACATGGTTTCCAACCAAAAGAGGTGGGAGCTGAGATCTAATATGAACTGAACAGGCTACAATTTCTGTTTAATTTCAGCTGAGCCACTGAAACTAGGGTGAAGTAATATATGATTTGAAAGTTCTTATCCCAGAAGAACACTCTGGTTAACACAGTAGGTTTTTTTCTTTATACTTGTATTTTGTGCTCAGACTGTTGATCAATCAAGTCATTTGAGCATCTGCATTCCTCTCTGATCTGGATGAGGCAGATGTTTGGTGATTGTTGTAATGGTATATCTGTTCTTCTCTGAAAATGTTTCCTTTGATTTCTGGTGCAGTAAATAGCTTATCAATGCCTGGCACAAAATTGTTATCTTTATCTCTTTGTAGACATGTGTCCCCTCTAAGCCTAATGGATATTTCAAATCAGCGATTGCTAACACAGTTTGACAAAATAAACTGAATATCATAACAAAAATGATTGCTGCTAGGCAGGATATTATAGCATTACTCACCTCTACTTTCTGATGTTTTAATGCCACTTTCCATGATAGATAATGAGGAATGGCAGAAGGCAATGCATTGCAGCCAACAGAGTTCTGTGGTTTTCTGATACCAATATTAACAGCTATGCTCAGATCATTAATATCAGTATTTGTTCACAGCTCCATGGTGGTAAGGCAGTCAAGGCATTGACTGTTCTTTTTTTAAAGTGACAAATGCAGGTTTTCAAACCCTCCTGTGGAACACTGACTTGTCAAAGATGACTGCTGTACCTGAGAACTGTGCAATGCACTCTTTGCAATAGTTTTCTTCTTTTCAGCAATAATATGTTATAAGAAACTGAAGCTGGAATGTTTCTGGGTTTGAACCTCTCAATTGATTATAAACTCTGTTTGAAGGGTCATATATGAGATTTCTCTTCTGTTGATTTGTTGAAGTATAATTTAAGAATGTTATCTAATTACTCATTTTTTTCCCATCTGGACATTTATCAGTCTGCTGTGTATCTAGTTACCAGTTTCCATAGACTTACAAGAGTTTATGAATCTTTGATATGTCTCTGTTGATCTCAAATGTACTTGAAAAATGTCGGGGGGAAGACAATAGGCAAAAACCTAACATATGTCTAAAATTCTTGGAAACCAGACATAAAAGACTGCATCCTTGTAAGGTCTTGCCCCCTGTCTATCTGGCTTCTGTATCTTCTGTTTCACAGAGAAAAGTGTAAATGTTTATCTGAGCTTTTGTTTCTTTGTTTGTGGTTTTTTTTTTTTTTTTTTGTTTGTTTGGTTTTTTTTTTCTCAGTAAAAGGATGTGTATTTTGATGGGTCATAGCAGTGGCAACAGCAAGCCAGAAAGTTTCCTTTCTGGGCTATTTGCAGAGAGAGGGCAGCCTGCCAAACTTGTAAGCAGCACCTCCCAAGCATCTACTGGAAGACTAGGTATGCCTGTTGTGAAAGATGTTGCATTTATGTGATAATGAAACAGTACCTTTATTATCCTCCTGTCCCAGCAGCTATATAGCTCCTCACTAGGCAGTCGTGTGCTTAGGGACCAAATAGGCAAACTGATTTGTGACAAAATTATTAAAATTAAAAGCTAAGCTTTTATGCTTATTTAGCTAATGGTCTACAGTGCCTGGAGGTGGTTAATCAGGATTTGGCAGAATGTTAAATAATCTTAATTTCCGTTTGTGTTTCTTGTTTGGGGACTGTTCTGTATGCCCTGTTGTCAGCAGATTAGCTGTGTTTCCTGTGTTATTTAGGGAAGCACTCTGACCTGTCTTACTGGGTAGTTTGGAGGTGTAAAATTTTTTTCTTTTTTCTTCTTTTTTTCTTTTTTTCTTTTTTGTTTCTTTTGTTTCTTTTGTTTCTTTTTTCTGTTTTCTTTTTTCTTTTTTTTTTCTTTTTCCTTTTCTGACAGTCTTGAGAAGCAACATGGACTTTGATTCTCCTACTTAAAAGAATCCAAGATTTTATTTTGTCACAAGCGATATGCTTGCAGATTCTTAGCACCATAAGGGTAACTTCTGTCTGTTTTGTGATTTTACTGCATCTATTGGGCTGTTTTATTTTATATCCAGTTGTGCTTCTGTTTCAGAGTAGCTTATCTATAATACAGTAGCATTTAGCTTTTCACTTCTCTTTCATATATAGTCATTTGGGAAGCATCTTCTGTGTTACACTTTTGAAAGTACGTGCTGTGTAAGTTTGTAGGAAGTCTTCTGCCCAGCAATCAGTACACCTTTCTTCCAAAGTATAATTAAAGTATTTGATCTTCTGTGTATGAAGCTTTGCTTCTGCAGGAAAGTTCCAGACTCTACGAGCCTGAATTGTGATCCGTTATTGGATACTAATTCTTCTGGGCTCCAGTCTGCGGGGAAGGGTGGACAGGAAAGTAATTACAGTAGCAAGTGTTACTTGTGACGTAAATGCTGTTTCTGGCCATTTATTGAAGCAATCTCTCAGGATGATGGCAAAGCAGAAGTCAATGGTGCATGAACAAATAGGTCTTTGATAACAGTAGCAAACCTTCCCCACAATGTATCACATAAAGGGACAGGCTGCAATGGTGATGCGAAGTCGCTGCTGCTTTGCCAGGAGACTGATGATAGAGGTTCTATAGTTGCTCTTTTGTTCTGACAATCCATTGACATGAATTGTAATCCGAAGGAAAAAATTATCACTGTATATTTGTAAATTCTGTAGAAGAACAAATCCGTGACCAACTTGAACCAGAGCTTTCTGGTGGGGAAGGGTTACAGAATAGTTGAAACAGTAGGTAGGTAGAGGTGGACAAGGGGGTTTGGAATTAGCAGATCTTGTGGGCAAGATGCTGTGTCATTTTTGTTTGACTGGCCTTATTAAACTATAATACTTACTGGCTCTTTATGAATTAAAGCACTAAGCTGTAAATCTGTAACCCTAATTTAGGTCCTCTGTTATAGCTACACAGAAGTATATGCTTTTCTCTGTCTAAAATGGAATGCTCTTCTCAGTTTCTTCAAGTGCTTTGGGTGCAAATGCAATGGTGTTTCAGCATCCTGCATGTTTCTGCAAGTTTGAGCCCACATTCATAACTGGAGGCGGTGGCAGTCACAATAGTGTGCAGTAATATAAATCCTGGGCTGTTTGCACATCAGCATTTTACTGCCTTGAGTCTTTGCAGTTCCACAAAATTTTGCTCTAAACAATTTTGCAGCAGATGCACACTTAAGGAAAGACATACCATACTGTACAAATTAAGCCAGAACATATTTGTGATCATGATGGGGTCAAAACTTTTGTAATTGTATTTGTTCATTCTGAATTTTACTTTTGTTGGAGACATTATGGACAAAATAATGAGAATTCTGTCAACATGAAGTGGCAACTGACAAAGCTCAATTTCCACCTCAAGTTGCCAAGGTGCTGTAATACAGCACAACGACAAAGCTAGGGCTGTACTACAGGGCTTGAGAAACGCTTCCCAATAAAACACCCTTATTTTGATGTCAGACTTTAGACTGATTATTAAGAAATACGGCTGTCATTCTTTAAAAAGCTTTGGGCATGGGATAAAGTCTGTAGCATACCCATTTGAAGCAGAGAAATCCATCAAGTGAGCTAATTTCTATGTAGCTCTGTCAGCCCTTGCACAACAGCATGTAGCAGTACACATCTACTGGGGAAAATGACGTCATCGTGCAGTTTGCAAATATGACTTCTGATTTTTTAAATTCTATTGTGTGAATCACACAGAAAACTGGATTTTGTTTCTGTGAACAAACCCTTTACGTGGCAATGTTTTGTTCAGTACTTTCTGTTATAGTCACTGATAGTAGTCTGTTACAGTAGCATACAGTGCTGCTAGAATATTATGGCAAGTAGGTATTTCCATGTTTCCCATAACTATGCAAATATGAAATACAGCAAGTGTACTATCTGGGTAAAAATCAAGTTCTTGTACAGTAAACCAAGCATAGAAATTTCTTCCCCAGACCACTGACTGCATATAATGGAGGGTCAGCAAGTGACAAACCTCTAAAGCATTGGAAATAAGTGAATTCAGGTAATCGAGAGACTGCAGAACCACTATTTGACATTAATTAATCACCCTTGTCTGTCCTGCTAAAGTAGCAGAAATATAAATTCCTAATACAATGTACATTGGAATATTTATGTATGAAGTTGAGGCACGCCTGGAACAGTAATTTTATTTACCTGTTTTTACAGGAAGCAACACACCGTACTCTAGCAAAATGTTCAATTTTTCTTTAGTGTTTATACCCAAATTTCTTTCCATTATATCCAGGCTCATATCCAATGTGTTGTGCAGATTAGAGCAACAAACTGATTTTCCTTCCAAGTGTTGCAGTTTTCAGAACCCGTGGTTTCATTTTTGCACTGTTGGAATTTTCCATAGTCTTTTTTACCTCATCTTCTGTCTAGCTGCCTAGCTTGAGCAACACCTCATATTCCATAACTTATCACTCTTGTGCTATTGCTGACTCAGTCTGAGTACCAATGATTTTAGTTGTCTGTGACTAAGCAATTTTCAATACAAATTGTAATTTGAAGCCAAATTTTGAAGCATTTAATCTTCCACCCTTTCAAGCTTGTATGTGGCAGTGATAGCAATACAACAGCCTTGTTCTGCTAATTTACTCACTTTATCCTTATGCTGATGTAAATTACAGTACCCAACTATATTTGCCCTGCAAGTGAAATGTCCTTAAATGTATGTGTATATATCATGTGCATGCATGTTACATGTACATATCATCAGCAAGAGGAAATATATACAGCCTATACTGAGCTTTGGCTTCAAAAGTTCAAGAGTTTAAGCATGTTAGAGCATGTTTTACTTCCTCAGAAACACGGCTGTCATTAATTTTAATTACATTGCTTTCCAAGATTCCAAGTCTGAGAGTAGGAAGAAATTGCAGATTCTCTGAATTTGCAGAAATGATCCAGACAAGTGGATGGACAGAGAAAACCCAGTTAGTCCAGAGCCTCACACAAAAAGATGGTCTACAAAACTCTTTTTCTTAATCCCTGCTCACATCTGAGCACTATCCCTTAATGCTTCACCAGGTCTGAAGTATCCCATAATAACTGGAATTACCTATAGTACTGCTCTGAGATTCCTCCTCCCAGCTTCAAAACAAGGTTAAACTGAAAGCTCCCTGTTGGAAATAAACTACATTGACAATAGGTTACTCTGATCTCACAAGTCAGGTGAGGGGTGGAGAAGATGCCAATGCAAAGAAATATGTTCATATTAAAATAAATATGATTTCTACTTGATTAATAGGCTTTTAGTTTTGGAAAAAAAAGGACTTCCTAAATTAGCTTATCAAAGACAGTTGTCAGCTTGTGTCTAAAATGTCTCACAAATGCATTAGTAGATCCATTGCAATTTTGTGAGCAACTTTTCATTTCGTGAAGATGATGGACACGTTCATTTTACAGAGCATATACGAAGAGAGATTCTTATGTATGTTTTACCTGAACATAGCTTCTTATAGTTGATGTTAATTTACTAAGATTTGAATGCAAAAGAATGCTATAAATCCATTCTGAAGAAAAGTAAACTTGCTAGGTTGAAGAACTGTATCAATCACAATTCTTTACACTTTTACTCTGTAGAAAACAAAGTATTAAAGCCCAGAAAAATATCTTGGATCACATTCCCTTGTTAAAATATGTTGATGCTGACATTAAATCCTTTTGAAAGCTTACCATTTGCTCTCCCTGCACCCCAAAAAAAGCTTTTAAAAGTTGGAATTGCTGACTTGCATTTTCCAGTAGCACTGTTGAACTTTCTGGATTTTATTTATGCTGGGAAGCAGCAGTACAAAGAAGTAAAATAGCCATGCTTACAGCTATGCCTACACCTCACACCTATTTACCCCTTTCATCTGTGGGATTCTGATTTCTTCTAAAATGTGAGAGACAATATCAAAGAGAGTTTTCTGGCAAGTAGTATAATAACACCCAATTTCTGATACAGTACATCTAACTGATAGTATTCCAAATTAAAAAAAATCCAGGAAATTATCAATTCAAGTGCTATAATTTCCAAGTGCATTTATAGATTTCTCAGTTTCACTGCATATTATCACTTTCAACATGCAACAGTGGTGTTCAAAGACAGTACCACTATAGGATTTAAAGCTAATCATAGAATCATAAAGGTTGGAAAAGACCTCCAAGATCATTGAATCCAACCTTTGACCAAACATCATCATAGCAACTAAACCATAGCACTAAGTGCCACATCCAGTCATTTCTTGTACACTTCCAGAGATGTTGACACTGCCACCTCCCTGGGTAGCTTATTCTAATGCTTAACCGCCCTTTTAATGAAAAAATGTTGTCCTGATGTCCAATCTGAACCTCCTCTGGCACGGCTTGAGGTAATTTGCTCTTGTTCTATCTCTTGTTGCCTGGGAGAAGAGACTCCCACTTTTCTACAACCTCCTTTCAGGTAATTGTAGAGAAAGATAAGGTCTCCCCTGAGCTTCTTTTTCTCCAGGCTACACAATCCCAGCTCCCTCAGCTGCTCCTCATAGGACTTACTCTCTAGATCCTTTACCAGCTTCATTGCCCTAAAGGTCTATTTTGTGTGAAGAACATAACTTTGAGAATAGTGTAGAAAAAATACTGTGTTCATAAGATACACAGCAACTTACTGTAGTTCAAACTAAAACAATGACTCCAGGTGTTAAATGCCAATAAAGCAGGAAACATTTGGAAAGGGGAGTTAATGGTCTTTGCTTTTAAGGTGCATATTATTATTAATGGAAAGTCCAGTTCACACTCAGTTCATAATTTTAAATTTTCAAAATTGTGCCTCATGGCAGTACAGTATGGGAGGGTTATTCTACATCTATTCTGCCTCATAACCTAGGAATGAACCTTCCCGCCTCCTCCTTCTGTCCAGAAGCACTTCACCTAAAAAATAATCACATTAAAATCAGTGGGGTTTCTCCCTGACTAAGGTAGCACTCAGCATGAACAATGTTGGCAGAGCTGAACTCTAAATTAAATTGAAACTGCAACATTGCTGCCCATCTTTTGGGTAGTAGCTCCTGAGCCAGCTATTTGCAGTAAGAATTAGTGGAAATTTGCAGGTATGAGTATTTCTGGGTTAGTTGGAAACTGTGTGTTTTGAGTTGCATGGCATGGTTCTGATACTGGGCGAGGGGGCTATAGGGGTGGCTTCTGTGAGAAGCTGCTAGAAGCTTCCTGCATGTGTGACAGAGCCAATGCCAGCTGGCTTCAAGACAAACCTGCCACTGATCAAGGCTGAGCCCATCAGCAGTGGGAGTAATGCCTCTGTGGTAACATGTTTAAGGAGGAAAAAAAAAAGTTACTGCATAGAAGTAATTGTGGCCAGAGAAGAGATGGGTAAGAATATGAGAGAGGAACAACTATGCAGACACCAAGGTCAGTGGAGAAAGAGGGGGAGGAGGTGCTCCAGGTGCCAGGGCTGAGATTCCCCTGCAGCCTGTGGTGGAGGGCCACAGGGAAGCATATATCCGTCTGCAGCCCATGGAAGAGCCCCACACTGGAGCAGGTGGATGTCTGAAAAATGGCTGTGACCCCGTGGGAAGGCTGTGCTGGAGCAGGCTCCTGGCAGGAACCTGCAGACCTGTGAAGAGAGGAGCCCACTCTGGAGCAGGTTTGCTGGCAGGACTTGTGACCCCATGGGAGACCCATGCTGGAGCAGCTTGTTCCTGAAGGACTGCACCCTGTGGGAGGGGACCCACACTGGAGCAGTTAATGAAAAACTGCAGCCTGTGGGAATGACCCACATTGAAGAAATTCATGGAGCATTGTCTCCCTCGGGAAGGACCCCTTGCTGGAGCAGGGGAAGAGTGTGAGGAGTCCTCCTCCTGAGGAGGAAGGAGCAGAGGAGACAACGTGTGATGAACTGACTGTAATCCCCATTCCCCTCTTCCTGCACCACTGCAGGGGGCAGGAGGAGGTAGAGAACTGGGAATAAAGTTAAGCCTGACAAGAAGGAAAGAGTGGGGGGAAGGTGTTTTTAAGATTTGTTTTAGGGCTCATTATTCTGCTTTGATTTTGATTGGTAACAAATTCAACTGATTTCTCTAAGTCAAGTCTGTTTTGCCTGTGAAGGAATTTGGTGAGACCTCTCCCAGGCCTTAACTCATGAGCTTTTTGTTATATTTTCTCTCCCCCATCCTGCTGAAGAGGGGAGTGATGGAGCAGCTTCGAAGGGCACCTGATGTCCAGTCCGGGTCAAACCACCACACCATGATACTTTTGATCTGGCTGAAGTCTTTTCCCAGAGTGTTTAAACCTGACAATTCCAAAACAGCTGTAAGAGCTGTAATCCTAGAAGGGTATGTATGGGTCAGCCTTGTTCCAATGCCTTTGTGTTTGGGGATCCTGACCAGAAGCCAAACAAAACACTAATTAACCCTTATTTTTCCCAACATCAAAATAAACACCTTAAACAACAAAGTCTGTTTGGACTTTGGTATCTTTTGCAAACTCAACCTTTTTTTTTATACCTGGATAGAATGATGCATGGAGAAGAAACTTAAAAAGCAGCTCCAGTGACCATGCCATTTTTTAAAGTAAGCCACATAGTTTACCTATTCCTATAAACCATACACAGTGTTTTGTTTCATATTGCATTGGACAGACTATTCTGTAGTTTAAACTTTGACTCACTTTTATATCACTTCTTCAGTGACAGCTTTATCATGGTTACATTGTTACCATTACAATTTAACCTCAGGTTAAAAAAATAAGTCTTATAACTCTATATAATTTTTCACCCTAATAAATCTGGTGATCGTGTCTTTATATTTTATACCTCAGCTAATACAAAGTCAGTTCCCATTTTCCAAAACACAGACTGAGATAATGCATTCTGAGTCAAAAGCAAACTGTCTCATGGATCTTCCTGCCCATAATTTGTTTTTCAATGCAAGTAGAAAAACTCSTAATTAAGGGGGGAACTAGCATTTGGATTTTTCTGACTGTAGTATACAGATCATTAATGAAATCAACACTTCCTACCATGAAGATTCTTGTTCAGAAGTGGCTAAAGGGCTGCAGACAGAACAGGAGGGTGCAGTGTCGTGAATGTCATAGTGTGGACAGGCTGCTTTCCAGTTGGAAATGTCAGAGCAATGGTTGCTGACTCCTTTGTCAGACTCTGGATGTTCTCAGTGTATACATCAGGTTATCATCTGACCTTGGTGAAATTGGTTTCCTTTTCATAAACAAGCCTTATCAAATAAGAAAGCTCTCATCCTACAGCAGTGCAATGCTTCGGAATACAAGGACTAGGAAAAATTCAGTCAGAACTGCTCATTGAGACCTGTGCAGAATTTGTAGGGAAGAACTCAAGCCTCCCTTTGTTAACTAGCTACATACCCACCCAACAATTTCAAGCCCAAATATCTCATCTTTGGAGGAACTGTTCCTGCTCCAATTGAAATCTATGAGGCTTTTTGTAGCTCTCTCTCTCTTTCACTAATTTGTCAAATCAACATTGAAAAAGGTTAGTATTCATGCTCATTGACATCAAAATTTTGCCAAAAAGCTGTGAAAAATGAATGAGTGGGTTGTAAAAAAACCCCAGCATAAGTGCTAAATGTGGTTAATTTGGAAAAGTGTCTGAAACAAGTGAAAACAATTACCAATAATAGTTTATTTTACAAGCTCATTAACTAGCATTAAATTAATTTGGAACTCCTTAATTTAACAAGGTAGGGAAGTCGTGTAATCAGTAAGGTTTTGTTCTGATCTTATTTGTATCTTTGAAAATAACAGTGTTGCTCTACTGAAACCAATTAAATGATAATGGCCAAATCAGGAGCACCCCCTTGCTCAATTAACAACAATTTAATTTGTATAAGGTGCCACAGGAATGTGATGAGGTTAACCCCGGCTTTTGTCACCTGAGTACCTAGTCTGAAAGACTTAAAATTAAACTGATATTGACTGTCGCAGGATTGATGAAACATTGATCATTAAAGGAATGCAATTTAGAATTATCTCACAAGTCATTCTCCTGTTAAACCATTTCTGATGTTTTCATATATTTTGCTATGCAAGGACTCGCCCTTAAGAGAAAATACTCTGACCAGAGAGTGCAAACGATCAAAGTTTAGAAGTAAATGAAATGGTAAGAATTGATCAGATCTATTTTTTACTACTTCATTACTGTGTTACCATTCCACACCACTTCAGATGGAAATTATCTCCTGGGAATTTTTGTGTTGCTTTGAAGAACAATATTGTACTATTAGAAAATGGAAAACATCAAGAAATGAACTGCAGCAATGTTTAATTTTGAGCACAGATGATGACCGAAATATCTCTAGATATTATCAAGGTCATTGAGGAAAAAGCAACCAAATATAGCTATGTTTTAATAAGTCACTGGGGCTAAAAAATGTGGTTGGCAGAAGTTAGGGTCTCAGGGAGGTAAGAAACGTATCTATTTTCTAAGGAGCAACTTCCTCTGAGCTGAATTTAAGATATTCTGACAGTAAGCACTTTCTTGCTCAGATCTACTGCCTCCAAGGTTTCTGTGCAAGCCCTGTGCTGGTCCTCTGTGACTGCAGACCCCAGAGCACACCTCACTGTGGGCTTGCTCTTGCTTAGCATATTTTTGTAGTAATGGATCCATTAAACATAAGGATACAAGCAATCTGCAGAGAACTTATTGACAGAGGTAGTCTAGAAAGATTATGTTACTCCCTCAAATAGCTGCTTATTTTTTGCCTTTGCAGACAATGGTCTTTGATGAGGGTGGTGTATAGTGTTCAGAGGGACCATCTGAATCTGTTGCTCAACATTAGCTTCAGAATAATTGAAGTCTGTGAATTTGTAAAGTTCCTCAGTTTTTGTGTTTCCACGGGAGATACTGTATTGTCACAGTCTTTTTCTAATAACTACCCATCTTCTACTCCCCCAGTTCTTACTTCATTTTACTCTGTCCTTTAGCAGAGCTAAACCATTAAACAGTGCTAAATTTTATTAATTCATTACCATATAATTCTCATATGTGTATCTGTGCTCTCCTACCATTTCTTAGCTGTGATTTTACCATGCAGTACTGACAAAAAGTCTTATACTATTAAGGCCTTATGCTTCAAAACCAACTTTAGAAATCTCTGTACTATAAAATACAATAAAAATAGTTAAAACTGAACTACGGTAAAAATCAACAAAAAAAACCCACTTCTTCAACAGTCTGCAAGTAAAAAATAGTGGAGCTCTATGTCTTTAATGCATGGAGTCAGTTAACTTCCTTTTTAACTTGCAACTTTTTCTTTTTCCTTTGAACTTTCTCTTTTCAAGCACACTTACTCAAACACAGTTGTATGCATTGCTCTTTTGGGCTCCACTAAAACCAAGCAAGCAATTCTGAGGTGGAAATTTAACTAACATGTAATATTATTACACACGTGGTGGTACTACTGTAAAAAATGAAAAATAATAGTCATAGCTTTCATTAATAATTGATTTATAGGAAGCTACAGTGTTATAACCATAAAGTGGCAATAGGAATAAGAAGCATGTTGCTGGTCTATTAATATTACAGTTTAAAATTATTCCTTATTCATGTATAATTTCTTCAAGTCTTATGGTAGGATATATCATGCGTCATAACCCAGAAACTGCAACAAACCTTTACATTTCAAAAAAAATGGATTCTGAGTCTCTGACAGGAAAAATCTGTTTGTGCAGTTTAAAAATGGGTGTCATGGTGTACATGGAGTTGTCTGTGGGCTGAGCCTGTTTTGTCATGGGAACAATTCAGTATGATCACAAGAGCCTGGGCAGCTAAAGTTTTATGCACTGGTCCTTTACTTCTCACTGAAGTGGTGTTATGCAAGGCACCTTTACTGTATGATGTGGTGCATCTTCCACAGGAGTGCAGTATTTTGTTGTTTAGTGTGATTTGCACATTCCAAGAAACAATTCTCTAACAATCGGCACTGCTTGACATTGTCCAGTGAAATTTGTTCCCAGACACTTAGAAAAATTGATTGATTTCAGGATTGGCATGGAAATGTTGCAGTATAACAGTTCTAACTATATCTGCAAAGATTTTGTGTGCTTGTGATGTCTGTATTGTGATAGAACAATAACAACAAAAACCCAAAGACTTACAATAAGTTAAATAGCTTTTTCTGTGAAGGGAAACAACGGCTTTAATTTTTAATTAGCATATCTTTAAAGGGCACAGCACGTGAAGTAGTGAGTTATAACTATGTTGGTTCACTGAAGTGTTTTTTCCAAGGTCACAGCTTGTTTTTCATGAAACACCTGCAAGAAAGATATGTTGCAATGTTCCATCTTTCTTTTTTTCTCTTCTGTAAAGATAAGAAAGAAGTTTTAATTTCCCAATTTATATATTTCAAACTGTGTATACAATGCAGGCAAATAATATATTTTGCTTCTTTTTAGTCATCTAAATCTAAGACTGACTGATGTACAAGTTAAGTGTTTGGAAGAAAAATTCTTTGTTTAGCGTGGTGTAATATATTAGACTAAAAGGAAATTATTTTTCTTCCAGTGTATTTATAGAACAGAAAAAAGCCCCTAACTATCCTCCATTTCTGGCTTTTTAAAATGTTAATGCAATAGATATGTATGACATAGCTCTTACAATCTTTAAAAGAGGAGTTATTAAAATGAAATTAGAAATCCAGATGAAAAGTATTTAGATAAAATGAGAAACTCTTCTAATGGATTTTTATAAAATCTTAATGAATTAAAGAGTTTGTAAAGAACTAGTTCTTTATAAAAGTCAAAAGTTGAAATAAGACAGGATTACCTTCATGTGCTTGATTTTAAATGCAGAACAATGAAATGCATACATATTGTATTTGATATGTAAAAGGAGTGCCATTATCAGCAGAGAATGTGATGTCATAAGTTATTAAAAGGCTAAAAGGGAAATTGCCTAAACTTTGATTTTAAACATGGGGATAAAATTATACTGTGATGCTACAGAGATTCATTCCAGAAAGGCAAAGCTATGAATAAATGCCTTGACCAAGAAATTAATACCTATTATGGGAAAAATTAAGAAATGAGATTTAAATATAGATCAATAATTATAAAATGTAATGCAGTTTCATGGACAAAAATAGTTAATTTACTTCAATATTCTCTAGCAATTTAAATATTTTTTTAACATTAAAAAGACTTTATCAAAGTCTTGATATATTTGCAAACACAATATTTCAGGAATATTAGGAAAAAAAGAATTGATAGATTATTCTTATTTCAGCACTGGGGTTCATCCCCAGTTTTACTAGAATGGCAAACTGATCTACTATTACAGCCTACTAGAAGTGTCCAGCTTATGATGAAGGAGGGGGCTGGAATCTTCAGACAGAAAATCAGCTGCACAGCGTCTCCTTACTGCCACAGGTAAAGATCCTGATTAAAAAGTATCTTAAAACCTAGGGCACTGGAATTGCTGGAGAAGTGTTATGATACTTACTGAGCAGTGTCTTACATACAAGCTTTGGCAGAATATGAGTGAGAGATAAATCAGTGTCTGTCAATGAAGGTGGAGAGCAAATTGCTAAGTTCTCCCAGCACGATCATCAGTTTCGGAAAGTTTCCATAAACTTGGGAAGAATACTGACGGTCTATTGATCCTTAAGAAAAGAATATGACATTTACATCTCTAAGAGATGCATAAAATGAATGTCCTGTTATGAATAGTAAATATACTCTTGGTGTCTGTGTGCTTACATTGATCGTCTCAGTAGAGAGGAAAGTTGATACAACTTGAACTGTGTAGCACTTGATAGAACAAGACCTGTGCAACCATCTTGGTTTCATTGGGAAGCAAAGGTGTGCAGGGTCTCTGCAAGTCACTGTGTTTGTAAGAAGTACCTGGACAAGGACTAAACTAACTGCAAGCAATTGCACTGTCTGTACAGATGAACCAGTGTACATGTAACTGGCCATTAGTTTCTTCATCATGAGCCATAATGTATTAATGTGCATTTTATATACACTAAACTTATGATGTGTTGAAAATTTCTTTAGGCTGAATAAATCTAAATATTCTTTTCCAGCAGCTGCCACTTGATGGTATATTCTAATAGGTACCACAACATCATCTTGAGAGTCACACTTTTATAAATGCAGAGCTAGAAGGCAATATTGGCTTATGTTCATGCTGTGATGAAAACTAATCTTATTACTAGCATTTCTACTGTGGTTTAAGCCATTATCATCATTGCAGGAGATAATCTGTTGTAATAAGACTTAGCATGATCCACATGTGAGCTGAAGCTCAGGTGAAATGCAATTGAAGATGTGTATTGTGCCTGGAACCAGGTGCACATGTAAAGGAACCTCTTGCACAAAAAAGGACTTAGTAAGGGTTTTATGGGTGTGTTAGACTATATCCTGTGTATGTGAGTGAGGAAAGGGACATTGCGTTGCTGTCTGCTCAAATAGTCTGCACTTATTCTTCAGAACTGAAGCCCAGTAGCTAGACACTTTTGTCTAAAAGATTTGGATGAGTACTGTGCACTCTGTAATTCAGAAAAGGCCATTCTGTATCACCCTCCACATAAAAATTGTTATGTTTTAATTTGTCTTCTCTTTTTAGGTGAAATAAACATCATCTAACTTTTAGTCTTCAGCACAAATCACAGTCAGTTAATTTTGAATAAGAAACAGGAGCTACCTGTGATGACCCTAGCAGTTTCTTTCCTCTCCTGCACAATGTTTGYTCTCTCTAATAAAGTTCAGAATACAAAAACTTCTTGGGGAAGCGTATTGCTTAAAACAATGTCTTCCCTTTTAAGCGTGTTACCACTCTGCCAGTGTGTGCTAGGGATTCTCCCAAGTACTTACTGGTTGTGCTATGGGAAAAGAGGCTGTGACAGGTAACAGGAATGTCTTAAGAGCTGTGTTTCACTACCAGCTTGTTATTAGTTTTCCTGCATGGGCTCTCTCTGACTCCTGTGTCACTCTGGGCCTCTCGATGAGTGACACAGGCTTGTGCTTTTTTCCTCCCATTTTTTTCTCCCATACTTTTTCTTTTTGTGGGTTTTTCCCCCCCTCTCCTTAAACTGTAAACTCTTTTGGTATCTTCCAACATGACTGTTCAGGGTGTAGGTATTGAGCTTCTGGAGGAGCATCTTGATAGTGTTTTGGCTGAGATAATTGAAACTCTACTGGTAAATGAGTATCTATTTGCTGTGCTGGATTGGGACTTTATAACATTTTTCATTATAAGGAGGCTTCTCTTGTTCCCATTGAATCATTAACTTTACTATTAGTTTTGAAAGTTAGAAAGGACCTTTGGGAAAATGTACCTCCTGTACAGCGCAGGGCATGTTGTTTCTTCCATACAGTCAACAGCGTATTTTGGAAAGGCATCAAACATGGATGTATGAAATTGAAATTATTTATAAAAGAGGTTGTTTTGTTAATAATCTGTTAAAATAACTTGTTACCTCTGTCTACATCCTTCCATGCCTTTTTGTAAAAGATTAAAGTAAACCCTGTTCTTAACAGCTCAGTTCTAAACTCCTCTGTGAAGACTATGACTTCATCATGCTTTTAAATTTCTCTGAGAAAAATGAAACATTCAAAGCTTCTAAAAAGAGTCTAAAAATCTTTTTCAACCTCTACCTTAAAAATTGGAAATCCAGATTGGACATAATGTCTCAACAGCATGGGCTTGGTTGAACTAGCCAGAGTAATGCTGTAATCAACTTAATAAATGCTTAGGCTTAAGAATCAGACATCTTAAAGGATTGAACTGTACACTATTTTCTCAGTGTGGACTTTATGCCTTTGTTATCAGTCAATGTTGATAATAACTTTTGTTACTGAAATTATCCATGCAGAAACATTAAATCTTTCTGGTGTTTAATAAAAAAATTTAATTGTGAACCTAAATTACTTAGCTTCTCCCACACCTCTAGCTACCTATGCTTCTGCCTTTGTTTATTAAAGGTAATTCCTTTTGGAAAGTATTCAGGAGCAATGAATAACTGGAGGGGGTACTTGAAAATTGCTGTTTAACTTAGCAGGAAACAAGATGAAGAAAAAATACTAGGCATAGTATCAGGAGGGTTTAAGAAAGGCTGAACCTTAGACATCAGCCTGCAGAGCAGCAGATCAATTCCCCACAGGAACTGTGCACTAGCAGGCAGTTAAGTAGCTGGGTGTCCTGGGGAAGGGGTTTTCACAAATATTTAATGTTAAGTGCTGTTGTAGACAAACAAAAATGTATAGATTTGTTCCAGGGTAAGAGTTCTTCTTCCCCTCTGAAAGTGTGCTACAAAAAGACATACTACATTTATTTCTTCTGTTGGCTGCTGTCTTTAAAATCATGCATTAGTTTCAAGCTCTGTCTGAATGCTGAGTAGGTCATGAACCCAGACCAACAGGGCTCCCTACCAATGCAAGGAACATCTTAAGTTTTACCTGAACCTGTGCTGCTAGGTTTGATCCTAAATTTGTGACCATAATCTCAGTGTGTACTGATGAGCTATTGAACAAATCCCTTCTGCATTCTTTAATGATTTGTTTGTCCTGCAAATCAGAACTGGCCATCTGCTAAAAGTGGACAGTATAGTGGAAGAGGTAGATACGATACAAATGTTGACTGCAGAATATACCATTTAAAGACTATGTTCTGATAGTTGTGTTCATGTTAGTATAAAAGTTTTTTCTTTACTGGGAAGGCCATTGAAACGAGCAGGTTTACCCAAGAAGTAAGGCACTATTTGAAGACTGTGACCTTGGACTTGGTCTTCTGAACAGTTAGGTTTTCTTTCAAAGGTTGTTATTACACTAGCATAGCACTATTATTTCCACTGAGCTACCAGTATAAGAGAGGTGAAAACCAGCTTTTCTACTTCCTGATTATACTTTAAAATTTATTCCTTTATCATCTTTGCAAATGAAAATACTTCAAGTTTTAATTAGATTGTATTCCACTGTTTTGTAAGGCATGAATATGCCTGAAATTGGAAGTTAGCAGTATTTCATAGTGAACAGCAAAATATATTTGTGTCTGGATCACCTTTGTCAATGTAAATCAGAAACATGAACAGTGAAAGAATACTATCTGACAATTTCTAAGTCTAGAAAAACCCCAAAACAAACCCACAACAAAACCCAACAAAACTACTCTGCATGAAATTCTGTGTACTTTTATATATTAGGTACTGCCATGCAAGTACTGCTTTTCTAACTGCCATGCTGTAATAGCATTTGGAAGATAGAGAACCTCTTCTCAAAGAGGTTTTATGGCTCCAGAGAGCTAGTAGACAGATTTTGAATGCTCACCATAAGAAATTTTTTTTTCTTCCCTAAACCAGTCACTAGATTGTCATGAAACACTTGGTTACATTGATTTTGAACTGATTTTAAAAAAGCACTTAGTTGTACTCTGGCTATTGAGTTTCTGAGAGCAGTATAAAAGTGAGAAAATCCAAAGGATAGCTCATGATCACATGAGATTAGCTGACTTTGTGATAACAATTGAAACAATATACTGCAGGCARGGATAATATAAATAAATAGAGATAAGTAGAAATGAACATCAGGAAGTAACATAAATCATGCAAAAGCTCTCCTCTCTATGAAGTATTTTTCATCCACCTGCCATTATAAAAACAGGCCATTCATGCTCAGATTTATTCCTCTTTTGTATACAGACATCTGTTTCTGGCAGTTTCCTATTTTTTTCTCCACCAGCCCTTCCTACTTGTCTAAAAGTAAATTTTTTTCCTAAATATTTTTTTGTGTGTGTCTGCATCAGAATCAGTTCTTAGAAGGGAAAACCACATCAGTTGGCAGCAATAGAGGGATCAACTGAGACAAAGTAAGAAATGGTGCCAGTCAGCTCCTCCTTCAAAGGTTAAGGATAACAATTGACAGGGTTTTCCTGGATGCATCTCACCTTCTAGTCGAAATGGTGCACATTTTCCTTTGCAGGAAATTCCTTGCTTCTGTTCACATCCCCTTTCCCTTCTCCTTACACATTGGATTTATTGCACAAATGCAGGACATGTTCCGTATTAGAAATGCCCTGGCAATGTTGGGTTTGCTGTGCTGAAAGCCTGCAGTATGTGCATACCTACTTTTGACTGGGGACTATGGACAGAAGTGTTCAGGTCCAGCCAGGGTCCTTTCTGACTGCTGGGGTGACTTCTTAATCTGGGACTTGCTTGCTCATCACCATGTCTGAAGCTGACCCCTTCATCTTTCAAGCTTTCCAGTAAGTTCAGTTCTTTGGGCTTACTTTCAGCAATTCAGGTTCCTAAGTGATGGAAGGTGGTTATCTTGCCCAGTGACTTACAGGAAGGTTCTAGACACCTGAAACCCTAGTAAATAAACTCAAAGAAGTTGATATTCCCTGGTTAAAATGTTTAGGAGTAGAAATAGTGCCATATGATTGAAGTTTCTTTTAATGAACACTTGTGAGAATAGTTTGATAAAGGCTGGAAATATGTTGGGTATTCACAAGTTCTTTCTCAGAACTGAGCTTTGATTTCTGAATACAGGGCAAAGAAAAAGTGATAAATGGAAGAGATAATTTTGTTTGCTGCTAATAATTTATCAGCTCTAATCATGGTGAAACCTATCCATTAAAATGTATGCGCAAATGTGATGATAGCATTAGGAGTGCCTCATTATTGTTAATTCATTTAGTACTCAGTGTAATAGCACTAATCATAATTAGCTTCTGGTATTAATAGGGTTGTCACACAATACGTACTGTATTTGTATGAGAATTCCACTCTAGATTCTCATTAATTAGAACACCATAAAAATGCCAGCACTTTAATTTTCCTTATAGTAAATACTATGAAGAGGTTCCCAAGTTTTTCCTATTAGAATTTATCAAAATACTGCTGCTACATTAATTTTAGCCAGAAATAATAGTTTGTAACCACCTACTTATCAGCTAATTAATTTACTGTTTTAAGGTCTTTCATTCTTCAGGGGATTACTGTTGCTAATGGACAGAGGAGGAACTATAGCTTAATATACCACTGCTGGAGTTTTTATGAGGCTAAATACCTGGTGTTTTCTGAGTAGGTTTCTCTGCCAATCTTCACTAAATGCTCAGTGTCAGGGTCCTGCAGGGTTGGTGTCTCCCTGGGTTGGGTGCCCAGGGACCAGGTGCTATGGGGACTCTGTTAGGGCCAAGCCGGGCAGCCAGGTTGTCGCTCTTCCACCATCCCAGCCAGGAGCAGGGCAGTCAGGGACATTGGGCACCTGTCTGGGAATGGTGCGGGGCTGAGGCTGAACCTGCAAGTGAGGGTTCGTGTCTGGTCCCATGGCGCCCATGGCAGGCACAAGTGTGGCTATGTGGTACAGTGGGGGCTGCAGCACCAGTGGGAACCAGGGAATTGAGACTCAGATTAAAGCAGCTCCTGAGGGAAGGAATCTTCCTGCAGCACTCTCTGGAGCCCCTCCAGAGGCAGCAGGAGGAAGAGACAGCCCTGTCTCCAGGTTGGCCCTGAGCACAGGCTGCCAAGCCTCCAGAAGGGGAATGATCTCAGGGCCCTTTTCAAGGTGTTTCTGCTTGGAAATAAAAAACAGAGGCAGCGTGTTTGTGATGGCTGTATCAGTAGTTCTAGGGCTCTATAAACTACCCCTCTGCACAGAGATACTCTGAACTTTCTGGCAGCCTTTTCTCTGCCTCCTGCGTTCACCTAAGCCCCTGCCTTGCTGTGCTGCTTTTATGAATCCTTTTGGTTGGCTTATGGAAATCTTTCATCAGAGTACAGACACTGAGAGATTCTTGATTTTCTTGACCTCTGGTAATAGGCTTCAGCCTTTTGCATGTGAAAACTGATGGCTACAAGATGGAAATGCTGCTGTTGGCAAGCTGGTGTATGCTCTGGATGTGAGCACTAGCAACACAGAAAGGCAGCAGTTGTGTGCTTTTTGTGTCCTGATTAGTGTACAGCAGGCCTGTGACCTGCTTTGGGCAGCCCAGGTGGCTGGCATAAGGTGCTCCTCAGGAAGTCTGCAGGGCGCAGATTGAAGCCACAATCCTGGTTCCTTCTCTTGTCCACAGGAGTTTTGCTATTGAACTGAAGGAAGCAGTTATCACCTGCTGCTTTTGTCTACAACAGAATGAGCTGGAGACACATGGGCTGAGGAGGACTAAGAGCTGTAGCGGTTTGGTATCCAAAGAACAAATCCATATTGTGTATTGGCTCACTTGTTGTGTACACTGAACCTTGGCCAACTGGAGTTTTTTCTCGTTATAGGAACCCCAATGCTTTTTTGATAAGGGGTGGTGTTCCCACTGCCTGCTTTCAGGCAACCCAACACAGGAGATGATTGAGGAGAGGCAATGCTAATGTTCCTACATTTCAAGCTCTTGTATGCTCTTCAATAAATTCATTGATGTTAGTAGTGCTCAAGGAATTAAAAAAATTGTTATTTAGATCCTACTTCCTGAGCCCAAATACAACTATGTCTTAAAAATCCCAAGGGTTTTCTTTATTGTTTCTCCTTCTTTTTGCCTTTTGGTTCTTCCGAATATGCTGTCTCTCTATCCTAGTTTATGAGAGCTGGAGGTTCTCACTTTAGCAGGTGAATCGTGGGGCTGAAAGTAAAACACCAAGTAGCCTCTGGCCACACGCCAAGCTACTTCATGGCAGCATATAAAGTTAAGCATAAGCATAAGGTTCAGAGTGGGATATTTAGACCTGGTGTGGTAGAGAAGCAGCTGGAGTTGCACCTTGAGTGATGACTTGAGGGACTGGAATGCAATACCTGGTTTGAATGGTATTATTGATTCAGAAATTTGTAGCTCTACACTGTACCAGAAGAGTTTCATCCTATATTTTCCTAATCTACAAATTTCCTGTGGTGTGTTTTAATAGGTCTGATACTTTATGTTATAGAAGCACATAAATTGAGTATAAACTTTAGAAGATTGTTTTCAGACTGAGAGTTTAGGGATCTGTGAACCACCACAGGGTTAATTAAAATTCATGTTTCCTTTATATTTTCTTGCTTCCTCATTTGTATTCAAGGTATGTCCTGAGCAGGTTTATTCTGATAGATTGTTATCCGCAATAAATTGAAATACCTTCTACAGTGCTCTCTGTAAGATAAGAAAAAAATTACTTGAGTTATATTCCTAAATCCTAGGTGACTATGCCAGTAGATTGATTCATGCTGTAGGTTTCCACCTTCATTTAAACACTGCTGAAATGAACCTGAAGCTTAATAATTTTTATCAGCTCTCTAAGAAAATATTGGAAATTGTTAATTGATTGTGCATATTAAAATATTTATACAGCAGTGAAATCATTCTTATCACTGATACACACCCCGGTCCAAAATCCATCAATCAAATCATCCATTTTCTATTCTGCTTTGTTTTCTTCTCTAACAAGGGAGTTTGTGACATGCTTGTGTTATGTCTGTGGTGTAGCATAATAGGATGAATATGCTTTTGATGTCAGCACTATTAGGGCAGCTGTTTATTCAGGCTGAAATAATACCAAAGGGCTGAATAGATCTCAAGTTTCACAACCAGGTCCCAAACTTCAATACAATGAAAGGTGAAAAATTGTGTCTATGAACATTGTTCAAGTGATAGTGATTGTTCTGAATATGCAGAGGAATGTACAGGAATAAAGGAAATTTGATCTCACGAAATGTGTCTGTAGTAGATGTATGCAATTAGGATTTAATTTGTAGTACTTTTCTTTAAGAAGTTGCAGTTTGCCAAGGCACACAACATTCAGGTAAGCAAAGGAGAAATGTATAGACAAAATTTACATATATTTTTAACTGTGGCAGAAATATAATCTATCACTTGAATTCAAATTCTCAGGTAGATATGGTAAAACTTGTCTTCCACGGGTGGGAAAAGCTTTCCAGGAATTGAAAGCAGTACAGTGTGATTCAGGTAATCTAAGATATGAACTATGTCCTGGAAGATCCCTTCTCCCTCTGTAGGCTATTGGAGTGCCTAAATAGTTGCCTTAATAAGGAGACATTTAGGTGTGTAAGGTGAGATAGGACTGAGCCTACATCTACAAAACAGAATTGTAAGTTTTAAAGACTTGTAAAAATTTTAAAAACTCATTAGAGACAGGTCATTCTAGTGGACAGTGAGCTAGATATGGTGTCTGGTCTGGACCCAGCCCTGTTCCTGTCTTGCTGTGTGAACTTTGAACAGCTTTTTGCCAGCTCTTCCTGAAAGAAGTCTTTTACCATCTTCATACAATATCCAGTGCAGTCAGATCCTGAGGACAGTGAGACCTTTTGCACCAGATTTGCAATAGATTTCAGGCACTAGTGATGTTTTTCCATGCCTGTGGAGCTGGCCACTCCATATCCAACTGTGTGAACAGATTTTAAGAGGGGCAGAGGAGTGGAGTACAGCTTTGCAAACAGGGGCTGCAAAATCTTGGCTTGCCCAGAAAATGAAAGCTGGGAGGTGGTGTGATAGCAATCCATTGTTATGTTGGCAGACATTACAGTTGTCTCTCTCCCCCTGTTTAATCTCAAAGACAATGTTGATGCTAGAAGAAAGAGAATGTTTCAAACCTTTGAAGCAGTGAGTTTCCTACTGTGTGGTGGAGAAAAAATTGAATACACTTTGTGACGGATCTTAATAAATTTACTAGTAGAAGAGATATACAACAGCAGGAAACGAAACTCAGAAACTCTGGAGGTCCTTTCCAGTGTTGTATTTCTGTGAGAACTTAATCCTCTTCTGTGTAAATCGTTCCATAATTGCCACTCCAAGAAGTAGGTTACACTGCATTATCTCTTCCTGAGATTAAAATTTCTTAATATTCTCCTCAGCCCCATACAGGAAGGTCTATTTGTCTAGTATTTTGCTCATGTTCAAGAGCAAGTTGGCTGGGAGAAGGAAAGGAGCAGGAGGAGTCTGATCTGGCCCCGTTTACTTGCCATTACACTTGCTCAAACTGCTCTAACCATAATGAAATGTTATGTTAAAATCCATGTTTGCAGATAAAAATAATTTTCACTTATATTTTTTAGTTCTTGTTAAAATCTGGAATTATTTTCTTTTTAATTCTGTCCCTTTCTCTCCTTCCCTCTCTCTAGTCCTGAATACCAAAGTGCAAAACCAGAATATCCTGACTCCCTAAACTGTATATTGCTGACACCAGTAAAGGTTAACCTGATAACTTGGGGATGTTTTGGGGAAAAAATACAGAAACACAGATGAAGATCTATTGCTTCTCAAAACTTGCAGAACTAAAATCTCATTTCTGAAGAGTCATAAAATCTGTACTTTATTGAGACAGGTTTCTTCTTTAGACCATTACTGGCATTGGCTGCCCAGGAAAGTAAATGGCACTGTGTAGAAAAGAAGGTCATTCACTGTTTTTCTGGAGGAAGAATACAAAAGGAAGGTGTAAGAATTTCAAGCAGTTTATCATGCAAAAATAAAAAGAAGAGTGTCCTCTCCATGTCCCCTCTGCAGACCTGGCTCTGTGGGTTAAGGGCCATAGCCTGGAAGCCTTCACCTGCAAACATTCTCCAGTGAAAATCTGACAACCTAGACGAAATCCTGGCCATGTTGAAATCAGTAAGAAGTTTTGGCACTGACATCAATGATGCTAAAATTTTATCCGTTTTATTTTACAGCTGTTCAGTGCTCATAAACTACAAGGTATGTACTTTTTGCTATGGCTGCACATGAAAGAGTTATTTATGTACCTATTGAAAAAAGGTGTACAGTTTCTCAGTTAATATGCCAGAGGCTTTGTTGATGGGATATGAGCTAAAGAAATAAATTATTAAGAGACTACTGGCACAGGGATACTGCAAGGGAAAAATATGTATAGTTAGGACCAGATGTTAAACTGGAGTTTCAAAATTAATATTCTGTATTTAGGATGGCTGTGGAAGCTGAAAGGCTCAAGCAAAATGCAAACCTTTCAAAGGAGATAAAAAACTCAGGCCTCACAATTGAAAACTGGAAACTTTTCTTTCAGGAGAGGCTTTCTATCTATGAAATGGAGATAACAACATTCCTCTTCTTTCTTTTATTTGCTAGTATCTTCTGGCCAGAGACTACTAGTAATAATGAATTTACATAGCCTGTGTTATATAGATCTGTTTGTGTGAATTTATAATAGTACCAAGAAGAATTCATTATCGATTAAGACAGAAGCTCTCTTTATTCCTCAAAGAAAAATGAAAGTGACTATTTTTGAAGTACAGTAAATTGATCAGATTCTTTTTAGTATCTTACTGTGCTTAAAGTACTGAGTATTTTAATGAAAGAATAGGATATTTCTCATCACAGTGCCAAACCCATAGAATTTAGAGAAGTGAATTGCTGTTGTTATGGGAACAAGGGTCCAGCAGACTGCTTCAGCTGAATTCTTTTGGAACAGAACTGTCTTCTTTCATGGATTCTGCACATATGGGAAACCAGCCTGGCTCCATCATGGACTGTTGCCTGGAACACAGGCTTCTCTAATGATGGCGTTTGTTCCTTTGATACACTCTTTATCATCTGTGTTCTTTCAGTCATTCCTTCTCCAGGATTTCCCTTACTTCCTGTGTTTCTGCTTTAATTTCATATCCATCCCTGTCTTTTTTTTTCAGTAATATGGCCTCCAAAATCTGAGATTTTCTTGAAATGAAAACATGTGCTGCATTTTGACAGCACAGTTATCTGTCCCTCTCCCTCAGATGTGCATGCACACAAGTACAGAATGAGAGGAACATGAAACAATCACAATTCCTTACTTGGGAAAATTTTCATTATTAAAGCTAAAAGACAGCCCTCCTACCTGCTTGTGCTGATGGATCCCACATTATCAGTTCTAGAAGATAACAAAGCCTTTGTTAATACACCAATGCTAATACACTAATACAAAAATGAACCCAATGGTGCTCTTGGGAAAAAACCCAAATCCTTATACAAACCAGTGCCAAGCATGTCCTGCCCCAGAGTCAGTAATTTAAATTTTGTTTTGATGGTGTAATTCTCATAACTTAGTATCTTTGCCTGAGACTGTGATTCTGACTAAATAACTGGTTTCTCTACCCAGACAGAGCACTTCTGCTTGGCTTGATCATATTATTGAATTAATCTATCATATTAAATGTGCTTGATTTCTGATTATATCAACGTTTGAAAGTTGGTAATGTTGTCTTCTCTCTTCCCCACTCAGAGTGGCCAGAATGTCAAAATTGTGTAGCAGTCAGAACCTCCTAATGGACAATTCTTTTTTGGAAAGGAAAAGAGGCAGTTCCTCTTTAATTGGGACAGCAATGCTCTTTTCCTCAAATGCCAACATCTAACATTGTGAGGAGACCAAAAATAATGGGGCTACTATGCAGTAAATAACCGTGTGTGATATTACAGTTTTACAGAGCAAGAAATACTTTGCTTGTGCTTCACTAGGCTTTTGCTTTATGACACAATAAAGTCTTCTGGCAAATAAATGGCAGGACCTCAGCCCAAGGGAGTGGTGATGCTTCTCAGAAGAGTTTTTCAGGACTTGTTTATTGCCTTATAAACTCAAAGCCAAATTAAGTTGCTATAATGTTACATTTTGCATATGAATTATATCCCCCCTGTCTATCTGCAGTTATGCATACTTCTTATTACCTGGATTTCTTTCCCTTCTGTTTGTTCCCCTTCACATTTCTACATGCATATATTATGCTGGATGGGGCTCCTAGCCCTAAATGTATGTGTAGGCAATGTCACTACTGCTAACCCCAAATATTTGTGAGTCGGGCACCAAAGTCCCAAGATGCCAAACGAAATCAGTGCATGCTGGATATGTCTTATGGGATCTGAGCTGATATTTTTCATCTGAAACATGTTAGAGCTTTGTGGACTTATATAAATGCTACGTGGAAAAAAAGAAAAAAATGGACATAAAGAACCTCAAGTGCATTTAGGGGCTCAGGCTTCAAATATGCTGTGAGAATTGGGAGCACTGAGCATGTCTTATTCATTTGTGACAAGGACTCATTTCAGCCACGGAAGACTACTGAAATGAACTGTCAGCCTTACTGCAAAGTTGTCTGTAAGGAAGCTAGAAACCAGGCTGGTGAACAAATGAAATGGGTCATTCAGATGTGTTATCCTATCAGAATTTTGCAAATCTACGCAGATCTCTCTCCCTGTCACTGCCCCTGCCACTGCCTACAGGATACTTAACAACTGTAAGAAACAAGAAAGTAGACACAATTATTTAAAACTATCCATAAATGTAACAAGATGTAATAAAATCATAAGATAATTCAGGCTGGGAGGGACATGAGAGAGGTCTCTAGTTCCCTTCACCACACTGAAGGCAGAGTCAGACCAGGGTGCTCAGTAGGGTCTTGGTTTTCTGCAAGGATGTAGACTGCACAGCCTTATATGTACTTTGGACGTTTTTTCTTTCAGTATATTTCCTTTGCCTGCCATCCTCCTGCAATATGGCTCTGGAAGGAGTCTTGGCTCTTTCTTCTTAATAACTGCCTCATAGATATGGAAAGGCTGATATTAAGAGATGAAATTGAATGAAGGGAAGTTTAAGTTCTGTTCATTCATTTTTTTCATCAGTGAGGGCTATGAAGATCTGGACCCCATTGCCAGATTAATTTAAAACTACCAAGAATATACTGTAAGAAATAATTTTACATGGACAGTAGACGAGAGGAGACAATTTCTTTTGTGCTTCATATCATATGTTCCAATTAATGTTTTAGGGAGTGTGGCCTGATGGAATTATGGACTGTGAAGTTTATAAGCACTTCTTTATCCATGCCAGATCAATCCTTAATTTCTTCTGGTCAATAGTCTGCAATTATGTTAATGCTATTTATGAAGATTTTGTTAAGGGGACTTTTATGTACTTTGGAATATCGACCTCCATATTCTATTTTGTTAACAAATTCTTTGAGATGAGATGAAATGCAAATGCTTTCATTCCCTCCGCTACTCAGCTCTCCCTGCTCTGCTTCAATATTCCATGCACTTACAGTTAAGACTCAGCGCTTATTTTTTCCATATATTATGATGATATATACTAAATGAGGACAAAGTAGGTGATTCGTGTGTCATTTTGTGACTATTGTATGTTCATTGGCTTGTTTTATTGCATTTATGTTGAAGTGCTGTTAGCAAAGGGGCTCAGTGGCAAGCGAGTCACCCTGCCATCTACAGGTGTTTGTATCGGCTGAGCCCAATTGGGCATTAGGTGAGAGGTGTGTGTGCACTGCCTGGTGAGTGATAACCAGTATCCTGTTGCTCCTCGTTTCCCTTTGTTCAGCTTAAACAAGGCTGCTTTTGAAAAAGGGCTGAAGTGAGCTCTGCTGGTGCTGGAGCCTGAGTGGAGGCTCATAGGTGCTGTGAGGTTGTGCTCCCCACCAGATCCATGGACATGAGAGGGCTGAAGGCTTGGGTCTTGCTGAGGTACTTCTGGAGAGCCTGAGAAGGGGTTGCAGGCTGCTGAGGGACTCTGCTGAGAAGAGGGGGAGCGTGGACCAGGACCTTCTGTCACTGCAGCTCATGGCAGAACTTCCACCAGCTGCAGGAGCAACTCCTGGCATTATGCAGGGTAAGTGCCCATGGTGTTGTGTGACTCCTGAAAAAGCTCAACAGGATTAATGGCACTTGAAAGTCATATGGCTGGTCAGCTTTTTAAAAGTGTCAAAATAGAATCCAGTGACAAGACCACTGGGGGTGCAAATTTGATCATACTTAGAGGAGCTGTAATTTAACTGAAAGGCCTGAGTCCTGTCCCATAAGGGTAATGCAAAAATGCTCATAGTGAAGACCAGGGGATCTGAAACTTCATTCATAAACAGTATCTCTTGTAGTGAAAACTTAAAAACTCCATCTCCAAGTCCTTTTGTGCTATTACACCATGAAAAATATCCTAAATTGTGCAGGTTGAAAAGTCTCAGGAGTTTAAAGCTAATGTTGTGTTTTTTTGGGTCTACTTGATTTTGTGAGTGTCTGAAATTATCTTTGTTTATACTGCAATTTTTGGCATAATTCCATTTTCTATGGGTTAATGCTCAGACTCTTGTATGTGAATAACATAAAGTAGTAGTTTCTTTCATTGTATGTTTTTTAAACATTATTTTAGTTAACTATGAATTCAAAACATTCTGAGGTTGTTTTGCAAGACTGCTATGGTCAGGTATATTATAATTCCCGTTCTTATCCCATGTCAATTAACAGTTTAGCAATGAAAATCCTAATTAATTTATGACTCCTGAAGTGTGTTGTCTTGCTACCACAGACCCATGTTTAAATGTTGCTTGGAGATTGGCCTTGTCAAAGAGTATAATTGAAGAATAAAGCTTACTGTATTCTTTCTTGAAAATGGGCTAATTTATATACCATGTAAAGATTACTTCCTATGCTTTAAGTATTTTTCTCTGAAGTGGTGCAAAAAGATCTGTCTTATCAAATCTGTGTCTTTTTTGGTTGGTCTTCCTGCTGCTCGCCCCCCCCCGAGTAATTAGAGTTCCCGCCCTGGATGGGACTGAACTGTGCTAAGACTGAACTTGGTCTATGGGGTTTTGAATGTTGATGTTCTGTAATGACATGTTTAGAAGTGTGTGAGATGGGGTGTTTTTCCCTCTGCTAAGCCCAAAGTAGAGTCTAGAAAGAAATGTAGTTCTGCTTCCAGTATTTCGGGGCCTGTGTCTGGGTTGGTAGAGAGTGACTGTTATTTTTAAACAATAATTTTTAGTATGAAATACAGAGACCTACTTGTTACACTTCTCCCATGTGCTTTAACCTTTATCTGTTATACAAGCCATAACCTAAAGCCCTTTCTTAACCATTGCTCTTGACAATTAAACATTTCAGTTGTTGCATCTGAAAGACTGATCATGATCAAGTGCAATGAGGGAGGCTGTAGCTGCTTCCAGTATGTGAGCACAGCTGCTATTAAATATATTTAACTTTTAGATGCAGGGAGTCAGAAATCCATGGCTGATCCCTTTGCTTTCACCTCAGTGAATCCTAAAGATCAGCGTTAGCAGTGAATAAATGTTAATCCATTGCTCCCAGCTGGTAAAGCACCCATGAATAATGGGACATTATAAGCAACTCACCCTTTTCCCGGGAGCATTTATCTATGTTCATTCAGAGGCAGTGCCAGTTAGGGCTGGCACAGTTGTCCTTTATAATGAAACTCTTGACCTAGGAAAACTATCCAGAGAGCTTTAGAAAGATGATCTCTGACAATATGCAAGTCACTGTAGCTCTCTGCAATTTTTGTGTGTGACTGCTGCAGCTCTGACTTCCCAATCATAAGTTCATACAAGCGGCTGCGTGGCCAAAGAGATTACCTGGTGTCTGCCTAATGCCCTGTGTACTTAGTGTTTTGTACAGCAGGGCTCGAGGAATAGCAACGCATCAGCTTCAGAGGCTGCTCAGCCTCTGAAGTCTGTTTACTCTCTCCCCATCACATTAGCACTGTACTGTAATTAGTCATACTGTATGCACACCTCTGCAGCTTGTGGGAGACTGCCACGCTGTCACAGGAGATTAGCAGCTGGTAACAGACTGTTTAGTTAACTAGTGCACCAAGGGGAGAAAAGAGCTCTGTGTTATGAGGAAGGGGATTTCACGTCCCTTATTAATATAGTAAAATGGTGTCTTGATAATGACAAACTGTGAGGGCTAATATGCAGGAAATAATAAGCATAAGCAAAGGCCATTAAGAGTAATGACAATATAACTAGTGTATTAAACAGTTGTTTCTAAATATGCATATAAAGTAGAGTTTTCATTTAATAGATATTTGTAATTTGTCATTGAACACCATTAGACACTCCTTCCTCTCTCTGCCACTCCAAGTTTAACATAATCCTGTGCTAGAAAAGATATAAGCACACACATGCAGGGTAAGAATAAATACTGATGGGAAAATATTTTTTTATTAAATATTGTGCCGTATTAATGAAGTGTAAACGTGTCCTGTAACTTGGCCATTGGTTGGAGAAATGGGAATCTAAGTATTTAGTTGTTAATAAATTGCAAAGCTGGAACAATGTGTTGCATGAAAATGGCATCTGGCGTTATAGAAAAGTTGGCACTTGTGTATAACGAGAAATAAATTCTTTGCTGCAGTTGATAGGGGTCTCCTATTGCTAGGATTTTCTCCAAGGAGACCAATCTCAATGCTGTAGTACTGAAATGCAAGGTAAGTTAGATGCATTTCTTGTGTCATGAGGTGAACAGCTGCAAAACCTTTGGTTTGTGCTGAAGCATGTGCTCTATAGGAACAAGATGATGAAACATCGTCTCCCCGTTAACAGGAATACCTTACGTGCAATGACAAATCTGAAAATCCAGTGGCAGCATTTTCTGTTTGGTGGTGATTTTTGTGTTTCCACTCAGTTTTTCAGAAATTGATGGGAAAACTGTGTTGGTTTTTTTTTCTGTCAATTTCTTAATTAAAATATGAGTCTTTACTTTCAGTTAGTTTAGTAATCTTTAGCTGTTGCTTTCACTGTGGTTCCAACTACCAAAAATAGAGGAAAAAGATGGTAGTGCAATGTAGGTATTCTGAGAGGAAAAAAGTTAGAGAAGTAAGATTTGCATAGTTTCCCAGACACTTCTAAAACTACTCAAGCCAAAAGTTTGTCAGTATTTCAGTCTGACTTTTTTTCGTTACCATTTCTATTCCTGTTCACTTGTCTGCAAGGATTAAGCTTTTCAGAGAGAGTTGTATGGCTGAAATACTTTGCTCAGGCTTATGACATTTAGTCATACCTCCATTTACTGCAGCAGAGTCTTGCTCATTTAATAATCATCAGTTTTGGACTATCTACTTTGCAATTGTATGACTGTAGATGTATTTGAATTCTCAAGAAGCTATTGGCAAAATTTTCCCCTTAAAGGAGAAGCGATTTCAGACACAGGTCTGTTGTTTTCTGTGATGCCCAACTTTCAGTAAGCAGTAGGAATAGGTTTTTTTGTGCAACAGAAATATTGCTTACTGCAGTAGTCCTGCTTATACTGTTCAGGACACGTGCTGCCATTTGAAATAAAAATGTACTCGCACTTTGATATACTTGATGTACTTTTTTCTCCTTTATCAAAATGGTTTGACAGAATTTTGATGAGATTGTTTGTTTGACAGGATAGCGCTGTTCTTTTGATGTACAGTGCTTTACTGAGATTATGGCTGTGCTTGTATTCTGATATATTTATCTTTGAAATAAGTTTGCGAGACATTCTTAAGAGAGAAGGTACTGATAAGATCACAACAGTGATTTTGGTAAACCAATGGTAGTTTTTACAATTAAGCATAATCATGGTTCATCAGTCCTTTGGACTAAGAAAAGGTATAAACTGGGAAGGAGTACCTAAAAAGGAAACTGAAAAAGATACAGATCTCAGCTATATTTAAGCACTGGTCCAGAGTTAATCATATTGATAGCTCCAGGAAACCGTCTGAGGACCTGGTGCAATGAAGAAGCCTATGTGTCAGCTAACCAGTGGCAGCCTTATGATCTTGGTTACAGATGGGCATGTACTTTTTATTTCACTGAAGGGCCACTGTAGTGGCAAACTAGGCTGGGAAAGCTGGTAATGCAACTAAACCAAAACTGATGGTGGTACAGAACAGTCGTGTTTATTCTTCATCAGTCACCATCTGCCATTTGTGGAGGGTAGTGAAGAATGTGGTTTATGTTAGCAATACACTAATTTTAGGGATGGTGAAAGTGTGTGCCCAGTTTGTGCTTTGGGAGAAACTGCTGAAGGTTGCGGTGCTTAACTGTTATTTTTGCCTCAGTGTTCACTTTAGTAATGAACACAGCAGGAGCTTTGATAAAGCTGACAGGAAAGAAGGGAACGTCATAGATCAGGAAAATGCTTGTTAAAGAATTTCTGGAGAATCTGAGCATATTCAAATCAGCAGACAGATGAAATGTAACACGGTGTGCTCAGTGAACTGGTTAATTGGATCCATTTTCAGTTAATTTGGAGAACTCGTAGAGGACAGGTGAGGTTTCAAAAGGACAAATATACTTGTAGGAAAGAAAAAGGGAACGTGGGAATCATGGCCCAGTGAGTTTAATTACAAGACCTTAATTGTTCTAGAAAATCTACTAAATAGGGAAGTGAGTTTTGCCAGTATCTGGAGAGAAGAAAATAGTTGTGGAGACCTGTAAAACTTTAGGTTTAAGGCAGGGAAATTCTACCTTTAGAGGCTCGTTGGAAGCTTATACAGAAATTTGAATTTTGCAGTAAAAATCCTTCTTGCCTCCCTATCTCCAAAGTCATACATGGGAATCTTCAGTCCCCTGGGCCAGATGCTACTTGCTGTGAATAAATAGCATTAATATCTTATTACAAGCTTTTTCAAATTATGGTGTTTGTCTTAGTTGGCTGATTATGCAAATTGAACCATATCTGAGTGTACTGAAAAATACCTGGATTACCTGAGCCATGGAAAGAAATTAGATCCTGGCAGGGTTTTGGGACCACCTACTCAAACACAGCTATGGGAAAACTAAGAATTAGCACTGTTACTAACTAATCAGAAGAGTAAATTAGTGTACACTGGAGACAGTTTTTTAATGAAATCAAGTTGCAGAGAATTCCAAATAGTGCAGGGTAAGAGTCTAAAGGCAGAAAAGAGAAACAGCAGAAACCTCAGTCGTGTGTGTTATGGCAAATAAGACCAGGAAAGACAATAAAATTGAAAACCACAACAAATGCTATCACATTGTCATAGTTTCTGATCACTAGGCCACAGTGTATAGCAAGGACAAAGGAGATGATGTTCCTGGTGCCAGAGCATTTCTGCACTCTCATCTGTCGCTCTGATAAAGGTGATGAACAAACTGCCAGACTGAATGCAATTAATCTGGACCTGTGTTAATTCCTTTTAATTGGGGCACAACTCCCTGTGCTAGAAATGGTGATTTCAGCACTGAAGGAGGAGCCCTAGGCACTGGAACAGATAGGAAAATTAGCAATGAATTTTCCCCCCAACACAGCATGAGATAAAACAATGTCTTAGAGAAGACTGTGACAGATGTGAGATTGAAGAGGTAATGTTGGCCATCTTCAGCAAGCGAGTATGTAAAATAAACATACAGATAAAGAACAGATTGGAAGATATGCAAGAGGTTGCAATTATAGCAGCAGAAAAAAGTATTTAACCATTATTAGGTTTAAAAAAAGTCATGCACTTTTTCTTCTGAAAAGAAAGGAACTGAAGAAGAGTTGCAGCATTAAAAGGGTAATGGTGAAGTTTTTAACTGATGGTACTGTGATGAAAGATGATAGATGAAAGGGCCCAGCTGTCCCATAATTTATGTCCCTAGGAAAGTTCTTGTGCCTTCAGGCAGATAAAAAGAGGAGCTTGGCTCTGTCTGTGTTATTATGAAGGCAGTGAATTTGACTTCTCATAGGACTAATGTTAAAAAAACTTCCTCTGAAAATGAGAAAGCTGACTCATACAGAAGGTTATGTTTTTTTTTTAATCCACTTTCTCAAAAGTGCTAGCATTTATGCATTTACAATATTATTGCAGTACTTCTGTTTATTCTTAGATGTCAGCAATATACAAAAGTATTAATTTCTAAAGTGTATATACAATGTTTTCCATGAGATGGGCTGTTCTTGACATAAAGACCTTTTGAGATCCATAGCCATGTTTGAAAAACTTAATACTTGCTGATAATTCTGGCTAAGTATGTACCTCATGGGGTTGTTAGGGTGTTATGCTGCTTAATTATCTTATTGACTATAAACTTAGAAATAATTATTTGACTTTTTTCCAACTGTTCTTCCTAGCCTAAGGGCAGACCATGGACCCTGTGTTGCTGGGGACTGTTGCAAAGTAAGATTTGCCACAGTGAGAGTGTTTATCTGCTGCTTCATTGCTCCCCTGCCGTAGTTTAGTGATAGCTAAGAGATGTTGGGAGCCAATGTTGTACAAGGCAATTTGGGTGCAAAAACTCCTGAATGCTGTATTTGGCATAGACTCTAAAAGGCACAGCACAGCTGAGAGGAAATTGAAAGCTGTGGAGTTCAAACGTAAGTCTTCAATGAAGAATGGTGTGAACTTCAGTAAAGTTTTCAAAACACCTTGATTTTGTTTGGGGTCTAAATAAACATGTGCTCATAACTCTCTATATAGGATCCCTGTGTGATCAGAAATGAATATGAAATGTATCACACATCCCTGAAGTAGGAGAGATTACCACTCAGGTCTCTATAGAAGAAGCTAGACAGCATGATGCTGGGAAGTATACTGTATGAAAAACAGCACAAATTGTCCCTTTCAATCATTAAGCTTAGTGATGAGCTATATTCTTGTAATTTGACAGATAATTGAAAGAAACTAATGTTCAGTGCTGCAAGCAAGCATGTGTGTTCTTATCACAGATAATAGCAGGTACACCCGAAATCCTTTGATGTATAATCTTGAAATTGGTCTTTGAATAACATTACCTGAGTTACATAACCTTATAATATGTGCACAAACAGCAGTGCTGTGGGTTGTGTGCTTGTGAGGGTTGCCATGGGCCCAGGGATTGAGGCAGTTCAGCAACACCGACTACAAACATGAAGGACATCAGCACCTGATGTTACCTTGCAGCAGCACCTTTGGCTGCCCTGAAGGAATTTCCTTCTCCACCTCCTGACATTCTGGGGGCTATGTTCCTCTGAATGACATACAGTGTTTTAGAACAAGGCTTGAGTAATCGGGACAGAAGTGGCATTTCTGGATGTCCTTCAGATGTTTCATTGCTGAGTAAAATGATCTGGGTTGAAGAGCAGCTAGGAGACATTTTATGACATGTATACCTCTACCAAAGAAGATTACATTATCTGCTTCCTGTTTCTAATAGGTTGTACAATGCCTAGATGTAAGCTGGGTGGCATTTAATTGCATTTTTGTGACTAAAATGCAAATGAAATTATGTAGGTGAGAGATTTGAAGGTTCTTAGCCAAAAATGTTTGTCTGTACAGTTCCACACTTTAAGATTTATACAGGAAACCTGAAACTTTCCATGCTGGAAACACTGAAGGATGTCTTGAAAGGAAAATTTGTGATATAGACCAGCATAGAAAAATACATTATCTCACTTAGAACTGGAAAACTCTTGAGGATGGCAGGATCTGCATTAACCTGCTAGATGAGTAAGCCTGCAGAGGAGAGTACTGCTGAAAGAATTTTGAAAATACTGCTGTTTGAATACGAGAAAGTGTTATCACTTGTTTATGTATGTTGGAGGGGAAACAGAAAACCCCACCACATTTAAAAGGACTATGAATGACATCTTTAATTATCTTATCCCATACTCAAATGTCCTGTTGTGTATGTATGCTATCAATAAATTGACAATATGGCCATAACAGGCAAGGTTCCTAAACAGCTATAGTCAATAATAAAAATGTGTGCTGAGCTATCGGTTTTATGTCAGAGAATTCGTTGCTACTTTGAACAAGCTATGACAGTCATCAGAGATTTGATTTTAAGTCTGTTTCATAATTTATGATCTTTTCTGAGAAGGGAAGAAGAAATCTTTGGGATAAGGAAAGAATTAAAAATACCATAGGAAGTATGAAAATCATGGTGTCTTTAATGATTGTAAAAATTTTCATGGTTTAAATCCTCATTCTTGCTAAGCTTTATCTGCCACACACATAAACTTGTCCTGAGGTTCTGCACTCCCAGTTGACAGTGCAATGTAGCACTTGGAGGACTCCAGACAGAGCAAGCAGCTGTCAGGTAGACCTGTGTTAAAAAGCAAGGAGATGTGGGATGTGAAGCATAAGGTTTATAGTAAAAGCTATAGCCAAGCTCACAATTTTGAATTGTATAGGAAAGAAGTGGGGAACTGCCTCTGGCAAAGTAACTTGAGTCTCTGTGCAGGTTGTGGTGTTGCATGTACTATATCTAAAAATCAACCAGCAGCTCAGAAATCATGAGGTTAACAATATAATTGTATGTGTTTTGCACAATATTTTGCATGAATGTGTTCACTCTCTGTGAATATCTCCGTGAGTAACATAAACAGCTACTGGTGGGATAATCAGGAGCAGGAAAAAAATCCTCCTAAACAGTCAAGTTGTGACTGATTTCCAAAAGAGCCGTCAATGGCTGAGCCTTCCAGTACCCAGTGGCTGGGCTGGGCTTAAGAAGTCAACTTGAGGTATCTATGGCATATGGTTCCAGGAGGTTGCCTTGAAAATTTGAATTTGAAATCTAACCCCTCAGTCTTCCTGAGGGTCTTACAGGGAAGCTGACTGGACAGCCTGGTGGGATGTGGTGGTTTGAGCTTTTGTTCTAGAAGAGCTAGAGGGAGGGCACTAAAAGGTGAGAAGAATTCCTACTGATAAATCTAACTTAGGTTGCATTTAAATTTGTTTTACTTGTGGTCTTTTGTTTATTTGCAACTTGCAACAGCAAGTGTAATTTTTGTCTTGCAGAATAAATGTTTGCTGCTTTGTTATTAAGTATGCTTTGTGTTATATGGACTTAAGGAGTTCATTTGAAATGGAAAACCTTAGGGTTTTCTGCTCCCATGGATGCACTGCAGCAGGAAAAAAAGATGTGTCCAGTCTGTGTAAAGCAGATTGTAAAAGGGACAGTATACTAACTGGTGGGCAGGTGTCTTTTTTTCTAGATGGGAATTCCCTCTAGCTGGCTCAAATCAGCACTCTGTCTTCAAACAGCAGATGGTAGGGAGGCATCCCATGGTGTAGATACAGCCAGAGTAATTGCAGTCTCTTTTTACAATGTAACTGAGTTTCTAGAATGAAAGAATATACAAAACCCTTTGAGATGCTTTTTGGTTGCAGGAGCTGTTCATGTGAGATGTTCGTCTTGCTTTCAAAATGCAAGGAATTGAAAAGTGAGTCTCCTAACAGTCCATCTAGTTTGATTCAGGACAATGTTTCATTTCCCATAGTAATCAGAAGTTGGTGTACATTGCAACAATAACTGCTGTTCCCTTGGCTTCTGCTTCTTTGTCCCCCATGGCAAAGGTACTTCATCCAACTCTACTAATGGCAGCATTTTAGAAAAATGCTGCTCTTCACTGGAAGGACAGAGTAGGGTCAAGCCTGCTATGCTGCTGTTGCAAGAGAGTCCTCAACTCAGGTACTCTTTTCTGCAACCCAGCATGCTTGGGATGTGCTCCTTATGTCCCAGGGTGCGGTGGCACCTACAGTCAGAGGAACAGATTCAGTCATATACACAGCATCGTCACTCAAGCAAACGCCTTGGCTGCTCTGAGAAGGGAGCTGAAACTTGAGGGACTGTAAGAGAATTTCACATAAATAACTGACTTGGAAAACCAAACTGAATCCCCTCTGAGCTGTTATGTGCCTATTCAGAAAGAGGTCCCTTAGTACCTGCTAATTGGTACAAACTCTGCAAAATGAGGTGAAATCACATCCTGGAACTTGGACAAGTCAGAGTGAAATAGTTCACCACCGGTGTTCCCATTTTCCTCTCAAGGAAAACATACAAGTTAAATTCTTAGCACAGTGAAATTATAGGGCATTCCACATCAGGACACAGCTATATGAGTCCTGGCAGGGCAATCATAGTGACTGAATTTCTAAAGGAAAGCCTCCTGTGTGATTCCTGGCAGGACAATCACAGTGTTTGAAATCTCTAGCCGTGAAAAACTGGATAATACAAAACTATCAAAACATATGATATTCCCAGCATGGAAAACACAAAGGGGGCATGGAGGCTTAAATTGTATTAGTAAAACCTTGCTGTAATTGGCCTTTGGCATGAAAGAAAGAAGCTGCCATTCAGTTCTTTGGCAAGGGCAAAACTTTTTAAGTTGAATTACTGAGAATAATAACCTTCCTTTCTAGGATTAAGCTGCAGATTAGACCATTGCCCATTTAGAAGTTTACTTGAAAAGGGTACCTCTGAGTATGTCTAAACTCTCTGACAAGAATAAGGGGGTCGCAGCAGAGGATATGGGAAAACAGACGAAAGGCTGGTATCCATTTCCTCAGGATCTTACTGGAAGATACTGAAGTGGTCTCAGAACATGCCAACATGGTGTTTTGTTTGCATGCAAGGTCCAGCTCTCTCAGGATGATGCTTACAGTCAGAAAAAGAGATTATATAAGAACAAAACTATTGAAGTGCCCACCTGGAGCTCAGATAAAAGGCTTGTGTAGAAAGGACCTGAAAGTTGTTTAACTTGATAAAAAGTTTTCCATTCCCTCTTTCCTTAAGTGAGGTGCCAGCAAAGTTGCAGGAAGACACCTCCTTGCTAGTGACATGTCAGTATTATGCAGGTGTAATCCTTGTCAATCCCTGTTTTAGTAACTGTGATGGAACGTGGTGTGAGACCTTGTCCTCAGAAATCTTGTTCTTGTCAATGTTTGTGGCTCATCTGTGTGCTGTAATTCACCTTCATCACAAACTCAGAGTTTGTAGAATCGCTTTTACAGTGCTTAGTAATACTGCATCCATAAAGACGCTCATTTTCTGTGAGTAAAGGGTTTGTGCTGGAAGAAACACGAGGAAATGTTTAAATTGTAAACAAGGGGGGAATGGAGTTATGCAAGCTTGTCTGAGAATGTTGCTTGTGCACTTCACACCATTCACCCACATGGGTCTGCTGCTGTGAGCACTGGGTGCTAGGTGAGCACTGTACATGCAACAGCTTGTGCATGACTCTGCTTGGTAGTAGCACAGGCTGACTCTGACTTGATGCTTTCTCCTGTCACTTGTGCTTCTCTGCCTGCTTGTTGTATCCTGTGATGTGTGACTGCAGAGCTTGCTTATGTGCACAACTCATCAGCACTGGGCCTCAACTTGATTGTTATCAAATATGGCATAAGTGGGGAGGAATGGTCAAGAACTGTTTCAGTTTCATGAGATAATGGATTCCTTATGAGTATGAGAATTGCAGCTGGATTAAATGGCTCAACCTGCAGCAAATGAAGATTTTTAAATACTTTCATTAAGCCTAGAAAGCAGCATCCTGTCTATTTTTCTGAAGGTGGGCAGGTCAGTAGAATCAGCAGACGTATTGTAGGGAGACCTTCTGCCCTCAGGAGCCTCAGGTCTTCCAAACCAGATCTTTTTTTCTTTCCAGGACATAATCAAAATAAGATGTGTAGGTTGGTGTGCAGGCTTTGAGGAGAGAAGTCTAATTGGTGGAGAAAGTCTGAACTTTTTGTACTTATGGCTTAATGACAGTTAAATTTGTATTGCTCCTTGATGTCCTTGAGGTTCGCAGGCAGTAATTCCATGTCCTTTCATATGTAGTGGGTGAATGAATAATGAATGCTGATGTTCCATGACAAAGAATAGAATGATGTTGCCTTAAAGCAAAATTAAGACTGCATTACACCTGCCTCAGGCTCTCTAGGCAGAGACGGAGACTGTCGGGTTTTAAACTCAAGAGATGAGGAAGTGCCATTTTAGAAAGCACTGGTAGGCCTGGAGCCATCTAACAGGTTTGAGTGAAACTTCCCCATTCTGCCAGATGAAGAAATGAGGTAATCAATCCTGCAGTGTCTGCTTTTATAATTTCAGAGTTGCAGCAGCTGCCTGGGATTAAATCTTTATAATCTCTTCACTACAGTGCTGACTTTTTTTTTAATCATGAACCCTTTTATATTGGGGAGAAAGATTTGCACTGTACATGAGGGCAAGTTTTCTCTTGGAAGGTGTTCTTGCTATGTGCATTCTCAAAAGTGGCTAATGGACATTTAGGACAATTTACTGGGAGTATTTTCAAAAATGCCTAATTTTTTCTTTTATCCAAAACAAAATTTTACAGATGTATAAGCAAAGCTATGAAGGATAATAATCTCTAGGCCTACTCCAAGGTGCTATCGCTACCTAATTCTCAATTCTCTGCCTTTTTCAAGACAATGATAGTCAACTCCTATATCTTGCTTTCTACCAGCAAAGGGTCTGGGTGACTTTATGCCCAGATAGAGGGCAGATCTCTCTCCCACCAAATGCTTCCTTCCTCATGTCAGACTGAATGAAGCTTGTAGCAGAACCAGAGGCAATATCTATTCTTACTAAGCCTGCTTGTACTTGACCCATTTTGTAGCCTGCTCCACCCTGCCTGTGAAGCTGCTGGCTCACAGGAGAAAAGCATTTCTCTTGAACTCCCCTAGAAGTGGAATTTTTTTTCTGCAGGAGAAAGATTCTACTGCAAGTAAAAGACACCAAGGTCTCTTCAGAGGTGTTGTTCGGTGGTCTTTTTGTTGTTTTGTTTTTTTTTTAGGTTCAACAACTTAGTATAAAGATAGATGCATCTAAAACTTTCAGTGTAGCTTTAATTTGCTGTTTAAGACCAAACTCTTCCAGGACATTTGGAAGATGCAGAAAGCAAAAAAGAAAAGGAGAAGTTAACTCTGAGGGAAATAAGAGAAAGACAAAGAGATGATGAGGGAAATAGAACAAATGAGAGACGCTAATTTTCTTCTTATTCCTTTTCTGTTAACTATGTAAAGGTTGTGAGTGATACAGAGCCATGAAAGTGGTTCCCATCTACCTTGTGGTTTTCTTATTTTAGCACCTGTGGTCAGTCTGGAGTGAGATTTTGGTAAACTGGACAAGGTCAGGAGGAGAGTTAGCTACCTCATGAGTTTCCTTGATGTAGAGCTGAGCTCATGCTCACAATAAAATATGCTATTGGCAGTGGAGTGGAGCATCTAATCAAATTCTGTGAACTGCAGTAATGGTCCAGCTGGTCCTGTGAGAAGAACTGAATGCATTTTATTTCCACAACTTGCTTCGTAGAGAATTTTTCACAGATCTTACAGCTCGATATGCTGCTTAAAGAGACTATGTAGTCTGTTGTGGAGTCAAATGAGGGCAATGCCCTGAAAAGTAGCCATCCAGAAAACTAATTGAAGAATGTGCATGGTTGGATGACCAAATAGCAAACTGGTGGAGTGTTGTTAAAAGGAGATCTGGAAGACATTAAGCTGTGATGCAGAAGCATGGTTTCTATCTTTTGGTGAATATTTGGCACCTCTTCAGCCCATCCCACCACCTCCATCTTAGCCAGCTGCATGGAAACTCCCTGTGGGTGGCAGAGGGCCACCAGCAGTACTGTGGTGCTCTCAGAATGAGAATTGAATGAATATATTCAGCTGTAATTGTAGCATTGGGCTGCTTCATGTATGGGAGCACTCTTGTGTAGAGGGAGAGATTGCCCAAAACATGGAATGGAGATAATATAATGTTATTGCCTGGTGATGACTGCTTTTCACTTGTGCCTTTTGAAGTGTTCCTTGATGCAAGAGAACAGTTTCCTAGTGTAATTCAGAGCAAGCTGTGTATAAAGTGTCAGCATAATTATAGTGCTTGGTGTTTTGGCTTGAAGGGTCTTAGTGAAACCTGACATTGCTCTGCTCGAGTGCAGACTTCTGTGCAGGTGGTGGCACTGTGCAACTTCTTTTTTTGTGTTAGCTTTGTTTGAGTTGCTTTTTTTTTAGTACAGGGGAACCCAGTGTTTTATAAAGGACTTCAGTAGATGAGCTCTGGGGAAGACAATTGTGTGTAGTGTTGTTGAGATAAAGAGGCCATGTGGTTAGCTCTCTGTGGTTGTGGTGAAGCAGAACTATTTATTCTTAAACTGTTTAAGAACAAGTGTCCACTCTGCTCATAACTAATTCCAGCATTTTCCTTAGTAGCTTGTCTTATTGTCTCTTTGTTGTGGTGGTGAGAAGTTCGTAATACTTAAACTTAGCTTTCCCAAGTGCTTTTAAGGCCTCTGTTTCTTTTTTCAAGTCTTGTGATTAATGGCTAAAGTTGCTTTAATCTTCTTTATAACATCATCTGATGTATTTATACAATGTGCTTGTTTCTGTTTGGTATTAAGATTTTTTGACTAATTGTATTTTTCATCCAGTAATATTTCCTCTGTTTCTTTTAAGTACAATATTCTAAAGTAAAACCAGCACTCTTCTGAGAGCTAACAAGTCCAGAAAAGAATAATTATCTTATTACCATAGATGATTTTATTAAACAAATGTCAGCTCAGCAGTTACCATACACTTTCCCATTAAAAGCCCCCAGGAATATAAAGGCCTCTGAGGTGCATTCTTTTCTTAAATTCACCCACCTCCATCTAGGTAAATTTGCTTGTAGAGATTATTTTCTGTGGAAAGCCTTGTTTCTCCATAGAAAGGATACCTAGCAGATTCAGGTCTTCAGTGAGAAGGTGAGATGGGTAAATAGCTACCAGTTCTGGACAAAGCCTGTATGTGACAGAGTTTTGTGTCTTTTCCAGTCTGTTGTAGGAAAACTGAGAATTACCAAGGGCTCAGAAAATTCCTAGTTTCACATGTACCTCATCAGTCTATATGTACAGTAACTATTTTACAATGATAACTGGATGCTGGTTGTTGCTTGCTTATGTATGAATCTCTTTGAGGCAAATAACTTGATCTCTTGCATTTTCTGTAATTCTCTGCCTTTAATCTTGTTCTTGCATAGTGTTCCTTAGATACAGAAGCAATGAGCTCTTTATGTTCCTAATGGAAATACGCCTTTTTAGTCAGAATTTAAGGATTATGGAAAATTAACAGTTTCTGCAGGGAATGCAGTTCCTGGCTCTGCCAGCAGCATCTCCTCCTTACTAAGCTGTCCCTATTTTGTCACCAGAAATTGTTTTCTCAGTGTTCAGTTTCAGTAGGAAATTAGCTGTATGGGGGAGAGACAAGGATTATAAAAGGTTTAGGAACCCCCTGCTGATCTATCCCCATTATATTTTTCACTGGTTATGTGGCTAGTTTGAAATGTGGAGAACCAGATTCATCTCTGTYCTGTTGCTAGGTTATTCTGTGACCTTTGGCAAGTCGGCTCAGCTCTGTGTTTTGTTCCCTATCAAAGATGAAAAAAACCCCACCAAATAAAACTGCCTCAATAGTGTCCCTTATCAGTCTCAAGCTGTAAGTGCATAGGCTCTGAAGCGTTTCCTGTAATAACAGTATCTAAACTAATACTACCTTCCGAAAATCACCCCTCAAGAGAAATCATACATTGAAGAGGTACCTATTTTTCTTTTTTACCTACTATCTTTAGAGGGAGATGAGTGTTACCTCTACGTGTTTTGAGAAATACTTTTGAAAACCCAAAATTTGAGATTTATGAGCCATGTTGCTATAACAATTAGCTAGGCCAGGGTGTGCATTAGTAGGCTGCCAATGCTGCTCTTCAATGGATGGAGGCACTCAACCTTCTGCTTTGGTCCTCAGAATGCCTCCAAAACCATGTGCCAATAGCCTATTGATGCACAGCCTGTTGTGACTTGTTGTTATATTCAATGCACAGAGATTACAAAGGTAGGTTGTTTGTTAGCATGATTTTACAGACTGCTGCTTGAAGAATTTTAACAGCGTCCACTAAACTCCCTAATGTATAGTACAGAATGAATAAAATTCTGCTTGATGATGTTTACAAGAGTCTCTGTGCCCACTGCTGATGAGTCATGGAAAACAGCATATTCCTTTGATTCCTATGTGCGTGACGTGCACAATTATTAGCTGTGTGGAGCTGTGCTCTGCAACTGACAAGTTGGTTGCTTTTATTTTAATCTGTATCCTAATTCAGATGCTTTCATTTTGTAAGGAAAATAAACATACACTTTGCCTCTCTAGCTGCTCTGTCTTGCAGCAGTAGCATCTCAGAGTTTGCCAGCTAAACAATTGGTCCTCCTGTTTCTTCTTGACATGTTTCCTCTCCCCACTCTCTTATGAACTTCTGCAATGACTGTTATTACCAAACTCTCATTAGATCCTTTATCTTCCTTTGTTTAGTGGATGTTCCGTCATTTCCCACTGTATCTACTCCTCAAATGACTGGTTCATTTGCTTTTCACTCTTCTCATAATGGCATGCAGAGCTTTCATGACAGCTGAGTACCTCTGGGGCCTTATTCCAGCTTGAACATTAAGTCATAAAAACAATACTTTTGTACATGTCTGAAAAGGCTATGATGTGGAGTAGCTTTGCTGTAGTATCTAACCTTATCCAGCATAGCTGTTCCATTTAAAACAAACAAAATAACAACTTTAAATTATAACACCAGAAAATATAAGTTAATTGGAGGTTTCTTTGTTTTTCTTCAAGACTGACTGAATGTTGATTGTCCAGGACATTAGAAATTGGCCTGGACATGATTTATGCTTTGAGGTTACTGGTCAAGAATGCAAGCGTGTGTCTTCAAATTTTTGCTGTCCCACCTCACAGCATTCTGTGCCTGGAATTTAGCTGAAAGGAGCACACTAAAGGCAAAGGTTGTAGCATTCAAATCTCTGAAACCCAAATGCTATGATTATTTTTTCCCCCTCCCAGCTCTGTTCCAGATTACCTAAATAAACTGCACTCTGCTGAGTCGGCAATTTCTGTTAAGCACCTAGAAGATGATTAATGTGTTATGAATAATGTCATGATAGCTGGCTGAAGGGCATCTCTTCCTCATGAATAACAACAGCGTGGTAATGTGCCAGAATCAAGAATATTAACTTCATAGCAAGCTTTATCAATGTTAACTCACTGAAAGCAGGCAGCTTGTCTGACTTGCTAGCTTCCAGCTTTTAATTAAGGCAATTAAACAAAATGTGATCTATTCTTTTTCATTTATTTATAGATTTAATTACCTGTAGTTAATTAGACTACAATTCTATAAATATATACTACTGACCTAGTGCTTCCAAGTGGGAATTATATTTTAGCTTAAGATTGATTCTTGGTAAATAAAGTAATTTTTCATGTTGCTCCATAGCTTGTGCTCTGCAATACCATGGAACCAAACTCTTAATCTTCCTCAGTGTGTTCTCAGTGTTAGTGAATATGGTTATATTTATTTAGGTATTTATAATTCCTCGGTGTTGTGGTTTAACCCTGGCCAGCAGCTAAGCAACTCACGGCTGTTCATTCCTTCCCCCCTGGTGGTATGGGGGAGGGAATCAGAAGGTTAATAGTGAGAAAACTTGTGGGTTGAGATAAAGACAGTTTAATAGGTAAAGCAAAAGCCTTGGATTTTTAGAATAGGTTAGATTTGCAGTATCCAGCCCACCACTGATCTACCTATACAGTTGCAAACCTGTAAGGATAGATTCCTTTAAGCGTGCTTTTAAAACCTGGTATGTTATTAGATTAAGGGTTATACCTATACTTAAACATCTTTGAGCAGGAAGAGCAGCACTGATGAATATGTATCTTGGTATGAGTGAGTGTGGTAGGCAAAAGAAGTATTTATAGACAGCTTTAAGGTTTTTGCTGTGGATGGGATGTATTGCAGCCTGTCTCCTGTTAAACTCTTTGAGGCTATGTCCATGAAGACAGTGTGGTGTGACATTGCCATGTATCCAAGGACTGCTGTAGTTTACAACTCTGGCTGTAGTTATAACTCTGGTTGTAACTGCCCCTAGGGCACTTTAAGGCAGCTCAGGGAATTTAGAATGTAATTTAATTGGGAAAAAGGGAAAACCAGGCAAGAGAGATGATTTAGGGCACTGTGCTGCATACCTTGTAGTTCAGCTCAGAAACCCTTTTTTTTTAAAGAAAAAGAAATTAACAAAAGGATGACATAGTATTCCATACAAAATCTGAAAAAGTTTTGCAGAATGAGACTTCAGTACAGCTGTGTACTTCACCATAATGCCTCTGACTCTCCCAGTGACCTTTTGAAATTCTTCATCATATTTAAAAAGAATTTTAAAAGCATTTAGTGTTGTCTTCAGTTTTAGTGTGCAAAAAAAATTCTACTGACTTCCACGGGGCTGTGAAAATGAAATCAATATTGAATATTGTTAAGCACCTGTTTTTTTAGTAAGCTTACTAAAATACACTTTCCTTCTGAGCCACAGATGTACTTACTTAGACTTAATACTCATTTTCTACTAATCTGCTGTGTCTGCTTCCCCATAATGAAGATAAGGAGCGATCTATAGCCTTTCTAAATTTCTGTGGGAAACAGTGATTGGAATCTTATCCTTTGTACAACTTCTAGGAGAATACTAAAGTTTGCGAAAGTGTTTTATAATGAGATGGTTTTTCTTCCTGTTATTAGGATTTTAATTAAATTATTTCTCCAAGTTCAATGGCTCCTAAAACTGTCTATAAAATCTCATCGATCTCAGATTTTTATTGTGTATAGACTACAAAACTGAGACAACAAGGAATAGCATTTTCCTTTTCACTCCGATATGGACAGAGCATTCCTTCTGCCCTGTCGAAAGTATCCAGAGGGGAAAAAAGCAGGAAAAACATGTCTGAGAAATAACACTGATTTTTGGAGAAAAGCTTGAACTATGTTAGTCTGTGAACTGTGCCATACAGAGCAAAGATTAGCCCTTGCTTGAAAGCTCTTCATCGAAGGGATGAAGGGAGTAGAGAAAGAAAAACATAGTGGAGAAAGGAAGCACAAGATAACTGAAGGCTGGTATTGCTCAAGGTGAAAACCTGCAGTCTGAGAGGGCTAAGCCCAAGCAATGCCAGCTTTAAAATGAGTTATACAGAAGCAAATGCATTTGATGTAGCATATTTATAGCTGGTACTGAGAAATAGAAGGGATAGATTGCTTTAACGTTTTTACCTTAATTTGAAAATTGATCACTGAACAATAGCATGACATCACATTTTTTTTTCTCAGACAACATGAACAGAGGTAAGAGGATTTGAGTATAATCTGGTCTTGATGTGTGGCTTTTTCCCCCCGACTCCCACTAGCTTTGGTGAAAACTTTAGAAAATTCCTACTTTACAAAACTGTCTTTAGCTTGACCTGTTACCTAGTGACACCCATATTGTTGCAATGCTTTTGGAATAAAAGGTTATACAGTATTTCTACCATTTAGTCTTTGTAAATGACTGAAACTTAGTATAAAAAAAAAATTAGTATATTTTGATATCTGCACTCAATGACATAACTTCTTTGGGATTTCAATAGATGAGGTTTGTATATGACAGGATTTTAAAATAAAAGAAGCTTATACAATTATTTTAACCTAAATACTTAAGTGACATATGACTGTAGGCTACCCAGGTGTGAATACACCAGGGCAGATGGCCAAATCCCTAAAAAACTGAACCTACACACTCAGTCCAGGTAGATTGGAATCTGCTCTAGACATCTCACTTTTTTTATGTAGACATTGAGTTGAGGAGGTTTGGAGTTTTGAGCGTGTGGAAGCTTCTTGCCTTTGATGGCAGCTGATAGGCCATGACTAAAGGAGGAGAGAAGACTGACCTAAACAAAGGGGTATTTTTCTGTAAAGTACAAAAAATTTTGCTGCTCAAGGCAGAATGGAAAGGACCAGAGCATTTGATTCCAGGACTAATATCCAGGGATAGTAGTCTAATGTTGATAGTCTGTGGAAGTCTGTATGTGAATATTTGCTTGGTGGAGCTCAAGGAACAGGATACCTACAAATTTGTGCTGTGCAGCTGTAGACAAAGCTGGAGTCTGAATGGGGATTTGTAGTACTGAAGGCAAAGAAAAGACAGGCCAAAGCTTTAGTCTAGGCAAATGCGAAAAGAATCACACTCTTAAGAAAAATAGTCTCCTGTGTGATACAGGAGTGATGTTTAATTTGTGCAAAACATGGAAAATGAGGAGTCTTTTATACTAGAACTATAAGATACTGTTATAACAGTTTAGTATTACCAGCTGTGGATACCTATCTTGCATTTCATTTGGCAATCTGAAAAATAGTCTTTGGTGTCTAAATCAGATGTAACATGCCTTCTTGGAAAAGTGTCTGGTGGTTTTTGGTGTGGGTTTTTTTTTGAGTTAAAGCTATTCAGAGGGCAGGTTATATTTTTTGCCTTCTTCAGGCATGTATTTCTAGTCTGACTGTATTTCTAGTCTGAATCAGTCTAGCTTCAGCGTCTGGACATCGAGTTTTGCTGTATTTTTCTTGTCTGTGGTAAAGAGCCATCTGTTGTTAGAAATCACTTCATGGTGGAGGTACTGGCAGATCTTGACTGAGTAGCGTTTTGGTCTCCTTTTTAACATGTATTTTACATTGAACTTTTCCGTCTGTTTTGCATGATTCTGTTTTTTCCCTTCTTTAAACTGACTTTTGTCAGTATGCCAAAGTGGACACAGCAGAAATGGGCAGACTAGATGCATAAAATAGTGTCAAAGGGGTTTTTTTGTAAGATTCTTACTTATGCCATCTACAAAGGCAAAGCTGCCACCTCCATTTAGTGTTTTTGTGCTTGCATTCCATGAATGTATTGCCATTAAATTTCCTTGTTGGGCACTAGTGTCTTTTTTTTTTTCCCTTTCATTCCTGACTGCAGGCTGTGTTTGACCTTTGTGGAAGAAAGATGAAGTCTGCCTATTAGCTTGATTTACTGTACATGGTGATTTGCATAGTTTTTCCATGATACTTTGTTTCAGCCCATTACATTTGCCCATACTCAACGGTAAAATTTCCTGGGCCTGTAGTAATGACATTTACATTAGTATAAAGTGGAAACTAAAATATTTTTTAATTAGAGGAAAAAGAAATACAATCCCTAAATTACATCCCTCTTCAATCTCTTATACCACATTATGAGACACAAAGTACAACATTTGATCTGGACATCTTCCCTGAGTGCAGTGTGAAAGGTAATTTGGAATTGAGGGCTAGTTTTCTCTGGAAAACTCCAGATTACTGACAGCTGATTAAATACTGAGTGCTTCCATGGTACTGGCACCTTGTAATGCAATGCTGACTGGACATCCTGCCTTTAAGTAGCTGAAACGTTTTAAATGAGCCCTAGTCAAACCTGAGAGATACTGTGACAATTCCCATTTGTATTGGCAGCGTTGTTCCAAACTGAAACTATCAGGCATTGATATATTTCGATCTGTGGCCATTTGCCACCTCTTGAGCAGCCCACAAGGCTGGCTTGTCTGTGGGCACCCAAGGACTGACCGACAGATAGATGCTATACTCTCTTCTCTCTTCTCAGAGAGAAGAAAGTGGAAGGGTTGCATGATGCCAGTAAGAGATCTGACTTCAGTGTTTTGTCTATTACCTTGTGGCTAAGCTAAGACATAAAGAAGGCAGCAGGGAAATCTTTCATGTGAGCCCCGGGAGAGTCAAAGCCAAGTCTTTAGACAGTGGCTGAGCAAAGAACATTAGACTGTTGCGCCTTCTGTTACTGTGAATTCTGCTCACTTGCCCTGAAGACCTGATTTCTAGGCCTTTAGGGCTGCTAAGTGAGAGCTAAAAATCTCTCATATTAAAAAAATAAATCAGCAAAGAGTGGAAAGTGTGTATTCCTCCTATTCCCAGAGAAAAAGTAGGAGGCATTTATCCATTGCCCTTGTTGAATGATGATTGCTACTCTAATATCTCTGTAAAAGGTATAAGAGCTTCTGTAACCTCTGTGCAAATAAGCGTGGCCAGAATGTGATCGCTAATGGCAGAATGAAACCTCTAATATCTGCCCAAATGAGCACAGCCAGAATATGACCTACAATCACTTACATATTTGAAACTGGGAGAGACATTGGTGTCACGTGGTTTCTTCAGGTGTCAGATTCAATAGACACTTGTTTATTGCTTATTCCATTCAAGATATCAATGCAGTTATCAATCATGCAATTGTTTTCTGTATTTTTTTTAATATCCAAGAGGTGGTTGGGATTTGTGGCAAGTGCTGGTGATTCTTGTAGCACTGCTAATCACATGGTGATCTTGTCTTTAGTCTGTAAGAATATCAAGGTAATTTTTTTTAGCTAATTTTAGGTAATTTTTTTCATCTTGGAGGCTTTGTCAGATGGCCAGCAATTGTTCATGCAGGGAGGAATGTTCCCTGTTTAGCCAGTTGTGGACATTAAAGTGAAAAAATGTTTTCCTTGAATTGCTTCAAGTGTTTCTTCATCACAGTGGATATTCATATTTCATTCACTGAATATCTGGAGCTGAATTCTCTGCAAGAGGCACTTAAAAAACTTATTGTTGCCACAAGCAGCTCAGTGACTAAGCTGCTGTCAGTGAAGGCTATTAAACCATATGAAGCCTGGCACTTGGGCTTCCTGGAAATCAAATCAGGAGCTGTATCCGTGCACTGCTGAATTGCAGTCTTTACCTTGGTGACCTCAAAATTGTCCCAAGATGTTTTTAAAAACTGTTTAGTAAAGTGTATTTTAAAAGACAGCATTAATCTCACCTCAAATTACTGAATTTGCTTATGCATCTTCAAGTTACTGTTCATTACTTCAGTGGTTAGCAATTGCCTGCACCCTTTTCAAGAAAGGCAAACATTTGACTTGGGATGGGAAAGGAGGACCATGCTGAGAACTGTTAGATTCCTGGGACTGGTTGCAATTGTGTACTGTTGTTGTTTTTTTGTTTGTTTGTTTGTTTTGTTTGGTTTTTTTTCTGTCTGGGAGATGAGATGCCATGAAAATAAATAGGTCTTTGCAAATCCCATATTCCTAGAGCCTTTCTGATTCTAATATATTTACCCTAAATCATACTTTCAGTTAGGCTAGTACACTTGCAAGAAACATAGTTTCAAGTTACAATATTTAGTGCTAAATGGATTTTATTTATTGACAGCCTTTTCTACCACAAAAGATTTGGCAATACAGGTTTGCTTTATGAATATGTRGTTGCTTCTCCAAATCTCTTGTTTGGAGGGGCGGGGGGGTGGTGGAAGAGGAGGGGAGTCCTAAACTATAGAATTCTCTACCCCAGAATAAAAAATGCTCTTAATTTTGTTGCTTTTGATTGAAACATGTAGGTTGTTGGGGTTTTTTGCTGTTTGTTTGTTTGTTTGTTTGTTTTTAACACCACCACCTCAGATAATGAACTGACTGCAGTGAGTCAGGATGAGACACACTATCTTAGCTCAGGCAAAGTCACGACAGAACGGCTGAAGTGGCACATTACACATTGCAGTGTCTCACGGGGAGAAATATCATGGTTCAATATAGGATGAATAGCCTTCATAGGTACACCTTGGATGGTCAGGATGTCACAGCTTCAGTGCTCACACTTGAGGTTCTCTTTTCTCCCCATTCCAAATATAGGGTGTGTGCCCTTGCACCTTTGGATATGTCCACACTTCAAGCTTTCTGAGATAGCTTTCGTTAGAGGAACATAAAATTTACACACATCTTATACAGGGCTGCTTTGCCAAAAATAGTATATATTATGCTCTTAGTTATATGTGAACAAACTAAACTTACACGTGGCCATTTTTGAATAATCAAGAGGAGAACAGCTGCTTTTACCTACGGTAGATATTATATTTTTTTTTTATAATGTGGATATTCCTGATATTTGAATTAAATTCTCTGAACTCAAGCTCTTATTAAAGAGTTTCACTGTAGTGATGTCCTCTTCACGTAGCCCAAGTGTAATCAATGGCTCCTTTGTGAAAAATGAAAGGTTAGACACTTAAGTGGTAGTCTTAGGATTGTGTAGAATCTTACTATGATTTCATAAACATGGCCCATACTGGGGTTTGAGGAACAGTGATTTTAACATATGTACTTTTAGGAAACTCACCAAAATTCAGAATAAATAATGGTAAGGGAGTAGGCTTCTAAAAAAGAGACTCCGGAGTAAGCTCCTCGTGTGATTCTTTTATCTTTGTAGGTTGTGCTACTACTGCATTGTGGGATTTTTTTTTTTATTTCTCTCTAATTCTTTCAAAAATCTGACAAACTGTGGCTTTTTGTAAATGACAATAAAGAAGGTGCATGTTGGCACACCATTGTGGATTGCACAAGGTACACTGTGTTTCAGATAAAAAATATTTTGAATAGTTCTTGTCAGAGTCAGCCTTGCTGAAGAGCTGCTTCACATCTGAGGACCTGATTCCAAAAGCAGTGAGTAACTGTTAGTAGCTATTTCTTTGAAACAGAATGGAAAAGAACATCTATGCAAATGAAAGAGCACTTCTATCTTCTTGGAAACAGCTGAAAGCAATGCAGGCAGATAATCACCAAAAGCCATATCAGATATTAGTATAATTTCTGGCTGGCAGTTCAGCTTGTTTCCTCAAGCCGTTATCTTGGTAGCTTAAAACACAGGGAGTCTTATAGTGCTAACAGCTGTCATGGTCAGGGTTTTTCATGTGTTAGTTCTATTAGCAAAGTGTATAAAGAAGGATGTAGTTATGCTGGGCTTATAGCTAACTAGGAGAAATAAGATTCAAGAGTTTGGCCAGGATATACATAGCACTCTGCTGCTTTTTTCCTCAGCTACTGCTCAATTTCCAGCATCGGGTACAGCATTTAATCAAGATGACTTTTAAAATGGTGCATAGAAGTTTTAACAAAATATCATTGAGAAAAACTAGAGAAAATGCTTTAGTTGATTTATTTGAAGCAGTAATGCTCAAAATGCCAGCTCACGGAGCACTTCTTTAGGCAAATGCTCTCCGTCAGACTGTCATTGAATGACTTTGTATTTGAACAGCAGCTCTAATCCATCATGCTTGACTCAGCCATCCAAGGAGAAGCACACAGAATGAAAAGCATACAAACGTTCTGAACCAGTGTGTGTAAGTATGTTTAAGTGTCTGTGCACCTGAATACAGAAAACCACCTCCACTGGCAGGAGACCCTTATGGCAATACATATAATATACAGGTTTTAGTAGGCAGCTGTTGAAAATTACATGCAAGCTCACTTGTGGCCTGAAGTTTTAGAACATTGTATATTGTAAGACACAGTGCTGGCAACCCAGCACATGGAAAATCAGGAGGGACCCTTCTTCACTTTTTTTAGATTGACTAATTAAGACATAAGAGTTTCTACAAAATAAGGAATACCTGTCTAGAATAGCTACTTTTTTTTTTCACGTGAAACCTGGACTTACGATGGAGTTTTGATTCTAGAAGCTGTATCGTGCAATGCCAGTCGCTTACCTACTAAAACACCCTATTTATTGTAAAGAAATCCTTCATGTCATGGGAAACAACCAAACATCTCAAGGCAATGTGTTTTTGCAGGTTACATACTTAGTGTACATAGGASCTTGCAGGCTCGGTTTCTGTAATAGGTTTAACTGATCCAATTCTGCCTGTAGTTGCACAGGCACTCAAAGTCTCTTCACTTTTGGTCAGTCATAGGGCAGCTTGGAGGAAGGTTGTTGCCTTTCAAGCCCAGAGATCATTTGTGGTAAAGTAGCATTCCAGAAGGTGGAAAAACTGAGTTTATAATCCCAGCGCTTTAATATGGTTGAGGGAACTGACTTGCTGGCAAGTAGTATGAGCACTGGAATTGTATTTGTCTTATAATCCTTCTGCTTGAAAGCATTCCTCATCTCCCAGTACATTCTCTGGCCTTCTGTTAGGTTTTCAGAAGTTACATAGTCCTCTGTCCCTTGTGTCTCCTCCACCTTCAACTGCTCAACAAGCTTTTTACCTCTTGCCTCTCTCTGGAGCTCGGTGGCTATTCAGTTGATTTGCCTCTAACTCTCCCCATCTTGATCTGAAAGCTGACGATTAGTTTAATGCTTGACAGCCTTCAAAGCCTCTGATAGGATTATCACACCTCACCTGTCATATATTTAATCTTGGCCAGTTTCCAGTGTTTCAGAGGAAGGTTAACCCTGTTTACCCCTTTCGGGTTGCCAAATTGTATCTGGGCGGGCGGAATGTGTGGTGTGGTTGTGGAGTGTGGAGAGAAACTTCCAGTGTCAGCGTCTTTAGGGTATGCATTTAGTACATGCAATAATAAATCTGATGGAAATAAATGTAAACAGCTGTAAAGAAGAATCATCTCATATTTTATGGATAGTAGCAGAAGGTTAAGGGAAATTGCAAGGAGATAGATCAAAAGCTCTTCAAAGTTTTTAAGGGGCAACATGCAATTAACTAGCTGCAGAGATTAAGCTTTAGCCAATTCAAAGCTAGTATGGCTTTTACAATTGGGGCATCAAAATAACTGTAACAGTTAAATAAGACTGGTTGGATGACAGCTTAGAATGGGAATTTGAGTGGTCTTTGTGTCTCTCTCCCTGGTAGCAAGACCAAGTAACACACAGAGCTCTCTGAGGCATGGTAGGCTTAAACCACAGGTCAGTGCATGTGCCAGGTGTGGAATACCAGAGTGAAATCTCTGTGTAGCCTGTGTTATGCAAGCCAACTTATAATAGCTATGCTGTGATAGTTTATAAAGCTAGGTGTACCTTTATAAAGCTAGGTGTATCTTCAACCTGTTTTTTAAACATAGATTTCTCAATGAAAAAGAATGTCTCTTCTCTGAAGTCACCCAGAAAATAGAGAAGTGGCATTCTTTATTTGTGTATATGCTGCTAATTTTTTTGCTTTCTTCTAATAATCACATGCAAATTTTATTTTATAGTTGCTTGGAAATATGTTTGTGTTGAGAAACATTACAGGCAGAATGGAGCAACTACATGTCACCTAAAATGTTTAAAGCTGATTTTTCTGTGAGTGGGGACTGTACTTGCTGTATGTGTTAAAAGAGGACCAGTAAGTGATCTGGAGGACATAAAAATTCTAATTGTGGCCACCACCTTACCAGTTGCTGCTAGGATCAGTTGGGCACTGGGAAAAGAGATGGGCAAGGGATAGCTTTATTTTTGGTCAAAAACTGTTTGGATGCTAATTCCGGAATAACAAACAATGAACCCTCAAGTGCAGAAGAACAATAATATATCTAAATAGTTAAAGGTAGCTGTTTGAAATTATTGTATCAAAAAAGAGATCAATGGAATACTTTTATTTCAAGTTATTCCTTTCTATTTAGAAGGGATACATTTACAGACTAAGAAAACAAAACCTTATTTTCTGCCTGGCATACTAAGAAATTATATGGTATTATAAGCTGCTTTTCTCCATTTCATGTCTCTTTGGGTGTCCTGGGTTAGTTAAATATTCTATTACCATCCACAAAAGCTGGATAAATTTCATAATTACACACCTGGAACTCCTTATCTCAACTGAGATAAGCACTCCAACCGACAGGAAGTACTACCCACCCTGGTTATCTGATCTCAGGTAATGGCCCATTAGCACCACCCAGCTGATTATCTGAGCTCAGGTAATGGCCCATTAGCACCACCCAGCTGATTATCTGATCTCAAGCAATGGCCCATCAGCACCACTCAGCCTGACTACTTAGCCTGAACCCTTCCGGAACATTGTGAAGGACCCTAGGACTCCTCCAAGCTCATTACTGAAACAATCAATAGAACACCCGGAAGATCCTCTTCCATTGTGAGAGTCCCCGCCCCTGGGGGAGGTGCCAGCCAAGAAGCACAGCATAAAACAAGGGGTTTTGGATGGGAGAGGATATCCTCGATTCGACGGGACTCTGCTCTCGGGACTCCGCTCTCGATGGGATTCTCGACTCAGCTCGACGTGACTGGACTCCGCTCCCCGGAATTGGACTCAGCTACTCCACTCCACTACTGGGACTGGGCTACCAGGCCTTCCTGCAGGATCAGTGCCTARCTGGACTGCACAGCTACCACCCTGGTCAACAGGGTGTCAGGTTGTACCGTGACTCTGTCGGTTTGTTTAAGCCCGTGTTTCTGTATTACTGCATTTATTTTAACCTTTTTTATTAAAATTGTAATTTTGACCTAAAATCTCTCGAGATATTCTGTGTGGGGTTAATTTCCCCTGCTGGTTTACAGCCAAACCAGCACATTGGGGAAGAGTGAAACATCCTATAAATTAGCTCTAGCTCATTCTTATTTTAAATCATTGATGGTGTTACTGATTCTCTTCAGCAAACTGCTGAAAAACCAAAAAAATGCGATAAAGCTCTGCAGTAGAAGCTGCTGAGGAGGCTGCAGCTAGCTGGGCAAGATAGCCTTTGGACTGAGAAGCCTTGAAACAGGAGCACCCTCCTCGTGAAACTCCCAGGGGAATGCGGCAGGACTTGTTTTTTCTACTGGCAGATGTATTAAAAAAACATAAACAACCCCTTCCACTGCAAAAACCAACAAAAAAAACCCCAAAAAAACACCAAAGCAAAATCAAGCCAGAAAGGGGAGGGAGAAAAAAGATATTTTTATTTTTTTTCCCTAGCTAACTTTCTTTTGAGAGGTATTTCCATTATTTTTTTAATAGACAAGTGCAGATGATCTCTAACCAGACTGTGCTGACTTAAGGTTGTGTGGTGATGCTGATTTGGCCCTGACTCCTGCTTAGAATGCCCCTACTTTGCAGCAGGGGTTATCGAATCAAAGTTTCAAAGTTGAGTGCCAGGTCTGTTCCAGCACTGAGATCTTTAGAACACGTGCAGCTTCACTATGGCTTCTACAGCAGAGGTGTCTTTGTCTTCCTATCTGTTCGCTACAGAAGCACAGAATGGTTGAGATGGTAAGAGACCTCTAGAGACAGAAAAGTCCAACTCTGTTGTTCAAGCAGGGTCAGCTCTCACAGGTTCTCCAGGACAGTGCCCAATTGACTTTGGAGTATATCTGCAGATGGGGACCTCCCAGTCTCTATGGGCAACTTGTGTTTGACCACCCAAATGGTACAAAAAGGGTTTTTTTTCTGTTCAGATAGAATTTTGTTTCAATCTGTGTTCATTGTCTCTTGTTTTCTCAGTGGGTATCACTGACAAGAGTCTGGCTCATTCTTCTTCCTTCCCTCCCATTAGTTATTTCTGTGCATTGATAAGATTCTCTCACTGCTCGAAGCACACCTCAAAACTCACTTATGTCTTCTTGTCCCTACTTAATTGAAACACAAAGTCTCCATATTTGTATAGAGTTTTGAATCTTCTTGGAGGACATTCACAGTTGGAGCTTGTTTAGTTGGCATTAAAAGATGTAAAGATTTCATTTGGGATGAAAATTGATTTCTGTCTAGTTGTATCCTTTCCTTCTGTCCTTGATCTATCTATTGAGTTCTATTAGAGCGGAGGAAAAGCTAGCAATCTGTGATCAGCCTTGCTGAATTAGACTACTGGCTTCTGCCCTTCTCTGTGGGAGGCAGCTTTAAGTCCTTGAGTAGTTTCTTACAGAAACAACTTACCCCAAAAGGATTCAGAAAAATTGAAATTTCTGGTGTGTTTTGAATCAATTAATGGAATTTACTGAAATAGCAGATTTTGGATCCTGGCAGACTCAATTCACACGTATGTGTTCTCAATACAGTTGGGTATCTGTCAGCAATTCAGGAAATAGGCAAGTACATTTTGGAGGTGTGAGATTTCTCACTTATGAAATATATTTGGACATTGATGGGCCAAAATGGCTTTGAAAACATATAGCAAATGTATACTTGGAAATATGATCTGAACCAACCAGAATTATTGTACCTGTTCACAGACTATCCCCAGGTCATATAAATAGGTGCAAAAAAATAACAGCAAGGGAATGTTTGTTCTTTACAAATTAGGCAAATTCCTTAGGTAAAAAAAGGAAGTATGTGTTGACACTTTTGTGGGACAACTTTAATAGTCTGCTAAGTATTTTCCTTTCAGTTCCATTCACTGGGCCATAACACGCCATCAGATATTTCCTGGGTAGGGACTGAAAGTCCAATTTGCCTAAATGGATCACAGCTTACTGGAAGGAAGGGACCAACATTTTACAGTATCTCTCCCCAGTGAAAATGCTTTCACCATGTTTGTAGCTGTTGGGGAGTCACTGCTAAAGCAATAGAAGTTTGAGGCTGGCATTAGCCCATCAGCTCTGAAACACAAGATGTCTTGTGCAAGATGACCTGTTCCTTTTCACGTTCCTGCCTTGAGATCAAGTGTGACCAGAAGAAAATGGAAACTGTCCAACAACAAAACAGGGGTGAAAAGATCTCACAGGCATTGGCTTTTTCCATAAGAGGATATTCAGCTCATTATAGATGCTCAGATTTATGTGGAATGGCTTTGCTAAAGGAATGGTTAAATGGAGAAGAGTTTCTTCTGCCTTGAGAAAGAAACTATAGAGATTAGACAGACTTCTATCTAATCTTATCATGGGAGGCATGGAGGGAATAAACCTGCTCATTCATGCTTTTATAAGAATGAGCAACAGACTGAAACAGCAAGTGCCAGATTTAAGCTACCATGAGGAACTATCTGACACAAAGTGTTGTAGAGGATATTGTTGATCCCAAAACTCAACATGGGTTCAAAGGTAAATACATTACATAAATATAAGAAAGTCCATGATGACAAACCTTTAAATGCAATTTTAGTGCTTCTATGATTTAGAAAGTTCACAAGCTTGAAATTCTTCTACCTTCTTGAATCAGGTGGTTTTCCAGGCAAGTATCTTTCTATACTTGTCCAATTCTTAGAGCGCCTCCTGCTTATTTACTGTATGTTGTCAAAGTACTGTGTTAGGTGTACTTTGGCCAACATCAGTTCAGCTATTGACATATTGACAGCTGATAGTAATTCTATGCTAATTTTTTCATACAATTCCAAAGACTGAGAACTGAATCCACCTAGTAGAAGTAAATGTCTGTGAGAATATCAAGGTTAGCAAATTATGTTGGCTCTTACACCAAAAATTTCTCCTACAAGACACCATAGCTTTGTGTGAAGCAGGAACATGTCAAATTCCAGTCCTGTGTTTAGGTGAATCTGTGAACCTTATATAATTCAAAGGGTACAAAGAGAGCCTGTGCAGAAGATGTTTTGGTTTGCTGTAGCTGGAATCAGTGCTTTACAGCCTCAGTGACTATCTGTACTGGCAGAACTCTTCAAAATCTGTGTGTTTTCATCTTCACCCCTGTGGGGTGGCTGATTTATTCTCATCTTCTCTTTCTGTCTTTCTAGAAGATGACAGTGCTCCAGGTTATATGTTTCATAATTCATTCTATGCCTGGAAGGAGAAGGGAGTGTTGTGTGTGTAAGATAAGGCCACACACGTAGAAAATTTCATTGGTCACTTATTCTTCTGAGCTACTAGTGATGTTGGTAGTTGTGCATTTGATACAGCTTCTTGAAAACGAAAATTTTTAATAACAGGGCTTCAGGTGTGAAACATTCCTATGTCTCAATATACCYTCTTATTGAGCATACCCTTGGGAATTCTAGATACAGCTGAAGCTGTAGATGCTTGTGACCGTTGCTTGGTACAGACTCTGGTTTCTTGGTACTTAGCTTGTTTCAGATTGTGAGAGGAAAAGAAGACCTTAAAAAACCCCCAAACCTGGAAGCAAATGCCATCAACATAGTGATGTTTTCGAAAGTTTTCATGGAGCCATTCTTCAGAATGCCAATCCTGGCAGCAATAAATCATGTCCTGCTATGTTTTTGTCCATTGTAATGTGATAAAGGGTGATATATGTCAGCCAAGGGTTGTTAGAAATATACCATCTTTTGATTTAGAGCACTGTTTCAATGTGACAACTCTTAAAATAAATAATAAAAATATGGGCATGAAGACAACCCATTATTTTACATATATATTGACACATGAGTATGTGGCTAAATGGAAAGGAGTTTTCATTGAGGGATAAGGGTAAAAATGTTTTGGAGGAGAGAATATACTGGTTCCATAAATTAGAAGGAAAAAAAGGAAATGGATGGCAATGGATAGCATTTATATCAAATTATTATTTTAATTCTATTTTATTAAAATATTTTCATAATTTTAGTGGAGTTTTGCCTTGAGAAAAGGATAAACAACAATTGCTATCATGACAGTGGGCTCTGACAGTCTCATGCAGTCGTGTTGGAATAGTGCAAGTTAGTGCTCCTCACCTAATACACAAAAGCCTGTTTTGCACATTGTATTGGGTACTTTGTAGGTGAGAAGCCAGCATTCTCCTTGAACAGTTCAAACTTTATACCTGTCTGTCTGTCCTTTTTTTACTGTATGTTTTTCTCTCCTTGCCTCTTTTCCTCTTAACGTCATATGGATGTTCTCTCCCTGCACCCCACCATCACCTTTAAATTCTATTTTGAGAAAACATGCACATGGGTCACATACTAAGAATTTGAATCCCGAATATTCCAGATTGCTGGAGCAGTCAAAACACAGAATTTATTCTATTCCAGGTTCAGATGCAAGTTCGCTCATATCTTAGTCTTTCATTTAATCTCACCTTGGAAGTCCAGCCTTGAAAAATCTCAATGTATGGAATGCCTACTGATTACTGCAACAGAGGTCATCTGAATGTCCATCATGGGTAAATGGAAAAGCAACAAGTCCCACCAAGTACTTTGAATGCAGAGTTGCATAGCTGTCTGCAAGAGATGGGATACTCTGAAATAGGGATAGATGTTTGTCCAATAGTTCTACAGTTTGTGACCTGTAGATAGATACAATCATTTCATGATAGCTGGTGCTGTCTCTGTCTGTCAGCAGGGGACAAATTTTTCAGTGTGAAAATAGGATGTACCCAGAAAACTTAAATGGAAACTCTATCCTTATGACCTTTGCAGTGTGGTATTAACGTGTGTACATCAGCAGTTACTCCCTCAATGTCAAAATCACAAGGGCACAGCAAAAAATCAGTAGTTGCTCCATCATTATTTATTTTTTTCCCTTAAAGTCCCCAGGAAATCCCCAGAAACATGGAACTGTTACTTTTTGTGATGTGAAAAAGTGAACTAATGGTACAAAAAAATGGAAATTTTTTTCTAGGCTAATTATTCTTCCTTTTTGGCAGCAGGTTTCAATTAATAGTAGTTATGCATATGAGTCATTATCCATCTTAGAATAGTTCCAGAGAAGTGGGCACCAAGTTGTTGCAATTTTAAGGGAATCACTGTTGTTCGTTTTTTTTTTTTCCCCAGTGGGATGGATTGTGTTGTGTTTTTTGGTTTTTTTTCCCCTCCTATTTAAGTACTTTCAAAGAATAAATGAAAAGGTGATGTTGCTTCTATGGGCTCCTAGTCTTAGGCATGGAAAGATGGAGAGCCTGAACAACTAATGCTCAATTGTCTCTTAAGAATATTCAGCAAACTCTTTGTAAGGATACAAGCCAGTTTAGGACAGTTAAAACAAAAATCGTGGAAGAGGAGACATTGCCTTGCTTTAAGAAGGCTGGAAAGTGCAAGCTTGCATTCCATTTGGGAACTTTGACTTTGGGTGTTTATAGAAGTGATTGGATGCCAGTCTCAGTACCAGAGAAGATTCTGTGGTGGACAGAGGAGTAACTTCATTGAAAACAAGTTTTACTAGATTTTCTAGAGCAGAGGGGTTTATGACTGTGCTCTTTGGAGAGATGTAGACATGAACCCCACCTAGCAACTTTTGAACCCTTGAGCCCTCTCAAATTTTGAGACATAAAACACAAAGCTACCGTGTATTTCATTAAAACCAGGTGACTATGTTGGTTCTATTAGTCTTTCTCTTGGAAGGAAGGCCACAGCATTCATTAACGCTACTGGATGTAAAGAATAGAGAAAAAATCTTGCCGTTTCCAAATATGAAAATAAGTCTGGAGAGGTACTTGGGCCCTTTTAGACAATAGAGTATCAAAGTATCAAAACAATAAAAATACCTTGATTATGGAACATGCTTAATTAAAAATAATTCTACTTGTCAGTAATAAGATTAGAAATTAAGTGATAGATATCAAGAAGGAGGATCACATTATTAAAAATATTGTAATAATTTAACATGTTTTGTGAGTGAAATAAATGCAGAAGTATTCTTGACTGTAAAATGGATTAAGTGTGGTCTTGCAGCAAATGGGGCTGAAGATGTATGGTTTGTGTTTCCTGATGACTCCCTGTGTGAACATGGGAAAGTTTCTTTGTGCTTCTGAATCCTAATCTGAAGTATAGAGAAGATAATTTTTGCATAGCTCACTGTGGTATTGTGATGCTAAATTAGTTATTGTTGGGAAAGCAAATTGACCTTGAAAGGAAGATTTAGTATAGCCAGAGGAGGGATGTAAAACAAAACAAAAAACTCTCAAGCTGAATACAAAATGAGCTTTCAGTAGAACCAGAGCTCTGAGAGGAGAGAAACTTATCAGCAAACTGTACTGTTCTAATTGTGCAGTTCTCCTAAATTCAGTGTAACCCAGATTGACATTATAATTCCAGAGTAAGTTTTTGACTTATTCTTTCAAGGACAAGAGTCTAGAAGTTGGTAGCTTCTCCATTCCAGAGCTTCATCAAATCAAGAAAAATTGTTAAAGGGTGTATAGGTGTGTTTGAGATCACTGTCTTTATACGTGTCAATCCCATGGGTTTTCTTCCATATGTCCAGAAGAGGGCAACAAAGCCTGTGAAAGGGCTGTAAGGATTGTTTTAAGTGGAGCAGCTGAGGAATGTGGGCTTGTCTTCTTTGGAGCAAAGGAAGCTGAGGGATGACCTCACTGCTCTSTACAGCTTCCTGAGGAGGGGAAAGGGAGAGGGAGGTGCTGAGCTCTTCTTCCTGGCMCCCACTGATAGGATGAGTGGGAGTGGTTCAAAGCGGTGCCAAGGGAGGTTTAGACTGGATGTGAGGAGGCATTTCTTTACTGAGAGGGTGATCAAACACTACAACAATCTTCCTAGAGAGATGGTCAATGCCCCTAGCCTGTCAGTGTTTGAGGCATTTGGACAATGCCCTTAACAACAAGCTTTAACTTGTGGTCAGCCCTGAATTGCTCAGGCAGTTGGACTAGATGATCACTGTAGGTTTCTTCCAACTGAAATAGTCCATTTCATTTTCTTACAGTTTAACTATTCTTTTTATAATCAGATTAGTCCTTCATGAGCATGGATAGCCAAATAATTTCAGAGGTTTCAGTTGGCTCCTACCAACAAGAAGCTACAACGGAGGAATTGTAGAATGGTTTGGGTTGAAAGGGACYTTAAAGATCATCCAGTTTCAAMCTYCTTTCATGAACAGGGACACCTTCCACTAGACCAAGTTGCTTAAAAACCCATCCAGTTTCAACCTCCTTTCATGAACAGGGACACCTTCCACTAGACTAAGTTGCTTAAAAACACATCCAGTTTCAACCTCCTACACTTCAAGGAGTAAGACATCTCCAGTTTCTCTGGATAACCTGTTCCAGTGCTTCACCACCCTCAGAGTAAAGAATTTTTTTCATAGTATCTAATATAAACCTACTCTTTTCAGTTTGAAGCCTTTCCCCCTTGTCCTGTCACTACATGTTCTTGTAAGAAGTCCCTCTCCAGCTCTCATGTAGGAGTCCCTGAAGTACTGCTGCAAGGTCTCCCCAGAGCCTTCTTTTCTCCAGGCTGAACACCACCAACTCTCTCAGCCTGTCTCCATAGGAAAGGTGCTTTAGCTCTCTGAGCATCTTAATGGCCCTCCTCTGAAATCGTTCCAACAGGTCCATGTTCGTTTTATGTTGGAGACTCCAGAGCTGGAGGCAGCACTCTAGGTGGGGTCTAAGGAGAGCACAGTAGAGAGGCAGAATTGTTTCCCTCAACCTGCTGGTCACACTTTTAATGTAACCCGCGACATGGTTGGTTATTTGGGCCATGGAGAAGGGGATAGTGAGCCATAATCCGACAATGGGACCAAGCCCMTCACAGCTGGCCTCTTAGACACAGCTACATGCACCTTGGAGCAGCACTTCATCGCTGAGTGCAACCAGCATTGTGGGAGGTGTTTGGAAGGATTAATACTTTTAATCCTTAATGCTGCTTTACCCAAGTTAACAAAGAATATTTTGGGGACTGTATCTCCTTATAGTGGCTCTCAGATATCTGTCTTAACCTCATCCTCTTTTGAATGTTCTGGTTTCAGCTGAGGATAGGAACTTTCTTTCTAGTAGCTGGTACAGTGCTGCRTTTGGGATTTAGTATGAGAATACTGCGGGTAACACTGATGTTTTAGTTGTTGCTAAGTAGTGCTTATTCTAGATTAAAGACTCCTCATTTTCCCATGTCTGCCAGTGAGCAGACGTGCAAGAAGCTGTGAGGGAGCATGGCGAAAACAGCTGACTTGAACTGGCTAAAGGGGTGTTCTATACAAAAGAACATAATGTTCAGCATGCAGCCTGTAGGGAGTGTGTTGGGAGAGAGCTAATTGGTGCTCAGGAGCTGGCTGGACATCAGTCAGTGTGGGCTGGTGAGTGATTGTATTGGGCTTCATTTTATTGTGTTTTACTCCTTTCATTTTCATGACAATTATTATTATTAGTATTATATATTGTTTCAGTTAATAAACTGTTCTTATCTAAGCCCATGAAGTTTACTTTCTTCTGACTTGTTCCCACTGTTGGTGTGGGGAGAGAGCAAGTGGTTGTGGTGCTTAGTTGCTGGCTGGGRTTAAACCACAACATTCAGTTTAATATGGACAAGACAATAAATATTTCTAGAAAGAAAGGACAGTCACAGGCTTCTAGATAAAATTGTGATAAAAATTCTGTCTTAAAAATAGAGGCATTATTCTGTTTATTTTTCATGCTTTCATCACATTTTTTGCTTCTGTTGTTCCATTGTATGGCATACAGCTGTATTCTTACAAGTGTTAAACTGGTGGTCTTGATGTTTGCTTGTCATGCAAGAGGCAAGATCAGAACATAATGTGTGTCTTGACGTGGTTATTTTTTGGGGCATGGTGGTGATTTCTGCAAACCTTTGTTTCTAGGTCAGTTTATGTTGACCTTTATCCTTTTAAATCAGCAGTATATGTGGGTTCTGATATTTTTTGCCACTTTTCTTTCGTCTGAATGCCTTTTCTTTTGCAGTCATAGTACCTCTGTGCCCTCTTTAATGAGTTTATTAGCAAATACAGTGAAAAGTTTCCCTGGGAAATGAATCACCACAGGACATTTCAAATATTAGATGTCATTTGCCCTTAGAACACTTTTGAACCCTGTATTGAGTATATGTAACCAGGCTTTGATAATGGTGGGATGGCAGGAGCCTCTCTGGAAAAGGTAAGACCGCTTAATTCAAAATGACAGCTTTTCACTGGACACATTGGATGGTGAAAGCAAGTTCCTCTTTTTACACATACCCATCACTGCTTTGCTTCCCTGAGCTTGCAGCTATTTTCAGCTGAGCATGGTGAGGCATGTGGTGCAGAGTTAGATTTTGTGGCTTTACGCTTATAAAATTCTAGGTTCATGCCAGCTTGYGGCCTCATTATGTTCTCACATACACAAAGAGCATACACATAYGCCTACAAGTTGAGCAAAGAACAGCTACCAACTTGGGCTCCAAATTATGTCGTTCTTAGTTTAAGAAAAAAAGGAAGAGGAGGCAAATCCCTGAGGGGAAACCGTTAAGGGAAGGCTTCACAGACCTGTAGCTTTTGGTCATGAGAAGCACTCAAAATGGCTGGTGAGCTGAGCACGTGCATACGGCCTCTGGAGACGTAAAGATGAAGATTGTTTCACAGCTTCGTGCACCTCACTGAAACCCTGGTTTAACACCAAACAAGTGCATGGCAGTGGAGCTGCTTGGCCGTACCACTTATAGTGTAGCAGGTGTCTCTGGCCAGGTTACTCTTTAGTGGCCTTGTTACTTCCCCTTCAGTCCTGCTCCGAAGGGCCCTTTCCTTGAGCACACAAACTCATGAAGTAATTTACTGTCTCTTTCAACCAGCGTTAGAGAGAAATTAGGGGAAACCTAACCTCAAGTCACCTTTTGGCCGCGTAATTGTGGAGATATGTTCTCTTTGTCTAATCCTTCAGAAGAATTGCTTTGAATGCTTAGGTACGCATGCCATAGCAAGTGTGCTGGAATAAATACATATTAACAAAAATCTGGCAAAGGCTTTGCTGCCTCGCTGCTTCCATTATCATCTTTCTGTGTTTTCATTCATTCATTCATACTGTTTAATTTGGAAGACTTAGAGACTCCTCATTTGGATGAAGGCAAAAGTTGCTTCTGCAACTGAGATTGCATATTCAAAGGAATTAAAAAAACGTCTGATTTTTAATGCAGTGTAATATCTATTCAATAAGGCATTGGTTCTGTGTTAATTTATGATGCTGGTTGGTAAATATCAAATATATTGAAGCCTTGTGAGAACTAAAATATTAACGAGAAAATATAATTAAACATTTTTAGTACTAAAGAATCTTCAGAATTTCTTCAAAGCTGTGTGGTAACAGAAGGAGATGGATTTTGAGCAAGAATGAGTCAAGCAAAAATAAAGGTCTTCCTCTGTGCTCTCATTATGCCATTACTTGGATTGGGGCATAGGGATACCAGAGAGAATGAGCTGTGCATGCTTGTTCTGTTACATAACCTGGTGGGATAAGAAGAGAAATTGGACTAGTGATGCTCAAGGCTGTTCCTGAGATACCATATCTTCTGGCCTGCCCTGGCTGTGGGACTGTGCCATGTCCAAACCACTCCTGCCCTCAGACTTATGCTTAAGCAGTTCAGAGAGCTGAATTTTATTTCTTTGACTTCTTTAGTCACAGTTGAGATTATTGGCTAGGATTTCACAGATGATGGTGGTTGTGTTTTTTGTCTTTTCACCTTAATTTCAGAGACTGTATTAGCTTTTCCCCCCTTTCTCTACCAGCCTTCTATGAACTCTGCTCTTAATACACCTTAATAGGACTACAGTGAGCTTCCTGATGCTAAGAAAAGATGAAGACAGCATGAAAAAAAGAATTTAAAAATTGTTGTAAGCCAAAAGGTCCCAGGACTTAGGGTTATACATTTCAAAATTTGAAAGGCAACTTTTTTCTTTATTCACTTATGTGATCAGAAAAAGAAATTCCTCTAGCTTTAGTGTATCATAAATGCAAATACGTATTCTAGCCAATAAAGATCTTCTGTATGTGATAAAGTCTGGTTTTATCAAGAATCTGATTGAGCTTTCACTGCAGCTAGTGGTATCTAGATCAAGTTCTAACTTTCTACTTAATCAGTTCTGTGTGTAAAATTAAAAATATATTTGAATGCTTCACAGTTGAATTTTTAACAAGACTAAGAAGGTAATAGTGTAATCTGGAGCAATAGGTTATCTTCTAAACTCTAAAATTTCATGGTATTGGTGAATGATTCTCAATGCTACCTTCATATTAAACAGACTATGACTGAAATTTTTGTAGTTCCATTTTGTTTTGATGTATCACAGAAGATGAAAGTATAAAGTGTTTTATTTATGGGAATCATGTGCATAAAGTAGCAAGATTGACCTCTTAAAAATGTTATTACAAAAACAGTCTCAATTTCCACCATACATGTGTCTGTTGTGAGTTCATCCTCACAAAAATGTAGCCACTTAACAGTAGATTTAAAACACCTACAGAAACTAAAAAACAAATGTGGCCTCTTTATTTGTCAAAAGAGTGTGGGAAAGCAGCACGAAAAGCATGGAAGTGTGCATTAGTGGGAAATTTATGCTGATAGAAATCTATATCTTATAACCTCTGTGAGTAAGTGGACAGGTAGTAGCAGCCAGAAGCAGTTGCACATCAGTAACCCCATCACAGGGTATTCAAACACATAGCACTGAGTTGTTTCTAAGGGAAACAACCACAGAAAAACTAGTGTGATGTTTTTCAAGCTTCCAGTTGCATGGATTCCCTAGTATGTAAATACATTTCAGTGGTGGTTGATTATTTTCATTGCTTTGCAATTGTTTTAGCACGCAGTTAATATTTATGATGTCAAATTCTGTAGCTGCATGATTTTACAGTGATTAAACTYAGCGTGTAGCTTCCAAAGGGCAAGCTGAATGCAGTGGGGATCAAAGGAAGTAGATGTGATGGATGTGGTCATCTGGGACCTGAGAAAGAGATTGTGACAAGTAGAAGACAAGTCCCACTAAAGATAAGATAAAGCAAGTTCAATGCTTAAAAGTAGGTTGATGTAGATAAGCTAGCAAAAAGAGATGGAGATGGGCAGCTGGAAGATAAGATGGGGTGCATGCCTGCTTTGTTGAAAAAGTCAAATAATACTAGAGAGTAAAAATGAACAGTTAAAGGGTAGACAGACCCGGCCCATCCAAAGCAGATGTCAGAAAAGTAAAGCTTTGCAGCCAGGATCAAACATAAAGTAGGCTCAGGGCTTGGTCCCTGGTGGATATTGCATTCTGCCTTAGCTACTTGCTATGCTTACCCTAAAGGATGTGGTTTAAATGTCCTTAAAACTGGATGTCATCCGAGCATTGGAATCCAGTGCTTGAGCTCTAGCATCTTTGGATCATCACAGGGAACCTGACATGTCATGCAGCAGCTTGTGGACATAGAAAACAAACAGCAGCCAGGGAGTTGTAAGTCCTAATCATGCTTTCACTCAAAGAAAGCTGACTAGAGATACAATGACTGTCCTAGAATCATTAAGGTTGGAAAAGACCTCTAAGATTGAGTGCAAGCATTATTGGCTCAGCCACCACCATGTTCACCACTTCCCAAGTGCTACATTCACACACATATTCAACACTTCCAAGGATGGCRATTCCACCACTTACTGGGGAGCCTGTTCCAATGCCTGGCCATCCTTTCAGGGAAGAAGTTATTTCTATCCTCTGACACAGCCTCAGGCAATTTCCTCTTGTCCTGTCACATGTTTCCTGGGGACTGACCACCCCCTCCTTAGAGGCAGTTGTAGAGAGCAATAAGGTCTTCCGGAGCCTCCTTTGCTCCAGGCTAAACACCCCCAGCTCCCTCAGCTGCTCCTCATCAGACTTGTGCTCCAGACCCTTCACCAGCTCTGTTGCCCTTCTCTGGACTTGCTTGCTTCTCGTGAGCCGGGAGAGCTCAGTCCTCCTGCTTCAGAATTTGAGGACAGAATCAGTAGTGAGTGAAAGTGTGTTCATAACCTGCTTTTTACGTTAGAGTTACAGGGTAGTTTTTTTTTTTTGTGGGCTTGAATTTAAAAGATAACTTATACGTTCTTATACTTTTGTCAAAGGAAAGCTAGGAAAACTGGTTACTGGCTTCCTGYGGAGGTTAAGGAAGTGAGTGAGTTGTTAGCACTGGCGTGTCACCTAATGCCTGAATGGGACTACTGCACACTGCAGTAGAAGATTTGGGCATAGATTCACCATACTTGATCATCAGACTTGAGTTCAGTTACCTGAAGTCGTGCATAGAAATTGTCATGCTACTCCACACCAATCTGTGGAGGCTGGTCTGAAATGACTGAATGATTATTGGATAGAGGACTTGGAAAGTGAGGTTAAGGACCAAGAAAGGCCTGGTGAACATAAGGTCTATTAATTCCTACAAATTTCTTTCCAGACTTGTCTTTAAACCAAATCTGACTTTTTAACATTAGGTTTGTGCACTACTAAGCAAGTTAAGTGAGGATAATAGGATTCTGCTAGAAGTGAAACTTCTAGGAAGTTTAGCAATATGGCTTTCAAAAGCAGATTTTCTAAAAGRTTCAAAGGAACTGAAGTGTTTAGGTCCCATTGAAAGTCAGTGATAGGCAGTTGCCTGCCATAAAAGGTACTGCACTGAGAAATTAGCCTCATATAGTGTAGMTATTGTAAAGTGAGTTCAAACCTTTCTGCATGGTTACAGTTTCAAAATTAGAAGGTGTGTCAGCTATTCACTGCAATGATATTTTTTCATTGCTCTCAGGCTCCAAAGGGAAAACAAATCCAAATGATTTCGTGAAAGTAATTTCAGTTACGTCTGACTGGGTCTTTGCTTAAACATTATTGAATGAGTTATGGGGAGGACACAGGAGGGGCTTGTGTCAGCTGCACATAAAATTTTAATGCATGAACCTGTGTCCTGTGCCTGACAACTATTCTGGAGAGAACAGTCTTTCTTGTGAGAATTCATCTGAAGAAGGGGAAACATTTAAAGAAATGAAATTAAGGTGCTCCATTGGTTTTAAAAAAATTTAAAGTAATTTCCGAATTTGTGCTTCAAAGGTGCCAGTGGAACTGCTGTACTTTCAAGCCGGTAACTTGACACTAGATGTGGTCATAACCCTTGAGTTTTCACAAATTGTTTGGGTTTTTGTTTGTTTTTTAAACAATTCTGTTTAGGTGTGTGTTCCCTGCATGTCAGTTTGATTTGCAGAGTGGTTTTGATGCCTGCTGGTGAAAGTAGTCACCCCAGAGTCCCCACTGAGAGTACCCCATGTGATTCCCTGTGCTTAACTCAGAGCTTAGGTGCTGAACCAGTGCATGGGCTATGTTGCCCATGGGGTCCTCAAACAAGCATTGGAGAGGGGTCGTAGCACAGACTGCTTCCATCTACTACTTTTTTTCTGTTGTGCTGAGTTTCTCAGTAACATGGATATAGCCAATGAAGATTTGCATTTGGGTCCACGTTTTGCATTTCCTTCCTAGTGTGCAGAAAAGTTAGGAGACCTAGTCTGGGTGTAGGGCTTCTGCTTAAGATGCCTATTTTTAAATGTTGGCCAGCTGGGAAAACACTTGCAGAAACTCAGTGATGCTGAAAGTTGTCTGGTAATTGCCTTTTTAAGCTATATTCTGTTTCACTGGGCTTTCTCTAACACTGGTGCTGAGACCTAAGATTAGTCTTTCTAATAATTTTCTACTTCATGTAAYCTACCCTTGGCATAAAATTTCCGCTTGAGAGAGGTTGCTTGAGATTATTTTTTTTTTTTGCTACAGTGTACTACCCAATACCTCAGCTGTGTCTTGAGATCTGTGGTTGTAAGAGCCTTGTTAAAGCAGATCAAGGAAGACCAGGAGGCTGCAGCACTGTTGTCTTTAATCTTCTTATTCATCCCTCATTTCTTATTGAGTGTTGTAATCTTTCACCTGCAAAACAGACAAGAAATCCTGTGATGAAAAAGAGCATGTTAACATTTKGAAGCTCATGGTCTGACTTATTGCGAGTTTGCTCTTTGAATTTTCCAGCTAATGGTGTGAAGAGAAAAAAAAGTCACAAACTTTTTAGGTTTAAGTGAATAAAAGGCTGAATGATCTTTTCTGTCAACTATATAATGCAATGTATAAGATTTACACTGACAAATGTCTTCATCTGTTGCTTTTACTAATTGGAGGGGCAGTGCATGATTATGTCAAGCTTGCCTTCCAGGACTAAAAAGAGCAACACAATCCTTCAAATATGTAGGCTGTGRTCAGAAAATGTTACACCTAAAATATAATGAAGTGTGAAACATCCAGGGGAGCAGAGCAGAGCTTATCACAACGTCAAAAAATTGTGTTATGAGAGGCCCTTATAATGAAGACAGGAGGAGCTGAAGYTACAGTCTTTGCTGTCTCTGTCCTCTAATACTATTTTAGAGAGGATGCCACMCCAGCTAGGAATTTATAGCGGAACTGTAATCTAAAGTGGTGCCTTCCTCCCGTAACTCACCTAGTGCTACAGGCAATTCTGTCAGCTTGACACTTGCTCATGAAGTGTCTGTGCTGATTAAAACAGCTCAACAGAATGCCCTCTTGATTTCAAGAATAATCTTTCAATAAAGCAAATGGAGCAAAAATTAGCTCTTTTGAATTCTTGCAGTTGAGCATCAACATTTTGTAAGGGAGTGAAAAAGCAGCCTATCTGAATGCTACATAGGGAAATGGTAAAGGTGTTAGAAGCAGAAACTCTGTAGAAAGCAGAAGTTTGATGGAAGTGAAACTATTGACTCTTGGGGAGCCCTATTGAGGGGCCTGCTCTAGTCAGGAAAAAAAAAAATCAGTGGTGTAGTAGAGCTGGAGACCTTTGCCAAAACCTGCCACTCCTCCTAAAATACGATTAGCTGTTTTTGTGTATGGCTCAGTTTTTCGTTCTCTATTTATATGACCCATATAAATTGCTTGGTGTTCTGCACAGGTTGCATCACCTGCATGTTTTCTGTAGCCTGTCTGATCAGCATGGTGGAAGCTCTTGCTCTAAAGGCTTCAGTGGCATAGCATGGTGTGAAGGACAGGAGGATCTGTCTGCTTTTGAAACAATTCTGTATCTGGTCTGCCTAGAAAGATTGCTCATTGTATTTCAACTGTGTTTTAAATTTAAAAAAGGACTGATAAATGGCTGCTTTCCTTTACCAAGAGGAAATGGATAGAGGTTGGGATGTAGGCTAAGCGTGATTAGGAAGCTTCTTGGTGTAACTGGGGTTGTAGAGAGAGTTTGGGTATTGAGGCAAATTTACACAAATTGAGTGCACTGATAGGTAGAAAAGCACAATATTTGAGTTGAGTTTATGTAATTTCAAGAGAAAATGAGATATTTTTACTTCATTTTCACCGACCACCATTTGTTATACACATTTGTTTTATTGCACAAAATGGCCTTTTAATATACTGGTTGTGGATATAATTTTTGAAAAGTGCTTTTAACTGAAATAATTTGGAAAATTRCATTCTAAATACATGCATAGATGCATGGATCTTGTGGTAGGAAATTTGTTTTAATGTAATAGTTAGAATCCTGATAGAAATCTGTGGTAAATGCTGAACAGAAGCAAGTAAGCATGATTTCCATGACCTGAAGAATGGAACTTGTATTGTGAATGCAAAAGATTAAGGACATAAGGAAAAATTTGAAAAAAAAAAATTATTGAATTGGAAGTAAGTTGATACTACTTTCAGGCATGTACTTATAAATCTTGCTGACCTTGTTGAGGAGTAAGGAAAAATATAAAGGGAAATATAATAGAAATTTTTCCTGCTGTTATATGAGATGGAAACAAATGGAGTCTAATTAGCTACACTAAATGTGTAGTACACTGAAGTGTGAGAATTCCATCAGATAAATGGCAACTTAGTAACACAGTGTCAAATAAGAAGTGGTTCTACTGCAATAATGGAAATCTTGAAGTGAGAATTTGGAATGGAAGACACTTTCTTTGTACAGTAGTGTTTTTGATGCAGGTATCCTCTTAAAAGGGCAGCTTCATCTATTTTTTGAAAAAGAATATAGCGAGTACCATTGGCTTACATGTAGGACCAATACATTTATCAGTTTTAGAATGACAACTGTCTTTCTCTCTAAATATACAAACTAGGACTAATTAAACAGCTGAGATAAAAAACCTAAATACACATGAATTATGACTGAATGTAAAAATACTAGAAAAAGTGATCAATACAGTGCAAATGTATCATGGGAAATTTGTGGCTGGCCTATATGATTGTAGTCCCATTGATGTCAAAGGTTTGTTCAGCATAAGTTTGGGAATAGTTGTCTTACATACCTAAAAGTGGGTAAAGGCCTAAGGGATTTAGGCAAGTAGAGCTGGACAAGGAACCTTAAAAGCTTTCTGCCACATCACACATCAAAAATTATATATATGCTACATGTGAAAAGCTGTGTTATTTTCGGTTGTGAACTGTTGTGGCTTCTTAGCACAGTTTTCCTACAGTGTAAATGTAGTAGAGTTGGGAAGAATGGGGAAGAGTTTGGATGGATGTMAGTAACAGTGGGAATTTGGGAAATGTTAGCAGGTGAGACAGGATCATGGAGGATCCAATGGTGGGTAGGTTACCTGGTAGTCTGGCTCATTGGTGATTTGAAGGAGTTTAGAAGAATAGGAATTGTAAGTAAAAATTTAAGAATTTGGGAAACTTGAGTTTTACAAGACATKGAGTGGAGTAGGAGCCTATACGTTGAGCAGCTACAATTATGAAAAATAGTAGCAAAAGTTGTTATTAATGCTAAATATTTCTTGAAAAGAAGACTCTTTCCAGGAAGAGAAGTTGTTTTCACTCTAGCTGTTTAATTCTTTGTAATTCTTCTGAAATACCAAATGAATGCATGAATCATATGTTTTAATTACCCTGACTGACATACTAGTAATTGGCTCTATTAATCTCCCACAACTGCAAAATCTGGAAAGGGTTAACAAATGGCCTGACTGCCTCCCTTGTCTATGCTCACCAGGCAGAAATAGTTGCTTTAACAAAAAATAAAAATTGACAAGAGTGAGAAGACAGAATCAGAAACTTGTGGATATGTAGTGTTAGAACAAGAGGCAACAGACTTAAGTTACATCACAGTAAAGCCCACCTGTATAGTGAGGTGTTTGTTGCCTGAGGATTGTTTTATCACCAGGAGAGTGGTAATAAGCACTGCAACAAGGGCCCAAAGAAGTTGTGCAGCCTCCATTCTTGGAAATTTTAACTTTCCTTGTGAAGACTGAGTGACTTGATCTCACTGGCCATTTGAATGAGGTGCTGGACCTCCAGAGGTCATATTCTGTGTATCRGTGTATCCCATCCTAGCACTGCATACACTGACAGTGAGATGCACTGTCTTCCTCTAACTTAGGGCCATTTCATAAACGAGTSTGTTCCAGAAGATAATGGTGCAATTAGTGACAATCAGTGTCTCTTTATAAAAGAACTAATAYTGGCAGGCAAGCTAGGTTATATTCCTAGATAAAACCATGAAAACAGAAACTGAAGGGAAGGCAAAGATTGATATATTGTAGCTATTACAACATTAGGATTGTAATGTATCACTTGATATGTGGTCTCATATAGTGTTATTGGCTTGGTTAATTTAAATTTGGGTGGGTATCTGATGGAGATCTGAATATCAGATTTAAAATTTCCTCAGTTTGGAAATAAAAGTAAGTATTGATTTCTCTACAGCTGAGCCTTTATAATGAATAAAGTTAGTTCTGTTTTTAATAACTTCCCTATGAGGATAAGAAGAGATAATGTAATGATCACAATAATAATTATTGTGATGGAACCTCGCCTTGGAGCAGTCTTGGACTCTTTCCCCCTCAATCACTGATGTGTATGTTTTGTGTATGTTCCTGATATCTTAATGTTTTCAGCAAGTTATCTTTGCTAGTTACCTCAGAGTGGGTGTAAGCCCACAGTAATGACATTAAGAAATACTATCAAATTGAAGTGAATTACATGCATTGATGAAAATAAGAGGAGAAGGACAAAGTGAGTTAATAAAGACATAAATTAGCAATATGATACTCCACTTGGTAAGAAGTACGTGAAGGTTTGAGGGAATATAATCCAAACGTCAGGTAGCCATAAGGGAGGTAATGTGYGAAAGGCTGAAAGTATTTCTGGTCTTAACAGAAAGGAAATACATTTTTTATGTGTAGTGGAGTTTTGCTTTTAGACTAAAAATGTGTGCTYATGCACAAATGAATAAATGGCAGAAGGATATGCTTGTCCTGGACAGCATAACTACACTGTGAACCCTCCTTTGTTTCCARAGAGCACATGGTGTGGTTTTTGAGGTCCTGACCTCTCGCTGATTTTTCTTCATCAAATGTTCTTGTGTTCTTAGTTTTGTTTTTCTCCTTTAAGTTCTCTCTTACATATTGATAATTCTGTAGTGCTGAGCTGAAACCTCTTATGTCTGTTACAGATGGATGGCCATGATACAGACTAAAATTGGATTTGAGAAGGGTAGGTGAGAATTTTATCAGGAATGTCGAGGCATGCAAGTTGCAAGTCAGTGTAAGAAGTGCTATGTGAAAACCAGTAAACTTTGTTTATTTAGAAACTCTTAGGAAAGCAGTGTGTTGGTTATGCTGAACTATTAAGCCAGAGTGACAAGTTGATGGGGAGAGAGACAGGAAGTGATTACTACATATCTTCATAGTCTCACATACCACCTAAACAGTCAGTCTCTCAAACTAATTAAACGAAAGTTCTCATTTGTTTTAATGAGACCCAGGTTGCTGCTGTGTCACAAAGCTTGCTTTCTCATTGTGGTTTTGTGGATAGGGCATCTTCTGTGCCTACTGACCAAGGACTAATGTTAAATTCCCAGAATGCCCCTGAATGCATTAGTGCATGTCAGAGAAGAGACCTTCTTGSAAAGCATTTGCTTAGCTATAAGGGCAGCTGTGAAAAAAAAATGAGGATAACATTTTCTGTTTTCCTGTCAAAAGGATCCTTAAATTTCATGGAAGTTGTGATTCATGCTTCTGCACTTCTCTGCTGAAATAGCTGGGAGACTGAAGATGTTCTCAGTGGTACTACCCAGACTGCTCTGGAAAAAAGATCACATGTGCTCCTGATTGCTGCTACATTCCCTCTTTCTCACGCAAATGTGTTCTGTGCATTTTTATGTGGCAAGCCCTCTTTGTGGTTTTCGGAAATGTCCAGTGAAAATGCCTGCTTTGGTAGTTAGGGTGGTGTGTCTGCAACTTGTAGAAAAATAAGAGTGTTAGTAGTTATCCAAATCCTTYTTTAAAAAAGATGATGCCTACCGATCAATGGATATCTGCCTTGGAGATTTATCTTCCTTTTTTCTCCTTTGTGGGCTTTTTTGGTCTTGGCTATTCAGAGAGTTACTTTTCTCTCTCTTGCTCTTAGAAACTGTTTCTGTGCGGCTTGGATTAGATGCTGGCATTATTTTGCAGTAAGGAGATCAAATGCTTTAGGAAAGGTGATAAAGAAACCATGAAGGTAAAAGGTGTTAGTTTCCTTTGTCAGATTATTGAGGTTAAGAATGGTGAGTATTAATTCTGCTGTATTATTGAAGAGATGATCCTTCACTCTGAAGAGATTAGTCAGCTCTGTTGTGTTTCTCCAGTGTTTGAAAATCTTTACTTTGAGCCTTTAGGACGATTAAACTCTCTTTGTACCTCTTGAAGAAGAAAATATGAAGTGTAGTAAAGAGCAAAAAAAAGCTTTTATTTTTATGAGGCTAGTTATGTGGATATCAGCCTGACACAGTATCATTCAGTCCGGATGTRTTTGGCCCCTATGAAGATAATATTTCGCTCTCCTAATTTGTAATTTATCTCCTTAAGCCTCAGGGACACAGCAGAATTGCTCAGAAAAGTCACATATGAAATTTCTTGTGAGGCATCATCTCCAAAGAGGATRCTGAACTCTTAATTTTCTACATTGCAACGGAGAACATCACCTTAACAATTGTTGGACTATGTGGTGGTCTCCTGTCATCTGCATGCATTTTCTTCTCTGCTAGGCATGAGTATTCTTTATACTTGACATGAAAAATTTTGTGAAATAAACAAACTCATGAATGAGACTATTGCTGTTTTGAACAATTTGAATATGACCTGATTTTGTACCTTAAGCTCTTGTACTCTTAAACTCAATTAAAACTGCTGTAAGTAGTTGTATTGATGACACTTGGGATAGTTGGATTTAGTCACCTAATAAAGTCTCTGCTATTGCATGGCACTGGACCAGGCRCACTAATAGTTTGACTTTTTTAATCTCTTCTCATGGTTCATAATATTGATAGTTTTAGTCTTTTGCTGAGAGCCAAGTTCTCCTTGGGAGATTGTGTTCATGGTCACTGGGATGCTTATAYGCATGGGGAATAAACACTGTTCCCTTCAGTACTGCAGAAGAAAATTTGGAAAATAAACTCATCGTTCCTGGYGTTACATTTTGACGAGGTAAATGAGTCTGCAGTTGACAATGGAGCATAACTTCAGCATATACTACCATTTTATAATCAGTCTTTGGATTAGAATGAGGCTTGCTAACAAGAAAAGCAACTAACTTCACAGATGAATATCTTTTTCTAAGTTAGAATTACATCATTATGGTTATAGAGCCGTAAACAGCACTGCAATCAGTGTTTGTCTGCACAATACAAATGTGGCAAAGTGGCTTAAAGGAATACTTCAGAGTGAGGGGACAAATATTTAAGACCTGTCTGAACAAGATTGCTTTGTGTGTGGTTGTTTTGATGGGAGAATCAGTTAAAATGTTTTTAGAAATTGTTTCAGAATGTACTTCAGAGCAGAGACTGTGTATACAGTATCATTAATTGCTGCTGGTGAGAAGTGGCTTACAAATGAATAAAAATATCTGTTTCAGCACTAATAAACCMATCTTACTTAAAAGTACATATTTAAAATCAACTCAACTGTTAGATTGTTGCTGTGTAGAAAACCTTCCTGCCTTGTCTCTGAGCTTTGAAACATGTTTGGGGGTTAGTTGGTTTCAACATTTTTAGGAAGAACAGCTGTGGCTGTTCCTGCAGAGGCTAACGTCTTTGTAAGCTTACCACCCAAATATAACAGGATTTATGTACAGAGAGAGAGGCACAACTATTATGCGGGRTTTTGATGCATAGATATAGTAGAATTTCAAAGAAATGGGGAAAATACAAAAATTAGAAGTAATTAGCTGGCTGGAAATCTGGGTAATGCTGAAATTCAGAGTGTAAATGGCAGGGTCTTAAACTTGTATAAATCCAGAAATGACAAACCAGAATATAATAATAACCGAAATAACATACTAAACTCTCAGTTCAATGTAGAGAACTGTGTTTGCCCAAATCATGGGAGCCCTTTTCTCTGGGGGTGGTGCCCTGTGTCATTCTTTGGTGTTCTCTGCTGGTATAGCCTGACAGACTGACSTTTGGCTGCTCTTCTCTCATGGGTCGATTGAGCGAGCCATCAACTACTGCAGAGTGCTTGATATATTCTTTTTTTTTTTTTTTTAACTACATAAACATAGATGGAAGTGAGATCGAGTGAGAGGAAGTATTGGCACCAGAATTGTCATGAAAATCATTTGCTAAGCTGTGACTAACCCTGGGAGAACTTTAAGAAGAGGTGCCGAGGATAGATATTGTACCAACTGCTTGTACCAGTCCTGCGTTCTGCTCTGAATCATTCAGGAACTGAAAAAAGCAAAGTCAGTCTCTGAGACACCAAACATTCTCCTGGACCTGTGCCAAACAAATTTATTTTGAAAACATACTGTTTGAGGTACTGCAGCCAGAAGTTAAACCATAAAATACATTTCTCCCTTCAGACAGTACATGGATTCTTAATATGTCCATATTAATAAAAAGTTTTGCTCACCTGCAATTGAATCAGCATAGCTTTTAAAGATCTACTTTAATATAACCTAACCACCTTTGGAAAGTGCTATGTAGTTTGATTTTATCATAATTATACCGTGTTCTAAACCAGCAGCTGAATGACTTGATTTTATACTAATAAAAGCCTTTGACCTTTTAATTGCAAATTCAAATATAACAGAAAAGTACAATAATTAATACTTTATTGGTTGTCTAATTTAAAATTATGTAAATTGCACAGCTACTAAACTACTCTAAGTGGAATATATGGCCAATTTATTTTTAACTAACAGAAAAGAGTAGTTAATTATATATAAGGAAATTTGAGATGCATAATCTGAAATATCACTAAACCTTGAGAACTCCTTTGCATTGGAAATTTCTGAATTTGAAAATAAAAGATAAATTGATATGTTTTCAATGGAAAATCTTTTGGTACAGCTTAAGTCAGAAGAACATTCCCAGGCTACCGTGCTGGTGTGCTCTGCAACCTGAAGTGGAGGAGTTGGAGGAAGTCAGAGGAACTGGCTGCAACCCACTGAATCTGTGTTGCCAGGACACCTCATGATGGTACATCACTGGCACACAGATGCACAAGGGTTCTCACTTTTCTGCTTTAGTCTTTTGTCTTGCAGACGAACTGTGGGGCACAATGGCAAAAATGACTCTTCCAGCCTGGCACAGGAGACTTCCCAGGGCAATGGGAATTCTTCACTGATCAGCTTTGAACAGTTTCTGTTTTGTGCTCCTAGTAGTTCAGTTCCCTCTTATCTCAAATGTGCTGGCCATGGTGTTAGCTGGCTGTAATATGTGCAGCATGGCAGGACTCRAAACTGGGGGATGCTCTGAAATGCTAATTTTGGACAAAAGTCAGAAAGGTTTAAGATTTGGGTTTGTGCTGTTGTGAAATATGTGAAGCCAAGACTTTTATAGAACATTTCTGAGCAAACAGAATCTATACCACTGGGCAGTTGAGCTGTTGGCAGAGTGGGTAGGAGATGTAGGTTTTGAGGAAGAATTGTGAGGTTTCTTGAACTGATGGAAAATTTCATTCTGGCTTCCTCTGGGTCTATCTGGCACAGAAAAGAAAAAGCATGTTTGATGGAGAAAATTGCTGTTGCAGGGTTTTTGGCTAAAATTCAGCTTGCCCAAGATCGTTGTAAATTCTGTGGGATGTGGTCCCAAGACTATCTTTCCCAGATACATTAAGTCTGGATTAAGGGTACCTACTAAGGATCAAAACTGCGGAGCTACATAATGAAAAGCACTTATGTTATTAACTTGCTCTGCCAATTCAACTATTCAAAAATTTGAATGGGTAAGTCTGTAATATGTACCAGGACTTTTGGATTAGATTTTGTCTGTGTGCATCACTTGAACTATACTGAGTCTGTTTCTTCAGCTCTTGGAGTGAAGGAAGCCCATATTTCAACTTGCTCACCAAAAGCAACTGCATGTCCTTGCTGGATCAGTATCTGCATAAATCTATAATGTCATTGTACAAACACGTGGATTAATTGTTCTAGAATTCACAGTTTTGAGCAGAGTATGCCGGTTAGGGGATATACCTGTGGACTTGTCTTGCAGAGTCCTGGGTCTGAGAAGAGATGTGAGAACATGTCCTGTAATGCTCTGTCCATGCACTTGGGATAACTTAGCTCCTTGTGTCAACAGCCACATTTGCCAGAAAAAATATACTGCTGAGTTTCTGATTACTTAACTATTTTGCTAAGTGATAGGAAAAATGTGTTTCATTTATTCTGTGGGAAAAGGAAAAGGTCAAGTCAGCTTAAAAGTTATAAGTAAATACAGAGGATGAAAAAGAGATAATTGTCCTTAACACATGATTTGTCAGTAAATCTAAGTTAAAACTTACTCTTTAAAGTAGCGTCTGGAGAACAGGCAAAGCTTTAATAACTTCTTCCTTATCTATTATTCCTACTCTGTATCTTTCATAATAAATTGATTTTGCTTGTATAAATGGTATAACAGTTCTTTGCAATAATTTTTTTTTCTGGTCATAAATTAATGATTCAGGCTTACCTGTGAGGTTGACATGTATGGTTTGGAACAACAAGGAAAAATAAGAATATACTGGGGAATTAATAGTTCACATTCCTTTGTTCACTTGATATATAAGAAGAGAATTAAATCACTTAATTTAGCCTGCAATTTTTTCACTGTAGAGCTTATGTTCTGCTAAGCAGGTCAAGCTTCTCCAGCTTTGCTCTTTTCATAGCTTTTAATAGCTTGTTTTGGCATCCTTGATATCGGATACAATTCTATCTGCATTTTTATCTGTTTTCCTGTTCGTCTCTAAGCGTGAAAACCACATATATATATTTGGAAACTGTTTCCTGCAAAATGACATATGATAGTTGATGAATTTGTTTATCACTGCAGTGACTAGGATTGTTCAATTAAAGTTCTGTTGACATTTTTGTGATAAACCTTACTTTTCAGGTAGGAAAGTTTTTCAATAACACTGGGACTTGCACTTCATTTAGAAGTTATCACAAACACTTTTTTTATCTTGTGGGAATGTGTTGAACTTTTAAAACTTTTCAGTTGTAATTCTAAATACTTTTAGCTTTAATTTAACTGTTAGTATTCAGTTAGGCTTAGTCTTGAAGACCTTGGGTAGTTCAGAGTTTGTAATTTCCTCCTGTACTATATAAACATTTTAGCTATGTTACTTATGACTTCTCTGTATAGAGTTTGCCTTCAAAAATAAGCAAAATAAGTGATAGATTTCTAGATAGTGACAGAAACACATAATTTTTAGTATTGCTCTCTTTTTAGGTGTTCCGAAGGGAAATTTTGCTGAGTTTTGGGGCACACATGAAAGATTGCTTATTCAAATGTTTGCTTGAGAAAAAGCGTGTGGATTGTGGCAAGATTGATTCTTTAAGGTTGCTAATGAGTATAGTTAGCAGAATCAGTTCCAAGACTGGGCCAGAGAGAAGTCCATTCTAATCCACTCCCAGCTCTTTTCTTCTGGTTGTCAGCACAGCTCCTCACAGTCAGTCGCTGCTACACCACACTAATTCCTCTCCTATGTTTTAGCTGATCTCGTGTGGCACTACATCAAATGCTTTTCTAAAGTACAGAGAAGTTGAATGTACGATTTTCTCTTCTCCAAAAAGTTTGTGTCCATCAAAGTTATGTTAATACCAAATCCTGACAATCCTTTCTTGGTTGTTGTCTGGATATTTTTTCTGATGTTCTGTCAGATAAGGCCAACTCCAACCCTGCAGTTACTTTCTGGTTTTGCTTGCGATGATTTCCAGTGGCAGAGCTCCTTTGAGGAAGAGAAATGTATTTTTACTCTGTTTTTCCATTGCTGAGAATCTCTTATGCTGCTTAAGGCTATCTTATGTAGTGACAAAAGCCCCTGAACTTGTCCTGTACCATTACATTACAACAGAGCTGATTGTGTTTTTACAAAATCCAGTTTGATGTGATGGGTAAGAGGCTGCCCCAAGGGAACCATCATTGTTGTTCTTATTTCTGTTTCTGCAATTCAGAAGGATACTGATTCTAAATATATCCACCTACAATCTCAGAAAGTCCTATTAATTTATCTCTGTGTGCAGAGGAAGGTGGCTAATAAGTTTCAGTATTTCTACTCAATTGGAGGGGCACCTGTGAAACCTACCTGCTGCATGTACACGATTAAACTTCTGGTGAAGGTGCTGTGGCCATGAGAAATGGAGTCCTCAGGGCAGAGACTTGTCATTGCCCTACCTTTGTGGTCATCCAAATTGCACTGTGCTCTTTGAGGCTCTTGGATAATAGTTGAAAGCTGTAATGCTCTCAACCTCATATGTTGTTGAATCTAATAATTTTCCGGCAAGTGTCTTGTCTGAGAGTATTGTTCTGAASTTTACTACTTTTGATACAAAATGAATTAACAGCTCAGTTCTGTGACAGATGTCTGAACAAAGCCTTTGGTCATGCTTGCTCTTGTAGAGTTGTTGAGAAGAGAGATCTAGGGTATTTGCTTGGCATGGCTCAGCAAGGGARATAGGAGCCTTCATCCCTCTTTCTCTGTTTGCACAAAGGGGAGGAGGCAGTGAAAAGCRTAAAGGCACTCTAGAGTCTGGGTAATGGCTAATTACAAACTGTTTGAAAGACAAGTTGACAGGTTGCTTATTCTTCCCCTTTGGCCAGTAGACTGAGGTGTATGTGAGTGCAATTGCATGCACTGTAACCTCTCTGGTGTAAGCCTTCTATAGGTGCTCTGGGATGCTTTTACTGCTGGAGGCACACTGGCTTCATGGAAGCTGTATGGCTGAGTGCTCCTCCCCATGGAGAGGCTTCTGGCTGAAATAGCTTGGCTGCTTGTAGTCAGAACTATTTTTTTTTTTTTTATAATCTTGGCATGATTATCCTTCAGCTGTTGCTGTGGATCTCTTTTTCTGTATGTGGTTTGTGTCGTACTAGGTAGAAAAGGGGGTTGCATAAGGGCTAATTTGTGCCTTTATTTGCCTTGGAATGGGGTTTAGATGTGAGATTTGACCTGAGGAGCTACATCATCTACTACTTCTTTGAATTGTCCCAAAATGTGATTAGCTCAAACTATTTGTGATGATACTGGTGGCATGTGTTTCTGCTAAACAGTGTTACTGGAATAACATTTATGCTATAATTTTAAATACCAGCAGAGCTTTGGGGCAGCAGTCAATTAAGATAATTTACTAACTTTTTGTAGGGATTGAGAGATTAGCAGTTTTCAGTGCTTTTCTGGTGCCTTGCTCACCAGAAGCTCTCAACTTACTTTAATTAGTACATCGAAAAGAACATTCAGAGCCAAGTCAGTCCATAATGGATCAGTTTTCAAGGTCTGTGATTTAAATGTGACTCTGGTTATTTAGCTTTTGAAACTTGGCAAATATTTTCTATTAATTAAAAGTTCCAGAATTTTGTAGCAGACTATCTGGCACCTAGGTCTAGAATTCCTTTCTTTGTGTTGTGTCAGATTGTTTTCAGTAAGGCTGGTTGTGGGCATGTGACACACAACCAACAGGAGTCAATATAATAGTGTAGGTGTTAAAATCGCTAGTTCTCTCCTAGCTGTTGGGTGTCTCTGTAAATCATCAGTCTCCRTTATTTTAATTGGAAATGCCATACTGTAATACATCAGGACCATAGGAAATAAGCACTGAATAAGAGATTTTCTGGGTTTCAGAACCATCTTTCTGCTGTCTGATGGACCTGCCTGTGAGCAGACTAGAAGTTTCTTAACATATGATGCCCCGAAACTGGTAGTAAATTGGTTTACATTTTACCCGCATACCTTTACCTGGTCTGATTGTGTTTTCATACTAGTTATTTTCTGGGCAAGAAAAGACATTGTAATACCTCTTGCATGCTTACTTACTCTTATGTTTCCATGGTTTTTATACCCTAGAAGAAATCTAAATGCTTTTGGTAAATCCATGCTTTTTCTGATGTATTTTACAGATGAATGAGTGGTACTGAAGTTTCCCCTCCTATTCTCCTCCCAAGTCTCAAAACTTTAAACTTCAGAGATCTTAATCCACTTTCATGAATTCATGAAAGTAATCTTGAGCAGCTCTCAGATTGCCCTGACCAGTTCCTGAAGTAATCAGGAGTCAACTTCATCAAGAGCAGTTGATTCAACATTTAATCTAGTCTTCACCATATAGTCTTATTACAGACAAATCAGGGTAACTCAAATGAAACATGTTTTAGTCAGACAAGTTCATTCTGGATGAAAATTTGGGTTTTTACCAGGGTCACAACTCCAAGCTGGTTTGTACAAAAAAGGGATCTTTTAAAATTGATAAATGAAGAAGCAGTGGATTGTGGAGAGATGTCCAATAATCCTCTGGAGATAAATGTTAAGTGCATTTTCCTTAACGTATTTATTAATTATATAAAAAGTCAAGTAAACAATATATTAGTTAAATATGCAGATGATGCTAAATGCAGAAGCCTTTGCGAATGCATGAGCTAATATGGGAAAAATGCTGAGGTAACAACCGAGCTTTGAAAGTGGGTAAGAAACAAAAAGCCAAACAAATTTTCCAGATTTACTTTGGAAAAATTAGTATAGGTAACACATTTGCTGCAAAAATAATTGGCAATTTAATTTTTTTATATGATAAAAGTAATTGGCCTCACTGTGCAGATATGTTTGTTTTTATCTTCCTGAGCTGATGGTGCTTCCTTGGTGCTGGAGAACATAAGCATTTTTGGTGTTTTAGTTTCAAAGCAGTAAGAGTGATCACAAATCTGTATTGGCTTAGAATAAGGTTTGATGTGTTAATTCTACCTGAAGGGAAAATCCTCACAAGAATTTAGGGTTGTCAAATTTATGAATTAGAYGTAGAATTTGAAAATCTTGGCTTGTCATTGTCAGCTTGGGATAGAGTTTCAAACTGGAAGGTGTAGTTTCTTTTTTTTTTTAATTGTTTTTTTTATTTTTGTGGGGTTTCTTGTTTGGTTTTTGGTTGTTTGGGTTTTTTTTTAATTATTAATTTTTCTATTTATTTTTTAAAGTGAATCCCATAAACTCTTCACTAAGTGTCTGTTGACCTTAGGAAGGGGTTTCATGTTTCTGAAAAATATCTTTCCTTTTTGGTGTTTCTTGATATCAAGCTACCTTAGACAGGACTTAGTACAGTGTGTCAGCAGACTAATAAACTCATGTGTCTTACATTGTTGAAGTAGTGATGGCATGTTTTGTAATTTTAAGGTGTTTATTTCAATCAATGTACAATTTTTCTAAGGTTTTTGGGAGTTGAATGAAATACGTAGCCATTGACATCCTATCTGGTAATTTAGGACTGTTGATAAACACCAGCTCATATCATGGTGAGTCTAGAAGAAGTAGTAACATACCAGAAGCCTGATGTTTATTCTTAGTGGAAATAAGACAAAAATAATTATGCTAAAATAAATTATACCATTTTTAATTACAATATTTAGTATTCAAAGGGTTGCAAATAACTGATATGTCAGATTGTGTATGTAATAGTCTAAACTAATCATGATTACATCATGCCTTTTAAGATGAAGCTGAAAGGAAATAGTTAAAATAACAATACTTCGAAAGACCAAAAGAAAAATGTTGGATTTGTAATGACAATTATTCAACCACCTATTAAAACTGAATAAACATGTGGTAAAGTTCCTTGAAAGTCTATAATCTTGCATAACTCCCCTGAAATCTAAGGCAGATTGGTTTATCAGTTTGTGGTCACAGTAATTATGAACTGTGTGAAAACACACACATATAAGGGCATGGTGAAAGTTTGGTTAACCTAAAATCTGGAATTCCCTGAGCTCTCTGGCTTTGAATTTTGCCACCAGTGTTTGAAACTGTTTTGAAACTTTCCTTGTATCAGACACTAATATTTACTCTACCTAAAAATCTCAAGTAGCTATCCCATTTGAACCCAGGGTCAGGATTTCTGGACTGACATTCTGGCCTTTGCTGCTCCACTGTATGGAGTGGAATAATGGAGCGTAGTACAGGTGTTATAGGATCTGTGTGAATGTATTTTATTCCTGTGGTGTTTTGTTTGGTCTTCTGTACTGGGTTGCATGGCTCAACTAATACTTCCCTATGGTGGCAATGCCACTTGCCTAGAAAACTTGAGTAGAATTGAAGATCTTAGAGTTCAAAATGTAATGACTAACTCACCTTTTATGGCTTTTGTGTGGCCAACAGCCTGGATTCGTCCTTGGTAGAACAAGAATATTCTAACTTAGAGAATTATGCTTGCTTGAACTAGGCCCAGATTTGCCCCAACTCTTCTAAATGGGTGGGTTGTTACAGTGTCCACAAATGCAAAGTGCAGTGCCAGGAGATTTGACTAGTTTAAATTTAGCCAAACCGTTAAAGCTGCTAAAAAATACTGATCTTTCCTTCTTGTTCCTTGAAATGTTTTCAGTACTTTGTATTTCTGCCATGTCTTTGTCATGTCTCTCAATCTCTCTTTTCCTATTCCTTGCATTAACTTTGTGACTAAAAGAAAATAATTTTAGAGATTTAAAAAAAATAAATTATTCCACCAGGCCCTATGTCAGTAAAATGCTGGCAATAGTGTTTCTGATTAGACTTTTTTTTATTATCTAATTCTTTAATCCACAGTAATCATCTCTTGGTTGCTAACTAGTTGCTGAGAAGGATAGATTGCCTTCAGAGAACATTCTGGGAAGTGGTCCAGTTCCTAGCTTGCCTATTTTAATCTCAAGTTTCCTGTTAGAATTATGCAGTGTTATAGGGTAACAAGTCAGACACAAAACCCCCACTTCCCTGTTTCTCTGGTTGGAAGACAACTGAACACACAAGCTCTCTGTAGAATAATATCAAATAATATGCTCAGTGCTTTGTATCTCACTTGTGCTTCATTATGTGATCATGTGAATTTCTGTTTTTCTCACTAACAGAAAGCAGGATAATAGTGTTGCGCTATGCTGGATGTTGTGTGAAGATGATGATGAATTTGTTAATCAGGCTACTGGATTTGGTATGGGGAGCTTGATGAGCCTCTTATAGGCTAAATAAATAAAATGAAAATTTCAAAGGTATTGATTTGGTATATTTTGATTATGGCATAGCACAGGTTGACTAGATAATGGATAAAACAATGATGTTTTGACTAATTTGTTTTAGGATAAGTGAGAATAACAACTCTGATTAAACAAGCAGCACCAGAGACAGAAATGCATTTTGTTCGAATGCATCTGGCCCTACTACAAAACACATGTGGCACTAGCTATAGTGCATTAACTCAGGTAAAATATGATGTTGTGTAGTCCAGCCTGGGCTGTGCCTGGCTGCCCGTTTGTGTCTAAATTGGGAAGGGAAGGAAACCAGACCTATTCCCTCCCAGTACAACTGGTGCAACCAGGCTTTATAATGAACTGCAGATGTAATATTTTGTTCATTTCAGGATTGCAAAGGCTGTCCAAGAGCAGGGGGCAAGACCAGATGGTAGAAAGCAATAGGGCTGATCCAGTTGGGAAAAAGCGAAGAAACAACGAAGCACTTTGGAGTAAGACTGCCCATTTATCACGATGTTATTGTGAGAGATTTAGTGTGTAAAACCTGTTCTTGGTACCAGTATCTTGCTTTGAAAATTGATGAATCTGAGGAAAAACTGGAAAAAAAGTGCAAACACCCTTCTAGAATGGGGTAGAGTCAGTAGCACTTTCTGTCTCACAAACCATGACCTCCCCAATCCAGCCATGGAGCTGTCTACTGGAGCAGTAACTGCTGAACCAACAGAGTTTATGTTCAATTGTTCACTCAGTTATTAAGAAGAGGAGACTTTCATTTTTTGTCATATTTTTTGTGACATCTGGACTTTTAAGAAGTTTTGCTGTATTTATTTCTGCTTGGTTCCAAACTTGGAGACTGCCTTTTGATGCCACCTCTGAAGTGCTCTGTTCCCACAGAACTGCTGAAGTTTTTGAGAAACTGTGAAATATCCCCTTGTCATTCTTTTAAGAAAGAGTTGTATCCATAGGACTTTGTCTGTGTGCTAGGCTTTAGACTGCTAATCTGTATGGATATTATATGCATACTGCCAGTGTGTTTTAAACTAATTTTCCTCAACAATTTCTGCTTCACACATTTTACTTTTGTAGAGGTTATTATTTTGCATGTTGCACAATTTCACAAGTTCTTCCACCATTAAAAATTCTCAGGAAGTAAGCAAAAGGTAAAGGTTCTACTCTGAGGTCAAAATTTTTTCTTGCTGTTTTAAAATCAGTTTTATTCAAGTGAGAACTTTCCCAACTTGCTTTATTTTGATATAGCAATGAAGTAAAAATACCATAATAATGGCTTTAGCATGTGTTATATAAGTTAAAACAATGCCAGGAGCTTAGAAATACAATGTGCTGGTCATATCTTGTTTTTGTGTGGAAACTCTGCCAGCAAAAAAAGTTCTTATGTTTTCAGAGCCCTAACTCCTTTTTTCCACTGACTTTCTTCAGTGTAGGCTGGATATTAGAAAATGAAGTTGTGCAGGCCCTGTGCAAATAATTATCTGAATTCAAATTAGTAGTTATTTTGGGCTTCCTACATCTGCTACTGCAAAGCAGACAATCATGGTGCTCAAATCCACATTGGCTTGTTCTCCAGACACTGCACTGCCCTAGTTGCATCAGGCCTGAAGAGGACCTGGAATATCAGTGTAGGATGAAAAGCAGCAGCTAAAGGTTGATAAGGAGAGAAAAGCTTGACAGAAAATACTGGAACTTTAGCAGGCCTGCTACTGGTAATGAGCACAAGTGACACAAGGAAATCTGAAAAAGATGTATTTTAAAAGTAGATAAATGAAAATGTAAATTGGATAAATAGTGACTTTTTAGACTTTTTCAGTTCTAGATGATCTCTCTGTTCCAATAATTCTTTTCTGTTTTGGAAAGTCAATGGTAGTTCTGAGAATTTATCAACCTGTTAAGAGAAAATGTATCATAGCAAAAATCACAAGACACTTACTACATCCATTGTTCCTGAAAAACTAATGATTTGGAGAGCAAGTTATATATCTGGATGAGCTCCATGGTTTTCTATTTGTTAATTCTGATGATACCACATTAAATGTTCATTTGGCAACACTATAAATAGGGAGTTGGGTTGGATTTTGCCTTGTTTCTTTCTATAGAGGATAGATTTATTGCTAATAAGTACCACTGGGGGAGGTGAATTATGTCTTTTGTTTCAATAGTCATTCAGCAATACAACTGCTCATTACTAGCTCAGTGAGTCAGTGTTTTCAGAAATTACTAACAATTTTGTATGCCTCAATGTCTGACTACCGAATTTGAGAGGCCATAAAAAGGCCTCTGTTGGGGGTGGCTTGTGGTTTTGTTTCTGTTTGTTTGTGATGTTTTTGTGGCAGTGTTCTTTTTCCTTTTTGTTTTTTTTTTTCTTCCCTTCCCCCCAAGGAAATTTTTCTTATCAGCCTTCTATAAATCTGGGTGTAGAAAACAGTGCATGTAGAATTCAAGAGAATCCATTTCCTTCAGTACTGCAAAGGGGATGAGAGGCAGTTCTTAAATGTATTGATGACTTTTCCATGCTCTGAAATGATAAAGAAGGACACTTGATTCTTCAACTTTACAATAACTTCCATGAAATATTTAATGCTTGTCTGATGATTTATTCTTCTTTGCATAATGCAAACTAAAAGAATGGTTTCGTTAATTATTTACATTGTGCTGCTGATGCTATTTCTCTCCAAGTGCTTTCCAGCAGTAGTTGTTTCTGCTTATTACCAGGAGAGACTTTAAAAGGCAGATCTTGCCAAGAAAGCAGAATTATAACTTGTCTTATTTATATCTGTGTGCTTTGTAATGTATGTGCTGGGTAGAAAATACTAATAGGGCTGAAGCAAGAAAAGAGAGACCTAGGAGACCCATGCCCAGGAATGAGAATAAACCCTGGGCCTTGCTGGGGTTGTGAGTGTAGCTCTTAGGGCTCCTCATGCCTGTGTTGGCAGGATGAGAACCTGAAAAGGGCAGTTCAGAGAGGTTTTTGAAACATTACGTGTAGAGTGAAGAGCAGTAAAGAACCTAAGTGAGATGTCTGAGGGTGATGATCCAGCTTGCAAAGGTAGGACTCTAAACAGCCTGCAAAGTGGTTGTGGGTATGCTTTTACTCCTGTAATCTTGTTTTAATAGGGTGTAAGTGTGACAGCCAGCAGTGAACTTGGCAGCAATGGTGAAGGAAGGAGGGAGGCTGCCAGATCTTCCTTAGGATGCATGTGAGGAAGGTCTTTGAGTCTGTCTTTAGGTCTCATGGCTTCTCCTGTTGGTGATCTCCCTGGCTGCCTGAAACTCACACAGGTAAACATAGGGAAAGGATACCTGCCAATGCTGACATCCCATCAAAAGCTCTGCTTGCTGACTCTGTTGTTTCTGAGGTAGGAGAGCGGAACAGCCCTTCTGCCTCCTGCAGAAGCTGACTGACTTCTCTCTGTGATGGCTGGATAATTGTGCTACTCTTGTAGCGCAGTGGGGAGCAGTATCTCCAACTTCATAGGAGGGAGAGGAGCAGGCTGACATTTAAGTGTCTCTCTCAATCAATCTTTCAAAAACAGCACTCCTAAAAGGGAAGAATCATTCTCAGTTCCTAACTATTTGTCCAGCAAAGGTCAAAGGACATTCAAGACTCAGTTTCTTAAAGGTGACATTGCTTAGCTTCTCAGATAGCATTACCTGGGATAGCCAGGTGTTAGGTGACCAATGGTAAATGATACTAACCAACAACCTGAAATTTTTATTTAAGGAGATAAATCACAGGAAAAAGACCCTTTAAAATACTCCATAATATGTGCTATTGAAGACATAACTGAGTTTGGTGTTTTTTTATTTTTTTAGCTTTCTTAAGGACTGTCATTCAGTCCTACACAACTTTAGATTATTCACTGCAGTGTGTGCTGCTAGGAAATAGTTGATTTCATGTCTTCTCTTTTGGTAGGGGAAGAGGAAATAAAGTCCTCAAACAGTGGATGATTCCTCCTGGGTTGCAGAGATGTGCTGTGCAGGCTAGAATTTAATTTGGGGCATCCCCTGAGAAGAACACCACGGATTATTCTCTCAGATACAGTGGTAAAAATCAGGAATAATCTCAGTCAATTCATTTGCATTGATATGAGAAAAGAACAAGAGTCACCAGTGAAGCTGCTTAAGCAGTTTAAGTACTGACTTGACTCTCATTTGGTTTCTGACAGGTCTTTTAACTGTTGATGCTCAGAGTTGTAGTAATACATCTTGGGACAAGATATACTCTGCTTTGTGAGGAATAAGAATAAAAATTGTGCAGTGCTTTGTATGAGATAAGGTATATTTGGATGTCTGCCCCTGTTAGTTCTATGGGAACTGGTGCCCTGTACATGCTTGTTGACGTAGTCCAACAGTCAGAATAATCCTGCTGACTTTCAGCACAGCAGACCATGTGTTTACCCATGACTGAGAGGAGTGCTCTTGGTTAACTTTAGGCTTTGAAATAGAGCAGAAACAAAATATGGCTGTAATTTAAAAAAATTTTGCTAAGCATGAGTGACTTGTTAGGGTTTGAACTGCACTGCAGATGTAGTTGGGAAACTTTCAGACATGCAGACCTTTTGGTCATCATTGGGAGTGTTCTGGAGCAGAAGCCTTCCCAAGGAGCAGCTTGGAGGCTCCATCACAGGGCTTATTGCCCAGGTGGAGCTTCAGATACATTCATGGAGATTTCTGTGCTAAGCCAGTTGCCCCTGGCTTAGTCATATTAGAGACATACTACACATCTGAGAATCTTGCATTAGACTCGTCTAAATAAGCAAATTTATAGGACAGTGAGGGATAGAAAAAACTCTGCAACTTTTTTTCGAAGGCTTTTGGCATGAGTTGAAGTGTTTCATTACTCTTCCTCAGAGAATCTAGACATGTTGCTTGAGGTCTCTTGTTAGCTCTCCATACAAGGCTCTTGTGGAATTCCTTTATGGATTTAGAAATATTCAGACTTTCAAATTCTATAAATCCACAGCACCCTTTCAGACCTCCATGTGATGTAAAAAGCTGACAGTAGACTGACTTTTATCTCATGGTCCTTATGTATAAAGCAACCTATATTCTTAAATAGCTTGCAAGACAGAGGAAAATTAATTCTTGTACATGAGTGATCACTGCTCCTATCAGTGCCTACGCATGTCAAACACACTTGTAAACAAAGAACCAGTGCTGACAAACAGCTCGCCCATACCTGCTTGTTGCTTGTATACAGGTACTCTCTTCTTCCCATAAAAAGCTTAGTTGGCAGTGGCAGGTGACTTGCTGTTCAAAGAGCTGTCACGGGTATAATCTGCAGGAGCACATCGTTGAATTTGCTTGTACATCTTACAGAGCTGATCATTAGCAGAACTGCTTCTTAGTAAGTACAAACCCATCCTATTGCAGTGTAAACTACTGCAAATCATAGAACTATAGTATTGCTGCAGTACATGAAAATGTTGAAGCCTTGCACAAGAAGAAACTAAGCAAGAACATGAGGGTGTATGAAGTCCCAGGAAAAAAAAAATTAAATACATCGAACTATGATTTCAAGTTATCTGGATCTTGTAAGACTATTTCCATTACTTCTTAATTTCCTTTGCTCTTTATTGGACATTGTTTCCTTATCTGGTGTTCTCTTAATTATTAAAACCCAATTACTGTTTGTTTGGTTTTAAAAATTAATTATTTAAAATTCAGAATGAAGCCTAAGAGATATCAAATAGCTTTGTCCATCACAATTTTTTTTGGTTTTTTTGGTACCTTATTAAAATTCGCATTAGTTTCTTATATAACTGTTAGCCATCTCATTTTCTTCAGAGGAATTAATTTCAAGATTTGTGCATTTGTATATGAGATGGAGAAAATCTTTCTACAGTTCTATGTACTGTCAGCAGCATTAGACTTGTCCTTTGGTTTAGGGAACTTTGGCAATATTTTATTCTGAGTGGCTGCTCAGGTCACTGTGACATTCATAAATGGGCCTGATTTGCATTAGAATATGTAATTTGCAGTGCTGTATCATTACTCTTGTCTGTGCCCAAGAGAAAGGAATTAAAACTTCAGCAGAGCTTCTTTCTTGCATGTCTTCATGAATGATTTTATTGTAAGAGTTAATGTGGGCATACTGTTATCCCTTGGCTCAGGATATGTGGTGAGTTTTCTGGAGGGGGGATGTTGGTGATGCTGGGATTTTTTGTCTTGGGTCTCCGTGAGAAATAAAATTATAGATTTCTTCTGGAAGCATTCAAAATTTAGCCTTTCATATCCTTTTTGTCATCTCTTTCCTGGTTAACGGTGGACCAATTTTAATAGGTGTTTTGATGTCCAGTGTTTCTGTGATGCTTGCCAGTTGGGCTGCTATTACACCGTTGCAGTGAATAGGGACATTCCCTGTGTCTCCAGAGGRTTGCCAAGTTCTGTTTCTAAAAAAATAAATTTCTTTCAAAACAAAACAAGGTTGTAAACCTTCCTCAGGAAAGCAGTCTCATGTCTGACAGGAAGGTGAGATCAGGTACCAGCCATGATGGTAGAGATGCTGCTACGGAATTCTGACACATGGACCACTAAGCTCAAAGCACATACGAACACGTCTGCTTCTGGCTGAGGAGCACCATCTGTGGAACAAATCCCTAGGTCTGGAGGCAGGGCTGGAATGTATTCTGTAACACATTCCAGGTTTCTCCGTGTTGCTGCTGGTACTGAATTTGTTTGCCCTGAGTGCGAAGTATCCAGGCTGCACATGCTATATGAGGGGAAGAGGTAGGGGGAAAGGCCAGTGTTTGGGTGGGCACTAAAAATGAGATGCTTGTAGAATGAGGCTTGTTGAACCCTCTTCTTTACATCAGGGGATATGAGGAAATAAGTGAACCTTGCTTTGGGAAAGGCTACTCCCTCATCCTTGGCACAAGAGCTGCTACTGTCCCATCTGTCTTCCAGTGGCAGCCAGTATGGCTTCTGAAAGTTTTAGGACGAGAAGTTGACATCCCTCTGGAGACATGGGGAACCCCCCTATGCACTGCATGGTGTAGTGCCAGCCCACCAAGCAAGCCTTACAGAGCACTGGAAACCAGAAGGCCCTTTAAATTTAGTCCACCATTAAACAGGAGAGGTGATGATAATATGTATATACAAGTCTAAACTTTAATACGTTTAGAAAAAAATTACAATATTATTATGAGTTGTTGGCTCCATTACCTCTTTGGGCAGAGGGAGTCCCAGGGAATTCCCATGCTGTAGTTACTGACTAGTATATTCTTTCTACTTTGCAAGCTATTGGAGACAGCTGAGATGGAAAGTTGAGAGCAGAAAAATAGTATGTGTTGTTGGAGAAGAGTCAAAGAATCACTGGCATGACACTTTCAAAAATATGTTGGCACCTAGTTACTTCTGGAAATTTGAAGTAGATAGCATTTGCACATTTGTGTCCTTCTGAGTGCTTAACCATTGTGTAGGATTTTCATAAAACACTTCGTCCGCATTGACAGGTTCTTCTGTTCTGTCATTACCAAAGCAATTGATTTGAGGATCATACAATGGATACTTAAGAACCTCAGAAACACTAAAACTTGCTTTTCTGGATCCACGTCTAGGATCTTGTCTGTAAGAATATGCTTTCTCAATATTTTTCTCGATTGTGTCTGCAATAGATTTTGATTTATTTGGCTGATTTCTCAATTGCTTAATTCCTCAGTTGAAGAAGCCTCATTTACCTTGATGCCACCATGCTGATATAATATTAGCAGAACAGAATGTGTTGACAGTCAGCTGTTGCATTCATTACTAACTCACTTCAGCTGATTTCCCATTGCTAAAAATTTGCTTTTGTAATGTGTTACCTTAGTTTTTCTTACAAGCTAAAGCTTCTAATGATTGATGTAAGCTGGAGAGTGGAAGGTGATGGTTTGCAAGAACTCACAAGCATATGGGCAGCTCTTGGGGAAATGTATAAAAATGGTGGGTTGTACAACGATTGATCTTAAACATTTATTGTTTTGCTTTCTTTTTTTTTTTTTTAATTACTCAATTTAAACTTCTTAACCTAGACATAAAAACAAAGCTAAGAGAAATCAAACTTGCTTGAGGGGACCACAAACAATATGGATTGCTTTAAAATTGCTTTTCATTCAAGTATTATTGAATGTAAAGCCTGGCATAAAGAATTTGAAATTAAGGACATTTAGCAGCAGGAACATAGCAGAGAGTCAGGGGGGAAAAGGCATTTATAATATAAATGATGGGCAGAGTACTTTGCATGTAGACAGTGCCACTAATTAACAACTGCGAGGTGGCCCAGGACAGGGACTGAGCTCAGAAGAAGACAAAAGTCCAGATGGCTGTCTGTGATCCAGAAGTGCAGGGTATCAGACTGTGTAACAAGGTTACTGCAAGGTGAGAACAGGGACTTTTTCTTTTCTTTTCTTATTTGTTTATTTTTTTTTTTTAGAGCAAATGCTCTAAGAGAAACTGCAAGGGGTGATAATGATCTGCTGCACAGACAGATCTAGCTTGAGAGCTAAGCACACCTTCTGTTTTTCTCTCAAGGTTTTGAGATGCAAATGTTCCCTGGGAGATATTTAACTGCTTGGGAAAGTGAAAGCTATTACACAGAAGCAAATGTGAAACCAAATATTTTATTTACCTTGTGTGCTAGGTATTTAGCTGAACAGTTTATAGTCTAGGGGTGATATTGCTAATCTCTATGTGGATGTGCAGAGAAACGTGTTGCCGCTGTAGGGTGTCAGCTCAGGAGGCCAGGAGAATTAGGGAACAGAGGGTGATACAGAGGCCAAGGTGCCCTCTCCCTTGAGCATGGGAGCTGTGTCCTCTGGAGCAACGTGCTGCATCTGTTCTTTGCTTCAGCTTTGCAAAGCTTTTTCATACTACTGTAGCATGTATCATGTATGCCCTCTTTGTCTCTCTGAGCCTAATGTATCCCAGTACTTTGCTTTCAAGCACTGCATTTCTTAGGTAAGTAATCCCATATGTTTGGGCAACATTATCACTTTGAGAAGCATCTGACCCTACAAGGAATACCTGCAGAATGAAGCCATGGGATAGGATAATTAGGATGACACATATCATATACCAATGTTCAGTAAAATACTGAGATCTTCTAAGTCTAATTATTCATAACAAATATCAATTTTTGACATAAGGTAGAAAACTTTTGAGAAAAGGTGAAGCATTACTGACTAATGTGTGTTGGAATCAAGTTTCAGAATCAAAATACTTCTTTACACAATCTCTGATTTGGATCCAAATTATGAATGTGTAGCAACTAGAATTAAAACCCACAGAATATATCCGGTTGTTAATGCCACTTGACATGCTTCATGGATAGATATTTCAGCCTTTTGATTGTAGAATGGTATCTGTTAATGGTTTTGTCCTATCTAAAATTTAATTGCAGTCTCCAAATGTGAACTATGTCTTCTCAGGCCATATTGAATTTCAAATTAAAATCTGAATCTCAGCGTACCTTTTGTAATTCTGTAATAACATGTGGCTTCCAGACTAGACATACTAGAGCATGGAGATATTTTTTTTCCTCAAGTTTAAGATCTATATTTACTGTTCAGCTTCAGTCTGTTGAGAGATGAAACTTGTGCTGCAAATTCAGGCCTGGGCTGCCAGCTGGGGACAAACCTTAAGCAATATTACATGAGAATAATTCATAATGTGTATATAGATGTGTATATATATATATTTATATATAGTATAAGACAACTGCTTTTGCCTACAATTAGAAGAATGCTCATGAACAGATTTTTGTTCTTGTCATTTACATATTTGTTATTTGAGATGAGTTCACTATGTTTAAAATGTTGAGCCAAATGTTTACTATGTGAAAACCTTTGCTGTATAGAACCTCAATTAGTGTTCTTGGTAAGCAAAACCAAAGATGCTGAAAAAAATAGCTGCAGGGAATTGATTAAAAATTCACTGAGTATAAAGGTATAATATCTTTGTACTTTCAGTCAATAACTCAACTGAGCATTGTAGTTTATCTGGACTAAAACTTCTACCACTCACTGAAACCAATTTTGTATATTTGTGGAAAGCATGAAATGGGATGAAAGCACTGAATATGTCACTTTCTCTGTTTCATTTTTGCTCTGGTATGAGACAAAAAAAGCGTTGTGGGACACACTATGGTAGTCAGTAGAAAGAGCACTAAGTAAGGTTCCAAAAGTTTTTGCATGATGTTCTAATGGTGATGGAAAATGTCTTTCTATGCAATTTTGGAAAAAATTGACATGAATCATGCTGTTTCTTTTTTAATATACTTTCTTACTGTTGTAACTCACTGTATTTTATTGTATGTGAGGCAACTGCCAGCTTTTCTATTTCATATGTGAAGACAGAACTGTTGTAGTCTGACAGAGCTGACAGCGACAGTACATAGACTAAAAAATTCTGTAAAATTTATAAAGCTCTGAGTTTAGAATTTAGGGTAGAGTTCAGCAAAAAGCCTCAATACTAAAGATGATGGGCAAACCTCAAATTACTTGTGAAATATGAACTCTGAATAACTTTTTCTCAGGACTGCTCTGACAGATTTTAGTCTTCAAACTTCTAGTTTAGTTTAATAAGGTAATTTTTTGTTAGTTGAAAAGTGTTTTGTGATAAAAATAAGTGCAGCAATATATGATGTGGTGTGCTGCAACTTCAGGAATTATATAGGCAGCTTAATGGGTTCTGCTGTTTATATAATTTGCTTGCTCTTTTCCTATTTTGTGGACATGGCCTCTTTATAGTCTTTGGGTCTGTATCTGTTCTTCCTTACACTGATGTAAATTAGGAGTAATACACTAATATCAATGGAAAACTGGTGTAAAGCCACTCAGAGATCTGTATGAGAGCTTTTGCATTTAATTCCAGCTTTCCTTGAATCTTTATAATAGGTACTTAAAGCTTTGTTTCACATGAATTGTGTGCAAATGTTGTATTAAATGCTTTCAGATAGTACTGAAATATTTTGTAATCATTTTTCATCAGTTATGTAGTAACAAAAATACAAAGCAATAGGGTATCGGACCAGGACAGACAAATTATCTAGGGTTTTTCTACTCCTGCAAAGCTGCTACGGTGACTGTGTATCAGGGCGTACCCAAGTTAACTTTAAATTAGCTGCCTTGGCCAAGAGGGCAGTAGCGTGAGGTGATCGCCAAGAATTTCCTAAACTTCTAGGAAAGGCATTTCAGCATTGTGCTGAGCTTGTTGCTGTAGTTAGCTCAGTCTGACCTGACCTTGGTTCAAGGCATTGACTGTGCTGCAGAGGTGGTTTTAGCATCACATGGATACAAGCATATAATGTACATTGTATTTTGCTGTACATCTCTGTGTCTGACCTGCTGCTTCTGAGGGCTGATGTAACCCCTACTGAGGAGCACTACAAGGCAAAGAGCTGCCAGGGGAACATAAGAGGAGGGTAGTTCTACCTTAGACATTTTTACCCCTTCTGATTTGGAGATGCAAGAGATGATGTAGAAAGAGGAGGAAGCAGCTGGGATTTGAAGGTAAGGGCGATCAATGGCTGGCCTTCTCTGTGCTTTCTGGGCGTGGCAAATTCACTTGAGGTAGTTCAGGAGCCAGGAATGATTTCTAACTGTGCTCTCTCATCATCTGTGGACTGGTCAGAGGGAGGTTCTGAAAGAGCCATGGGGGAAGTGAGTGCAGGCTTGGGATATGGGAACAGATAAACCTTTATTTCTGGTGATGAGAAGATTAGCCTTTTGGTAACTTTCCCTAATAGTGATATGGGAGCAGGAGGAGAGATAAATACCAATTCTGTCTTTGTTCCTGATAGAAGATATTGTGAATTAGTGCTTTATCTCTCCTGAATCACTCTACGCTTTCAACTGAAATTGGGTTGGAAATTTTAAATGTATAACATTCCTGAAATGAAGGAACGCGTTAGTGACTGTGCTTCATGTGTAAAATGTTGATTTCTACAAATACAGTCATTTCTTGTTAGTGGTAGAAGAGCCTCTTAAGTGAAATGTGCTGATATGAATAACAAAGCAGAACGACCTTTGGCTGGCTGTGCATACCCAAAGGATACAAGACATGCAGCTTATACTGCTAAATATCTGTGAAGTTATATTGTTGCTGGGTTCATTATTAGTAGATCTTTATCTCCTAAAATCAATGGTTCCCTTTGTGAGATTTAAATTTTCCATGCAATCACTTCTCTATGGTAACAAAGGATGCCTGATTTAGCAGTGACATTTGTAGTGAGACTCACCATCAGGTGATTCAGTGTGTCCATTATTAGTCTTTACTTTCTTCCCAGGGAGTACTTTTCAATTTAGTTTGCCTCATAACGTGTTTGGCTTGATTTCTTATTGAAAATGAAAATGTTTTGCCCTTAGATTCATCAGAGGCTTTTAAAACCTGAATAGTGAGAAAAAAATCTCGTTAAGGTCAAAGGCAAGAATGAAGTGTTCAAGAAAACGGAAGCGTTGGAATTTTTTGCTCTTCAACTCATGCCAACAGCTTTTCACTTCACTCTCAACAACATTGTTGTCCCTTTGCTCTTTGTTTCTTAAATCAGTCATCTGTGGCATGAGATGCACATATATATATGTGTATATATATATATATATAAAGCCATGAGGGTGTCAGATGCCACCACAGATGTGCCTGGTAAGACATTTTTAACAGGGATAGTGGAGCTGGTGGTGTAGCTGGTACTAGGCATTCATTTGAAGGTTCATTGAAAATGTTAAAGGTAACACATTATCAAATGTAATTTGCAAGCTAACCAAGAAAAGACGAAGTCTAATATCAGAATTGTGTGTGACTCAGAGTCCATCAATAGTCCTACTTATCAAAAATATCCAAAACAGAATTGCCTATGCCCCACTACTGTTAATGAAAGGCTCTCCAATATAGCTAACTGAGAGTGGACAGTTTACCAAAGGGATTGTAATTGCCTGGGTGGCAGTGCACTGACTGAATGTGCCAAAAAGCCCAAAGTGTGTTTCAAAGTACACAAATACTGACTCATGATATATCTGTATTGGCAGTTTAGTTTGGACAAAGGATATGCTTTTAACTTGAATCTCCTGGATTTTCACACTCACTGCTTTGGGTTCTCGCTGTGGAACAGTCTTGGGCTCTGGAGACTGGTGATAAAGCTAAACTGCCAGGCTTAAACTCCTGTGTGCAGGAGCACATCTAAATGTGCTTCAGCTGCTAATGGACTTTCATCCTGTGGGGACAGACTGCAGTAAGTTTGAAATAGTGCTTCTGCTCTCTCCCTGAAGTGTTCCTAGTGTGGAAGTGTGCTTCTCAGCTCCAAGTGTTTTGCTCTGCAGATGCACTCCGGTTGCACTGTGCTAGCTGATGCTGTAGATGTGTCTGTAAGGCATTAGCAGCAGGATTAATAYTGTTTGACCAACTTCTTGAAAGTAGCTCTGCTAGTCAGGAGCAGAGATACAGAAGACGTGAATCACCCTCTGCTTTAAGTGTGTGCTCCAGATGAGCTGAGTCGACCTTAGGGGTCTTCTGTATTTTTTTCCTTAGCCTATAAAGGAGGGCTGACTTTTAGGCATCGGCTTGCTTCTAACTACTAGAGTTAAATAAAAAAATACCATGCAAAATGGGAAAGAATATATTCTGTAAGAGACAAAATTGTAAGAGAATATTGCAAAACCAATCATAAAAAGGTGACTCATAAGCTCTTATTCTCAGGACAATTATTTTAGAAGAATGTGGTATAATATTAACACACAAGTATTTTTACTGGTAATATTAAACCAAGATGTTAAAAGAAGACACTCTATATTTTGCCGTGGAAAATAATGATAAAAAAGAAAACCCAAAATTTTTTGCATAAATGATATGTGATTCAGCAGCTCATTAGGAAGTTATGATTATGGGAGGGTTTTGCTTCAAATCCTAATCAATTTGCATGTTTTGCGGGAGAGAAAAGCTGGTAGTTAGATATTGTTCATTTGAACAATAATGATATAACAACAATGATATAATGAAGCTCTTCACTAGAAAATGGATGTGCCGCTTGACTTAAGCCCTTCAGTGTCAGTTGGCCAACAGAGCTGGTTGAGTATGGTATTGTGTACCTGCACCATGGGTGCCTGTGTGTTGTCTCACAGTAAAATAGAGAGGGAATAATTTCACAAGGGGCATCTCCAAGATTCTTAGTTGCTGTTTTTTCAACAGATTTTTTGTTTCAGTGATCAATTTAGCTTATTTGAATAGATGTTCTAAAAATACATTTAATTTAATCTATTCTGTTTTGAACATTTTTGATAAGTAGGACTATTGATGGACTCTGAGTCACATACAATTCTGATATTAGACTTCATCTTTTCCTGGTTAGCTTGCAAATAACATTTGATAATTCACTAATTTTAACATTTTCAATGAATCTTCTTATTTTACATGAAGTGGCATTAATGCTAGAAATGCTGAAAATAATAGCTTCTCTAGTAAGGCATTTACAAAGCTTTTAAAAATGGTTCTTAAGATTTTTTTGTTGAGGTGTCTATCTTGGTTTTGTTGTGCACCCAGCAAAGATCAGCAAAGATCATCAGAAATGATTCTCAATCATTTTAATGGGGAATTCAACCTCAGTTGTGGTTTTAGGTTATCTGTCTGATATTCTAATGACAACTTGAAGACTCGTTCTTGTTTCCAATATTGTAAGGACTTAAAGAACACAGTTATCTGTCTCAAACACTGTCAAGGCCACAGAAGGAACTTGCCATAAAATAAGCTACCACAGCGGGAACTTGAGATAAGCACAGAAGGGAGGAATTTGTGACAGGAAGGCTCTAATTCCAGGCCCCATAAGACAGGATGGTGGTTAGCATATCCTGGTTAATGCATCCAAACAGAAATTCCCACTGTGGCAAAGGAAGCAACTGGTCATACACATTATTTCCCCAAGTTATGGGAATGGCATCTGGTACCACCCTGTGGATACCTGGAACTTGGACTGTACAAAGGTGGTACCCCCAGAAGAATGACTCTGAGACCCCTGCCACCGAGAAGCCCAGGGTGAAGGAAAACCAGTGGGATGTCACTGGATTCATCGGTGGTGACTGTCTTCTGCTTGATCTTCCTTTCTCTTCCCCTTTTCCCTGCTTTTCTATTTATTTCTGTCTCTCTCTACCTCACATTTGCTGTTTAATAAAATCTGTATTATTAACTTTGGCATATGGTTTTGTTTGCACCTTAATTTGGACAGAGCTGTCTCTCACTAGTCGGATCATAACAAGCACAGGTTAAGCAAACACAGAGAAAGGTTTTTCTCAGTGGTTTTCCAGACATCACAAAGAAAGACCTTGCAATCTATCTTTTTGATTCCTTGGTTACCACCTAGAGAAACTACAGTGTCTCTCTACTGCACTTTCAGCTGCTTATGACTATTATTGCTTGAGATGTAAGCAGCTCTGCTGGGACAGTAGATTTACAGCTAGTATGTCTTTTAACTCACTAAACAGGAAAACTGTGAGTAGGAGTAAAATTTTTTTTGCTTGGAGCACTAAATCTTGCTTCCTCTAGTTGTGTTTAGTGATTTTTTTGCTAACTGGCATGTACCATGATTAACTAATTTTTGCTTTAGACTCACCTTTCACCATCCCTCTTCAGACTACCTAAACCACCAAGCCTGGTAGGTTGCTGGGCTCTTAAAGGTGCTACCCACTCCAAACTGACCTGGCCATTTTGCATCACTGTAAATCTTATGTGACTCCTCCAAATTAACTGGGTGCTGGATTTGTGTTGGTATTTATTGATGTAGTTAGCTCTGGTAATCCCACTGAGTCAACCTAGAAAAGGTGAACCTTTTCAGGCAAACATGAGGATTAATCCAAATGTGCAGGCTTTATTGTTTCAAAACTGTTCACTGTGTTGGTTTAAGTTTACCTAGGAAAGAAAATTCATCTTGCATCTATACTAGAAAAAATGTGACACAGTAGAAGCAGAAAAAGCAGACTGATGATGAGGACTTGGCATCTGCACTATGTGTTTCAGCAGGTTTTTCTTTGGTCTACTCCTAGTCTAATACATGGACTGAACATCCACATGTCACTGGAAGGCATCAGGTGTGGTCCTGGAGAATGTCTTTCAGTGGTTTGGTGTGGTGGTTGTTTTTTTTTTTTTTTTTTTTTGGTTTGGTTTGGTTTTTTTTGTTTATTTTTAAATTTTTATTGGTTTTTTAAAATTTTTTTTATTAATTCCAAAGCTTGCCTGCTTATATGCTCTGAAATCTCTGCCAAATGTGAAGCACAGCACAGTAAGCAGGGATGCTTGAAAGATCTGTTTCAAAAACACTTATGAACCAAACTAGATGCACCCTATGACCTGGAAGGTTTCTGGAAGAAGATCCAGTAATTGCAAATGAAGGCATTCAGGATGTCAATGCCAGGACAAAATATTTTCTCTTCTCAATTGTACCTAAACACTTGTCTTCAAGAAGACTATATTAAGAAGAATGTCAGAGTGTATTTTGGGGTGATTTCTTTCTTGTTTCTCTTACTGAATTTTCTGCTTTGCTTGGGCAGCTATTTGCTGAAGATTGGCATGGTGATGTGCTTTCCTATTATGCAAATGTCCTAACCATAAAGAGCCATTCTCACTGCTTAGTCTCAGTGACTCTGGAGTGTGAAGTATTAGAGCTAAAATGAGAGCAATAGCAGTTAGATAATCCTTTATGTGAATTCTGTTGTCTTTCAAGTCTTTGTTGGACACGAACAGAATGGAATTTTCCCTAGGGTTTACTGTTGGGAGCTTCTCGGCATTGTGTGATGTACTTAATGAAAAACAGGGAATAGAGCAACTCTGTACTGTGGGTAGGGTTCCTACCTCTGAGGTGTGCTGTGGATCCAAGCTTTTCCTCTAAGAGGAAGAGGTATTGCACATGTATCTGAGATATTTCTGCTCTTCTGGAAGGCTAACGTTTTTGTTCTTAGAAGAGAGTCTGAGTTTTGCCGCGGAAGATAACGGATGAAATGAATACTTGAAAATTCTACTTGGAAATTAAGTAAACAAAGATGATGTATATTTATTTAATTGTAAATCTGTCAGGTTTATGAAATGTGTTACTAGTCTCCTGAGTTTCTCATATTGACCTTACAGATAAGAGAAATCCCTCTAATGGCACTGTTGCTTGAAATAAATGTGACTGATGAGATTGGACTAGTAAGAGAGAAAAGGATTACCTAGTCCAAGCCATGTATTTCCAATACCTTGATCCATTTAAATTTTTGTCTCCTCAATATTATTTAAAGACTGCATTTTCGAAAATATCCGCAAACTATAGCTCTTCTCCTGTTAATGACAAGAAGTAAAGATATTAAAATGCATAATTTTCTATTGGAAAAAATGAAATGATTGCACAGAGGAAATAAAACTATGAGAAGACAGGAATAGTCTGTGTAGGTTGTATGAAAGAACACATGGTGGTGTCCTCATAAAATTGCTTGTCTTTTCTCTAGCGGTTCTTTTCGAACAATAAGGAACCTGGTTAACTGACTCTTTGGGAGAGTAACAATTAATACTTTTCTATCACAGGGGGGAATACTTCTGTGGTCAGCTTCTCAGGATAAGGTGATTTGTACTTGCTTTATTAATGCATGGCAACATCACAGTAATTTTACCTTATTGTTGAGTGCTGCTGGAGGCCAACAGGGAGGATGGTATCTCGAAGCACAATAAAAGGTAGAAAAAAAGAATGTGAAGAAAAGAATAAATCTCACTTGAGGGAGTTCACATTTGTATCTGGTTTTACAGGTCTGTGAAATTATACTCTTTACTGAATATCATTTTGATTGTGACTGCAGTAACTATGGCTGTTACCACAAAAGTTTATTTTAATGCTTTATGGAAACTGGCACTGAACTTTCCAAAGTTTTAAGTGCTTTTTTGTTCTAGGCTATCAAAATGCCTCTCATAAAAACAGAATAAGAAGGGCCAGAAGAAAGGAAACAAATGAGGCTTTAGTAATGTTGAAAGCGCTTGGTAGCAGAAGAGAGAACTTGGATTTCGGGAAGCAGCTCCTGCAATGAACAGATTGTCTCATTTAAAGAACAGCAGATGTGTCATGGAGAACTTCTCAAACTGTTATGATTTTGCCAATTTCTTGCCATTATTTTTGTTGTCTTTCCTTATCTTATTGCCAGACTTATTTGCATAAGAGCAAAGCATATTGTTTAGGTTTCAGTTAAGTTTATGTTTCCCTCAAAAAACAATATTACTTTGAGTAACAGTAATTGTTCCCTGTAGCAGAGTGTTAGGCCACCTGATAGCAGCAAGGTTGATAAAAGAAATACTGCAATTCAGGTGATAAGCAACCTGTGATGACTTACTGCTAGTTTTGTAACCTCAGGATCCCACTTTTGGTCAGTCTTGCTGGCAGCAGTGGTTGGTCAAGCTGCCAATAAAACCCCCCACTATCTCCTTCTGTTAAATGCAGTGAGATTAGGGTGAAAATCAATTTCTCCTGTCTGAATTAGATCCTCTGTATGTGGTCATGATATCATGGACTGCTGGGCTAAAATGCTGGGTGCTTTTTGGAAGAGAGAAAATATTGGGCTTTGCAGAGTAAATCAGAAAATAAGTTTCCATAAATAAAAATATACTTTTCTTCTAGGCAGATGCAGGTTCCTGGGTTTTATTCTGACTTCTAGAGAAACAAATTAAGAACAGGAAGAGGAGACAAGATTTTAAGCTACCTCCGAGTTAGGGAGATGGGGTGAATGTCAGTGTGACGGGGTAGTGCTTGAAAGGAGTTTTATATGCCTCCTATCAAAAGCTTGGATTCAATGCTCCTTGGTGTCCACAGCTTCTAGTGAATTCTGCAAGCTTGAATCAGATTTCTTTGAACAGGCTGTAGCTATATTTGAGTGTACATCTACAGCAGTGAGCCTTGTACCAGCCCTGCTTGTGGTGCCCTTGGTGTCACCCCCACCTGGTCACAGGCTGAACAAGTCGGGTACCCCTGGAGAAAGCTTGGCTGCAGGCTGTGCAATGGGACAGCCTCTGTGGGCACTGGTAGGCATGTGGGTCCCAGGGGCTCCTGGAGCCTGAACAAGGTACATGGTACAAGAGTTTTATCATGCAGATCTGCTCCTCAAGGTGGACATGTCCCCTGGGCACTGCAGGGCACAGGTACACAGGGTGGCCCCAGGTGAAGCTGAGTGGCTGTGGGAGGTGACCTGCCTTATCTGGGCCGGGGGGTGCCCCGATGCTCCCTGGCTATCCTGTTTTTTGCTGGGAGAGTGAAGGCAGGTCCTGTCTTCAGCACTGTGGCCCTGGGGAGCTAGCAGACTCCATACTGCCATGGCAGCACTGCAGAGTGAGAAGAGCAGGTCTCAGTGGTGTCTGGAGATTGGTGGTTGGTAGGTGGTTCTTGGTGCTGTTAGCCTTCATCAATTTCGTGAAGAAATATAACTGGTAAATAGTTTACTGTTTACTCTCCTTATGGTTTGTATGCTTCCTTTTCAGTGCCTGAATATGTCCAGATTTATGCCTTTTTTCTTTTTTGATTGGTTTCTTTTTTTTGGTATCCTTTGTTGCCTGGCATTAAAGTATTCATTCCTATTCTTTGTTTCTGTAAATTCCCTTCCTCTCCTAAGAAAGCACAAGAGCTCCCCTTTTTGTCCTTCTCCCTTCCTCTCTCTTTTTAAAACTTTTTTCATTTTGTGAAGTTCACTGGCATGAGACCTTTTCTTAAAAACCGCAAACCTTGCTGTGCAGGGAATCCATGCATCTCCTTTGCTGTGCCTGCCCCTCAGGAGTTAAGCGGTCCAGAGAACTAAATCCCTTTTGATGTCTGCTCGTTGTCAGTTCTTATTTGGTGCACAGTTTATTCAGAGGAATTTAGATGGGAAAAGCCAGTGAACAAACGGATCACAACTTTGTTTGAAGGAAAGGTTGGATTAATATAAAAGGGAATGTTTGCCAAAAGTTGCCCTTGAGGTGACGGTGGGTTTACCATTGTGTGTACTGTGATTTCGCTGTGCTGACTGTGTTCATGATAGCATGCAGACAGCTGGGGAGAGGCACTTAGCCAGCACAAAGTAGCTGTGAAAGCGATAAGCAGTGGCTCATACTGAACACTGGCAAATGGCCTCGACTAGGATGTGGAAAAGCGTTTCCATGATGCTTGCTGTAGGCAAGCCCAGTAGTCACTAGCTGGTATCTATAAAAAATAAAGAGCATTTATGTTATTTCACTCCTTTCATATCCTGTAACTACCTCTGTCCTGGGGCATGTGTTTATTCATATACACCAGTGCAGCTGGCGGTGATTTCAACATCTTCACAGTCACTCTGTTTACTGGAGAAGTTGGTGGGAGTGTTGGGAGATCCTGGTTCACTCCACTGTTCATCTGTTACAATTTGCAACCAGATGGATGTTTTTCTTTTCAAGGAAGTACCACAACAGGATCTCTAAGGATTGTTTTGAAAGTGAGTGCTCTTCACTATCTGTTAGTGATGCTGCTCTACTCCTGAAAATGTTTCTGTTGCTAATGGGATATCAGCAGCAGCAGAGATGGAGACACTTTGATGTTACCTTCTTGGTGAGGAACAGTCAGAGGTTCAGAGTCAGACTGCTGATAGAACTTTGTTTTGTAAATGCTGCCTTGAAGGCTAGCACTTCAGTTCCAAGCCTGGGTGTGTTGTGTAAACTGCTTCAAAGAAGATAATTTTGCATCGATAATTTTKTTTTGTTTTCAGCATTTTCTTTTGTTCGGTATGTTTGAGAAATCAATCCCTTGAAAAGCTGTAGTCCTCAGCAAAGTATACATTTTAGAAATCTCCAGAAAATGTTCTCACAGAATTTTACTCTCTCCATCTTGAGAGTGGAAGGACCTGGCTAAGGATGGCATATATGTTTGCCCAGTTCTTTCTAAAGTGGTCTTGACTTCATTGTCCTGTATTGTGGATTTAGTTAGTCTGGGAGTAGAGTACTAGGGATGCATAAGGCAGAATTTTCTCTCTGTGCCTCTAACCTCCAGTCAATAAAGATTTCTTAACACTTTTTATGAAGTATTAAACCTTCTCCCATGTAAGTGTTTCTCAAAGTTGTTATTTCACCATTTATCCATTCTGTAATACAAACTTGTTCTAAATCCTTTGCTGGTAGTTGTGCACTAGGGCTCGCCTCACTTTCGTAAACTCTTAAAGCATGGTAGAATGTACTTCCAAATGTGGCAAAGACAAAAGCCCTGTGAATACAAACAGCTTACATGGACTTAAATTTATACATTAATGTAACATTAGGAAGACCCTGGACAACAGATATGATGGTCTAGAGCATGCAAAAATCAAATCATCAGAGAATGGTTTGGGTGGAAAAGAACTTAAATGTCTTCAAGTTCCAACCCGTCAGACATGGGCAAGGACATCTTAGGCTAGACCAGGTTGCTCAGAGCCACATACAAGCTGGTCTGGAACTCTTCCAGGGATAGGATATCCACTGTCTTAATCACAGAAGAAAAAAAAAAGTGTATAGTGTGAAAAACTACATAGTTTTCTTATGGGCACCAAATATTGTATAAGCTTTTCCCTTAAAAATAAGTAGATTTCCATATTCACATATTTGCTGTAAAAATAGAGCTGCTTTTGGCTTTTTCTTTTTTGAAAGATCTGTGTGCATAGTTCCAAGACGCTTTTTGCTTTCATCAGTGTTGTGTGTTTTACCTCTACTTTGATGTAGTTTAACTGTCACTTTTTTCCTTTCCTCTAAATATGGATATTTACATGAATATGTGTTTCACCCACTTTCAAGCAGTATTTTCACATTCTTGATGATAACAAGATGGCAAGCTGTGATATGTGTGTTCTTCTAGAGGCACAGAGAGTTTATAATGAGTCATTATTATAATTTGTGTGTGTGTCTTTGATGCTATTGTAGCTTTCCAGGCAGATGCCCCACCCGCTGCGTGTTCCTAGTTTCAGTCTAATGAACTGCTAAAGTTACTGGACACTCAACAGTAGCTCTGGCGTCCCACAATGCATTAGTATTAAGTTTTCTTCAGGATGAAGAGGCTTTAACTACAGCACACAATCACTAGCCCACAGTGGAAGAAACAAATCAGAAAACCACTGTTCCATAAGCACGGAATTGAAAGAGCCGCACAAGTAAAATGACAGACTATCCATTCCATTTTGGAAAGCATGAATAGGATTTTTGATCAAGCTTAATTTCCTTCAAGCTCTTCAGCTGTGGCTAAACCATTTAAAATAAAAATAGATGTGTTATGGAGCCCTGTGCTCATCACAGTTTATTATTTTGAAAAAGCGTGGGTCCTCCTGTACCTCTTTGCTAATGACAAAAAATGAGTGGAATCCTCATCTCCATTTCAGCAATGCAGAAGTGGGATGATTCCCCTGCCTGCAGTGACTTTGCTTCACATTTATGGCAGAAAATGGAAGGAAACATCTGGASTAGTGGCTTTAACAGCTTGCAAATAACAGAGCGTGTATTGTCTGATACATCACTGAGCTTTAGATTTTTGAATTATTTGGTGTAACTTAAATAAGCCTCCAGTAGATAAAATGTTAATTGAAAAGATATATTTTACTGACCAATGTCACACATTGCTATTGTCAAATGAGCCTCCCAGCCATCCTATACCCTTTGTATTGACTGCAAGCTATTTCATCTTTGAACAGAATGCACACTTGAATGGTTATATGCACTTCAGCTAAACCAAATAAATGTTAGAGAACTTGCCCATTTGAAGGAGTTTAAAAGCAACCGAAAATACCCAATGTACAAAAACTTGCCACATCCCAGTTCTTTGCAAGAGAACATTCAGACTGAGAATACACTCACATCCCAGTGAGCTGAGTTGGCTGAGGAAGTTGTGGGCCAAAGGCAATGCTTTTATGCTGGATATTGTCTGCCTCACCTCTTGGTGGGCACTGTCTGGCTGTACGACAGCCACTCTCACCTCAGGGAGCCTGCTTAGGGAGCACTGCCCCAGTCAGCTCCACTGACATTGCAAGTATCTCACCTTTTATTAGATAAATGACAAGCTCCTTGGGGAACATTCAAATTGGTGCTAGAAATACTGAAGAGCTGGAGCAGGTGATGGATATGAACAGAAAAATACAGCTCCCCCTCTTCCTCCTGATTCTTTCTTTTCTTACACTATTATCCTTTGTGGCAATCAGAAGGATGGATGAGATTGTAAGTCAGCATCCTTTGAAAAAACATTAATGAGCTTTCAGATTACTTACTCCCTCTCTTCTGTACTTTAGTCATTTTGCAGTGTAACATACAGAGCAGAAGAGGTCATATAAGTCTCTGTTACAGTGCACCTGTGTTTTCAGCTAAGACCTCTTGCTTTTTTTTTTTTTTGCTGTGTTTTTTGAAGTGCAAGATCATAGATAGCTGTAAGAAGTGTTTTTGAACACTCATTTTCTAAAGAGCTGATCAAGTGTCCAGGCTGTTACTGAATGTTTTTGGAAACTGCTTTGCCTTTACAGTGGTAGTTGGGGAATTACAATATATCATTTGTTAACCACGATTGGTTTGGGGGTTTTCCTTGTTATGAAAGTATCTGCATGAGAGAGCAAAGGGATATTATGTTACCCCAGTGTGACCAGTCAAAGCCAAGGAAAAATGTATAGTCAACATGAAAATGTTTTGCTAACAAGTAGCTTAATAGTCTCACATAGCCCAAGAACAGATGCAACAAATAAATATGCTATGACAGCTGAAGAAGGCAAACAGAAAAAAAAAAAAAATTACCTGTCTCAGAGTGCTGATTTATTTGGGACAATAATTTTGCTAGTCCCAGCTTAGGTGGCAGTCACTGGAATAAGCACTTAATTTGTAAGCAGGATTCTGTTTTAAAGGAACATGAAGAATTTTTTGAAGGCTTGGACATGTACGTATTTGTTTTTCATTCCAGTGTGCTAGATGAAAGATAAGGTAAGTGACACACTGGTTAGTGCTGACAGAAAATAACAATGCCAACTGAATAAGCATTTGCAAAACTCACAGCAGGAATACACATCATTCAGCTGCAGAGAGGTGAATATTATTGAGGTAACAGTTGTTTCTGTCTGTACTGACATATTTTGGAACCAATTTTGGTCCTGATGAGTTGTATTTAATAGTATGAGGCTGTGGCCTGAACTGATGCCTCTTATTGTCACTGGAAAAAATTGCAAGGAAGAGCCAGAAGGTTTTAGATCAACCTTTTACTTTACAGTTTACTTCAGTGGCACCACTTAGCAGAACAAGCTCTCACTTCATATCTGCAAGTACACAAGACTAAATCTGTCTGTTCTCTTTGCTTGTTTCAGCAGACACAGAGCCTAATGGGACTTCCCACCAAGCTATACTCCAAAGCATCAGCTGTCTGAGCGTCCCTTTTTCAAGGGAGTAATTCTTTTTGCTCCTTTTGATCCTGAGGTCAGCTGTAAAGTTGCTCAAAGTGCAGTCAGTGCTTTCAGAGCATTATGAATGCTGGAGGTACTAAACAGATTCCTGTGGATCATGGACTAGGGGCTTTGCTGTGTCTGTCCCTGTCTGTGACAGACACAAAGTCTGTGACTTTGCTTGCTCACAGTCCCAAGGTTTTCACCATGGATGCAACTTTCATGCAGTGTCCTAAATGAAATTGTCTGGGATGCAAAAATAGCCAACTTTATTTGAAGTTAGTTTTTACTACTTAAGTGCTGACAGTACTAATGTGAAGTTACAGCATCACTTACTAGCCATGATTGAATAGTATCCATCACATTCAAATGGTAATGTCTTTTGTCCTCCTCTCCTCAATGAAGCTTGACAATTCCTGGGAACTGGTATAATAATATTTTTATTCTGTCATTAATATTTGATAGTATAAGTGAGAAATGAACAGTTTATGGACTGTCCATTATTTCTCCAGAGTTTGTATTGTACTCTTGAAATTTTTCACCTGAGATGGAAGAGTTTATGTGCTCTCAGACTGACCATACTAAATAGACGAAGAGCATTACTGAACACATTTGCCTTGTCCTTCTAGGCTGAGTGAAATGCAAAAGCTCAACTGGTCTTGTAAACAGAAATCCCTTGGGATGAGTAATCAGACCTTAGGAGTTTATACCTTCTTTTGTTGCCTATGACAACCTAGCAGTATCATATTATTTGCTTTATGTCTAAAATCTATCATTCAAAATAGATTTTTTTATTAAAGAAGAGTATGGTATTTGGTAAATTTGCAAGGCATCTTGCCACTCTTCTTCTACTTGGGCTTTTTGTTACTGTAGGTGGTTTTTGTTTCGTTTTCCAGAAACTTTCAAAATAGACTGAAAACAGAACCTTAACTAGCTTCTCTAAAAACTTATTCTGTATTAGAATCATTCGTATCCAGTGTGTGTTAAATTTTAGATTAATATTTGTATAAGGTGACTATCTACAGCACATATGATTCTGTATTGATATCTATAATGTGCCTTACTGTGCTGTGATATTATTCAATAGGAGTCAGAAACTGGAGTAGTTTTGGAAATATTTGAAAATTACACGGGAAAAAATATTAAAGGATTGGACGATGGAATAGGTCTTTGAGTTCACTAGCTCTGAACCAGCTTACTTACCTGCAAATATTTTTGGGGGAACAAAACTGTTCCATTTCTTAAYTTCCTCTTTTCTTCAGAGATCACAAATCAAATCTTGATTCTTCTGGTCCTCAAAGGGTATGGATAACTTTTTTATTCTGTTTGCAGTGTTGCCTTGTATATTCAAGTAAATGCAAGACAGTTCTTGTGTCTGGAGTATGGATGTGCTCTTGTAGAGATGTCTGTTTTGTGCCTGGTCCAGGATGCTGAGGTGCTCTCTCACTTGGCAGAACTTTTTGCCACTGCTACAATCATGTTAGTTCAGGGTAGGGAACAGATATTTTTGTTTTTATGCTTCAAGTTTACTTGCTTTGAGTTTGGCAAAAGAAAACAGAAATAGTAATTATTGTTTAAACATTTTAAAATACAAAGGGCTCAGGTAAGTGTGGGGAAAAAACCTTATAAACAGAAAGTATAAATCCACATATTAATTGTTTTTCGATATAGTGCAGAAAGGATGGCTCTGGAATTTATCCAAAGATCTCATAAATGAACAAAATTCCAAAAAGAATAAAATCCAAAGAACTAAACCCACAGCAGAAATCAGTAAAATGTATTATTCTGAGATAGAATATTTTTTCTAGCTTTTGAAAAAATTCTGCATATATATAAGTATGTAAATTTTATAAAATTTCAGCATCCTTTCAATTCAACTTAGAGTCAGAATAAATACTGAATAAAATGCTCCCTGTGAATTGCAGTATGGTCTTTGATCAGCAAGGTTATATTAATTTCCTCATAACTCTTGCAGTATTTTACAGTAAAACATGCCAGGGGCATGTATAACTGGGGAGAGGTTTTGCTTTTCCAAAGGATATGATACTGATAGTGCTCTCTCTAGCCTTTCTCCTAATATCTGCTCAGAGGTAAACAGTGAAGGCTCCAAGATGTCCAAAGGGCACCAGGGTCCTGCTAGACCACATATTTTGATAAGTAATCACAGTACTGTTTGCACTTCAATTAGATTAACATCTTAACTTGCAAATCATGTCTTTGGAGGGTTTTTTTTTTGATAACTAACTAATTGGCAGTTGTCTGAAGTAAATTGCTTTATATTGGTCAATGGTAAATTGTGATCATGTTAATTTAATTGCAGTTCTGCCAATGGTATAATTAATGCTGCTATCAAAGCAGTCAATCAGTTCATTGGAAAAAAAAAAGCAGCACTATGATATTGAATTCCCAGTTGCCATGACACAGAATGTGATTCTGCATAATAATAATAATGTCTGCTCTGCTCACTGTGAGCAAAAGCCATTGTTTTCAATGGAAATAGGGGTAATGGCATGCAATGGTGTTCTGCATTATTACAAATAATGCAAGCAAATTGCTCCAGAAAGACTTCTGTCACTCTGAGAAAGTAATTTGTCTTTCTAGCTGTCTGGGAAAAGATGTGACCAGGAGCTGTGTTTTATGATTCCTTATGATTGACAGAAAGACTGCTGTGGACATTGCCTGGAAATGACAGGGATTTGCTGCATAACACACGGAGCAGCAGATCACAGAATGACAGAATGGCTAAGRTTGGAAGGGACTTCTGGAGGTCATGTAGTCCAATCTTCCTGCTCAAGCAGTGTTCCCTAGACCACATTACTCAGGATTGCTGGGTCAGGACTCAGAAAATCCATCTCTTTATTGCTCCTTTTCTCTATTTATATTTTCTGTTCTCACTTTTGGGAGTCATTTACATGGGCTAATGACGTGGACCCTGTCCCACATGTGCTGTCTTTTCTTCAGATGTCTTTCTCAGGCATAAAGTGGCCCTCCTCTTTCCTCTTACCCCCAACACATGCTAATGCCTGCCTCCATTTTTCAGAAGCATGTCTGGCTATCAATGAAACCTGGGGGCCTTTGAGATCACTGGTTTGGTTTTGTTCTGGTTGAGTGGGAATATAACTGTGTGCTTTCATATCTCCAGCAGTTTGGCTGAGCAGTTGTCAAGCGGTGTTACCTAGAAACTACATTAAATGAGTCTCTGGCACCTCCTGGGCTCACTGTGTGCTGCTATAGCAGCAAAACGCTGCTGTAAAGATTGGCTAAACAGGTAACTTATAATTTCTTTCTATATTGAGGTACTCCAGTGAGTTGTAGGTGTCAAGAAGAGTTGGAAAGTGAAGGGTTATTGCTGTATCACTGGTGCATTCCTGCAATCTGCACTTGCCAAACTGCTGTGCTGGAACTTACTGTGGTTGACACAATTTAGAAATATGTAGGCAGCTCCTTAAGACTTGTTGAGTACCTAAGTCATCTGTAAAGATCAGGAGGCCTTTTTTTTTTTTCTCCCCCCCTCTTACCTGAGCTGTGCTGTGCTTCATAGAGTCAAGCTATGCTGTTGAATGATTACAACCGTTTGTCATAGTGGACCTACTCATTTTTGTCCCCTTCCCCAATTTCTTTGTATTGCTTCTGATAATAAGCACTTAAAACTGAACTAGGTGTTGCAGCAGGCAGGACTAGTTAGCCTCTTATTCTTAGACATGATGTCCTGTCTCTTCTTTCCACATACAGAAAGTATCCACAAGCACAGACATATGTAAGTGGTAACAGATAATTAAGATTTTTTGAATATGTCTATTTTTTAAAAAAATTAATATTTTCTCTGTTCTGTTTGTTACGTGGTGAATTAAAATGAGATCTACTAAAAAATAAATTCCCTTCTCCAACATTTGGTATGCTCCAGTCAACAGGCTGGTATTGCAAGAACTACGCAAGAAACTATTGCCAGGTGCTTTTAAAAGTCAGTTTTAGAGCTGGCTGCTCTAAGAGGCCAGACTCTGCAAACCTATTTGAAGCAGGTTTCTAATAACTCTGGGTGGAAAATATTGGTAGATATTCCAGATTTTCTTCTAATTTCTAAATGCTCTCAAAGTATGTAAAATTTGTAGCTGTAACTTGTAATTCAGCCTTATTTTGTAAAAAAGTTTTGTGAAGAAAAGCTAGCACTTACAAACTAGAAAAGGCTTTTTTTTCTTCTAATTTGTTTTTTGGTAGTTTTTTTTTTTTTTTTGACTGATTAAAACAGCCTGATTTAGTATGGCAAGAGATAAAAAATATTCATGCAAAAATCTCATATTTGAAACTTCACTGTACAAAAGTAAGAGATATAATGTTCTCCACCATTCTATGCCATGAATTCATTTGCAGAAGTGATGACTGAAGATGATTTGAACCCTTATAAATTAAAAAGGTACTAATTCCTATTTGAAATACTAAATGGAAGTCTGAGCAGATACCTATAATTTGAATGGAAACTGACTTTGTGAAACATTATCATCTAGCTAAAACAGTAACACATAGAAACTGGATTTGCATTGGTAAGAGTCCTGATATAAAAAGAATAAGGTCATACAAATGTGTTTCAGGAGAATGGAAGTGTATTTTTACTGGTATGGGTTCTTATCAATTACCTTTTTTCCCACCATGAGGCTCAGAAGAATATGAACATTTGTGTTTCCTGTAAGAGAAAATTAGAGAAACTGCATTTCTTAATAAGAAGCATTCATGTTGAGCTCTTTCCTAAATAAATCCTTAATTCACACAAAAGAAATAAAAAGCAAGCTGTTTTGCAGTGTTCTCACACAAATGATAACAGTTAAGAACATTTTGAGAGTCGAGAGTAAGTTGGAGATTAATAAATCAGCACAGATTTTGCATGTAGTAGCTTTATAATTGCAAGCAGCAAGATTTAAATAACCAGATTTCTCTTCTCTAGAAAGATTTTATACTAACTCACTTTCACAATTCCCTTTATCTCACTCCATTCCATATAATTAGATGTTAATTTAGTTTCTCTTTAGATTGTCTCTCAAACGCGTGCTGTGCAGAGCACGCTGTTTTCTATTGCTGTCTATTGCCATGCTTTTTTTCTGTCTTTCTGTCTATAAGCTGGTAAATGTCCATGGGAATTTCTACCAATAGGAAATTTCCAATCTCACATGTTTTGCAGTTAACAATTGAGCATGAGGGCTTATAATTCTTTTTTTGCATCTTGTATAGGTAATTGTAGCTGTTTCTTTATCCAAATTGATAATTCTTAGTCTATGAAGTCACTGATAATAAGTGTCAAAACATTCTGTGTTTTAACTTTTGGTGGTTTTTGCTTAGCTTGTGTTCTAAGAAAAAGATGATATATTTGATCTGTTCATTACTTTTCATGCCTTCTTTTTTTCTGTTTTCCAGTCTGTTCTGCTTTTTTCTTGCAAATAAATTATTTCCCCATATTTCTAAAAATCAGACAATCCCCTTCTTTTTCATGTTTTTGCTTCTGCTGTGTACTTTTGAAGTTGGATGTTTAGAGAGAAGCAGGAGATCCAGAGTAGGGTGCCCAGATAATAGGATTTATTAGAACTGAAGAAAATGTTAGAGGGAGTCAAGCTGCATGTGCATACAGCACACATGATACCAATTCACAGAAGCAATAAAATGGAAATTAAGATTCATATCTCCAAAATTCCTAATCTGTCTCCCTAATCATGTGCTTCACCATTTACTATTATTACAGCTACTGCAGCCTAGAATCCACAGGTTGTACTTTGGATGACTCTGAATTTCACATTGTGGGAAAAGAAGCTTGAAATATTCAGGGAAAGCTAAAACATTTCCTGTGGTTGAGAAAACATTTGTAAGGACTATAAATGTATAAAGCATATTCTGATGTGTCATAGGAAGTGGTTGGAAATCTTTTTGGGCTGATCTTAAGTTTTCACAGCTTGTAATTATTACATAAATATTACTCTGAATTTTACAATTCAGACAGCTGCAAAAACTTGAGCACTTCATGTGATAAGGTTGTAACACTCAGAAGGAGGAGAGGTTCCAGGCAACAGAGATTGTATGGCTGTCAATGAAAAAGAGACAAGAACTGGTTTGGTCTTTGGCCTGACATCTCTGTTGAAGAGTTATTTCCATGGTGAACTTCATGATCTGTGTATTCTACATCAGTGATGAGAATTTACTACTCCTGATATTGTAAATTACAAATCTCAGTTTATAATTTGTAAACTCTCTTCTGATATTCCACAGCAAAAGGGGCTCTGACTAGGAAACTTTCTTTTTACGTTATCTTACTATTTTGTGACAACCATCTCATAACAAAAAAGAAAGTGTAAATCTTCACTACTGCATAAAGTTTAGAGTGATACCAGATTGCCACAATATTTTTTGGTTGTTGTTTTTTTTTTTTCCCCCACCGAAGCTTAGAATGATTCTAGAGTAATGTTATTATATCTACCTTAGTCTAAACAATTCTATTATCTTTTTCTTAAAAAAACCAATAACTCCCTTATTTTTAGGCAGAATGTTGGACATTTATAAGCTCTTTTCCGTGCATTCAGTTCTCAAACATAATATTTGCACTGAACTTTTTGTTAAAGTAAACATACATACATCAGGAAAAGACATAGTTGTGTATTATCCAGCAGCTTTAGAACATCAAATTTTTCCATAAAGATGCTTTCTTTCCTAGGCACTTCATCAGATTTTCTTTTGGTCTTTTTAGTGGAGACTGAGTCTGATTTCATTCAAAGCAACCAAAACACATATAAGAATGTCAGGAGGTAGGTCTGAAATAAAATCCACATTGTCGTCATGACAACTACAATGCTAAAAAGGATGCAGGGAATGATTATTAAGATGTTGCATCAAGTTGTCATGGCAACTATATAATAATAGGAAAAAGGTGAGTTTTCAGAATAAGATTGTGTGAAAAGTTTTCCCTTTATGAAGACATGCCACTGTAAAAATATCATAATGAGGACAAAAGGAACGGAGAACCTGATACAAAAGGAGGTCAGGATTCAGCTATCTGCCTCAGTGTATTTACCTTATGTACTATGATGTTCCATGCAGAAGTATCTCTGCTTGGTTTCCAGTTCTGTCACAGATGGATCAGAACACAGAAGACATTAAAATACGTCTCAGTGCTCTTTCTCAACATTGTACCAACAAAGTTCAAGGCCTCATTTCACAAAGTGATAAGCCTTCGTGGCCCTCATTTACCCCCAGTGGAGTACATGAAGCCCCAGTGTCATAGAAGAATGGACTGAACCACTAACACAAAAATGGAGTAGGGAAAAGGTTAATGCTGAAGGGTAGTATTAAGAGGCTTCAGTTTTGTGAAAGAGTTTATTTTTCAGTATACTTCATGACTTCCTTGTTTGTTTAGCTTAGGATTTCCTAATAAATGAGTATTAGCTAATAGAAATTATTGAATGATTTGTATAAGCAAATTTTTGAAGCCAGGAAACCTCTTAAGCAGCAGCTGCAGTGGGAATGAGTGTCTGGGCTCTGTGCCACAACTTGTGGTATAAGCAGCGCTAAAGGCTGCCTTGCCTGGTGCAAAAGAAATGAGGTACCATGCTTGAGGAAGACTAATTATCCCTGTGCTGTTTTCCCTTGTGTGTGGTGCCCAGCCGGCTCCATCCTGGAAGTCCCTGTGGTTTGTTCTTTCTGTGCTCCTCTTCTGTGAACTACTGAAGGGAGTCAGAGGCTTTTTCGTCCTGCAGTGCTCCCTTCCTGGAGACAGGAGTGAGTGTACGAAAAGAGGATTGAGCAGGAAGTATAGGGAAAGCCACAGTCAGAGATACACAAGAGAGTGAAAGGGCTTTGTGTGTAAGAGCTGGCTACTTTCTTGGCCCCTTAGGTTCTCCTGCAGCAGGATGTGAGGCAAGGCTGATTGATATTTTCATCCAAAGAGTTTCTTTCCACGAACAAGTGATTTTCCAGTAAAATTAATTTTTTTGTATTGTTTTGCATGAAAAGTAATTGCTGCACCTGGAGATACCTTTTTTAATAAATATATATATATTTTTAAAGCAACACAAAGCAAAAATATTCCAACACTAAAGAATACTGGTGTGGATGTTCTGTTGCAGTGTCTTTCTGGCACCTGAACTTTACTTGCCAGATGTCTGGCCTTGTCTTTCAGGGCTGAGCTCCCCAGCCGGTCTTAGTTTTGTAAATAGTTTCAACTATGGTTCTCTCCTATAACATTGATCCTATGAGATCCATTGATCCTCATTGAGCTATGAGTTGAAATGATGTAATCCATCTGGAGGTAAAGGAGAATTTGAGCTCAAGGGACTTCAAAAACTGAGTAGTGTGAGATACTAGATCTTGAATCAGAGTAATTTTTCAGAGCTGTTACTAGAAGTATGAGACTTGTGGGAGATGGCAAACATGTTTGGAAGCCTGAACATAGGCCTGTATAGAACTGGAGTACATTGTGATTTTGCAGATTTGAAAACAGTTGCATATTTGCATTGAAAATACATATGAACCCTGGCCTGAGGTCAGATTTTAGCTGCTACTCCCTGGAACTGTAATGGCAGACAACCAGGCTAGCTGTGATGGTTTCTGCCTCGGAAACCTTTTTATATTTTACTCTATTTTGAAATTCAGAGAACAGGGATTTTTTAGTAGCAACTGGAACCGCAGGCATACATTTTTTAATATAATGGTATTTTCTACTGTGTTTGTAGCAGAGGTATAGTCTGAGTTGACTGTACTGATATGGTTGGTAAAAAAGAATTCTGGAAAAATTTGGCTTCCAACCCAGACGGTGGAAGGGAGATGGTGGTGCTGAAGAACCATTTGAAGTAGGACAGAGGAAAGGAACTTGTGTGTAAATAAACGGCAGCTTTTTTTCCTGTCACATTGGAACTATAAATTCAAGCCAGCAGAACCCTTTCAAGCAGAATCTTGTTAAAGAGCCCTGAGCTCCTTTGCCCAGTTTCTGCAGCCTGAGATTTTTTTGTTACTACAAATTCTTGGTTTATCTCACAAGACTAAATTAAATGGCTTTGCTAGCCTGGAGAAAATTAATTTGAATCATTTCCCTGCTTCTAATAGTTTATGCCACTGTCCTACTGGCATAAACAGAGGTCCTGAAAGCATGAAGAGGTGTCTCAGCCACCTGTGCAGACAGGCCCTTTTCCCACATGGCTAGTAATAGCTAATGAAAATAATGTGGGTTCAACACTAATCAAATTAAGATATTTCCCCAAGGGAAGCACGAATTACATACTTCTGTGCAGTATCTATAGCTAGGCTGACTCTCGAGGCTCAGCTTAATGACACCAACAAAATTTGCCGGTTACTGCCATTCTTTGTGGATAAAGCCAGGTGGTAAGGATCGCATACAACACCCACTTGCTCTGAATGTGTGTGTCATCAGTTAGTGGTGGTATTTCACCACTCTGTCTGCTTTCAGGGTGATGTGAGGACTACTGGCATCCTACTGGTTTCCAGGGCAGTTTTAAAATACAAATAGAAGTGTAGAGTGCCTTGAAGAGTTAGCGAGGATAAAATCTATTTAAATAAATGTGGAAAAGGAAGATGTTTACTAGGAAAAGATTATGAGAGGACAAAAGAATAATACACTTCAGAAGAGTCTAGACAGAGATTGGTGTCTAATTACTAGACTCTCTTTTGCTAAGTGTTTGAACAAAACTGCCAACAAGTAATCTGATTAAGAAAAAGCATCTAGATTGTATTCTGAATATTTTCATGCTCTTTTCTCCTCTGACTGAAGAGAGTCCCGGAGAAGTGCTATGCTCAGCTTTGGTCTTCTCTGCCCTTTGCAAAGTAGGATCAGTTTAAACTTTCATTAGTTGTGCTTCCTTCCATAGTGCCTGTTCTTGTGCAAGACTCTATACAGCAATGAGTGATGTGTGTAAAGCTGCCTCTGTTGTGTGACCACAGCAAGAGTTTTCTCCAAGAATGTCCAACTTGTCTTTTCTGTAATACTTTGCATAATGCCTTTCTTCTGACCAGAATGCACTTGAGAAGTATGACTAGGTGTTTAATATATTCCTAAATTTAAATTTTTCAATCCTAAAGGAACAGATTTGGTGCATTTGCTGGCTTTGATAGAAGCCATACAGCCAGCGTCAGACTCTTGATGTGCTGCTAGCCACTACTTCAGGTGAATACATGAGGCATCTCTACTCTGGACTGATTCTGCTTTGTCATTCTTGGAAAGAAACAACAAATAGATTTTTGGAATATTAAAATTTCAAGACATTTTAGTAAAAAATATGCACAATTTCTTTATATTTTTTAATAAAGACGAGTCTATAAGTATGTCTAGACTGAGGAAAAGGAGTAAGGATGTGGTGAGGAAAAAGTTGAAGCTGAGAGGCAGCTCAAGCACTTCCTCCTACAATGACTGTGGCTTTGTCATGTCTCTTTACTGCAGTCAGATGTTGATATAAAGGTTTCTGCAAGTACCTGAGACAGTGGATGTAAAGAAAGAGGGAGGGGAAAAGAAGAAAAATTGTTTTTGGATTTTGATGATTTAAAAGTTTTCTCTATGTTCATTTTATTCTGATGCAGGAAGGTGCAGCTGGTGATGTGTTCACTGAAGCACAGCAGAAAAATGAGCACTGCAGGAATCTGAGGGGATGTTGCAGAGTTTTGGTGCAGTGATTTGCAAAATAGATGGGACACTGGAAATAAATTTTTGATCTATCTGGAATTCTGAAATCTCTACGATATGGTAATATAGTTTGTTCATAGTCTTATAAAAAAGACCATTTCAAATATGTGGATTTATTTATTGTGAGTCATCTAGACACATGAATCAAGGGACAGCAATAGGGAAGTGTCAGCTGTTCTCATTCCTCTAAATAGCTTTTCAGATTGCTGAAAAGGTGTATGATTGCAGCTGGAAACTTTTCCTTTTGGAATGTTTAATGATACCATTTTTACTTCAATTGGGATTGCAACAATAGTCCTTTAAAAGTGTTTTTCATTTTTCTCTGACTGTTTCTTACCATATAGGGCTTGATAAATCAGCTAATAGTAGGGACAGGAATGAGGTTCTTTTGGGGTCTTCTCTTTTTGTTATTTTGGAAATGTCTGTATTCACTATACAGTTGTTCCATTGCATTGTATTTTTTGAAGGCTTTATTTTATCTCTGCTTACAGGAATAATGAGAAAGAAGCCCAGGCTCATGGAATAATCAGTGGCAATAGTTAATAAAATAACAAATAAAACATGCAAAAATGTTTATTTTTCTCTTGCTAAAAACTCATCCATTGAATCTTGATCTGTATTTCTATAAGGACCAGCTGGGTTACAATGCTATTTCCTTTCTGGGTTTTTCTGTAGCCTGATAAAGAGTCTGTCATTGTAATTTCATTTAAAACAACTGTGGTTTTTTGTATTCTTCTATGGCCACCACCCTGTGGCTTAGCGAGGCCTGGGACTGAGCAAAGAAAGAGAACTCGGATATGTCTGCAGCCTGGCATGGCAGCTACAGACCAAACCAGATAGCTTTGACCTAACTGATCTGGGTAACAAAAGCAGCCCAGCAGGAACACCTAAGAGCTCTCCATGAGATGACTTATACCCTCTTCTGAAGTTGGGTACTACCTGTGAACTTCCTTTCTGTGAGTGCTTTGGCTTTCAAAGCACAGTAAAGAGAGAAAAATGTGATGGCAGTGCTTGTTGCCAAATGTGGCAATATTAGGCAGTGCCCTGAAATTGGTCTAAAATGACTCAGGCTTCCAAATGAGATGTGGTCTGTGCTCTGAAGAGCAAATGTGGGCATAATAATTCACTTTAGCTCATGCAGTATGAAGTTATCATTGATGTTCCAGTTACTCCCATTTTTTTAAAGCTGAGAAACAAGAATAACTTATTATTAAACTGTCAGCATAAATTGTCATCCCATTTGGAGACCTTATGCTAATTTTGTTGTCTCTTAAAAGAATCTTAGGGTAGTGCAAGGAAGAGAAATCTTAATTGGCAAATTTCCAGTAAGAGACGCCTAAATATGAATCTAGACATAGACATGCCTTCAGCCTGGAAAGCAATGCTAAGTAATAATTAGTGTATTGCTCTTTCTGTTCAAAAAAAACCCCAACACAACTATTTCAATTTTATGTTAATATTACACTTTAATAAAATGAATTTAAAATAGGTGTTTTAAAATGGGATATGAAGAAGTGACAATGATAAACCTTGAAGCAACTCAAAAGTGGCAAGATAATTCATTGAACTTCACATTGGTTAGAACAAAAAGAGAAAGTTCTCTTCCCATTCTGCTATTAATCTACTTCGTACTATTGCACAGGTCATGCATATTTGAGGCTTGAATGTCTGATCTGTACAATGGGCATGACAGTGCTTTTCTGTTTTGTAAACTACTGAAAGGCTTGAACTTTATTGAAAACCTACTTTTGATATGTACTAGAAAGAATAGAAGTCCCGAACTGACCAGTTTCTGGCATATTTATGCTATGTCCAAACAGGCTTTGCAGGGTCCCAGAGATGTTGCAGTGGACTGTCTTGCACTCTGGGCTTTCAGTTATCAGCATGCATAGCAAATGAAGTTGAGCAGCCAGCAGATAGTGTAACTTGCAAGCAATTAGCATTTCGATAGCCTTCCTTCACTGACATAGGTTAAATATTGAATGTGAACTTGCTATTATAGGACTTCAAGTACCAAAAATATTGCGGTTCAGAAAAAAATGTAAGAAAGATAGAGGTGTGTCGGAGAATGGCTGTGCAGTTGTGTGCATTCACTCCCACACATACACAACCTTTATTCTGAGCTGCTGTTAGCATACTTCTACGTAATTCCAAATATCAAACGACTGATTTTTTAAATGTCAGGACTTGTGAAACTCCCTAGGGCAGCACCTCTGAAAATGCTATCAAGGATAATAGAGGACAAAGATTAGCATAACCAGAGACTTTATTGCAAATATTCAGTGACAAATTTTGACTAGTTTCCTTACAAGCAAAGAGACTAAGAATCATAAGCTGCCATAAGAGAAGAGTTGTGCAATTTGTATTGTATTGGTTATTCTTTCATTTTTAGCTAACTTAACAATGGTATCTATGTTAAATCAAACGGAACAGTTAAATAAATTTTAAATGGGCTGGTAAGATGATACTGTATCCCTTTGCAGTAATCCCACACCTACTCAAACCTACTTTCAAAAGTACTGTCTCCATGGAGTATTGGTCTTTTGTATTATTAATGTTTGACCTTTGGCTGCAGTGAAAAGCTTTGTTACTACAGCATCTAATTTTTGGCATAGAGTGACCACTGAAGAGGAGATTCACAGGACGCTCTTGAGACTGCACATACAAATTTTAGGTAGGCTGCTGTGCTCAGGAAGCTTGGTACAGGTCCAGGACATGGTTGTGGCTTCTGAAAAGGCATAAGAAATTCTGACTGTAAAGGGAGAATATTAAACAAATCTTTAGGGATTCAGTGACTGATCCTTGCATAACAAGTTTTTGCTGTGTGCATGGCATGCTGATTCTTGTAGTCCTTTGAATACAGGCTGTAGATTTTTTTTTCTTTTTTTTTTTTTAGCTAAGTCAGCCTTGGGGCTGCAGTGTTCCTATGTGCAGAGATACCTGGCTGAAGGTTAGCTGACTAATCCTGAAGTGTTGGACAGAGAATGCCAGCACTGTCCCTGTTCTCAAGCCCTGTCATGTTATTACAAGTATGTAATGGACATGCTATAATAACATTAAAATTCTAATAATTCAACATGAAACTTCTGTAGGTGTATGATGAGTTTCAGAAACATGATTGTTCTACTGAAGCCCTATATTTAAGTATATGGTAACATGAACATGTTCAGGAATGGCGTAACTAACTGTAGCAGCAATGTTAGGAGATTGCATTGAAAGCTATCTATAATATTAAAAAATCATTCACTTTATTTACAATGATTCCTGGATGCAATAAATGTTCACTTTACTGACACCCTTTGAAAAAGTAGACTGGAAACTACAAGCACCTACTTATGTGTTTTGTTGGCGTGCTTGACACTTTCAGCATATGTTAGACTGTTGTGGAGTGTGTGTTTGTATAAAAAGCTAGTACTTTCTTCTAGCTGGAAAATAGCATGGCTAAATTACTACTCAGTGAAAACATGGCTTATAAAGGTATTGCATTGTCCTAGGCAGCTGGGGTTTTTCAATTCAGGACATAGCTACTCATGTCTAGCTCTGCAGGAGCTTGCTGTATGGGCTTCTTGTCTTGCCTGAAAAGCAAAAATGAATGAGATACATAAAACTCTGCCTTAAGCTTCAGACTGTTATCTCCCCTTTCATCCTTACTTCCTTTTCCACTGCTTAGCTGATAGTTGTGTTTTCTAGTTTCCTCTAACATATTGAGAGGAAGGATTTTGTATCTGTGTGTTTAGCTGGTCAGTGGGATATATCTTAAAGGGTCTCAAGCACTTGAACTTAGGAAATCAAGACCTCCCCTCCCAAGCAGTTTACAAACTGTATGATTCCAGCACATACTCATATGGTTGCAAGCCCCACAGAAATTGGATGAAGGCTTTGGTTGCTTTTATAAATATTGAGACACAATACAGAAAGGCCCTGTTTGTGTTGAGGGGAAATCAGCTGAGTTTTTGAGGAAAGACTGTAGAGTTTTCATCTAGGTGCTCTCTGTCTAAGTGGCCTTAGGGGGATTGTAGCTGGGGTCTCCCATGAGTCATCATATCCTTTGACTTCTTGGTGTGGACGCAAAAACCAGCAAGTGAGGATAACCAATTGCATGTGGGAACATAGGTTTTCCCACTTTCACTGATGGAAGATGAGATTTGGTCCTCCTGTCTAGTACGGGCAACCTTCCCACAGAGTCAAGTAACACCTCATAAAGTTCTACTCTAAAACTGTAGTAAGTCAGAGGCAGTAACACCTGCTCACAGGTACAGAAATATTCTGATATTCTGTCTGATATTCCCAAAGCTTATCTTGAACTAAAGGCTCCTAATTCAACAATTGTCTGTTCTAGGAGAGTGTCAGCAAACAGGTGGCATTAACCTCTCTGTCTTATTTGCTAGAAAGTCTCTGGAGCATCTAGCTCAAATAGGCAGCAAAGGAGGACAAGAATGTCTTGGGTGATCTTAAAGTTTGTGTCTTGTTCATGCTTTCTTATTTTTCCCTTTTTTTCCTGTTTCTTCATGGGATTTTTTAGCTTTCATTTGAGAAGTGCTACACTTGATATAAATATTTGGCAGAAGGACTGCTTAGTAAACTGTTTGAAGAACATAATCAGATTTTCCACCTGTCGGTCCACACTAAGCACCTAAGGCTTCACACATACAGAGGATCCCTAGAAAGGTTGCCTGGTGTACTGGTGAAATGAAGTCAACCAACAGAAGCTCCTACAGAAGGAATCCCCCTCTATAAAGTTTGTCAATGATGAGGCATCAGAAAAAGTGTAAAAAGCAGCCTGATGTTTTAAAATATTTTTTCCACAAATATGTGTATCTTTCACTGTACTCTTCCCTTTTTAATTGCCTTATTCTATACTAGTAATCAGGTTCCCTTTAACAGGGATAGCTCTCTATGACTCAATAAAAGATAAAAAACCTTTAAGTACCTTTTTTTTTTGGTCTTTTTCTTTTATCCTGTGTTGCTGTGATAAACACAGCTATGGGAAAATAAACACTAGTCATTTCTGAGCAAATGTCCAACTGACTGAGAAGAGGTCAGGGTATACATGAAGTAACATATTTCTTAAAATTGTTGACCAGTAGTGTGCTTTCATGGATGTTTATTATTTCTATACCTATGAAGACTGGAATCTAGTGCTCTGTTTTTTCTTCCAACTTGTAGTTTATGATCCTTGTAAGAATTTAAAACCAGGAAAGTATATTAAAGTGATATGGAATTGATGAAAATTAGGTGTTTTTTTTTTCTCTTCTTTTAACGGGCATGGAAGTTTTTTCTCTTCTGTGTTAGAGCTGTGTTTTGTGTGCTCATGGATGTGATAATAAAACAGAAGAGGAAAGTTCTGATACTGAAGTGTAACAAGGGTAAAATGGGATTAGAACAGACAAAAGTGAGCTTAATTTTCTCATTTACAAAATACAAGCATTTCATACTGCCGCATTATGCAGTACATAATGTGAAATATAATTAATGTTGAATTACAATAGAAGTGCTATAAATGTACAAGGCACATATGACATCCAGCAACACATCAAATAATTTTTTTTTTTCTGAGACTAGACTAGCAATTAGAATGGATGCCAAATGGATTTGTAATGAAGGGGGACATTAAATACAGTCTTACTCTACTTATTGTCACAGCAATTACCTAGACTTGTTTTTATTCTAATGGTGGTATTTCATTATAAGTGCTAACACTTTGATCTGAGTTTTGGCTGAAAGAAGTTTTTCTTGCCGGAGATCAGTGTCTTCATTCCTGTTCTTAACATGTATGGAACATGACAAACATACATTGTATGAGACTGATGCATGAATATTATTGACATTTTTAATGCCATCCTCAATGTATGGCAAAAAAAAAGAGAAAGAACAATGGAAGAAATTCTAGGGATATAGTATTTTATAATTGCAGTCAAGCTTTGTAGGGCTCAAAACTCTTTCTAATGTTAACATTTTTAGGAACTCAGGTAATGGGTACTGTCAATCCCAAACCACATAGCACCTACCTCTCAAAAAATTTTAGGGTGTTTTTCCTTTCTTTTCAGGAAAAAGTGCTTTCAAACTAATTCTGTGAATATTTTATGTATCTGTAAAGACTCCTGTGAGAACATCCTTTACGTACTCTGTAAAGCACCCTACTATGTGATTTTTATTTGAAGGCCAGTGGAAGCTTTTGAAAAATATTTAAAGTTGTAAATGCTCTTTTCTTTCAACGAAGCTGGCTGGCAGTATCTCGTGGGAACTTGAGTTTTGAGAGATGGAAACATTATTCATAAGCCTTGCCAAAGATATTGTGTAGTAGGAGATAGAAATGATGATTTGAAGTTAGTATCCTAAGAGTTTTTTATACTTGTGAATAATATGAACACAGTGGTTAACTTTCAGGGGTTTTTTGTGGCCATTCTGTTTCAATTTTTATAAGCCGGTAAAACTGTCTTTGCTACCTATAATGCTCATTGGTATTATACACATATGGTTTTATTTTCCCCAATTATAAAATGTATTACTTTATGAGGAACCATACAAGATAAAGAACACCACAACATGAACAAACTAGAATGACTTTACTGTCCAATCTCAATGTAAACAGAAGGAAAATGTTTCTACTTACGGTAAGTTTATATGAGAAATGATCTTAGATATTATTGCTTTCAAATGAAATGGCAAAGAAAAAAACCAGGATTCTATTGCTTCTTTTCTGTTTCCTGTTCACCAAAGTATAGATTTATTTAAATCATTTTTGCAGAATGCCGACCCATGTCTTTTTCTCATTTTTCTGTCAGGTATCTGGACTTTTTTTACAGCTTTCTTTATTTTTTTGTTCTAATCTTCCCACACATTCCACTCTGTCCTTTGAAAAGCTTAATGGCATTGCACTTTGCTGTTGATTATTACTTATCCAGAAAGCTGTTTATTTCCTCTTGGTGCATTTTCAGCAAAAAACCCCTATTCTTTTTCTGTTTGACCATGACATTGCTTATTGTGTTTATTAAACAATCTGTACCTGGATTTTCCCTTAATTTCAGAACAAAAAGTAACACTTGAGTTATTTCAAGTAAGTTACTTTTTCTTAAGAGAATCAAATATATATATATACACAACTGTTTCTCTGCATTAATTTTTGTTATGACTATGGAGTCTAATTTTTTGTGAGGAATATTTTCCCAAATTCATGAATACATCAGACTGAATTAAGGCTTGCTCTTTTTTGAGTTTTCTTTGGGCTTTTTAAATTTGGAACTAGATAAGTACAGGCTGTTTCATATGTAATTAGAATCATATGAGTAATTTTCTGATGTTTATTTGTAGAGACAGCATCCACAGTTCTTGGTTATATTTTTAGGCACTTGTTATAACTTTCAAGCTGACCATTACTGACCTTTTTTCAAGCTCACTTGCTGGAATGTGGTCTTTTTTTTTTTCCTCCAGTTTTTTTTGGCATAGAATATTTGGGACTATTTAACTAACCCACACAATGCACACCTTGTTTGTACATGGTGTTTTCCAACCTTTTTAACATGGCAAAATGGATAATAGATCAGTTAGGATGCTTCTTCATCCAAAAATGTAATTGACCATTGGCCAGCAGCATTGCTCTTTGGATCAGGAGAGTCCTCTCTTTCTCTGTATAAATGACTGGGAAAGCTTGTGAGGTTTAGTGTTGACAATTGCAGGAAGCCTTGGAAAGCTGTGAAAATTCACATGCACTGCCAGAACTGTTCCCCCTCTGTCCCTGTGAGGCTTGGCAGAGGTTGGCTGGTCATGGGAATTTCAGTTGCAGTGCTCTGTCTTAGCTCCTAACTAGGCAAACTGTAGAGCCTTTCATGGAGAGATTAAAGTTTGAGTTTTGTGCAGTTCAAAGCTATTTTCATCTAATGATGGGCCAGCCCTGAAGTTGATTGTATGGCCTGTGGACTTTTACTTAGGTGCTATCTTCATTAATGACATAGATGAAGGGATCAAGTGCACCCTCAGCAAATTTGCAGATGACCCAAGCTGTGTGGTGTGGTTGACATTCCTGAAGGATGGGATGCCATCCAAAGGGACCTGGACAAGCTTGGCAAGTGGGCCTGTGGGAATTTCATGTGGTTTAATAGGAGCAAGTGCAAGGTGCTGCACCTGGGTTGAGACAACCCCCGATATCAACACAGGCTGGGGATGAACAGAGGGAGGGCACCCCTGGGAGAAAGGCTTGGGGGAGCTGGTGGGTGAGAGGCTGGACATGACCTGGCCACTCACAGCCCAGAGAGCCAAACGTGTCCTGGGCTGCATCCAAAGCAGCATGGGCAGCAGGGAGAGGGATGGGATTCTGCCCCTCTGCTCTGCTCTGGATCCAGGAGATCCCACCTGGAGTGATGAATCCAGCTCTGAGGTCCCAGCACAGGAAGGACTTGGACATGTTGGAGTGAGTCCGGAGGAGGAACACCAAAATGATTAGTAGCACCTCTCCTGTGAGGAAAGGCTAAGAGAATTGGGATTATTCAGCCTGGAAAAGAGAAGGCTTTGGGGTGACCTAGTTGCAGTAACTAAAGGGAGCCTAAAAGAAAGATTGAGAGAAACTTATTAAAAGGGCATGTAGTCACAGGACAAGGGGCAATGGCTTCAAATTGAAAGAGGGCAGGTTTAGATTAAATATTAGAAGTTCTTTACTGTGAGGGTGATGAGATACTGGAACAGGTTGCTTAAGACAAGCTGTGGTTGTCTCATCCCTGGAAGTGTTCAATGCCAGGTTGGATGGAGCTCTGAGCAAGCTGGTCTAGTGGAAGGTGTCCCTACCCATGGCAAGGGGCTTGGAGCTAGATGATGTTTAAGATCCCTTCCAACTCAGGCCATTCTATTATTCTGTGATCAATCCCAAAGGGGTCTGATTTCCCCATGGGAGCTTCTGCTGAGGGCACTGCATCAGTAGCCAAAATCTCTGTACTCAGTAAAATGTGCAAGAGTTGCAGTGCCATAAGAACCACGTGCGTGTGATCAGAGCAAGCAGGAAATGTTCCCAAAATCCAGCCATTATTTTTAAGCTTTGTGTAGTTGGTGTTTCATGGTATTTTAAAGTCTGACCCATTGTTTGTAGATTTTGGGGTTAACAATCTGAAAATGGTCAATAGAAAGAAATGCAGGAAAGGTTAAAGAGGAAGATTTGATCTCTGAAGGAGACTACCAGTAGCTGTTCTGGTGGGGAAGAAGTGAAAAAGAGAGCAGCTTTTCAGAAAAGTGATGSTTACAGCTGGGGAGGGAAAAATCTCTCTATCTCTTGGGAGCTGACCTCAGAGTGGAAGGAGGCAAAGGAGGAGAATTCCAGCAAAACTACATTGACCCTGGCAGCTGAGAGTTGAGGAGAGCCTACTTAAAGAGAAGCATTCATTTTTCAGTCGCCACAAGCAAGAGGGATGTTGCAGAGACATGATGTTTTGTGTGGTCTGTCTAGCTGAGGTGGATATATATGTATCTGAACAGATTTTGGTTTTTTTCTGCATCTGTGTGTGGCTTGATGTAAATAAATCAGTTAAGTAATTCTCACTGCAGAGTTGTTCTGCTGATTTGTATGGTTTTCCATACCGTACTAATGTCTTGTATTTAAAAAAGAATGTAGCTAAGTAGGTTATTAAGGTCATAAGATAATATGTGCATGTGTGAGTTAAACAGAAAGAGAATACGGCAATTTATATTGTTGCAATCTCTCATCCAGTATAGACTTGGGGATGGCCAGACTTTGGTCCTTTGGTCTTTTTTCACCACACACACCATCCATGTTTATAAGTGTGTCGGGAAATGACAAACGTTCTTGCTTATGTTGAGGCTGCTTGTGAGATCCTCCTGGTTTTATTTCTCATTCCTGTGAATGCAGTTTTGTTTTACCACAGAATTTAAAGTGTTAAAACTGACAGCTGCTAAGGAACATGCCCTTCTGTTATGTAGGGTAAAAATCAGAACAAACTTTCTGTACACCACAGAAAAGATTTCTGTGTGGCTCCTATCTAAGCTTCTTTTTTGTGGAAGAACATGATTTGAACAGCCTGGAGGAGAGTTTACAGGCAGGGATGGATTTAAATATTCTGGGCACTGAACAAATTGGTGTTCTGTAATTAAGCTCTTGTCCTTTGGCTTAGCTTGTCATTGTGTGAGTGTCTGAGACATTTTGACCCTCTCTAAGAGGAAATGTTGCTTTGGGAACTGGTAGGCATGCCCACAGCTCTCTTCCTTCAGGAGCAACAGGGAAAGAGACCCCCAGACATACTGGGGTTATACTAGAGAGGTGCCCTGGGGCAGTCACTAAGCTGGGATACATCTAAGCGGGGAATTTTTCCAATTAGAAAGGCAAATTCTGGTTCAGAAGTAATGACAAAACTCCAGGACCTGAGATAGAACAGACCCTGYGAAACAGACCTGTGTTTGTGGCATGGCAAGTTCAGTCTCTGCTCTTGGGTCGTAGTGGTAGTATTTGAGCTCTTGTTGTGCGTGTGCTCTGTGGAACAGTCACGGTTGATGGTCAGGTACATGGTAGTGTAGTTTTCATGCTTGGAGCATGGGTGTGGTACAGGCTTCTCCACACAAGCTCTTCACCTACCTTCTGCCAGATGGCTCAACAGTGCTTTGCAAAGATAAACTTCAGTGGTACCTGATAATGCATGTATTATGCATAATAATGAGCTTAGGATTTCTCGAAAAGGGTTTTTCTTTCTGCTAACCACTTAAAGCTTACCTCAGAGGGATTTTGATAAGCACAGTTGCTGCAGCCACATGCTCCTCACCTGAACTGGAAAAAGCATTGTGGGTTTTATGGTTTTTTTTTTTTAAGTTTTAGGAAAATTAGGAGACTACAGAAATGGTCCAGAATTTACTGTAATGACACTTTTCTTACTTTATAGGCATAGATTCAAGTCTATTGTTTGTCATAAAAAATCACTATCTTCTTTGATAAAGAGCCAAGCAAAACAGTCCTCTTCCTCCTTCATTTCAGAGAATTAAATGAACCTGCATCTAGTAACTGAACAAAGTGATGGGTGCCATATAATTGCAGCTTATGGCTGAAGTGTTTTGTAAGCTTTCTGTGCATCACATGTACAGAGAGATAAGGCATGCATTCTGCTTGTGAAAGCGTGCGAGTTGGTGCAATGCAGGCCAGGGCCTCTAGAGCTCTCTGTTGCTGCATTTTTCTCTGGCAGGGTTTTGAACTGCTTACAGAGAAGGGCAATACCAATGCGTTGGTGTTTCGTTGTTGTTTCGTTGTTGTTGTGGTGGTGGTTTGTGTTGGATTTTTTTCCTGGTTTTCTCGTTTGTTTTTTTTTAACCCCAAATGGTTTGCACACTACATGTCCAGAGGCACAGGGAGAGGTGAAGATAGTGTTGACTTTGAAAACGATCTCTGTAATGCAGCAGAATAGATATGAACACTAACTTTTATTAGTCAACATTATGACAAATCCTACAAATAAAAAAACTAACTAGAGTCTGCTGCAAAAGGGAAATTGTTCAAAGTTTAGAACCAAATTAGGTAAAAAAATCATAGAAAATAAAAAGAAGGAAAGTGGGGTAATGCAACAGCATAGCCTTTTGGGGTAAAAAAAAAARGTAAGATAAATGCTAACATCCCAGTGAAGGATGTGTATCAACACAGCCGTTGTGACAATATCTCCCCCTTTCCCCCAAAAAACATACAAAGGAAGCACTACTAGGAAGAAAAATAATTCAGTCATCTTAGATGAAAGTGCACAAACACAGTAAAACAAGAAATTGGAACAAACATAGATGAAAAGTATATTGTATTTGCTGAAGACAAAATTGGAAGTTCCTATCTTAACTGTTCATTTTTCTGAAGAATGCGCAATTATTGAAATGCTACAACCTAAGAGGCAACAATTGGTACCCAGTTCCAGGGGAGATGATTGTAATCCACTCAAGCAATGGTGAGTTGTCACAAAACCTAATACCAGAAGACATTTTTATACCATATAATAAGCAAAGCCTGACCAGTAGCGTGCAGATGTCATTGCAATTTTGGTTCTGAACATATTGAAAACATTTTTTCCCTGCATGGATGCAGCCAGTCTCTTTGGGAAACTTTGGCCTTCCTCATACTGTCTAATCACCATGGGAGTCAGAAGTCTTGATTAAGCTACAGGCCTTTTTATATTACACAACAATCAAGCATTTGCTGGGAGGGCCTTGCTCAAATGTAGAAAGTGTTCTTCACTTCATCTTGCCTTGCCAATAAAGTATCGGCCTAATGGGAAAACTGCAGGACTCTTTTTACTGTTGGCAAAGAGGTGATGGATTGAGTTGTGAGAGGCAAGTATGTGATAGGATTTCAGTTTGCTTCTGCAATTTAGTTGAAAAGGGCTGAAATATGTTAAGAGAGGATAAGCTGCTAGCAGGGATTGTTCATTTCCATAGGGCTTTACCAAGTGGGCAGCTGGAACATATTCCTTGTGTCCCTGGAGGTACCTGTCTGCCTTTCTGGCCATCAAGTGGCAACTCAGGCTGACCTGCTGTAGCTGGCTGCCAGTCTCCCAGACTGGGAGAGAGAGGCTGTGGCACTGGGCTGCACATATGGGATGAACAGCCTGTGGGCAGAGGGACACTGGTTGGGGCAAGTCTGTCTTTTGAACCTTGCAATCAGCGTGTGGTGTCTGTTAAGTTTGAAATACAAATACATATTGTGTGGGCAAGGCTGTCAGTCTAGCAGGAAGTCTCCATAGTCTCTCTTAAAAGCATTATGTTTCCTCAATTTTCTTTAAATCTAAATACTTAGGGAAAACATGAAAAGAGGCTTCTAACACCTTTACTTCTTTCAATCCTACGAAATGGAGCATTAATCTTTCCCAGGTGTTGTAACTGCAACTACATAAGAGATTTTCCTCTTACAAATATATTTTCTGTGTTGCATCTCATTTCTATCTAGGCTGGAGAGAAAAATTTGAGCTTTTTAGTATTTTTAACTCCACACCCCAAAATATTTGTGCTTGAAAGCCTCTGTTTGGAATCTTAGATGAGCTTCTCGTTCTGCAAACGAGCAGAAAAGATTATGCCACTCATAAAAGGGAAAATCTGGGAGCTTGTCAGGACCTTGTCTAGAACTGACTGTCGCTTATAAATTCCCTTTAAAACCACATTACTTTCCCTGAACATAATTTCAATGACTGTAGCTGCCAAGTTTTGTATAGTTAGGAGATACTCCTTGCCAGTGAGAACGCTGGATTTTCCTTAGGGCTTGGCCAAGGAACCAGTGGGTGTCTATGGGGTGTCTTTTGTGTCCCACACATAGGCCATCAGCAGAGGGAATAATTTTCCAGCTAGCTTTTGGGAACAGCAGCTGTTACTCTTCCTGAAGCTTTGAACTACATGCTAGGTGAGGAACAGTGTGATGCCATGGCAACTCTGACTGGACAGCCCCTTTTCTTTTGCTGTGCCACCCTTGCTAAGGATGGACAGCAAAGAAAATTGATCTTCTCTTAGGTCTGGAGTCATCCCATCTAGCTTCAGGCATGCAGCTGAGCTAACTTCTGGAGGTTTAGCTGCAGAAGTGGTGCAGAGCCTTCCAGGGTGTAATTCAAACCACCAGACCTCACACAGAGATACCTCCCTTTCCCTGTTTGACTGAGCAGAAAACCTAGGGTAACTTTGCTCCCTGGCTTGGGTGAGTCAGCAACACACCTAAAGTAGGAGGGAACCAATCTGGGAGTTAGCTGGAGCATCACAGTGGTCACAGGAGACCAGGAAGAGTATGTGGAAAGGTGAATTCGTGGGCATTCCCATCAGCATGGACTCAGCAGTGTTTGGTAACATAGAGGATGGGTGCTGGACTGTCAGGCTTGCTTGGCAGCTCTCAAGTGGCATCGTGGCCATGTTCAGCAGGTTGAATGTGTCTGTTCTTTTTGGTGTGGCCATGATGTGCCATGCCTCCTTGCCAGCAGAAGTAAAGACTTGTTCAGTCTGTTGTAAAACAGGCCATGTCCAGTGCTGCAGATTAAGCAACAGACTGAACAGGGAGAGGAGGTCTAGCTCTCAATTACATCCATCCTTGTAAGGCCACAGTTTCTGTGTGGCACTGAAGCTGAACCACAGAAAAACTGACAATCTGGAGACACTGAATACAGGAATTTGTGAGACAAGTTACGTTTATCGCCGGAGTACAGTCTGTTAGTACTGTCACCAGGGTTTCTGGTCTCTTTTCCGTCTGATTTTCAGTTACATGTTTGAAGAAACTCTGTGCTGTGGCTGAAATCTTTTCTTCCTCAGACCAAGAATATAATGTTTAATACCCAATTAAAGGTTCAGATGAATCCATGGTTGTACTGCTGTTTCGGACCTGGATATCGTCTGTTAGAGGAGAGGTTTTTATCTCATGCACAGTATTTTATTCAAACATGATTGAGTCCCTTCATTGTGACCATGGAATAAATGCTATTTTTTTGGGGAAGTACATGACTATTCAGCTGAAACCAACGGAGGATGCTACGTTTTCTTTTTGCACTGAATACCTTGATCATTCTCAATCGGCCTGTAGTTAAAGTGTGGCTATTATGTCCCCACGAAGATTTTTTTTCTAAAGTTGCTAATTATGTGCCCATCAGAATAATGGAAAGAGTAATTATCCTTATAGTGCTTAGCGACATTGAAACCTCTATTATTCTGTGATTGGAGCTGCATAATTACAGACAATTGCTGCAACTGTATTGTCTGTTCAAATTTAGCTCTACAATAATTACCTTATTTTAATTAAATATGTTTGCGATTTAAGTGGATATCTCTTCATTTACTCTACTAAACAGAAACTTCGTTTAGGTATAAAAATGCTCTGTGTTGCAAACTAACCACTCATTTAACACATCACCTATTGATTTCACCTAATGTGATTTTACTTGTTCTGTTTGAAAATCACTCAAATCCAATTAATTAAATATTAAAAAAATCAGCATCTCTGTGTCCCAAGGCTGGAGTTCAGAGTGAAAATCCCCAAAATCTCTTGTTGCAGAGCTGTAAGACTCTGTCTTAAGACTTCTACTTTCTGGAAAAAACAAGTATGGTTTCCATGTCTAATCAAAAAACTTTGTGAACCTCAGCACTTTAATTTTTGAAAAATTATTATTGTATGTCTTTCTTTAATGGAGACATACATATCTAAGAAGCCTGATGCTTTGTTTCAGAAAGTCAAGTTGGCCCAGATTTAGAATAATCCATTGATGCTCTGTGCTTTGTGACCTCAGACTGCTGCTGACCTGACTGGTAGGGAGGGTTTGTGGGCTGATGGCCTTTCTTCATCGCCTCATGTGGGCTCATGGAGGGCTCTTTTATCAGCTTTTTCATGCTTAATATGAGAAGCTGTTGAGGCTGCTCACTTGTGGATGGAGCATCTGAGGCTAATAGCCCCTGTCCCCACCTTTGCATAGCAAGGCTGTTCACAAACAAAATTCACTTTGTACTACATACAGCTATGGCAAGTGGAAAAGTGTACACAGTGACACTAAATGCAGCTAATGAGATGTGTGAAGGACTCAGGTATCCTGAAAGACCGTTTCCTTTAAGATGTGACACTTTGCACTGACTTTAAGTTAGCCTTCATTAAATGCAGCTCCTTTTAGAGCTCCGGCAATACCTTCTGCTGAACAGAGTTGTTTAGGTCACAGCTGAGCAGCTAAGGTCAGTGCAAACAGTATTTACTGGTATTAAGATTTTTTTAGTGGCCTACAACAAAAATTGAGGCCTCTGTTATTTTTTCTGGAATGTTTGAATCCCTGCTGATTAGAACTGCTCGGTGTTTATCAGGTGGTCAGGCAAACCCAGCACAGTTCCATGCTATGAATGACAGCAGAGCTAATGATAGTTCGGGAGTTTCAAGTTTATCTCCTCTTTATTTCAGCATTCACAAGACCAACTCAGGATTCATGCAAAATGCAGATGTAAATTTTAGCAAAAAGAGAGCAGGAAGTTGCAGGGAACAAAATCAAAATAATAAACCCTCCACGTAAGTACTGATTTATGACCTTGTCTAATTTACTTTGGGTTTACTGACAGCTTGAATACACTGCACTGCGAGTGGACTGTTCAATCTCAATTCTACAGTGAATTAAAGCAATAGTATTACTCATACTCAGGCTGAATATTTAGATATAATGAGTGGTATTACACTGAGTAGCAGAAGGTCTTCAGTTTCAAATGATCATGTGGTCAAAGAGAGGAAAATTGAGTACTATAATGGTATAGAGAACGTACTTCTACTAATAAATTATAAAGCCTTTTATCTTGCATATTGATGTCTAATATATAGATAGCACTCTTTAGGTTCTAGTTGCACACATAGTGGTGCAAGCATTTAATTAGTGTGTTTACCACACAGGTCTAAGTATGTCAGCTATGAAAGTTATAAAGACGCAATCTGAGAACTGAAGTTTTTATTTCAAACTTTTGTATGTGAACAGAATCATAGTGCATATAAGCAAAATACTTGAAAAATAGTGATGTTACCTTAAGTAATTTCACATATATTTGTATTTCTATTCAGGCTTAATTTGCAAATACTGATGCAAGGAGTATTTAAAAGTGAGACGATGAGTGCAACAATTATATTTTATTCTTAAGGATCTTTTCTTTGGATGTAATTGGGGAAGATGAGTGTCATAATTATGTTTCACTCCTGGGTTTGTTATATTTTGTAAGATAATTGCATTCAACAGTATACTATTTTAATGTAAGCTTCCTCATTATTACTCAATTTTGAAAAGATATAGGGTTACTTAGCCTTATGTGCATAATCAAATAAATGATTAGGCTAAAATTTAATAAGGGCAATTGTCTTTTTTTTTGTTCTTGTTGGTTTTGGGTTTTTTTTTGGTGTGTGTGTTTGTTTTGGTGAGGATATTTTTTGAATATTCCCATTCTTGCAAGGGTTTAAGCTTTTCCCTTCAACTTCAGCTCTGAAACACCTGTGATGACTTGGTCTTGTTTGATTCAAAAGGATTGTCACAGAGAAGGACCATATGATATGTATTTCAGAAAAGTGGAACAGGAAATCTTGATCCCTGTAATTTCTTGTAATTTATTTTACCACACGGACCATTTCTGGTGGTGCCATTTTTGCCATGGATAGAACTTTTTCTGGGGGTTGAAGGTGAGAAAAGATTGGTTTCTCTTTAGATTTCATCCATTGATGAATGACCTCATAATAACATGTTCTTAGAATCCACTATTTACTCAAGTCAGTCATGAATAATTTGGAGGAAAGAACCTCTCTGTAATTTCTGAGAGGAAGAAAACCTGGATTTACTGCAAGATGGCACTATAGGGAATTGCTCAGTCACAGGTAATGTTTGACATGTGGAATTTTCCTGGATTTTCCTTCTCCTGGTGGGGGCTCCCTCCAGTAAGTAATAAAATCAATGGACTACGTGCTGATATCTAGAAAGAATGTCTGTGATGTTTTGTGACAAATTACTGGCTTGGGTTAGTGGGTTGTGCCTTCCCAGTGGCAAATTACTGGTTAGTAACCAAGAAAGGGAAATAATGACAGTTTCCCTCAAGGTAGTTTGCTACTGAAAGTTGCATTTCCCTAAAGGAGATTGTTATAGCTGGTATTTGTTTGCTGCTTGAAGAAATATCATTTAACTTGGTTGGTTTTGCCTTAGGTTTTTGTATCCAGATTCCTGAATTGTAATAGACAATGCCATCAACTATCATTCAGCTTTAATTTACAATGACTTCAATATTGTTTTGAATGTTAACATATCTGTTTACACCAGAAAAGGTGACTAAATATTCAAATTTCTTACAAGATACAGTACTTTCAGTGTTCTTTCTCTTATTGGTGCTATTTTGGGTAAGACTATTCATGTATCATCTTCCAAATACTTTACTACTGCATTGTTGTGGTGACATGGTTCTTTATAATATTAAATGAAGTTAGGAGAGGATAAATGGTCATAAAAGTATATGGAATTGTAGTTTGAAAATAATGGCTACCTCCTGTTATGAAAAAGAAAATGTGGCCAGCAGAAAAAAACAGTGAAAGTTGGGAATCCAATGACTGAATTATAAGCTGAAAGGCTCATAGAACTGTCCAGCTCTGTCATCTTTCTACCCTCCTCATAGTTACTGGGGGCCACTGCTATGGCTCTTGCAACCCTTCCCTTCTCTGGGTTGATCAAACCCAGATTCCTCAGCTTCTGCTTACAGGTCAAATGTTTCAGCCCTGACCATCCTGGTGACCTTCTGCTGAGCTTCCCCCAGTTTTTTTCGTGTCTCTTGTGTACAGGGTACGCCAAAATTGAACCAAGCATCCAAATGCTAGATTGCATGTGTTGTTCCTGGCTCCATACAAGAGAGGTGTATCTGGGCTGAATTGTAATGGAATAGGCTAGGGTACGGGTTTAATGAGCTTGCTGTGCAAAACTGCATTTTTTCATTTGTGGGAAGGATGCAAGATTTTTCCTTACCAAGGGTATGAGAACAAGAGCTTCACAGGTGCCTACATCAAAAAACAAGCAAAGAAAGAAGACCCTGAGATCCTATGCCTCAGCAGTGGGAGTCTCTTCTGCCTTATTTTTCATAACGATGTGAGGAAAACAATAATGAGAAATGGAAACACGTTGATTAGACTGAGGAGGAAAGTAATCACAATGTTTTGTGATTTCCACCCTCTGCAGGTGTAGAAGTGACTCTTGACACCACTGAAGCATTTTCTGTTGGGTGAAACTCTTGTTTGTAAGGAGAGCTAGAAGGGACCCTAAGCATTGATTTTGAATCTTCAAAATAAGACTCTGGGCTGTTGGACAGACTCTAGTCTGGCCCCTTAAGTATTGCCTGGCAGTTTATTGAAAATTAAATATAGCATTGAAAAACAAAAAGTCCTTTAAATGTAGTTGGGAAAATACATCCATTTGATATAAAAATGTTATAAGTAAGTATTTTTTTTCTAATTATTTTACCTTCGCTTCTCTATAGTTAGAAAACCCTAGTATGTTCAAGCTTAGAATTTGTTAGTAGTAGGTTAATTTAGCGATAGACTGTTTTTCTTAACCTCTTCCCTTTTCCCCTTTAATTAGCAGGATCTGCAGGTTTCAGCCACCCARCTGTGCAGATTATAGTATCTAGTAACTTTTCAGGCAGCTCTGCTGTGTTGTCTTTGGCTGCCCTTAGGGTCTAACATATGGTTTGTTAGGATTAAGCAGGTATTTCTTTAAGAAACTTTTCAATGGGTTTCAGAAAGAGAAACTTAACATGGGAGAAAAGTTAAAACAATTGCCTGCAGACTAGACATATCTGCAAATGGAATATTGTGCTGTACGAGATGGTGCGAAAACTTCTGGAAATACTGTGACCTTGGTCATGGTGGTGGAAGTACATACATTCCTCTGGCTCACTAGAGCTGAAAAGCTATGATTTTTTTAATGAACCAAATAATTCCCATGCTTGCAATTAGTGTTTATTCACTTCAAATAGTGTTTGTCCCCTTCAAAATCACACAATGTGGTATTATTCTATTAGCAGTAAAATACGTGGCTCCAGGCTGTTGAGTTGAAGCGGGTAATATGGTGAGCATTTCTTTCTGATGCTACACTCTTGGTTTTCTAATGACAGGAGCCAAGAAAGCAGCCAGGGGACAGATTTTAGAGAATGAAGATCTGTGAAGTAACAAGAATCTGATGTTAAGTTGGTACTATAATGACAAGCAGTATCCCAAGTTCTAGCTACTGCAAACCATTCTTTGGAGGGTTGAAGGTACAGTTTGATTCTTCCATCAAATAGATCTTATTTCCCTCATCACAATTGGATCACCAGCTTATTCCTCCCTCCAGTTCATTTTTCTATTGCTTCTGAGCAACTTCATCTATTGTTTAATTTATCTATCTATCATATTATTCAACTGAAAATGGTATTAGGGAAATTCAGCTTTTCTTTTCTTTCTGTTTCCAGAAATCGAGATTTGGGTAGGGGAAGCAGAAAGTCTTCTTTAAACTGGCTCTGTGCTTTGGATCCAATGAAATTCCAGATGTACAGTTTGGGACAGTGCAAGTAACTGCTTTTCACACTGCCTTTTCTTCTTCATTGCTGTTGTTCTTTTCCTACACTGATTTCACTCTACTTTTGTCTGCAGGCAACACCAGAATGGAGTGGTTTTGTGAGGGTCTTCTATGATGTCTCCCAAGACATTACAAAGATACAGATACTACAAAATTGTTTAATTTCATGCCCCAGGAGATTTGAGGATTGAGCAATAAACATATAATTAAAACAGTTAAACATAGCGGATTTTTTTTCTAGAGTTTCTATTATGTTGCAGAGTGACAATAAATTCCAGTCTTTCCACCCCCCCATGCAGAATCACAAAAAGTTTCAGTAAAAAATGCTAAAAATATTTTGCAAACCATAGGACTATGAGGAAGAAAAGCAATAAGCAGACAATGTAGAAATCCAGTTGTCTTATTTAATTTCTTCAGACTTTGTTTTGCTGTGGTTTTCGTTGTCTATTTAAACCGCATGTTTATGGAATACAGAGTATTTTGTGGTGCTAATCCCAGCAACCTCAGGATTAAATTCACATCAACATTATATAAACTGAAAACGAGGGAAAGTGAAGAGCAGATGTGGAAACAACAAAAGAAATCTTGGCTTCAAGATTTGGCAGCATTGGTGAAAAAAAGCCCATTATTCTCAAACAAGTGCAATATGAAAATGCAAAATTTCTCATGACAGAGATGCCAGATAATATTTTTAGAAACGTAACCCCAAATTCAAGATAATAAGATTTGGTCGTTAAGCAAGGAATTTTGAAAACTTTATCCTTAGAAAAATGTTAAAATTCCTGGAACTAAGAGCACAGAGACAAGTTCAGAGGAAATGAAGACAATGATAAGAAATTCCACAGTTGAATTTAAGCAGAGCAGTAAGTAGAATAGTTGAAAAATAAAGAGATAGAGCTGGCTATAAGTTTTTTTTTTTCTGTAATGATTTCTCAAAGGAAAAATAGTCCCTCAATTTCAATTTTAGTTAATAAAATAACACTGGGTGTTTTCACTTTATTTGATCCAAATTCAACTACGCAATTGAGTTGAATGCTTTTAATAAGTAAAGCAAAGCAAAGCTGTCTATCAGTTACACTTTTCTTCGACATTCTGATCTTATGTGTTCCCTGATGGGCTGTGCCTTCTGTCATGACACTTATGACATAGTTATGGTGGGTTTCACATGCCTGTGGGCACAGTGTGGATGGAATCCACTACTCCAATGCTACGAAGAAAAGGATTTCCTATCCCAGGCAGAGCAATGGGGTAAAAAGGAACACACAATTTGCAATGAGCAGACTGAAAACAATTGTCAATGATCTGCACCCATCCATGGGGTTTTGAACCAAAATGCATAAACTTAATTTTTTGAAAGTTACAGAAATTCAGTTACAGAATGAAATTTTGGCAATTTCATGCTTCTTTTTTTTTTAGATTTTTCTTTCTGATCGGAAACAGAATGTAGCCTTGAAACATTGTGACTACACCCAGCTCCTCAAAGAACAAAACCCATGAAAATAAATGTAGAAATATGGCTGAACAGCAGCATAAAAATGTCACAAACCATTCACTGAGCTGAAAGTAAGACTCAGTGTATTTGTGCATCTCTGGCATTCTCAGATCATGAGTACCCAGACAGGTGCAAAATTGTCTAACATGCACAGAGCCTGTCTATTGCAGCTTCTTGTATGAAGTTTGATGGAGCAAGGAATAAAATTTGATTTTTAATGAGATAATTATAAGGAATTAACACAGAGTGTTGTGAAGTGAAGCCATCTAGTCAGAAGTCAGGAACAACAGCATATGATTGAAATGATGTGCCCCAGAACTTCAAACTCCTAACTGGTTGCGTAAGTCTTCAAAAACTCTGCATTGAAGATATTCTAGTGTGAACTCTTTCTGCAGTTTGTTGATATGGAATTTACAAAAAACCAAATCGGTAAATGCCTGAATAAATTATTAAATAATAGTTATTAAATGATTATAAATTATTCTCAGTGATTATTTATTCTTCTTGTCAAAAATACTGCAAAGAAACTTTGAAGGATACAGTAGTGGAGAATTTTACTTTCATCTAACATTGATAAAATGGATTTCTTTGTGTTTCTAAATGGAAAAAGATTACAGTTATTCATAACAGGTTTTCATAGGTCCCTGGAATTACTGTTTTATGATAGTAATGCATTGCTGACAGCAAATTTAGTAATGTGAACCTATTAATCCAATTGGGGGAAAACGTACACTTTCTTCTTTTTTCCCCCAACAGAGAAAGAGTATAAGCAGATATGCAAGATGTTATGTACAAATACACACAAATATGTTACAGAAGAAGGAAATCACTCCTTTTTCTACCTCAAACTTATTGTATGGCTATACTTTTATTCTGTGTTTTTTTTTTTTTTTAATTTCTATGTAACAAATTGAAAGGGTTTATATTCTTTTGGCCCTCATCTAGTAAACTAATAAGCTGAGAGGTGTTATAAAATGGGCTAATACATTAGTAGAATTACACTGATCTCAAAAGCCATAATGTAGAGGAGAGCTACATTATAAGAACTGGCTTGTGGATTTTCAATTACTATTCCACATATGCCCATCAGGGAAGTTATTCTATTGTTTAGAAATAAGGGTCTAATATAGGGGGCAGAAATGCTATTCTGAAAATGTTGTACATCTTTTGCTCATGTTGCTGTTTCTTTCTGTCTGTATGCCAGAAAGTCAACATTTTTAATGATGGACCTCTTGGAGTTCACATTTTCATCTTCCCAGGGTAGTTTTATATTTTTTGAAAGCAGAAATATAGTGTTTTCTGGGAGCTAGCAAAGACTGATAAATTTGTTCAAAACAACAAAGGATTTAAGACAGATTTTGACTTCCAAATTTCAGGGCTTTCAGGTTTATTTCTAAAACTAAAACCATGAAAAACTCTGGATAGTCAGGTTAGTTTGGTATAGAGTCATAACTTGAAATTCTTTTTACTTTGTTAGTTACGAGCATTTATAGGGTTTCCAGACTTAGTTATCAATTGTTGCTAGCATTTTCAGATAACGAATCTTATAATGCACTGTGTTATAAGTGGTGGGATGAGAAATCCCTATTATGCAAAATTCTGTCTGGTGGATGTCATTGGTCCGGTTTCAAGCTGGATGAAGGCTAGGTTGTCATCTGGCGTGAACATGTACATTTGGATTGTTCACTTTGAACAAATTATTTATTTTCAGTGTTGTTTCCAAAAGGGGCATCCACGTATGCTCAATTCTTTTCTGATGGGAGCTTCTGGTTCCAGCAGTGAGGTTATGGTTTCAGAGGCCTTGAGTAGGTTTGGTTTTTGAGAGGCCACTGTAAAACTGCGGCAGCACTATGACATGCCGTAGGTTGGGGTATCGAGGGTTGGGGCTGTTGCTGGTGATTGAACATACCTGTGTGACGGGTAAGGCAGTAGGACTGCTGATCAGCATTAGAGTGGGTTGGAACTATGATTGTTATTATTGAAGCCCCACTGGGTTTTGATGAGCTGGGTTTGTGATCACTGTCCGTAGCTGCTGCTCACCTTTGGTTCTGTGTGTAGGGGAAAAAAAGGCAGTGAACTGGTTTCTCAAATAAGCCAACAAAACAGATATAAGCTTTCTTTCTTAGTATGCCAAGGATACTGATATGATATAAAAATTTCAAGCTGAGCTCCTAACTGGACCTTCAGCCAATAAACCTGCTTAATTAACTAGACCTTCATGAGCTGAGCCATGATGTGACCATTCTTCTAGTGCACTTGTCTAGAAAAAGTCCCCTGGAGGTGATACCAGTTGTCTCCAAGTATTTGGGACGGGCTTACATTGTTGGGGTTTTTTTTATTACTTTGTTTTAGGTTTAGGCATATCCATTGGGTTCTGTACTTTCCTGCTTGCAATGGCTTGTTGCAGACAAGTTTGTGTAAGAAGAGAACAGCTTCACAGTGCTGCACTGTGAAATTTCTGTTCTTAACAATGGCTGGATAGCCATGCACTTGCTTTGTATTAGAGGATTAATAGCATTTTTCTATTTTGCAATTAAATATTCCACTTTTCTTGATGTAAAACTTATGAAGAGAGAATGAATCTGTCTAGCATCACTTATTTTTGTGTACTTAAATTTATTACTCTGTGCATGGACCTCTTAGCAGGCTGATCCATAAATGAAGATTACCTTTTCATTTACGTTTTTATGAAGAAAGCCACTTGCCTCCCTAAGTCTTAGTGTGCTAATAGAATATACTCTTAGCACCATTTGCTTTTATGAACACCTGGAATTCTTTTTTGTTGGGATTTATTCTGCTGTAATTCATATTTTTGCTAATAATTACCTGTTCAGGATAGTGGAACAGTAAAAGTACTGATGTAAACTGGTATTTGGGACTTGACCTGGTTTGTATATCCTTTTAGACCTTGATACAGAAATCTGCAGGCTTGTGAAGTAAAATCCGAGCAAGAAACTACCGGGACTCTGGAAATGGGAAAACTCATACCAGAAGGCGTTGGAAGTTTCAGATCACATTGCCTTTAGAGTTTGATGCTGGTCCGAGAGTAAAGAAGACAAATCCTGCTCTTGGCCCTGAAATGTTGGATGGGTGTTGCGGCGTGCATCGATGGTAATTGCTGCAACCTTCCTGAGAGTGCTCCTGCATCCGGCGGTGCCTCGGCGTGGAGTGCGGTAGCCGGTGGGAAAGGAGCAGGGCTGCGCCTTCCCCACTAATACCACCAGTGCAGGTGGTAGCGCAGGCACTCGCACATCCAACGCCTTAAGATGGGGGTAAAGAGTTGGAGGCAGACTCTTCTGAGGCAGCAACAGGTTTAGCGCACGGGGACCCAGGGCAGAAGAGCCCAGCGCACAGGGGTGCACAAGATTATATACCAAACCACGCAGGAGCGGAGAGAACACTGAGGACCAATAACACCAGGGTAAAAGGGAGGAGGAAAGGCGGGATCACAATACGTACAACCAATGAGGGTAGATGAGGGGAGGAGCAGAGGAGCAGGGCCAGTGGAGCGTCGAGTAGGGGAGAGCTTTCCAGAACATAACCATATACAGAACATAACATAACCATATACAGAACACAGATTGACAGGACTAAACCAAACAGGGGAATGTACCAAAATAGGGCTTGAAGGGGGAGGGACCCTCCTCACCATGACAACGGAGAGGGAGACTTTAAACCCTGACCTCGGGGCCTTTCTAACAACAGTGCTCTCTAGCCTCATTGGCTCCTCGGTCTCTTAGGTGGCTGGCCCGTCAGGCCAGGCCACCACCACAGATGAGTTTTGAGTATTCTGTCTTTCTGCCTGCTGTTTGCTGTGTCTGTTTAGAGTATAAACTTTGGGGGGCAGGGGCTATCCAGGAGTATGTAAGGCAGGTCAGTCAACATGACAGACTGAGAATCTAAGCTGAAGACTCCAAGAACTTTAAGTCTGGATTTCTATCAGAATTTGATCCAAATTAACAGACTGTTGTTGCTGATCACTAACATATTATTTTCTTCTCCTTGCTTTAGACTGTGCCATGTGTCACTTTTCTTTTGTCAGCTTTGGCAGTATCTAATTACGTGTTTAGAACTTGCTAAATCTGCAAAAAGTAGTCCAAGGGAGGAAAAAAAAGAGTATTTTTAATGCCAGCGTGACAGTGGTCTGGGAAGGCTTTTCTGAGTGATCAGGGAAGTCTGAAAAAGAAGACGACAGGATTGTTTAGAGAGGAAGAATAAAAGCTGCTTTCAGCAGCAAACTTTTAGTTGAGCTCCACTATAACAATAAATTGTGTATTAGGGCTGGTGCAATCATGTGATGTTTCTCTCCACTTTTGGTTGTGCTATGTCAGTAGCTCCCTACAGGTCAGTAGAACCTTAACAGCATAAGGTAATTGTCTAAACTCTGCTGTAGACACAGGAGGCATTAGTGTGAACATATTTCAGCATTTGATAGTAGCAATGTAGCTCACTATTTTCCACATCCCTCATACTTTCATCACTTCTTTGATCTGGAAAAATGCAAAGCAACATGGGAGATTATTAAGAAAACTCATATTCCGACAGTTCCTACTTCGATTACTCTTGCATTTTGTTTGGTGCAGATTACTGGRTGAGAGATGGAAGGGAACATCAATTTTTCAACAGATTATTAATATTTTGCATCTCTGAGTTTTTAGTGGAGTTTGCGAATACAAGCAGGAACAGTAGAATTTTTTAAAATATCCAGACTTGGAGTTTAGTGACCATTAGCACTGACTCACATAACAATTCTGTATGAGTCATGGAGAACAATATGGATATTTTTCACTTAACCACAAAGTAAATCCAGTTTCTGGGAACAGATGCTCCTTTGATGAGGCTCTGCCAATAGGGAGTGACAGTTCAGTGGTGTTGTGGGCTAGCTGTATTCAAAGAGAAAGTCAGCAAACCCAACGTGGTAGCAAGGATCAGAGTGACTTTTACTAAGAGATCAAAGTAGTGGAAAACTACTTTGAAATCTTGCGTAGACTGTGCAAATTAAAGGTGTGAATATGTGGCGTGATTAAATGATCTGAAGATGTATTTGGGGAAGTTCTAAGCAAATGAAGTGTAGATAGGAGGATAGTTCTCCCTGGATTAAATGTCCCGCAGAGAAAGGTAGTGTAACTGTATGCTTTTGATATTTGAGCAAATGCATTTAGCAAGTCAGGAGAGAACTATTGTCCCAATAGTGTCAAGGTTGGAGGAGTTTTTTAAAAATATACATCTAATCTTTTGCTGTCTAAAGTCTTCTACAAATCTTTGTTTTTAAACTCTAGCTTTTAATAAGTGGAAGGGGAAGTCACTCAAAGAAGTGGAAAAATGCGAGGGGAACTGTCCAGGAGAGGGGTAAAGAGCCAGTACTTTGTAACATATCTTCCAGGTGTCATGACAAAGACAAATGAAACTTTTTCTGTCTTTTGGCTGAAGTTTGAGAAGTAAATTGGTCAGCACATGTACTGCTGGAAACAGTAATACTATGCACTAAGAGCGACTGTGTACTTTCGGTGTTAACAATGGTCTTTCTTGCTTGTAAACAGAATGAGGGAAGTCAGAGGACAAAATCTGTTTTACAGAGCCACAGTGCCAGCAGGTGTGATATGAGTTGAATGCAAATGGCAGCAGCCTGTGCTGCCAGCACACTCCCAGGAATGCACATAGCACAGCGCCAGCCAGGCAGTCTTTATGGTCTTATTAAAACTTCTGCATTTCTCCTGTAGATAACACACTCTATTTCTTCTTGTCAGTGTGAGAAAGGCAGCTGCTGAAGCAGATATTATATCGGAATCTTGTCTTCTGTGTTCTTCCATGTGCAGTGCGAGGTAAACCTGTGTACTTAATGTGACAGTTGCCACCTTTAAGTCTTCTATCTTGCTGTTTTACCCCAACAGAATTGCACTATAACTCAGTGATCAGTATAGGGAAGGACAGAAGAGCTGCTCAGGAACTTAACTGTATTCAGTTCTTGTTGGAAGACGCATATTTGACAAAACAAAAACATTATGGGAGTTTGGTTTCCAAGTTCTCTGGCTTGAAAGTTTTGCAGTTTTACATTTAATCCAGATTTTTGCTGTTAGAAATATTTGTTAAATCTCACAGAAAAGGCTTTAAACAATTTAGTCACCTTTGGTTTGTTTTCTGCACAGCTATGTGTGTGTGGGGTTTTATGATCTTCATCATGTGTCATCAATGTGGCAAGCTTTGCCACATTGCTCCTCTAATATGCCATGCTCAAGCACTAGGATCAAATTGACTAGGGACATGAAAACAGCTAAGGCACAGACAGGAGTCACAATTCTCAAATCCCAATGCAGCAAAGCGAAGATAGTGTGAGAGGAGGCAGAGACAAACGAAACCTTAAATGTGTGAGGAATCCTGGTCTCAGCAAGGAGCAGCGTTTCTTTATGTTCCTGCAACTCCATTTCCTGTGAAACCAACAGCTATCTGGGAACTAGGCATTAGATCAGCGTTTACCCTTATGAAACTTCTGATAAATTAAATGCCCTCTAATCTGGTTTATTGTTTATGCCAATGTATTTAGCATTGAACATGCTTTCCTCAAACAATTTGCAGGAGTTTCTTTGGGGAAAGATTGGTAGGCTGAGTAAATCCTCTGATGTTTTCCTGAGGACGGTGCTGTTGGCATCCTGACTGTTTCTAGCTTAATCTTCACACAACTGCAGGGCTCTTTTTGTGAGGTGGTAGCTGTCTTTTGCTAAGTCTTTATGGTAATGCTGTACATATGTAGGAATCAGTACTGCATGCTCCAGCATCAAAGGCAAAAGCTGGTATCTCTGTGATGAGGTGCTTACTAATACGATACACCTCTCTGATAATAGGTAGGCGTAATGACAACATCTAGAGATAAGAAGTGGTAGGGTAATAATAGCACACTGATCTATTCCTATACAGAAAATGGAGAAAACATCGGAAAACAGTGCATTATTCTGATTGAAAAGCCCTAAACCAACATTTGTACTATTGTTTATTTAAGCAAGTGGCTCTTATAAAATAAGCAAGGCAGAAATATAAAGCACAGGTTAAAGAAGATGTAGAAATATAACAACTTCTGGGCTACATTGTCCTAAAATTACATCTTATCAGTGCTTACAGAACTTTGCAGCTCGGTAATTTCAGGAGGCTGACAGTGCAGTCACTCAGCCTGAAAGAAGCACATTGTCTTTGATTTGGAGAGGAAGTGTCATTTTGCAATTTCACTCAAAGACAGAAATACAGTTCTTAAATTTCTGACTGAGTCAGTTCTACTTTCTTTTAATGAATGCAGGTGAAATGAGTGGATGGAGCCAATGAAATACCAAACCATTTCTGTTCCTAATCCTTTTGAGAACTGATTTCTGGATTTAGAACCATTATTAGAAAACTAATACTTTTTATTAGAAAGATTTGTATTACTATGCCTACCCACAGGCATGGAGGAATGTTACATGTGCCACTCTTGTGGTATGTCTTGATTTATTTCAGTAGGAGTGGCTAACTTGAAAAGTAATTCTGAAAATGTAACCAATTTTTAGTACAATATATCCAAGCAAGATTGTGATTTAATAATTTTTTTTATAACTAACCTTAATTTTTTTGTCTAACATTTTAGAGTTTGCTCTAAACATAGTCTACTATCTTTAGCAATGCTTTTTCATGGTTGTCTAAAATAAACCACATACCAATGTATCTCTTAGACTGCATAAGTGTGCAAATACTTCTAACTCTGAAAATTTGCAAATACGAGACTACACTAATCCTCTTGCCATTAAATAGTGTTCATTATGCTACTTAAAAATAGCAATATTCAAAACAAATAAACCTTAAACTTTCAGAAGCTTGTGATATAAATTTTAATTTGTTACATTAAAAGTTAAGTTAGGTTAGTCAAAACTAGCACTCTTTAGACCATACAGTAAAAGAAATCAAGTTTAAATTGTCTTTAGTACATTCTCTATCTTCTCCATTAGTTAACCCACCTGTCTTTTGACTTCAATGCACCTTGAGTCACAGATTGCCATGTAAAAGAGAAGCTGAGTAGAGAAAGAGATGTTTTTACTGCAAGTGAAGAAGATCAGTTTGAACTGGAAGCTTTAATCTCATCATCTGTGATGTTGCATTTGAGACTGTTGCTTATTATTAATTTCCATAATTTGGCTATATTTGCTGTAAACATTTGTGCTTTTTTGACTGAGAACGTTTCTAACTCTTAGGAAGAAGTGACTGTGGAAAATTTTGCTTTCTGGAGGGCAACAATGCTTGATATTACAAGAGGGTGCTGAGGAAAGGTTCCCTGTCCCTGTAGAGTCCTGCAGGGACTGCTGGTAGGTGTTTTGGAGTTTAGGTCTGATAACTTGTCTCCGTGTTCTCTACTGCCTCTCCATATTGCGTCATGTGTTCAGGTTTAGCATTATTTATTCCAGTTCCTACCTCTAATGGCTCCAAGAGTCACCGTCACTGACTACATGTCAGCTGCTCCTGAAGGGTTTCTCATGTGCAGTTGGAAGGCTCTCTGGGTGAGAAGCAGATCGTGTCTTTTGCGGTGATTGTACATTGCCTCTTCTGCAGCCTCTGCTGTGGCAGAAAGAGCAGATAACAGGGTGGGACAAACAGGTGGCTGCAGCCACCTCGGCCAGCTGCTGCTGATCATGATGGTGTTTAGAAGTCATTGGCCTTAGGAGCTTTAACGAGATATCTGACTGCCACTTAAGTCTCATTATCTCTTGCAATCTGGCACTTGGAGCCCCTTCTTCATTTGTTTGGAGATTTTACCTCACTGTGGAAGCATTTAGAATTTTAAGGTACATGTCCAGTAGAGTCAAGATATAATAAGCTAGAGTGTGATGTAAAATCACATTAGCTGAAGTGCAGTCAGCTCAGTGTGGACCCTCTCATTCAGAAGCAAAGTACCCAAACAGGAATCTAATGAGCTTTAGCTAATGTGCTTTCACTTTGCAGCAGTCTTTAATTAGTCTTTCCATTCCCTGTGTCTCTTGATCAGTGCAGACTTCAGATCTTATACATCCTTATGTATGCTACCAGAAAGTTCAAGAAAGAGTACAGATCTGCACAGCCTCTCCCAAGCAGAGAAAAATATTGCTGTCTCCTACTATATGTGGTTTACTTTAAAATACAATTAGGTTCCCTCAGTGGCCCTGTTGTATGCTCTCTATATACAGCTCTGGCAGCTGATTTAACTTCAGTTATTAATCTCGGCAGCTGTTTATGGCATTGTGTAATACAGCCGTAAGAAATAAAGATTATCCCTTAAATAAGTGTAAAGATATGCAGGCAGCAAAATGCAGTATTCTCATAACAGCCTAACCACAGGTATGCTATACTGCTGTGTGAGAGACACTTAGAATAAAGTTTAAACTCCCTTTACCACTGTTTTGTGGGATTTCTTTTTTTCTGCCAGAAAAGTCAAGGTGACCAGAGTTTTTTCTGATGGACCAGAAATTGGGGCATAGAAATAAGATAAGCAAACTAATCCCTGCTTAAAATTGTTTGTCTATGTTATAATATTAATATCTTTTATTTTGGGGGGTGATGCCAATATTTGTGAGATAATAACAAGCACTTCTGCGCCTATAAGTTTGTGACAATTTCTGTCCAATGGGTGAGTAGAAGTCTGTGAAACTTCTTTAGAAGCTTCACTTTATCTCATGGTTAGAGGTCCAGGTCCAGCAGCACCTGAGCTTGTGCACTAAGCTGGTGTCTTGTTTCAGGACACTTTCCTCTATGTTGCTTGTTTCCTGTCTGTCTAGAGGAACAGAATTATTTTTGAGTCCCCTGAGTATCTGTCACATTCTGTTGAAATTTGGTAACAATTAAAAAATAAATGAGGTTGGTAACGTGTTATTGTATCAGTGAGAATTCTATCAGTATTGTTGATTCTGCAGGAAACTACATAAAAAATTGCAAAATGCCAGAGTAGATAACTCACTGCATTTTACAAACTGGCCCAGTGATGGAGAAGATACGTTAAAAAAAATGTTAAAGGCAGCACATAGACAACAAAGAGAAAACCAAATGAAGAGGTATTATGTAATGGGTGAGGAAATTTAGAGAAAAAATACAATTAGCATACAGTTTATAGCCTGCTTGTATCAGACTACCTTTTAGAGAATTTTTTTTCTATCCCTAAAATAAAGCAAAAGTGTTGTTTAAATTAAACAAACAAATTTAAGCTTATAGTCAACATTAACCAGTCCACTTATGTGGAAGAGAAAAGAATGAATAAGGTTAAAAATATCACCCTCAAAGCAAGAATATTCAAGGTGCCTGGCCTTGAAGACATTTATATATAATTTATTATAATATGTTGGTGAAAAAAATTAAGAAGTCTCAGTGTAAATATATTGCCTAGTCCTAAGATTAAATGGGAGAGTAACCACATTTGAAAACAAAAGAATGTCTGGTAAAATTTCCTTCGTATTATTTTTCTGTTTGGCATGAATTAAATGTCTTTGCTTTTAGAAGTAGCTATTATAGCAGTACTGATGAATAGCAAATACCAGGCTTATGTTTTAAAAAGGCACTTGTGATGATTTTGGGATTTACAGACTGTGACCTCATCTTCCTTTGGCACACAGTACATTGCTTGAAACTGTAAGGAAAAGGAGATTAATAGAAGACTTTGAATATAACAGATAGAAATTAGAGTGGTTTATGTGTAAAGGAAAATAAAACTTGTCAGATGTGCTATAGTTCTAAGTGCATTAAAAATAGGGCACTGCTTTATTTTATGTTTGCAGTCTTTTAGAAAATTTTGTTGATGGCCTCTTTTGAATTGGGAGGAGATGCTGTCATGAATAAAAAGTTAAGAGACTGAGGTATCAGAAAGAGCCTGAAGTTCAGAGATATTCTGTGTTAACTGCTAAATTTACTCCACAATCTCCCAAACTTGCTGAGTTTCAGCAAGCAAGATGATGTCCCACTTAGTTGTCCTGCCCAGGCAAAAAGGCCATTTTGTGTATGGAAGGTCTCATCACATAACGAAATTTAAATAATTGATTTCTTAACTTGGTCTCTTGAAATGTGCTAGTGGGGTGGGAAGAGGTTTTCCCTAGGACTTATGATGGAGAAAGCTCTGTCTAGTCTGCCCTTGACCAAGAGATGTTAAAAAACTCTATTCTTGATGATTTAGGCTCCCACAGTCTCATTTTTCAGCAGCTGTTGGAGGCTATGCATGGCCATTCTACAATTTATATAATTACTTGACCTATCTCAGCCATGTGAACATAGGAATATAGAATAATGAACAAGGAAAAAAGGAACAAAGCCCTGTTTTTATTCCAGTCATGGAATAAAATGGAATTTTATTCCATTCCTTCTACCATAAGATGCAATGATTTCTTCTGGCACTGCGGTTGCAGATGATTCCTTTTGTATTGCTTATGAGCAGCTCCACATGTGTATCTTTACAGGGACAGAAATCCTTTCCTTCCTAACCTGCAGCCAAATTGCACAAACCCTTTCTTCATCTTAGTTTGGGACACCAGGGCTTTTTTTGCATTAACTCTGGGGTCTTTCAGAGATACAAAAGACCCTGGATGCTCTCTGTTCTGAGATGTTCCTCTGCTCACTGATTACGCCTCTATGTTTATTACACTGACTCCTGTAGCAGTCTGGTCTAAGCCTGTTTCATACCAGATCAAAGAATCTGGAAGCAAAAGAAGAAAATACCTGACCATGGTTTTCAACAAATTCTGAAGGGGGGCCAATAATTTTGAAAATTTATTGCTAGATCAGATAACATATTCCTGTCCCTTTTGAAGAGTGGATCTTCTACAAGAAAATCATGAGGTTTATCGCCAACTTTTTCCTAGTCCCTGTTTCAAAACTCAGTGCTCCAGTGTTTGGATTTATTCCAGATGCTGCCCTCCTTATGTAAGACCAGGGCAGTCTGTCTTTGGCCTGAACTCTTGCTGGACTTTAATCTTTCTTTTCTGCTGGTCTCAATACCTGAAACTCAACCCACACCCGTTGAACTACAGCATGCTGCTGCCCATCAGTCAGCTAACTCGCCAGAGGCAGTGCCAGCATCTGACCCAGAGCCAGAACTCCCCACATGTGAATGTGATAATCATATTTCCCCAGCTGAGTACTCTGACCTGGTGAGGGCTGGAGCACTGCACATGGTGTGATTATGGGATGGAGTGTTTCTTTTGGGAACTCAAGGGACGATGCCACTGACCACAGGAAGTGTATCTCCCTGGATACCTTACTGACGAAACAAGATTAAGGATCTGAGATGAAGTTACAAGAAAAGCAAAGACTGCACTGAACAATAGGATTGTTTTCTGTTCATAGAGGAGCCCCAGTTTCAAGCTACTACATGAGTCTACTCCCTAATTACGTATGGGATTTTCTGTGTGAAGATCTGAGATACTATTTTGCTAACATGAGGCTAAGGCATTCCTGCTGGTGAAGAGGAAGAAGACAAAGTTTATGACCAGCCAGCTAGGGAGCAGGAGCATGGGGCCTCACAGTGGTCAGAATCTCTCAACAGTAGCTGTCTGAGGATCACTGTTGAAGTCATGATTGTTTTTCATTCTGCAGTGCTTCCTTCAGTGCTAAGTCTCCTGCATTTGCAGTGTATCTCAGATTAGAGATGTTGCAAAGGAAACGGCAGTCATTGCTCCTCTGGGAATGTTGATGTCATGACGGAATATCTAGTGAAATGATGAATTGCATATGTATCCCCACCTCTGCTTACAGGCTACCTAGCTCTAGGTAGGCCATGCTGAACACGAAGCAAATCTGTTCCAAGTATGGCTGTATTGCCACAGGAAAGATTGTTGTGAGGCTTAGATGTGGACATGTGCTCATTGCACCTTCCAAAACTACCCAGGTCATGCTAAGATGTATTTATGGTGTCTTTGCCATGTTGAGATACGAAGCACCTCTGCATAGTGCAATGTTTTCTTCTGAAGTGGTGGTTCTCAACACAAAAAGAATGTTTGTTCTTATCAAGGAGCCAACCACAAATATCTTTGTGATGGAATGTTGCCTACATCCTGCAGTGAATATGAACAGTGGCAGGCAATGCAGAACTGGATCCCAAATGGCTTGCCCAAGGTGCCTGCTGTGGCTAATTTGATGGAAATATGTAATCATATGCTTATGCCAGATCTGCATTACTTTTGTGGTTTTTTTCAGATCTTCCAGTAGGGACACAGACGAACAAAGGAACCGAGGCACTGAAACTACATCCTAGAGAACAGAAGTGGTCTTTTGTGTAGTCAGTAGAAAATTAGGTGTTTTAATGCAGAGGCTGGCAATGTTGGATCTCTGCTATTGCAGATCCAGTGTTGCATTTGATTTTTCTTTTCAGATCTTACATTCTCCAAAACTGTTGCTTCTTCTCTGTAGGTGATTGACAGTCTGTTTTCTCTGATCCTTCATTTTGGCCGTCTCGCTCTGGCATTGTATTGACTGACTGTTGCAAATGAGGCACCGGGATTTTCTACTGGACAGTGCTGTGTCTTTAAGTTTCTGAGAGCTGGTATTTTCTGCTGGGGATTGTTTGTGCATGAATGGTATTTCTTGTATGCTCTTCAAGCTGTATACTTGGTCACTAAAATTATCTTTCATTGCTTCTTTTCTCTCTCTGAGAAAACCGTAACAGATTGTCTTGCAAATATGTGCTCATGTTAGCATTCAGATTTATGTGCAAGTATACACTCTGGAAATAACATAAGCTTCTCCCAAACGTTACTGTGAGTAAAACTTCACCGTCAGCATGTTCACAAGCAACAAACACAGGTCACGAACATCAGTAAACGAAATAGCTTTCATTTGTGCAAATATTCTCAGAGAGTTTCCCCAAAGTTTTTCAGCCACCATTTGCACCCACAGCTTTTCACAAAGAACTACATTCAGATTTTACTTGTCCATTGTTCCATAATTACAGAGTATTCCTGAAGATTTCTAAAGCAGTGTTATCCAGAGAGCCTAGCTGTTGAATATGAAGTTTTCTAAGGTTATAGCTGAAGATTTTTTTTTTGGTCACAAGAAGCAGAAAATCACAGATGAGAGACTACTGTTCTATCTACCTACGTCAGCCTGAATTGGTTACTGGTATATGCTGTGATTCTCATCTTGCCAAATAATGACAAGTGGAGACAGTGGAAAACTGCCTGACACTGCCTACAAGTTGTTAGTGTCATTTCTTCCATATGCCCACAGGCATTATGTTTGAGTCTAACCAATGGTAATTTATATTTACAGCCTGTTTGTCAAATTCGAAAAAAAAAGGAAAAGATGTCTGAAAACTGTTTTAATGCAGTTTAGGGTTCTGCCAACAGGCAGCAAAGTCATTATTTCTGCTGCAACATGAGATGCACAAAGGGGCAATGATCTTGCTGTTTCTTACCTTTTTAATAGGCTGTCCTATTTGGACTTGTAGAAATGACATAGACAACTTTGAAGGCTTTTGCTATTTGTCCTCCAGATTTACAACACTTTTACTGGCAGAGCTCTAAGGCATTTGGAAAGGTGTCAGTATCATTAACTTGATGGCACAGTGAAAGTGCAGAAGCACAGCCATGCCCCTCTTCTAGACGGTATTTTGATCACTTGTTGAGTGGAACAGAAAGCAGACTCTTGTGAAGGAAGATCAGTCTCTGACCGATCCCATGAAGCAGAAGAAGTGATTAAGTGGCATAACTTATAGAGGAACAGGAAGGTCCTGTAGATCTGCTCTAGAAGTGCTTATTAGCTTATGTGTGGGAATGGGCTAGCAGAGGGCTCCGCTTACTGCATCTATACCCTCATACTTACCTTTTGGGTGTGCTGATGGAGAGATTTGGTTCTCTTCTACCTCAGCAACATAAGCACTCCCTCCTTCCACCTGTTCTTTCAGTAAGAGATGATGAAAGAGAACACCAAAAATCCCTGCCAACCATCTCTGTTTGGATCGTGAAAATCTAGCTGCTGAGGTGCCAACAGACACTAGCCCTGTCAGCACTCTTGAACAGTGGGGTAGATGGGTACTTTTTGACCTCTTTCTTCTAACTTGATGTACATTGCGCAGTTTTCCACCAGTTTTCAACATTGTAGAGTGTTTTCTCCTCTGCATTGTGTCAGGTCTGTGGGGTCTGAGACAGACTTGATTCAAGAAAAATGGGTTTGTACTGCAGAACATAGCCAGAGACTTCCTTCTTATAACTGAAGAAAATTTGTCATAGGTGCCATAATAGCTGGCAAAAAAGAGTCCTTTGATGAATGATACTGATTTTCACAAAGATCCTGAAAGTTTGAATCTGTGTGGTGCTCTGCTGCAAAGTCATAGTGCTGGGCTTTCTGTGTCACCACCCCAGCCTTCATAAGATTAAGAATTTCATTTTTAAAGGAGTCTTGCATGCAAAATGATCTGAATATTGCTGCTTAGGCCATCTATAAACAGCACACTGAAATTTTCTGGAGTTAATAAATTGTTATTATCTTCTACTACTATTTTACATGTACAATTTTTTGTAGCTTATAAACACAATGGATTCAGTTTTCATTTCAATATTAATAACCAACTATTGGAACATCATTGAAACATCTACTTAGTCATTTTAAGCTTCATTAACTTTATCAATGAGCTGCTGATGCAAATTCTGGCTTTAGATATGGTCATGGCAGTACTGTTGCCAACTACTATAAGATACAATTTTAAAGGCTAGCAGATATCTATTAGGAAAATGGTAGGTTGATGGTTAGACTCTCAAGGTATTTTTTGGGCCCAATTCATAAACTGCCTGAAAAAGAAATCTGAATGTTGAATATATCTAAGTGCACTCTAATTCATAAATGTTCATGGGTTAATCCATAAGCTGATATTTGTGTAAAAAAATCTACTAAAGAATCCCAAGAATTAATAAGTTCACGTCTTTTAACAGAGAACAGCCAATACTAAAATGACATTCTAAAATATAAGATTAATTTTCTCCTTCTGACTTCTGATGTCATTTCTATGACAATTTTCCCCTTCAAAAGTTGTATGACTTGAAGGTCTTTGGTATAGGAAGATGATTATAGCTAAGGTATATAGGATATGTTATTAATATTTTTGGGGTTTGTTTGTTTCTTTGGGTTTTTTCCCCTACATTTTATCCTCCTCTTTTCTCTCTGAAGTTTTAAAAATCCATCTCAGCTGTGTAGTGATCAAACATTTACTTTCAATCCGTTCCAATGAGATAGTTAAAAGATTTAGAAGTTATTGTCCACGGTATGCTTTGTACGTCCACTCCTTCTCAAAAAGGTGAGTCRGTGAGGAGTGGTAGAAGCTAAGAAGTCTATCAGTGCAGCTCTTGGTCCTAATGATATYGGCTTGGGATTATAATAATATTATGTTTTTATGGTCAGAAGTTAAAATTTTTGACAAAAAAATTCGAGAAGAATTTCAACATCAGTTTTCTTAAATTTATTTTTTTTCTAATAAAGAGAGAAAAGTTACAAGAAATCTACATCTATATATGCCTCCAGGACTTTACCTGGATGTTAACACTGTGCAATTAACTAGTATGACATAGATCCAGTGCTGCAAAGCTTTATTTACTACGGTTGATGCACTGGTTTTGACAACTTTATTTCCTCAATGATGCCTTCATGCATGAAGAAGTGAGATGAGGGTGATAACATGCTTGATTTGCCATTGTTTTTTGGAAGGATCTGGAAGAGATTTATAACCGCGGAACTCCTTTTCAAAAGGTTAACGTACTTAAATGTGTTTGGAACTCTGCTGTTGCACGGAAAGTCAGTGATGGTTAGACATTTGCATGACTCATTCTTAAAGTGAGAACTCGTCTTTCACTTCACGTGAGTGCTTTTGAAATTTTTAGTTTGTGTCATTCATAAAAATATTTACAAAGCAAGTTTTTAACTTAAAAAAACAAACTTGACTGAGTTAAAATTTTAGACAGGGTAACTGGTTAAAAGCCTTGTTTCTGGTAAAAGGCTGAATGAGTTCCATCAATATTAAGATTTTGGCTTTAGCCTTGAAAGGCTGAATTTTCTGGGCATTTCAAAACTATTTTTCTGCAGTGATATTAACACTTTGATACAAAATGTATATTGTGAATGACAGTGGATTTTGTGATGTTATAAGTATGCAGTAGGCAGAGATGTTTTTCTTCTGATTTTTTTTTCCAGGGAAAGGCTGCTAATAGTAATCCAGGGGAGAAGAAATCTGGTAGTAAAGTGAATAACAATTTTGTTTTTCTTGATTTAGGCCTAAAGGGTCATGCTCTTATTATTTACAAAGAAGGATATATATTTCTAACTGTCTCTTCTGTTGGGTAAGACAGTGGCACAAATGTCATATAAGGCATAATTCCTGTGAAATTAACAGAATGGGTTTATAGAAGTTATTTCCCTAGAACTACAAAAATAACAGAACAATGGACATTATATGAAGTCCATAGGCTTTTCACAGTGCCACAGAAAGCAGATTTTTAGATCTTTTCATGTGGAATGGGAATGGAAAGCAGCATCTGCCAACCCATGGAAAAGGATAAAGGTTCAGTTCTTATAGTGCTGAATGTACTGTTACAAGACTGTACTTAGGGCATCCTGGGAACACTAACGTCCTCCAATATATGACCACAATATTATGGGAACTAATGTAAATGCTGAACAGGAAACAAGGTAGAAGTAAATGTTGGTATTCTTGGTAGAGATCTGCAACTACAGTAGAGACTTGCCACTACTGGAGGCACATGAGATTCTGTGCATATGGAGTGTTTTTAAAAAACATGGAAAAGCGATAGTCAGTCAAGGTAATAAACTGACAGCAAAGATGTGCAGAAATATCTCACAATATTTACCATAGAATGAATGATGAAGAGATCTAATAATAGTTATGGTTCTATGAAAAGTGTCAAGTTGTGGTTTCAATAGCAGACAAAAGTCTGTGGAGCACTCACACCTTGAGTTCTATGAACTAGAAGAGCAAAAATGTAAAGAAGAGAACATAAGGTATGGTATTACTTCTATATAGGAAAGGACCACAGACTTACTCACTGAGATTAGTGAGGAATGAGATAGGGATCTCTACTTATACAGTAGCAAAGACAGGATGAATATGGGTGCATGTGCAGTTTTTCGTTAAAACAAACAAAACCCCAAAAGCATTGAGAGAATATTTAGTTAATTGGGTACTAGTTCAAAACATTAATGATAGAAAGATGATTTTTCATGAAATGTATGACTAAACTGTGGAATACATTATTGCAAAAAAAATTGTTGATGCCAAATCTTGGGATGACTTCAAAAACTAATGGGACAAACTCATGCACGAGAGATGCTCTTTATGGGCAATTAAGCGCAGAGATACTACCTCCATCAGAGAAGCTCTGCAGCTGAGCTGTAGGTTGCCAGAAGCTGTGAGAGCATGGTGAGGCAGCAGCACTACTCTTCCATTCTTTCCCAACCATCCACTTTTAGCCACTGCCAGAAGCAAGATGCTGGTGTAGGTTGTTTCTCAGTCTGATGCTGTCAGGGTAGTGTTAACATGTGCTGCTTTGATACTCAGAGACCTAAGTTTCAGTTCAGGGCAGCAATATGGACATCATGCCATGGGGCAGAGAGATAAGAGACCCTGTCCTGTAGTTATGATTTGTTTCTCTAGTAGGTTTTACACCTGAGCAACTAAAATGGTAAAGTAGCAAGAGGGAACATTTTGGATGATGAGGTCAGATTAATGACTGCAGTTAAAAGCATAAAGGAACTTGGTCTGTGGACTTTAGTCTCTGCTGATGGTGGTACCCTAATTCAGAAGTTAAGGGAACAGTGGTGATGCACTGGAGGTGAAGATATAATCCCACAAATACAGTGTAAAGACTGGTAGACAGAGGGCAATTTTAGTTAGGTTAAGTAGAATCAGTAGAAATAACAAGATCCGATGGGAAAAAGAACATACAATCAGGGAAATTAAAAGAACATTGATAATGCACAGGGGGATTGAGACAAGGCTTTAGAGGCAGCTTTTAATTCTGGTATTTATTAACTTTTGTATATTTATCTTTGTGAACTTAATGTACTTTTAGTGTAGAGTTTTGTTTCCTGGCAATGTACATTCATTTTAGTGAATGTAGTTCCTCCCTGGTTAGATTTTAAGTAAATAAGCAGAATTTGGCAATTAGACTTTTTCAGATAAAAGAAAAGGACTGAAGAACCCCATGAAGGAAAAGGAAAGTAGGACAGAAATATATTTAAAAATATTCACATGAAGCTCTGGAAAGATTAGTGTTAAAATTTTCTGGTATGGTTGGTATTATTTGTCTGAAAATATGTATATATTGTCATATTTACAAAGTGTTCAAGTATCATCAATCAGGACAGCATGGCAAGTTGTAATGGAGACGAAAAAGGCCTTTTCCCCTTTTTTTTAAAAATTTTTTATTTTTTTATTGATAGTATTTGCTTTCAGTCTTCCCAATTCTCTGAGCTTGGTGGTAGAGGGGGTGGGAATGAGTACTACCCGCAGGGGTGCTGGCAGGGCCCAGTTTTGGCAAATGGACTGCTGAGAAGCACCTGTAGAAGTAATTTGTTTGTTTGTTTGTTTATTTTTTCTATACCTGTAGCTACTTTATAATGTTTCCTCTGCATCAGGGTGGGATTGCTAAAATATGCTGGTTTGAGGTGTTTTTTTCCTTTATCAAAGAACGAGATATTTTTCCTTCTGGTAACACTCTCTGACATTGAAGAGCTGGCAGGCAGGTGGCTTGGACATAACAGCATTCGCCTTGCAGGAAATGGAAGCCTGACTACTATTCTCTTGCCAAATTCTGCGTAGTTAATTGACTCAGTATCAAAATATTTGCCTGCTTTCTCAGATGAAGGAAAGGAAAAAAGTAAAAAGAAGTCAGGATAGAGGAATAAACTAGGTTTAGCCCCTCAATTTTTTTTATCTTCTAAGCAAAGTGCATAAGGAAGTAAATTTAAATCTTAAATGATTTTTCTTTACTAGACAGCCTATATCAAGTTCATATATTGATTACAGCTTGCCTTTTTGTGCTCTGATGCTTTTATTGACTTTTCTCTTCATTGCCCTCTGTTGCAGTACCAGAGTGATTGGATCAGTATATTTTCCCTTTGGGATTACATGAGAAATCTTGGATGCCATACAGGTGTATATATTAGGCCTCCAAATATTCAGTGTTCACATAAAATAAGCAAGAAATATGTAATGTTTAAAGGCAAAGATGAAAGACACTCTGAAAATGCTTTTTTATTCCTGTTGAAATATCTGCAGATCTGTGAAGAAAGGTAGGAAGGTCTGTATAAAGCAGACTTTTCCTCAGAAAAGAAATATGGCAGGACATCTGAATGTCCATGGGTTTTCTGTTACTCTGTGCTGGTCTGATGAGCTATGCTAGTGTTACCTTTTATTTCCCCTTTGTTTCCTTAATTTGGTAGAGAAATATCACTGGGTTGATTCTCGTTTATATTTGGGCTCTTACACACCGGGGCAGAGGAGAGAGTTACACTTTCATGTCCTTGCATACTCCCAGAGAGAGGGCGATTTCTCCAAGGACAGCAGGCGTGGACTTCTGAACACCTGAAGTTGTGTGCTCCRTAGAAGCTGCATTTACGCAGGACATTAGGTAGCTTTCCTCTGTTGCTTTTTCCCATCAAGGCAAAGAAGTGCTGTTCTTGTAAGTGATCAAAGTTATAGAAATTTCACAGCCAGTGGTATAGCTTTTGTTTTATTGGTAGCTGGGGGAACATTAATGCAATGTCATGTTTTGAAATGAAAGAGGAGGGAGGAGGAATGGAAGGTGCAGATCTGGAGGACACAGGCTGGAGCCTTTGGGGTGCTGCTGAGGACGTGGTGTTTCTAGGTCAATAAACACTCTGGTTTTCTTCAGTGGAAGCTAATACTTGCCTCCTGTAGTCTTATGTAAACCAGTTATAAATCTTCTCCCATTTTAGTATGTCAGCACTTCTCAGTTCTTAATGTTTTTTCTTCACACTGTTTCTTTGAGGTAGGTAAGCACGAGTCTATAGATACAGAGTGTGGGAATCTAGTGAATTGTTGAAGCAATTGCTTCCTCTGTGTGCGAAGGTAAAAAGTAAATTAGATGATAACAGTATCACAGTAAGAACAGTCTTTTCCTCATTTGAATGCCTTTTAATCAACCCTTTGCCTTTTCTTCCTGATTGTAGATCAGAGCCAAAGAAGAATGAAGGTAACAGATACTTGAGTTTTGCAGAAATACCTCTCCAAATGTCCCTTAAAAGTGGCATTTAATGGTATGATGCGGTTGACAAGGTGGTCAAAGGTTGGACTAGATGATCTTGGAGATCTTTTCCAACCTTATTTTTGATTCCTGGAGTTTTTAGAGAAAACAGTTCAGCCTGCTTCTCTTAGGAGAAAGGTCTAAAAAGCGTCTTTGTGGTGTCTTACATGCCACATGGTGGGGAAAAAAACAAAAGCAGCTGAAAGGTTAAGAAAAGTCCTGTCGAAAGACTGCCTCATTTAATGCTGCTTCGGCAGGGCAGCCTGTGTTTCCCAGTACCGAGAGTGCAGCAATAGGGCAGCTGCACAGCGCTGGAAGCAGCTACGGTGCTCCTTGGGGCACAGGATGACCCACCACTCCAATGTGAGACAGTAATAGCCCCTTGCTCTCTGCTCCAACGAGAACGGAAAATCAGCATGAGCTGAATGAGCAGTGTGAAACACCATTATTTCCCTGCTTTTCAGAGTGCCCCAAGCAGCAAGGACTGGATCACTTTCTTGAAGTAATTTAACGCTTCACCCAGCGAAACGTCCAAGTGTGCATTCAACTATAAGCAAGGGAATAATCCCACTGGAGTCACTTAAGGGCCCTCTGCTCAAATGCGTTGGAGTGGGACCTGAGCTTGCAGCTGGCTGGTTGGAATGTCCTGTGTGGGCCTCACATACAGGACTAACAAGTTGAGTGATGCACAGGCTAATAACAGCTCAAATTTTATGCTAATTCTTGCACCATTTCTTAATTTTCGGCATTTTAATCAAGTTGCTAGTGGCTGAGTAACTAACGCAAAACTCACTGATGCAGTGATGCCATGAAGCTATTAGAATTTCTTCTCCTACCTGTTTATTTCCATATCAAAGACATTAATGGTAGTGGCCACTGCAAAATGAGTTCCCTTCAGTGCTGTGCAAGCTCCCATATGACCCTCTGGCACTGATTTTCCTGATGGTGAAAGACAAAGAACCGGAGTGTCTACTAATCACTTGATAGGGAGCACAGCAGATTCAGGCAGCGGTGGCAGCACTGCTCACCCCAAGAGTTTTACAGGGTGGAACTGGCAGCCTATTAATTTAATCAGGCTGCAGTCAGGTGCTATGCCTGCCCTCTGGTACAAGAGCAACCTGTTCATGTCTGCCACTCAAACTGACAAGCTGTTTCTCTAGTAATTAATTCATTATAAAGTAATGAGTTTGTCGAGTTAAAAAGGTATATGGTACTTTTAAGATAGAGCAGGAAACTGCTAACAACAATAACAGAAAAAGATGGCTTGAGCTCTAGGAAGATATAGTGAAGATATATTTCTTTCTTCTCTTTTCACATCACAAAATAGATTGTTCTGCAATAATTAAAAAGTAAGTGTAGATGATCCTCATAGATTGTTCTTTTGAAACAGATTTCAGTGTATACCCTACTAGTACAATTATAATGAATATGGATTAGAATAATGATTTAAAAAAAAAGTGAGATATTTTGCTAAGATTTTAAATGTAAAAAAAAATTTTTTAAGGAATAGATTTATTTGCCAAATATTCTTGGGAAAACTTATTTTTTACTTAGAATCTTTTAGATACAATGTTATGGCTTTCTGATATTACCCTTTTTCTTATTATTATTCTTTACTTTTGGTTTCCTGTTTTACTTTTCCTCCTTTTCAGGAAGCAACAATTTAAAGAAATGAATCTAAAATCTGTAGAAACAGATTTGTCAAAAATCAGAAAAGTAACTTCAGAAAAGCAGCAAATCCTTTTAAAACTTCGTTCCAAACACAAATATTTCAACCAGCTCTAGTTACAGTTTTGACTATATGCAGTCTGCAGGCCATATTGGAAAGATAGGCTTTAGCAAAGAACAGTTATCTTAAGAATGAAAAAGATCAAAAGAGCTGTTTAGGCAGTAGGAGCTCCATTGTTGGAGCTGTGTTAGGTTTAGCAAGTGGAAAAGGAATGGACAAAGGTGTATACAATACCTCTTCTTCAAAGGAGGAAGGAGAAGAAAGGAATTGTACAGACTTGCTTACTGCAGTTAAGAGCTGTAAAATCAGCTGCTTGAAACCCCAGCTCTTGCAAGCTGAGATTACAGTTGACGGTGCTCGTTCACTCCAATGAATCTGTCCCAAGGAGGAATAAGTTCAGCATCGTCTTTCTTAGGAAGGTATTGGAAATATCTGACTATGAGAGTGCAGTCAGTCTGAACAAGAGCATTTTCGGTTTGTCACTGGCCAAGGTGAAACAAAGGTTATCTTATCAGTTGAAGATAACTGGAATGGCTAAGTCCCTGGAGCCAATTTTTAGGGCATGACCATTGGAGAGCCTTTTAGTAAATCCCTGGTGTTTTGCTGATCCATAATATGCTTCCTCTGTTTACTTACAGATCAGTTGCTGGCCCTGCTCCTCCCCTTTCTATCCCTGTTACCTTTAATCAGCCTGAGTACAGTTCACTGCTCCAGCTATATTGATTCTTAGAGCAGATTTCAGCAGAACCTAAAAAAAGGAAGCATAGACTGCTCCCCTCTTTTTTCTTTGACTGATGCTTTCTTTTACCCTACATGACAAAGTGATAGATGTACTTAGTTAACTTTCTGCAAAATCATTAATGCCACCCTTCCCGGTTGGCTTCCCAGGTATTGGTTAAATAGCTGTCATGCGTTTGTTACCTGAGACACTGCAATTCTGTATAATCAGACCATTCATTTTCTTCTGAGGCTAGTCCTACAGAACTGGTTTGAAATGCATAGCTCAGGGAGATAAAAACTAGCACTCTTCCAAGCAGTCAGATTTTTCCTGGTCTTGCCTCAGATTAAAGCTGCAAACTGACAAAAGTTCACTTGGGAAAGCCGGAGTAAGTGTTCCAATAAAATTCTTCTGATGTATCTCTCTCTCACCCCCCATGTGATTAGAGTCTACAACAAAACAATTCATAACTACCTCCCAAATCCCTTGAACCCTTAATGGTCCTGAGGTCACTGGGCCTGCTGTATAAGTGACTACTCACCAAAAGAAGGTCATCTGGTCTGATCCCTGATGTCCCCGCTGAATTTTACCTTCAATCCTTCAATCCCCATTGAATTCTGACATTTGTTAAGTGCTACTGTTAATGCTCTGCCAAAGCTTATTATCCCCAGAAGAGGTGACAGTCTTAAATCTGGACTTTTTAGACAATTCCATCACCAGTCTCCACAGATGTATCTTCATCATGATTAAGAATATGTCTTCTTATTCATCTGACTTTTGTCTTTGTAGATTGCAAAGGCTTGTATTACTCAGTGTTTTTAATTGGTGAAGATTTCATATCATAATAAAAACATTTCTTGCAGTTTTGATGAACTAAACAATTATGAGTTCTTTAAGATTCTCTTTGTAAGACATTTTCTACAACCCTAAAATGTATTGGTGGATCCTTTTCTGTACCTTCATCCTGTCAACATCACTTGAAAAGTATGGAAAACAAAATCTTACCCAGCTTTACAACCAGCCTACAAAATACATGGACATAGGTAAGAATACACTATTTCTCGATAGTCCTACTCTGTTTATATAGTAAAGACTGTAGACTAGTTTCATCACAGTGGGAGCTCATTTACTCCAATTCCTAAAACTCTTTCCAGTCTTGTGGAGATAGAATAGAGCCATCTGTTTTGTGTGTCAGTATGTAAAAATTGTGTTCAAATGTATTCCCTCTTTTCAATGGAATTCAGCTATCCAGATCCAATGTGTTTTCATTTATTTTTATCTAATTTTGTTCTTATCTTGTAATTGTTTATTGTCTATTAGTCCATCTCCTCCTGCCAACTTTCTGCAGCAAACAGCACTCAGTCTGTCTGAGTCTGTTAGAAGATTAGATTAGAAGATTAGAAGTCTACTTCTAATCTGGTGAATATCCAGTAAAAATTCTTCATTTCATGAGGATTCCTGACCGGCAACTCTTTTTTGAATGGTGCCAGTCACAGAATTATAAATCCATGCAATATATATGTCATTGATAGTGATTAATAAAAAGAGTCAGAAGCCTCATAGTGCTTTTTAGTTGCCTGGCATCTGTATGATGTCCTATAGTTTGAAGAATACAGAATGTTTAAAAATTTTTTACAACCTTCCCGGCTGTACCATGACCGAGGTGCCTGTGAAAGAAGTTGCACAAGGAGAAGCCCTACTCTGAGAGATGGGCAGAAAAGTCTGCAATTCCACAAAGGCAAATGCAGGGTCCTGCACCTGGGGAGGAATAATCCCTGGCACCAGTACAGGCTGGGGGCTTTTAGGGTGGGTGAACAAAAAGCAGTAAGATCTGGTCAAATGCAGAGATAAAATCCAAAAGTAGCTACATAGGTGTTTTGTTGCTTTGTAATTGTAAATTCAGCAAGGCCAAAGGCTGTAAACCTATACATTTCTAGCTGAACTTGCTTATATTATACCCCTTTTGACATAGACTGTTGACTAAATCCAAGACTAAGTGGACCTAGGGGCACCTAAACTTCTCAGAGAAGTTTAGAAAGCAAGGGGGTCTCACTGAAACTCATAAATCAACATGAGGGATCGCAACCTGATTATGTTAGAATCCATTGTGATCATAGACTTGTTGCTTAGATACTGCATCGGTGATGTCTAAGTATTTGCAATAAAACAAGTCATAGTCGCCCACATAATCTGTCCTACTTCTTGTGCCTGGCTGAGAACCTTCTCTCAAATGCTTTGCTATGGACAAGCGGTCAGATTCTGTTCACAGACCCACTGGTGTGAGTTCTTTGTGTTCCTGTTGATGAGCTTTATGCCAGAATCTCTTGGTTAAGTTCTGGTTCTTCACATTCAGTGCACAGTTTGAGATTGCATCTGCATTAACCGAGGAGAGAAATTTTCATACTTTTAAAACTGCCTTTCGGAGTTTTTTTAACTTTTGATTTTTACTAAAAATGGTCTGAAAATTTATAAGTGAGAAGTGTTTTGTACCAAAAAATGCCCCTTTCTTTTCCCCTACTCCAAAATGTTTGGCTGCAAGTTTTGCAGTTTCTGTGGCTGTTGGTAGATGTCTTCATCCTGACTCCTAGCCTCTTAACCAGAAAAATTAAGATACTGATTTAAATAAGCAGGTTCAGAGCAAATTTTTTATTTTCTTTTTTACCTAATCAATTTGCAAAAAATATGAACCTGATCATGAACCTTTTCTGAAATGAACAGTACAGTGAGGTCCCACACTTGTGAATAAAGGCTTCGTGCATACTTTAGGGAATAGAGGACCTGTTTTCCTATTTGAGTGGTACAGGGCAGGAACTTTTGTGCAAGATAGATATTAGCCTTATTTCTTACCATACTATAAACTTCTTGCCTACAGTGTTGTAAAGGAATTTATCAAATCAGGCAAATTCATGTGGGTGAAAAATAGAGATTCAACACTTAGCATTAGACGTTGTCATATGAAAACTTGGGGCTATACTTTACACTGTGTCTTGCACGGTCATTTTGCTTTTGTTCTTCTTCCTGTATCTTGTTTTCCTCTCTAAATTTTCTGTGCCATTCCTTTCTGTCTTCTGCCTTTCCATGTATTTCTTCTGCAGCACCTGTGTTCGGCCTCTGGCAGCTCCTGAATGTCATTGCTTTGAAGGAACTGAATCCCCTTAATTTTATTTCACCTGCTGTCTCATAGAGGGTGACAGATGACAAACACAGTGAGGGGAAAGAGCTGCATGAACATTAGTATGAATGTGACCACACCATGGCTTGCTGAGAATAATATTGCCTTTGCTTTGTTCAAAATGTTATTTGTAAATGCAAAACACAGAGGTCCCTCACGTAACAGATGCAATAAATTGGTGTACTGCCCAGTGAACAAACTTTTCTCACTTTGATTCTTGCTTATTCCTTCTGTTCCCTAAACAATATTCAAATTCAGCCATTTCTATCACATATGTAGCATGCTATGCATAAAGGAAGTAAAAGATCTCCAAGACCTGTGTGATGCTGTAAGTGTAACCGCAATGGTTCCCCAATTTACACCATTCTTTCCAATTGTACTCGGCAACTCAATGTTGCACCATCATTGCTTCTGTAGTGTTGTGTTCCATACATAGGTTCCAGTTTTCTCGGTGGAGTCTCTTGCCAGCGCTTGTTAGCGTCTTTCAAGTGAGTTTTTACTGCTGGTCTCTGTCTTGTCTTTCCACCTGTTTAAGTGGATGCCCATTGTCAAGTCACAGATGTCACACTGCTTCCTATTACCGAGTGGCTCTGCTGAGCTCTGATATGCACTTTCCCCTTCTAATGCGTACAAGGAGACCAGCTTTTAACAGTGAGCATCTGGCTACCATTTCAAGCATGTGCTGCAGTCTTTGCCCCCTTTTCTTGCCAGTCTCTCCAGCACGCTCCCCTTTCTAACAGGTTTAAATTTCTGGTTTGAGACTTTGATAAAGATCCTTTTTAAGATATTTTTTGTTCATTATAGAATGAAATAAGATCACATTGTGTCAGTGCTGCATATTTTGCAAGGCTAATCCATCTACAGATTCTGCTGAAGGTGTTGTTGGCAATCTTAATAAGAATTCTGAATGATCTGGGCTACTCAGCTACTGGACCTGGGGGATTGGAGCAGATGCCTACCTTGGAGAGAACCTCAGGTCTTTTAACCAGAAGCAGCAGCAGCTGCATTTGCTGGAAGTTCTCCAACATGTTGCCTGTGCTACCTTTGTGATAGATGGTAAGGATTTATTTATCCATAGTGAGTTAGTGATCTCATTTTTTAATAATCCAAATGAAAAAGAAATTTATTGTTTTCTGTAGCAAAATCTACTGTTGCATTTACTGTGCTACACGTCAAGCAAATTCTTTTTGCATTCCGGTTACTGACAAAGAGCAGAGAGTTATTGTATGAATTCCCTGAATTTTTCCTTTAGTTGTCCTCAGCCTGTTCTGAAATTTAGTTGGAAGGTATGTGAGAATTGTTCTTTTCTTGTTAAAAAAAAATCAAAACATAGAAAAACCTCAAGGTATGCAAGATGAAGTCACTCCTCATCTTACTGTACTGTTTGTTCACATTGGAATAATTAAAATGAATATGTTAGTGCAGAATATGTGATTATGCCCAAGAAAGGAGTGTGTACAAGCTGTTTGAAACCTTAGAGCAAAACATTGAGAAAAAGTCAGAACAGAGGAATTTTTGTTGTTGTTTGTGTTTGTCTCTACAGATTGCAAATTGCAGTGTCAGGATATGTCCAGGTGTTTTCTCCCCACAGTGAGTTGTTTTGTACAGGCATTAGATACATGTATTCTTTTGATATGTGAAGTAGAATCTCCAGTATTTTTCCATTATGGAGATTATATAAGTCTTATATGTGTGTTTTACTTGGCTATGAACATCAGTGCTCTTGAAAAGATATATTTCAGCGAACAGGACTACAGCTTGGAACATTTTAGCTGCTTTTACCCTAAGTACTCATGGTAATTATTGCTTTGCATTATTACCTTATTATCTGGCTATTTATCATTTCATATGGAAGATGTTTTTGTGACCAAGTCTGATGCTGAAACAGAGCTAGGGAAAAGCACAAAGAATTTTGGTTCAAAAGAAATCTCATTTCTTAGACATATATATGTAGGACCCTTCAGGAACTTAGTGAAATATTTTCTCCTGTAGTGAAATTTTAAGTGAGCTATGTGTATGATACAATTTCTTTTGGACATAGAAGCATATATGTCTCATTTAAAAAAAAAGGACTTAAAAAAAATTTAATTTTAATGTTTGATAGTATCTGGAGGCCAAAATTGGAATTGGGCTTTCGTGGGCTACAATACATAGCTATATTATGACATGATGGATTCTGCTTCAAAGAATTAACAGTACTGATGGGAAGATGGGAATCTCAGTTAATCTCAGCTGTAGGGAGAAGTGCTACTTTAAAAGGTTTCAGAACCATTTCAGCTTTTAATGTCCCAGTATTACTTGTCTTATCAGTGATAAATGGGTAGTACTTCATACTTTTGCAAAATAACTTACAGACCTTGCCCTATTCGTTTGTATTTTCAGAATGATGGATTATGATATGAGTCCTTCAGTGTTTAGTGCTAGAACAAACACTGAATCCAATCTTTTTAATAGAGAGAGATGTGCTAAAGCTAAGCACAAAAGAACCAACTAATCCATTGGTAGGAAACCTATCCAGTGTTTAATACTTTGTAGTTATGCTTCTCATGCAGAAAAATCTCACTGATCTCAGGGAGAAAGAATTGTTTATAGGAATAACGTTATTGTGTTGGTGTAAAAGAAGATTTACCTTCTAAAAATATAGAGTTCATAAATATGCYTCTCCAAAAAAGCAACATTCTGGGCATTCTTTGTGTGAACAATAGGCATAAACCAAAATTGCTGACATTGATTTAAAATATAAACTTTTCCTGAATGGTATGAAAACTTAAAAAAAAAAAGCCCACGTGATAAATAAAGTGTATTTTAAATCATTAAATTACACCGTTTAAAATATTTATAGTGAACTTCTGAGGTGCTTCCAGCTTTGTGCTAATTGGACAATCTTAGTTCTCCATTAAATAGACAGATGGATGAAGCAACCCATAAACCACCCATTCTTATTGGCAGTAGTTAGTGTATCAATCGATATCTGCCCACATGAGAATAGAATTTTAAATATTAATGCACTGTTCAGATGTATAAACATCTGTATCACAGTGCTGTTAACAAAAAGGTTGTGTTATATACTACACTTACTTGAATTAAATCTGCAAATATTCCATTCAAAGTGTCATTTTACTTGTCTTTAAATCAGTGCAAAACAGGAAAAGGATAGAACTAAGGTACAAATGATGGCATTGGCAAAATTTAAGTGTTAAACTTCTGCAAAGCAAAGTATTAACTGCATGGTATGCGTGACCCTGCTCCCCAGTGACTAGAGATAGTAGTATTCACAGAATTCCTGTTCTGGCAAGTCGAGTGTGTCAAAAAATGGTGCGTATCAAAACTTGATTAGCAGTTCTCAAAGCTGACTTTTGTTCCTAGTGCTATTGATAGCAAGTCCCACGTCTCATACTGAAAAATTCTATGAGGGTGAGAAGAGGAGCCACAACTCCTTGTAAATATTTTGTCGAGGAAAATTGTCAAAGAGACATCAGATACTGCTAAACATGTACCTGCTTCCAAAAAAGGAAGTGTGGAAGAAGAGCAGAATGGCATATACACATTATACCCTCTATTTAGCGAAAAGATTTTAGGCTGAATCAGAAGTATATAGGATAAAATCATCATTTGTTCACTGGTAGTAAGATCTGCAACCTTTAGTAAACTGGACAACTAATAAAGGAGATAACAAATGCCATATTCTAAAAACATTCAAGAAATCAATATTGACACAATGATCTAACCATGTATTATCTGTTCCATTAGTCCACTCTTTTGAAATTATTTCAGTTTCCAATGTTAATGGCCATAGCAAGAAAAATGTCAGGCATGAACACTGTTTGAGTGACAATCACCTGTAGAGAGGGCTAAATTGAGCCAATATGCATTCAATGAACTCTCGAATTAAAGCCTAAGTGAAACCTACACTAACCTGCTGAAGATTGAAGACTGAGTATTCTCTAGGGAATAGTTACATCACCATAGAATTATTTATATGATGGGTTGGGTGATAATATTTAGTAGCAGCTATTGTACTACATATTGTTGCTGTAAGTCAGAATTCAATATTTTAAAACAAATTCTGTAAGGTTTTGTTTATTTTTTGAAGGTTAACATGATTCTTGGAGATCAGAAACTTTTTGAATTTTGTATAGGGTGATGGGTTACAGGAATGTTTGATTAATTCTCTATATCAGAGGTTAAATTTAGAAATTAAGAAAACAAGGTTTTGTGGTTTTTTTTTTCCACAGGGCATTCTAGTGATTTATTCAGACCTAAGTATGACGGAACTTTGCAAACCACGCAGTGAGGTCTCTCCCATTCCTCACTCTGTGCATCTCCTCCGTACAGAAAGCAATGATCTTCTGCATGAGGAGTTAGTGGCCGTTAAAAATGGCCTCTCAGCAAGGCCATATTTTTATATAACTGAGATGAACTGGGGTCAAAATCAGTGGTAATCAGCACTGGAAAAGGAAGTACATCACTATGAGAAATAAGCTCAAATCTCTTAGTGAGCTGCACTGAAGGAAACTCCGCTCTTGGAACAAGAATGAATCATCTACTTGTGGACTTTTTTATATCTTGGTCATGCAAAACTGAAGATAACCTCTACAGCCTCCAGAGAGCTCTACCTGAATGCTTTCCCAGTTATTTTTAGAGATGCATAAGATGTTGAGATTCAGAATTCTCTGTTTTTTACTATGAAGTGGGGCAAATACTCTGGAAAACGTTCTGAGAAAAAAAATTAACTGTTTTGTTTTATACATAGATTCAGATTTCTTTTAATCGGTTTTAGAGTTATGCTTGTTGTGTTTGAGTGTGGATTCAGGTAGACTTGGGCAAATAAAGCCATGCTCGGATTTGGAAGTGTTCGTGGATATGTGAATGTTTGTTGCAGAGTCTGAAGTCATATATTTGATATCTCATTGAATCAGAAAAGGTCTGTTTTACAGAAGATTCCATACCATATGACGATGCAGCCATATCCTCTTCGGTGTCCCACTGCAGTTGCTTTATGATCAGAAGAGGTATTTCAGGTCTTGGGAATTATATCAAGTCTCTACAGATGCTGCTTGTGGTATGTGAGAGCTAGGGGAGAATCCGGTCATTCCAGAAGAGAAACTCTTCCTGTGTGACTGTGTTTCATCTCCTGTCTATGGCAGTTGTGGAGGCAGTGCAGGGTAATAAGGGGTGGTGCTCTTGGGACACCTGAGATTAAGGAATCTCCTAGGGGAAAGTACAAAGAAAAGGTTGCAAGGGCAAGGCTATCTTTTTCTTGTTGGAGTTTCCTTTGGAGCCTAAGCAGAAATGGGCTATTGGCCAGACTGACCAAGTACAGCATAGTGGAAATCAAGCCACCCAAACTTTACTTTTCTGTGTGGTCCACATGAAAAATTGAATCCCAAAAAAGTGTTTTTTTCTGGATCTAGCATACTAACTTAAACTGCTGGAAATGCCACACAAAAAAAGGTGTGGCCTGGCCCTTTTCACAGCCTTTCTCTTGCAAAGGGGTTACAGCCTGCTATTCTTCATGGCACCAAGGCCATTGGCACAATGAACTGGGCAAGTAGGTGCTCTCTTTGGCGAATGTTCAGCTTCCTACTTTTTGTTGGTGCTTGTCTGTTGACTCTTCTGGTGGAAGAAGAGGTGCAAATGTTTTTTAATTTCATCAAGGACAGAGACTGATTAAGGTGGTGAGTTTGGCTTTGCCTGAATGCTCTTGGGGATCAGAGGCCCTATTTCTGTGGGACTTAGGAGATCTATGTCTGGAGGGGGGGGTCACGTCAAGCACATTTGAAGAATGGTGCCATGAGTGGCATGCTTAGATCTGGAAAAGGGTGTTACTCTGCTGACTTGAGAACTTTAACCTCCAGAAGCCTTAGCAAATATTTTTGTTTACATTCTCCCCCACCACATGCCCCGTTTCACAGGAGTATTTCTCCTAGGATGTAGGAGATAAGCTCCTAGTTTCTCCTCTTCAGGATTTTCAACTCCTCTCATGCTCCAAACTAAAGTATGTTCTGAAGCAGGGCATTACCATGTCTGCTGTTCTTTTTTATGCAGTTCTGAAGCATTCTTTAGGCTGCACAAACATGGACAGTGGAGGATGTGAGTTTACACACTCCCAGGAAAAGCAGAGAATCAACATTTCTCAAAATAGGCAAGTATTCTGACCTTTTGATTATTGGATGAAAAGAGAATATAATTTTCTGAAGCAGAAGTTGAACAATTTGATACCAATTCTTACAGGGTTGGAAGAAAGGGCAAGCAAAGAAAAAGCAAGGTGAAAGACTTGACAGGAGCAAAATTAGGTACTGACATGTCTCCAGGGCAAGATGAGAAATTTTGCAAATGTCTGTATCACTTGATTGTTGACACAGATGCTCACAGAAATCTTTAAGCACAAATTCTTCCTCCAGTGAATCGTTATATCTCTGCTAGAATTGATAATATTTTGTGCTTATGGGGTTTACAGTATTTCCTTTTTGGCAGGCTCTAATAACTTCCTCTTCCATACCCTTAGGAAACATCAAGAGTTATTTATTACAGTCTAGGAAATGCTGAGGCCTGTGGCTCGGAGTCTTAAACATTTGTATTTATCACCATTTATCTAGCCACAGTATTAATGTTAAAGCACAAAGTAACCAAGAAGCTGCGGAATAAGAAAGCACTGGAGTCCTTAAGATCAATTTACTCAATCAAGCAGAATACCTCCCTGGACAAAGGGACACTGATTCCTGACCAGCAATTTAATCCCAGTTTTGAAGGATGCAGTAGGAATTAATGGATACATAGCCTATGTATAAAGGAAGGAATTTTTCCCTGGATAGCAGTTATGTTTGTTACACCAAATATTGCAGTTTGTGAAATCCAGTCCTTGCAACTCAAATGCAAATATTAACATTTGGTTTTAAATATTTTTCAGTGTTACCTAGTAACAGAAGACACAAGGCTCTCTGTTATGATCCAATTAATTTAACTACTAGAGAAATGCCTTGGCCCAAACTCAGGTGCGAGTGAGACCATAACCAAAGTCAATAGCATGGATTTTATTCAACAGGAAATGTGAGGTAGGGAGAGATAGAAAGAAATAGAAAAGAGGGAGGGAGGGGAGAGAAAGAGAGTGCCAGAGGGACAGATTAAGCGGAAAGATAGCCACCACCCCTGTGGGTCCCATGGCATCCCGTTGGTCCTTCTTCACTCTGGTCTTCTTGGTGGTGGGGTCGTACGAAACTGCCTTCAGCAGGTTAATATACCTTCAGGTACATGTGGGAATGCCCCAGCCCTTCCCTTGTAGGGGGGAGTTTTACACTGTCTTTTGCAATGCTGTGGATCTGTTGCAGCACTGGATCATGTGCAGCCCTCCGGAATGAGACAGTGGGCTATGGCCTACCCTGCTGGACCCAGACAGAGCTGGTTTTCAGCACAGCTGCTGAGTTGGCTTTCCTTGTGGCTACATTCTTCTCCCCATAGCCTTGTTTACTTCTCCTTAGACCTGAGATAATTGGACAATACTACCACCTTTATCTTATCTCAAGTTCCTGTCAGGTGGCATAATTCACAGTCCAAATCCCTAGAATCCAGGAGGCATATTTGAGGGCTGGGGGTGGTTTGGTGGTTGCAGATGAGGAGTTGCTTCTTTACAGAGTTTGCTATAGTGGGCAAAGTCCTTCAGTGATCTTAGCAATGTTTGAACCATTAACCATTAATATCTCTCACACTATCCCATAAAATTTAAATGCAATCTTTTATGCAGTTTATAACCATTTAGAATTCATGTTTTATGCAATTATAACCATTTATAATTCATAAAGTACAAGTTGTAATTAACCAGTTAAACGGTAAAATAATTACTCAATACAAGAAATAAAAAAAGAGACACATATAGAAAGAAACAAGTCATTAACTAACTGTGAATGCATTTAAGATGGAAATTAGTTAAAAGCTTTTTTGTTCTGTGAGAAAAGTCATTCTGGACCAGCTTCCCACCAGGACAGCAGTGGCAGCAGCCTACAATTATTTTAAGAGCTTTCTAAGATTATTACTCAAATAACTTGGCTGTAAAAAATAGCAGAGGAATGATCTTTCATCCATTAGAGTTCCTTGTCAGGCCTATAATCTATGTATTTTGTTTCAAGTTCTTCACACCAATATATGACTAGAAGAATAATACAGACTTACATGTGCTAAATAGTGCATTTAGACTAGGCTCTGCTAACTAGGTTTCTTTGCAAAATTTGTTAGTATCATATTGCTTCCGTGAGATTAAATGTCTTATTTTCTTGTGGAACAATACCTATTTAGTTAGATCTATTCTGCAATTATTGCATTGTATTTTCCTTTTTCTAACTACATCTGAAGAGAATAAATCGTTTCCCTTTGTCCTCCCATGCACAAAGCTTTCAAAAATAGAAAGGAGTACCATCAGAAAATGAAATAGAGTTCACCTTCAAAGTACTGCATGTGACTGAAAATAAAGTAATTCCATTTCATGGAGTGATGTATTTTCAATGCATTTTCTATCTGTAGATTTACTGTCATGTCAGAAAAGTAACTTGAAATCTACAGCAAGGAAAAAGAGGGAATATATCTGTACTTCCTTTTGGAACATATTATTACTAAATACCTTGAGTCTCTAAATTATTGGTTCATTGGATGCAGCACAAAGGTTTTCTTTGACCTTTTGAGTTTCAAAAAGCCTGAATCTGCAAACAGTCCTCTCCAACCACACAAATGCAAATTATATCAGTTTAGAAGAGCTCATTGGCCTTGAAACAGAACTAGCTCAACAGAGCCTGAGTGTTTATAAAATACGGATACATGGGTTTGAATCACTGAGTATAATATATATTGCGCCACTTTGGAAACATTTGGGCTAGACAAAAAAATAAAGAGAAATACTCTTTCATTTTTACGTTCAAGGAGTTCAGTGAGATAACTAAGTTTATCAGAGGAACTAAGAAGACAATGTTATCCATTCTGCTTAATACCTTTCAAGAGGCAATTAGATAACTGGCAGTCATTCTGATACCACACATTAAACCAAACATGCCCCAAATCTTATCTGAACTTATACTAAGATTAGTACATTTGATCAGGCAAGATATGAGAAATTCAGGTGCAAAAACCTGCAGTTTGAAARTCTTCCATGTAATTCTGAAAGGCCTATTCAATCTGCAGATCTATCTAAAAATGTGATTTGTGCTGAATGAAACTTTCACCAATTTAATGTAAAACCCAGTGAAGTCCCTGGAAACTGAATGCATACAATGATTGCATTTCCTACTTCTAGTGCCTCCCATCCTAAAATAATTTTTAGGTAGGTTGAAAAGAGATTTCTACGGTATGCTGAAACTTTTTAGGTGCTGAGGTTGGTGAAAGGTGGTTGAGGCTTATAACTTTCAGAGAGACCTGATTACCTTTGTAGATATGACAAATGTGTGAAATTTACATAACCAACTCTATTTTGCTCGTTGCTAGCCTCTCTTTTATTCCTTTGATTGCAGCTACAAACCCAGCAATCCATTATTCCATGGCATTCACCCTTCTCTGGAGGAAAATCTTCCTAAGAGCAGGGCTGGTGACACAGAAAAGGTGCTGGTGGTTTGAGAGTGGGTCTAAACTGCACAATGCTGTGCAGTCCAGAGGCACCCTGCAAAGCTCTGGTCACAAGAACGTGGTAGCTGGTCTAACACAGTATTTTGGACCTAATGATTCCCTCAGCCTGGGAAGGAATCACAACTTCCTTAGAATTTAGTCGTGATAACTAGATAGGGAAAATTCAAGGAGACAGCAGAAGGGATTACATTTCGTCCCAAAACTACCTTGAGTGCTCAAGTAAGGCTTACATGATACAAAGGCTTTGAATGGGATATCTGCACCGGACGATAGGAGTTGACTGAAATTTTGAAATCAACATGAAAGTCTTTAAAACACCAAAATAATTGTAAGAATTATACCGATGTTTTGGAACCTCTACTTCTTCACATCTTGAGGGTAATGAGACACTTTCATTAAAAAAAAGAGAGAAGTTATTTTCTAAATTATCAGTGAGTGTAAGTTGTTCTTCATTGAGTCGTAAACTGCAGCTTCAACTTTGTAATTATATATCAGCATGTTATGCTCTTCAGTGGTTGATGTAATATGATATGTGAATTCAGGAAATCAGTGTTATGAACAAATAACTTGCAAATATTAGTCTAAGACACCCTTCAATAATATTAGCCGAAATAGGGAAGAAAGTGTATGTATAATAAGTACTTAGAAATTTTATTTACATGCAGAAATACATAGAGATTGATGCCACAGCGGATGTCTTTTTAGAGATGCTGTTATTATGTGTGTTTCCTGAGAATTTTATAGTAATATAATTTAGTGAGAAATTATGCTTGGCATGCATGTGCTTAATACTGTAAATTCAATATAAAATATAGAAAATATTTGCATTTTTACCAGTCTTTGAAATTAGAGTTTGCTGTGAGTTGTTGTGGTCCATGATCTGGGGAGCATAGTAATACAGAGAAAGACTCTAGTATGTCAGCAAGTGCTGAGTTATAGCCGTTGTTCAGTAATTTTTTGTAATCCCTGTGTTCCCTACAGAGTGCTTGTGTCTGGAACAATTGCAGCTATTTGGTATTGCTCAGCTGCTCCTCCCGGTGTTCATAAACATAGTGGTGTCCACATAACGCACAACCAGTGAGTGCTGCAACTACAAAACTGGGAGAAAGACTGAGATGCAGGTTTTCTTGTATGCCTAGGTACCTTGAGCAGGATTACTCTCATTATTAACATGCACATGTGTGCTAGCAATGTGTGAGAGATACAGTGTGCAAACTGACTGCACTCATTTTCTGCTAATGGAGAGTTGCCTCTGCTGGGTCTTTCATTTGTCTTTGGCTTGTATGTGTGTGGCACAGAAAGGAGGTGAAGAGCATGGCTTGGAGAGTGTCAGTGGGGTGTTGTTCTCTCAAGGGGGTGTTTCTCTCCTTGTACTGAGCGTGTGGCCTATAATATGGGCCGATAATATTTACTTGGCAACAATGTACTGGCTTGTGTACTGAACTCTCAACAGAAATATTGATTTTTGGAAGCCTGTTTTTACAAGAAATCATTGATAAATCATGCTTGACAAACCTGATTGCCTCCTATGACAAAAAAACTACCTGGATAGACGAGGGGAAAGCAATAAATATTGTCTGACTTGATGTCACTGAGGCTTTCAACACTCTTTCACGATATCCTCATGGGCAAACTCAGGAAGTATGGACTTGGATGAGTGGGCAATGAGATGGATTGTGACCTGGATGAATGGCTGATCCCAGAGGGTTGTAATTAGTGGCACAGGGTCTAGTTGATGACCTGTCACTAGTGGTGTTCACGAAGTTCAATGCTGGGCCCAATCTTGTTTAACTTGCTCATAAATGAGTTAGATGAAGGGGCAGATGCCTCTTCAGCAAGTTCACTGGTGACACAAAGCTGGGAGCAGTGGCCCATACCCCAGAGGGCTGTGCAGCCCTTCAGGGGAACCTTGACAGCTTGGAGAGATGGGCAGAGAGGAACCTTCTGAAATTCCAGAAAGGCAAGTGCAGGATCCTGTGACTGGGGAAGAATAACCCCAGGTACCAGGACGGGCTGGGAGTTGACCTGCTGGAAAGCAGCTCTGCAGAGAAGGACCTGGGGGTCCTGGTGGACAACAAGCTTGTCCTTGTGACCAAGAAGGCCAATGGAATCTTGGGACGCATTAAGAAGGGCATTGCCAGCAGATTGAGGGAGGTGATCCTGCCCCTCTACTCAGCCCTAGTGAAGGTACATCTAGAGTGTGGTGTCCAGTTCTGGGCTCCTCAGTACAAGAGAGACATGGAGATCCTGGAATGAGTCCAGCAGAGTGTAACAAAGATGATTAAGGGACTGGAGCATCTCTCTTACAAGGAAAGGCTGAAGGAGCTGGGCCTATTCAGCCTTGAGATGAAACACTGAGAAGGGGCCCCATCAATGTCTATGAGTGTCTTAAGGGAGGTGCCAAGAGAACAGAGCCAGGCTCTACTTGGTGGTGCCAAGCAATAGGACAGGAGGCAATGGGAAGAAACTGATGCACAGGAAGTTCCACCGAACATGAGGAAGAACTTTACTGTGTGACTGAACACTGGAACAGATTGCCCAGAGAGGCTGTGGAGTCTCCCTCACTGAAGATATTCAAGAACCATCTGGACACAATCCTGTGCCATGTGCTCTGGGATGACCTTGCTTGAGCAGGGAGGTTGGACCAGATGACCCACTGTGGTCCCAGCCAACCTTACCCATTCTGTGATTCTGGGATTAAAACAGAGAGGCATGAATACCGGGACTGAAGGGTTAGATATTATAACTGGTATAAACGAAAGAGGCTAGAGAAATAAATATCTCCAGGTTAGAGAGTGGAAACTTGAGGGTTGTCTACAAATTCATAGATATTTCAGAGTTGTTGCCTATTATTTTCATTAATTGTTGACAACTGGGGAGGAATTATGTTATTTAAACTAGAGCATGGGCAATTTAATTAGATACCAAGACAAAATTTAGTAGGACAGCAGATGAAGTCCCTTGCATTTCAGACCTTGCAAATGCCTCAGGCTAGAGATAACCCTCAGCTGTCCTCGAATGTAAAGGTCTTGTCCTGGTTGATAAAAGTCTCTGGTTATGGAAGCTTTGGTGTAATCACTATGCAGAGAGGCTCTCCTGCTCAGTCCTGTCATGCTGCTTTTCCTGGTAGTCAGCAGCCTTTCCTCCTGCTCAGATGTCTTCATCCGCTATTATTTCCCATTCAGGAGAACACTGGCAGGATAATAATGACTCCCCAAATGCAGAGACTGCAATTTTGAGTGCTTCTTACAAGGGCTACATAAGGAGTAAGAGAAGAATTTTTTTWAAAAATTATTTCTTTCTTGAAYATCTCAGGAAAGACACAAGCTGTAAATCTGACTTGATACTGTTATGGATAATGATAAGGTATTTCAATTGACGACACACATGTATTTAGGTGGTGTAAATCAGCATTGTTTCATCTGACTGAGAATGATCACTGATCTTTTCTCTGTACAGATACTGCATCTTTTGTACTTTGAACAAGAATTGTTAGAGAGCAACAATCTACTGATAAGCCTGTGAACAGAAATCATGCTGAATAAGAATTAGAGATGGAGAAATAAGATATCCATCCTTTGGTGATTGAAGTTTCTTTTTTTGCTGTTGTATATTCTCCAGAGTTCTCCCTCCACTTTTTTTTTTTAATTAACTGAAGCAAAGAGATCTCTTGTCCTTGGTAGTTTCTAGAGGCCAGGAGACCTTCACTGTGAGAGGGATGCTACAGTTTTGGGCAAAAATATGTTACTAATGCTGTAGTAATGCAACACCTCATTAATTTGAGCAAAGGGTCACCCACTTGTCTGTGCAGAGCTGGTCTTTCAGCTTTTGCTCTGTTTTGTTTTCTTTTCAAGAATTGATAAAGACTTTCTCACACCCTTCAGCCCCTGTGGCTAGCAATTACTCATTCTGTTTTGCTGCCTTTATCTTTTTTTTGCAAGCTTTAACTCATCTTATGTAGTCTTCATTGGTTCCTTCCCTTTATCTCTATTTCCAGTAGATCTTTCAGCGGTTCTTAGAAAGTCATGTATTTCACTACTAATTGATTGCATTTTTCTGTCAGTGAGACTATAGTGTGTTATGTGTTAATTAGTGTCTTGTAAGATTCTCTGAGCTGCAACCAAACTCCGAGGTTCTGAGTGTCTCTTCTTGTCATAGCCACATCAGCTTTTTATGTCATTATTTTCATCAGATTTTTCATTTGAAATCCAATAGCTGCGTGAGCCCCTCTGGGACCATTCCAAGAAGCTAAAAATTCAATTGACTGCATTAGCCATGTCAATATCTTGGGCTGGTCATGAGCCCTACCATATTCAGCACTCTGTGTAGAGTGTTAACCCGCTTCCTTGAACCTGTAAGAGCTTGCACTTTCATTTTTTAAAATCAAATCAACTTTTCATCTGTCTTGTTCTAGATGAAAGCCTAAAAGATGTAGTGCCTGTGGAGTCCAATCCCAGAAGGCAGAAAAGAACTGAAAACATCGTTTTTAAATGTCACAGTTCTGAAGTAATTCTGGTGGGCTTTTTGGTCTGCCTAATGATTCTTGGATGTTGGTAATCGCCTCTGATCAGCAGCCTTGATGCTTCTCATCTTCAACTTGGGACACAAATAGTTCTGTTAGCATAGGAGTTTAGGAGCTAAGGTAAGGTTAATCAGTGACAATTTTTGTTGCTCTAATGGTGTACAACATTAAGTGAAATTATAAACCCTTGCATAACCATTCTAAGCTTTAGACAGATCTTCTGAACCTATACTTTCCTACTTCTGAATACCCCTGGTAGACAGCAAAAACGAAGAAACTAAAGAATTAAGCATCATATAAAGTCTAGCCATCTTATGATCTGAATGGTGTGTGGAAGACTGGTGGTGCTTCTAAATTTGTGTCGGTGCATACCACAGTAATGCAATCTTATTCTCTGCCTGTCTCCAAGTTTAGGCACTTACATAATCAATAGAGTTCACTGAGTAGGAAATTTTCATTAATATCATGAGTACTAAGAATAAGGGAAGGAAAATTCAAGACTTCATTTCATCTTTAGATCAGAAAAAGTATTTCACAGTATTAGAATATCCTCAGGGTCTTTTTGAGTATTAGAACTCAAAATTTTGTTCTTAGGGCTGTTTTGACCCAAGTAAGAACAACCACTTTTTCTGCCTTGCTCTAGAAAGATTTTTTTTCTTCATCATTCTTCACTCAGGCTAAAAGAATAAACAACTGCTTGTACCCATTAAAAAGAAAATGAAAGAAAAGTATGATCAGTTTTAAATTCGGATAATTGACAGTGATCTAGTATTTTGTCTAATTATTATAAAGAAGTCTCACAGAAGAGATTAAAAAAACAAGCGAAACCTTTTTTAGGAAACCTTTTAAATGTCACTTTTTTATTATAGGACAATAAGTCTGGATATTAAACAGATGACGTTTTGTTGCATTTAGGAGTTGGCAATAGATTTCTCTCTTTGATTTCATCCTAATGATAAGAATTTCTGGGTGGGTTAATTAGTTAACCCCTGTAACTTCTGCCTTTTTTCATGTAACTATATGATATTACCTCTAGGAGAACGCATTACATCTCAGATGAGTGCCTTTCAACTTAACTCACATACCTTAAATGAGCCCGTTCATAAAAAGGAAGTCACAGGGAACACTTTGAAATGCACTACATTAGAAAGTTTGCAAGTGTCTGGAACAATTTTGCAGCTTTGTAAGACTTCAAGGTCGTGTGAAAAAGCTTAAGGCTTAAAAAAGTTGGAGGGAACAGCTGCAGTTTTTGAAACAGTAAAGGCAAACTTGAAACGTAGTTTTATCAAGGCTTGGCTGTTTTCCTATCACAGTCAGTAGACGCCACTAATCTCTTCCTTTTGTTTAAACAGATGCTATTTGCTTGGCAAGTAGCTGAATTTTAAATGCAGAAAATTATTATGCTAGGGGAAAAGTTTTGACTGGAGGTTAGAAATGGAAGGTTGAGTTCAGGAGAAAATCTTATTTTCTCTGACATCTTCCAAGCTGTATGAGGTGTTTTCCCCTACACTGGGAACTATAAATTTTGACATTTTTCAATATCAAAAAGTTGTTTGKTTTTTTTTTTTAAGTTTACAAATATAATGATGGTATTMATGTAGCAAATAGCTGAACCCTAGGGATAGATTTTGTTTACATGAGTATATTTGATAGAAAGAGGAGAAGGAGTAAATCAGGGGATCTCAAATTCTCCATCTCCCTTTGATATAACACTATACAGTTCCTTTTTATTAGCACAGCTCATTTTTACTCTAGCTGGGTCAAGTTAATCAGCATTCAGTGACATGGAGGCACAAGGTTTTTGGCCCTTTTTGATTGCCTATAGCATATCAAAGCGCAGCCATTTTTCCTCATTTTTTGAGGCTGGATTGGAAATCTTTTCCTCCTACACAAAGGGTGACTATCCTTGGGGTGGATCTCAGAGAGCATCCACAGCCTTCTTGTAATGTATCCAAARCTTGTGAGCAGAACAACATGGAGTCCTGATGCAACGCAAAGCTTCTGGACATTTCTGTTATGACTTATACAAGAAAATTATGCTTTGTATTGCACATGGAGTRATTACGCAGCTCCCAATAACTGTTACATAATGTGTCAATAGCTGCTATTCTTGAAATCAGCAGTGAACCTGGTTTAAAAAGCTGGCTCCACCTAAGTATACGTGTTCTTTCTTAGAGCACACAAAACACATGTGGCTGAATATGATGTGGTAATATGGGTCTAATCTGACCTGCTCAGCTCAAGAAGGAATTAGCTTTCAGGGCTGAGGAATAAAGTTTCTTGCTGGAGCAAGTTTTGCCTCTAGCCCTTCAACTTCTCAGATCCAAACACAACAGATGGTACCTCTTGCACTACAATATCTCTTTAACATCATGCTGAGGTTTTAGTTCAGTAGGGGCTCTCAGCACTGATTTCTGCAGTGCTCTGTTTTTTTTTCCTTTCCTTCTATTGAGAGGCTCCCATTTCTGTCCAGACATTACATATTTAGCCAGTTATGGCTGCCGAGATCACTAACAGTAGTGATTCAGTAACACTCCCAATTTTAAAGTTGAGTTCTTTTTAGTACTTTTTTACCAGAAAGCAAAGAAAAAATGCCAATTCCCTGTGTTCTTACCTTTATTCTGTATTCTGCTTTGTCCCAAGATACATTTTCTTCACTCCCCGTTTTCCTCTGCTCCTCCTGTTAAGAACTGATTATTGAGAGATGCCTCTGCCCRAATTAAGGTGCAAATGAGACCATATGCCAAAGTCAATAGTACAGATTTTATCTAACAATAAAATGCAAGGTAGAGAGAYGGAAAGAAATAGCAAAGAGAGGAGAGGGAGAGAGAAAAAGAGAAAGACAGAGAAAGCGGAAGGTGGTCAGCACCYGTGGATCCAGGAGTGTCCCATTGGTCCTTCTTTACCCTGGGCTTCTTGGTGGCAGAGGTCCCCAGATTGTTCAAAACTTTTCATTGTTTATGCATTTTAGTAAACAAAGGAATCAATGYTCATTGGCTACMCAGTTCCCTTATGCTATTRGTTAAATGATTCCCTCGCCTCTAATGCTAATTAGTCTGCATGCTTGGTCTTTCTCTTCTCTTGGGTCAGTGGATTGTGAATTGGTGGTCGTGATCTCCCCCTGCCAGAATTGCCTTTTAGTCAGTCCAAGCTGCTTTCAGCACCTCTGCTGAGTTGGCTTTCCTTGTTGCTGCATTTTTTATGTCCGTTATCACTGATACATTTTTCTCCCCCAGCTTTGTTTACTTCCCCCTAGACCCAAGATAATGTTCAGGCARTAGTACCACCTTTATCTTATCTCAGKTCCTGTCATGGTGGCTTAACTTACAGTTCAAGTTCCAGGTATCCACAGAGGCATATTCGAGGGTGGGGCTTCAGTGGTCGTTTGTGGTTGCAAATGCCATCTATCCCATAACTTGGGGTGATCTTTGTTTGACTGGTTGTATGTGTATGAGCAGTTGCTTCTTTACACAGTTTGCTGCAGTGGGAATTTTTGTCTGGGTGCATTACTCAGGATGTGCTAGCCAGATGTGGCGTCTGCCAGGCTTGGAGTTAGTACCATCCTGTTGCTCCATTCTGTGCTTATCTCACCACAAAGTCCTTCTGTGGCCTAAACAGTTTTGAGGCAGGCAACTGTGATCTTTAAGTTCTTACAGCTCCCACAGGTAGACAGCTGCTAACACAATCTGGGAACAGAGATGTTTGTGATGGTGTTGGGGAAGGTTGGCAGCAGAAAGATGGTGCATTTTAATTCTTGAATTTGTTCTTGCTGTGCAGGTATTTCATCCCTGGCACAACTCCACCTGTACAGCAGAATGTTGATTTTTCCTTGACTGACTCTAATTTGGCAGAGGCTATAAACAGCTTAAAAAACAACAACAAAGAAATGGATCCCTTGCTCTGCTTCTGACATTTCTGTCACATACTGAGGGATAGCGGCACAAGGGTGAGATGGGAGAGGCATAACACATTTGAAATGATTTGTCTACTGTTACTGGAGATCATTTTTGAGAATTGTTTCGGTACTCCCATGTTCTGTTTATTGGGTTCTTCCTCAGGTTCTCAATGCTTGCTGTCAGATCATTCATTTTTAGGAATGGAAGTCTTTCACTCTGACTTTTTTTGAGTGTTACTTGTTAGTGGTAYTGTACTTAAATGCAAGTGCTTAGTTTTCCTTTTGTAAAACTAAATGCAAAGAGTAATTTGTAGGAAAATGCAAGTGAGGCTCAGATGTTTTCTTTCCCCAGTTATCCTTTCTTTTTGGTACTGTACACTATGAAAAGGAACCTAAAGCAGTTCCTTCRTGTATTATGCCTTCTTGAGGTTTATCAGTACTATACTCAGCATAGTCCTTAGATAAAACCTTGGAGTTCRTTTCCTATTGTCTATCTTCAAGGACAGGTAATCATTTATGACTTCTGTATCTCCTCCTGTTTACTGAAAAATTCTATTTGTGGTATGTTCTCACAATGAACATCAGAGGCACTACTCTGAAACAAAATTGTGTAAATATTTCTGTTTGTCAGCTTGTGAATTCACCTGAAGTGAAATTCAGCAACAGGAGACACTAATTTCAATATTCCTTCACTTTCTTTCTGTATTTTTGAGGTTTAATATGATGCAATAATTTTTCTTATATGGTGATACCTTAAGCTCTGCTTTAACAAGAATTAACAAGGAGGAAGAGGGTTTATGATTTTACCTTCACCCAGCAAAGACTGGGGTTGCCTCTGGGAAGAACAGCTATTGATAAAGCTATGTTTCTCATGAAATATCTCATGAAGTAAGAACCTGCCTTAGATCACTRGGGATAGCTCCTGATACTATTCTGATTTGCTCTGTAACCTGTCCCTGATAACACTATGACTTTAGACAGCCCTGCAGGGTATGACTCTGCTTTATGGAGCCTTGCATCAATGTGAGCTTTGGTCTCCAACTGGGCATTTTTTACCTGAATTGAATTTTCCACATTCAGTTCCTGAGCATTACTAGGCTGCTAGGGGTTTTTTTGGTGGTATGTTTTTTTCTAATGGTTGTAAGTAAATTTGCTATTCCTGTTTTTAATATAGCCCTTGATACTTGTTTGCTTACATTACCTKGGTAGTAGTTTCCTTAAATATCTGACCAGTCTGTCAAGGGGTCCACATTCATCCTTAAATGACTGCACAAATTGCTATCACTTCTCTGGTACCTTTTGCATCATGAATGATCGTATCCCTTTCCAGCCTGTACTCCCTTCAGAAATTTATTCTAAAAAAACCTCCGTAGAATACAAATAAAATAAATGGTATTATGAAATATTAAAAAGTAATCGTTTAGCATATACTTGTAAAATAATGTTATACAAAAATTTATGGAAAGAAAATAAGAATCTCTATGATCTGATTTTTGCTTTAGATTTTGTGTCAAAGGTACATATGAATTGTTTGCTTATGATTACCCCAAGCCTCAGGAGTTTTTAGTCTAAGGTTCAATTTCTCTGAACTGCATAGTAGATATCYTTCTTGGCTATTGCAGGCTCCCAGAAGAAATTAAATCTCCTAATTCCTGAAAATCTCTCCAATGTGGATTTAGGGACAATACTGTCATTCTTCAAACACATGTAGCTGGATACCTCTGAGTGCAGCCCAGTCCTTCAGCTTCAGAGTTTACCTCTCCCATAGGTTGCAGTCCTATGATGTTTTAAGATGTGCCTCTGCCTCAGGCCTCCTTGTCTTCACAGAAAAGGACTGTTGCACTTGGGTTGGGTTCTTTCAGTAAAAGAAAGGAGGCTGGAGGACTTTAAGACCTGGCTAAGGATGACATAAAGGTAGCGAAGACTTTGAGCCTTGRAAGGCGTAGGTAAGAGATCTGCAGGTTTTGCTGGATTTGGTTTCACAATTCATCCCCACCTGTTTGCATAGGGATGTACTTGAGTACATCTGGCTTTGGGGGTCTTTGCACAAATAAAGGCATGGTCTGATGGCTCTTCTTCAAATGGTGCCTTAGCTTTCATTGTCGGTTCTTCTCTCAGCTTGTCTTAAAAGCTCTATGGTTGCTTATTTCTTGCTCATTTTCTCTCCTCTGGAGCATATCCTTCTTACTCAGAGGATTGTTTCGAAAATTCTGTGAAATTTTGGATTTCCTTATTTTTTGTAGATTGAAATGCTCCTCTGGTAGATAAGATGTACTCCTCTGTATATGACTTAGTTACTAGCACCTAACCGAGGAGGAACTATTCCCTGCTCTGTGATCCAGAGTGTATCAGGAAAAAATATCTGCCTCCATTGAGCCTTTTACTGCCTCACAAACTGTTGAATGGATGAGCATTTTTCATACAGACAGAAAAGTAGTTTCATACTGGTACTTCTCTCTGACTAGTGGTTCAGATGAGACACAGAGGTGATGAACTTCTTTCTGCTGACCATGAATTTACGATGACTTATGATAAACTCCATCTTTGAAGAATTATAAAACATTCATTGGATATTAAATAAATAAGCTTCTACAATATAGTTTTCATAAGTCACAAGCACTGCTATTTCATTCAAATTGTGAAAATTGTGCAAGTTAATGAATGTATAAATGTTGCAAATACTTTTTTCCAGAAGTCTAGGTCTAAAAGACTCAATTATTCTGCCTTCATTTGTTGGGTTAGCATTTTGATCTGATAACATATTTGTTTCGAATTTCGTATCTGAGATGTTATGTAAACCACAGACATTGTTGTAAAATCTGTCTCTCCACATTATCTTGTGCTTTCATTAGCACTGTTTTGTGATAGAATTGTCTTTTCTGTTTCTTCAGGAATGGTGGGGTTTTTTCTCTTATATTCTATTTGGCTTGTATCTGTCTGCTATTGGGTTTCCCTGCACTATTCTATATTAATTTTCATTGTGTTTCTGTCTCAGGAATGGGTGTTCTCAGACAAAGTTACCGAGGTCAAAGTACTTTCTTTTACAGGTGACAAAGGTTTTACTCCAGGAAGAGAAGGCAAGCAAGTTGCATCTTTTCTGTGCTTATATGTTCAGCAATTTCTTCCATTTCTGCTGGAGCGGGTTCTGATAAATGTTAAAATAATTGGATTTGAGGGGATTAGCTGTAGAAAATATTTTTTACTTTTAACTCAGGTGATATTCCTAGTGATGGTGATATGACTTTCTCATTGTGCTCTGATATAATTTTCATAGAATTAGGGCTTACTTAGTGCTGTTCTTCAAAGAGGGCATTAAGCCAAAGCCTATTTAAATCAACAGTAAGTCAGTAAGTCTGACTTAAACAGACTGTGAATCAGGACTGAATAAACAAATTAATTTTCAGAAGTCAGGAAATCCTTTATTCTCATACTATTCTTCCCTTCATGGTGATTCTTGTGAATGACAGAGTGACAAACATATTACTGATTTTAGAGATCTCTCTCACTCTTCACTCTTAGTGGCCTGGTTCTGGTTTGCAGATTCTGTGCCATATCTGCATTCCCTATAACTCTGCTTTCAGCTGTGCTGACCCTCCCATCTAGGTCRTATGGGCTTCATGTAGCAGTAGTTGATATTCATATCAACTCTAAATGTCCTGATCTATGTCAACATTTTTTCCTCTTTATTCAGGCTTTTCACAGGGAGGATCTTTCACTATCTAATGGAGGTAACCAAGACACCAATTTATTTCCTTTAGGGAGCTGAAACCAGTCTTCCTGAGCTGTCAGATTGCCAATTTTCTGTGTGAATGACTTTTTAAAGTCACTGAGATGCAGAGAGTAGATCATTTCTGACCAATTTTTATACTTATAAGGCAAGGTTAAGAGCTTGATAGATTCAGTTTTGGCAGGTACCATCTTAGATGATGTGTTTGAAAGAAGTGGTTATAGTATAATAAGAATATAAGAATAGATTTTCCAAAAAAGTAAAGAATAGAATAAAAAGCCTAAAGTCATTACTTACAATCCAGACAATGTCCTCCCCCAATTATTAAGTAAAAACCCCACAATGTCAATTACACAAATATGTGCTTTTTCATGCCCAAGAACAGTTAGCGAGACTGGAAAAATACAATAGTAAAACATAAAAGCTGTACCTGTTTCAATTGACTTTGCCCTTACTGTCAGTGTTCAAAAGCAGCAATATTCATTACAATTTTGTTTCACTTAATCTCTAATTTGCATATAGTTTGTRCAAAAGAGATACAACTCCCAATATCCCCACTTGAAGCTAAGGTAGGTATTTATAGCATTCAGCATAAGCCTGCAGATTTACTTAACCCTCATATTTAGCAGTAATAGTACATTTAATATCAATGTTGTAACTTAAATTTGGGCCCTGTGTTGTTGTTGGTCAGTAAAGACTACTGCAGCCTCTCCTGGAACCATGTACATAGGCTTTGATCATGCATTAAAAAAAGGAGAAGCAAAGGGTTTTACTTGGTAAAGAATAGTAAGCTGTGAAGAAATACATGGAATTATTTATTTTGTGGGGACATCTACAATTTACAAAATACCTCACATTGCTTTTTGTAATAATCATACATAATCTTTTAAACACAAGTGTTTCAAAGAGAAATAATCAGAATTGCTAGCTACAAGAAAAGTATCAAGTTTTATAACACATTTTCAAGGCAGACATTTAGTTTTCAAGCAACTAATTTCCAAAGTTTTCATTTTTGAGTATGATTATCTTTCTTTGTGAGGAATACTTTGCCATTTGTATTCCTTGAAGCCAACACAGATAATCYTCATCCTTCTATATTAGAACCTGTGCTAATTTCAACTGAAATATTRGAAGTGCTCTGGATAGCAACAAAGCCTCACAATTTTTAAAGAATGATAATGACATTTCAGAAGGTAGCACTTGGAAGTAGGGAGTTAGAAGGAAGGAACTGTGCTACCATAACTCTTTTCAAGGTAGAGATTTTCCCTTTAAGCTATTGTTGTCTAAATGTCTCATTTACCAACATTGTTCATCACCTTCTTCTTCCTGTGTTCTGGTCCTGAGACATTGGAAATGGAATCTTTGTCAGCTTTGTAGAGCTCTCTGTGACTGCCAGTTCATTAATATAAAAACCAGACAGACCATAATGAGTGGCTAGTTTGACCTCTTGTATATCAGTGTGGCAGACCAATTTTACTTGAATCATGCCACTAATTCCAGCTGAGCTATTGTTTACAGTTTAGAGTGACATCCAGCCTTGATTCAGAGGCTGTGTGATGAAAAACCCCAGCATGTCCCTGGGGAAGTGGATCCTAAAATATGTTACCATTACTTACGAAAAGAAGTCTGTATTTTATTTCTGCATTTTCTGAGATTCAATATGATGCCTGTTTTTGACCTCCAGTTGCTGTGCCCTGGCATTTGCTAGTCTGTTAGATTAGGGAAGTATCAAAATTTTTCTTCCCACCYTAGAATTAAACAAGTTCAATGTTGCAGTCAAAAGTATGGTGTTTTGTTTGCTTGTTTGCTTTGGTTTTTTTGTTTTGTTTTGGTGGCWTTTTTTGRTTTTTTTTTTGGTTTGCTTTTTTTTTTTCTGACTTGCATCAGAACAGCATAAATTTGGTCTTGATGTACTCCTGTGGTATGTTCTTGCTGTACAAGAACATCATTGGACATGACTTCAGAAGCTATTATATTTTATCTTGAACTTTATGAGAGATGGGCAGCCCTTTGAGAGGCACTGAAATAACTAGCACAGAAAAAGTTGTTTTCATGAATGCTTCAGGAACTGATGAACCCAGATCATTCTCATAGTTGATAGTTCTCAAGTAATGAGATCGGTTGTGGAAACTCTTCCGCTGTGACTCACGTGGCAGGGGAGGAAGAAAGCATGCTCTTGCATTGCCTGAGATAATGCATATCTTTACATTTTCATTTAAAAAAAAAATTAAGAATCTGACAGTTGTGGTCAATGAAACRTGCCTGGAGTTTCTTTTCTATTCTTTCTCTTTTATAGGAGCRACTGTGCATCTGGGTGCTGCATAACTGTATTTTCATGCTATTACAGATCTGTAGTGCTGAAAAGAATGTGAAGAAGTCACTTGCTTCTTCCCTTCCCCAAAGATGGGATGAAACACATTTGAACTGTTCCTGACATATATTATTTGTTCAACCAGTTTTTWAAAATATTTAGTGATGGGAATTTTTCTGCCTCTGAAGACAATTCACTCCAGTGTTTTATCCTCTTGACTGCTAAAAATTATTTTAAAGGAAAATACTCTCAAAACTCCGTAACTATTGCACAGGTTGGAGGCAATATTTTTCTACATACATTTAAGAAAATATATATATATATATATATATATATTTTCTATTCTATATATATTCTATTCTATATAAATTCTATTCTATATAAATTCTATTGGGGACACTTGAAGAATATCACTTCCTTCTCTTTACTATGTACCATTGTAAAAAATACATTGTTTATTTTGGAAATGTGCCTTTGAGCTTCCTGGCATGGTTGTCAAAGTCAGTAAAAACTTAATAGAGATTTCATAATTATCTGTGTTTGTACCTAGGTATTTTTACCCTCCTCATCCCTCAACATCCAGTAACAGAAAAAAATGKCAGTGGTTGTCTTTATTTTCCATTACTGTCAACATGAGGATGCACAGTTTCATTGTACTTGGTGAGGTGGTTGTATCTTTAATGAGACAGTCTGTTGTATTGGCTCAGTGAATATGAGATTTCCTTCCCTGAGCCAGGAAATCTTTCATGGCAGCACAGCATGCTGGATTTGCRTGAATATCTGATGGGTGTGGAGTCTCTCTCGGGTACATATGAAAAAACAAACCTAAAACCCAATGAAAAAGCCCCACTTCTAACTGTTGTGGTTGGACATAGCTGAACAATGTGCTAGAAGTTTATTGAAGCCGTGGGTCTCGTTAACGTTGATTTGGTGATCAATGTTTACATCCAGAACACAAGTCCGGCCTTGGATGTGCAGTGGTTATAGACAACCSCCTTAGAGAGCCCTTTGCAACCACATATGGAGCTATGTGAGTACAGATTGTGATTCCTCCCTCCAGTGGTTTTACAGGTCAGGACAATAATTCTGGTCTCCCAGGTCCGCCTATCACGAAGTGTCAACTGGTTCAATACCTCTGTTTGCACTGATGGATTTTTGCCACATGCACTGAAGTTCATTGAGCTCTCTTAATTGGTAGAATTGGGGGACCGTCTGAGGCCTTTTCTTGGCACATCATAGCAAAATAAAAAGAAAAATAATACAGTAGAAATTGGACAGTGTGTAAGTGGTAAGATCTGTGCAGAATGGAAGACTGCAGCATCATTTTGTTACTGATCTTGCCTTGCAAATACTGTGTGAATAAGTTGACATGCATATTTTCATCTCTGTGACAGGTCTTGAAATTGTATTCTCATTATCTTTGCTTGCTGTATGTAGAGTTTTTAACAGTATGCATGATTTCAAATTTTGCTGGTAGTCTGCGGTACAGGAGGCAGGAAAGGCAAGGTTCTAGATACCCAAAAGATGTTGTGAAGCTTATAGATGGAGCTGGTAAAAATGGAAGCAAAGGATTTGTGGTGAAAATATGAATTATTTCTATTAAAAGTATTTGAAAATCTGAATGAAATCTACCACTTTATTTCAATCAAGTAATTTATTCAGAGRTAAGTAGAAATGCTATTGTAATAATTTTCCTCTTTTTGACCTTACCTCTGTGGCTGGAGGAATTTGTGAATTTCCCAGCTAGAGCCAGATGTTCTGTAAGGTTCTGAGACAATCTTTACTGTAATCTTTCATGTTTATAACACTTGCATGTGAATGGATACGGTAAGATCAGAAACAGATTCAGTCCTTTAAACTTCTGAAAGTCCTTATGTCCTTTTCTCATATGCCTTATTTCCCTCAGAACTTGCACTTTCTGCTGTCTTCTAAATTGGAAGACTTTTGCCCACTGTTCTTGATACTTGTATTCCGGATGACTGGACCTTCCCCATTTATTCCTTCAGAAATCCATCAGGTGTGTATTTTTTTCCTTATCGTTGGCATGCAGCACCTTGTATGACTGTTTTCCCTAAATCCTATTTTTTTGGATAACCTGCTTGTTTTTCAAGTGCCTCTTTGGTGGTTTTGTCCTTTTTTTGTCTCTCTTTCTCTTCTTTTTTTTTTTTTGTCTAGATATATTTTCTATCTTGCAGCACATGCTTATGSAGAACAGACATTCAATCTTTCCTGAGTGTTTTTTTTGTGGTCACTAGATGAGGACATGTACCCCAGCACCACAGCTCAAATTCTTCTGCTCTTCGGTAGATTTAAGAGCAATGCAAGGCTCAGTTTTCCCTTGGACTTTYAGTTATATAATGAAACTATCACTGTTGTCATGTGAAAGGCAKGCAGAGGCCAACTAGTTGCTTCTTGACAGCGAGTGAAAACTGGGTGAATTAAAAAGTGCACTTTTTAAAAAAGTGGCCCCTCACTAACAAACTGGCTCAGGCAAACATGGGATTACTCCAGGTATGTGTAAGTCTAAATTCATGTTACTGACCCACAGAATTAAATTGCTCATGTGCATGTGGATGAACTCTTACTGTTAGGAGTCATATTTGAAGCATGAGTCTTAGTGATGTGTTACAGTTTTGAAGTGTGTCTAGAACCAATAGAAGGACCTCTTAGAAAAGAACTTACAAAAAAAAATGTGTCTGATGTGCCTTTAATCTCTTTTGGTACTTCTTGGAGAACAATGGCAATGTTTGGTATTGCTGACTATTAAATTTTATTGTATGGATTTATGGATTTCAATTTTAGTGTGTAGTTGAGCTTCTATTTAATGGCATGTATACCTATAAACCAAGGAAGTTCTGCTGCTTAATCTGCTCACGATTCCTAAAGCATCACAAAATTCTCTTATGAGTCCTATATTTTTTCTAAGTGTTCTCTGGCAGATACAGTGCAACATTTTTACTGATGCTTTGGAAATGGCCTTTTCTTCAGGTGCATGATATCTGATTTGTTGTCTTGCCTATTACTTTATTCTTGCTTTGCAGTGTGATAAAAGTTTAATAATCAAAGAACTGACACCTCCCCATTCTTATTTGGAAAATGCTCTTTCTTTCCTAGGAAGTAATTAATGATGCTTACTTTCAGACAAGTCAAACACATAAAATGAGGGACAGAAAAGTGCTTCTTGTCTGAGAAAATGTAAAGAGATTTTTTTTTTGTGTCTGGTTCGCTGTGCTCGAGATGCTTTGAATGAGGTTTCCGGCTTAATGATTTGGCATTTTCTATAACAATTTCCAGACAGCTTTACTCTAAAACTGCTGTGATGACAAATTGCTGAATCAGTACATTATGACTTGCCTCCCTCTTAACTAAGTGCTGACCAGTGACACTAAACCATAGCTCTGCACAATCGACAATGAGAGCTCAGTACCACCTCAGTGAGGGCTTGTCACTAAAAAAAGCCACGAAAGTCTGCCAGTCCTTTACTGATGGCAAGAAACATGCACAATGAGGGCAAGATGCAGAAGGATGGAGGGAGGGAAGTTTTCTGTGGCACTAAATTTCTAGAGAAGCCATTTGCATTCATTTTTCTTGGCAGGCCTGGCTGGCATGTTCTTTAGTTCTGCATCATRTAATCACAACTGCAGGGAATTGTCTCATCATGAGTGTGTGATATTCCTTCTGCAGATAGAGATGAGCACAGTGAAATCTACAGCACTGCGTAAGTAATTAAAACTCCTTGGTTTTCAACAAGAAACTTCACTGGGAGAATGCTGAGAATAATAGTTACACACCCATTGTATGAGAAAAAAAGCTCTAAATTAAATAAAATTCAAAATATARTGTCCTCTGCCAGTTTGCTATTATGCCATGAGGACAACCCATTTCTTGAGTAACCCAGGGAATGTAAGGAACTCATGTCACAATGTGGAAAGACCTATGTGGCTAGCAAATGTCTTACCTGTGGCTAGACACCTTTGGTGCTGTCTAATGCAATTTCATAGGTTAAACTCTCTGCTTTATATGAATTTGTTGAGAAGATGAGCAAGTAAATATACATCTAAGCAAGTCATTGTTGCTCACTATCCTGCAATTTTACCCAGCTAATTAAAGACAGAAAAACACAGTATTTAARTCAAGGTCACAGTAACATTAAATAAGTAATCTGCAGTGCTTGAATCTTAATATCACAGAATAATTCCAAATTGTAAGGTTGGTAGTGGTTTTCTCCTGGGAWATTTTAAGTGGAGGACTGATCCCTTTCAAAGAGTATTAGTCTAATCAGTGCTATACACCTGCATTGACCTGGTTGGTAAATGATACAGATGTCCCTCASATGTATTTATTCAAGGACCTGAGCATTTGCTCTACTCTTCCACAGCAATCAGTACAGTCTCCTTCTTTGTCTTCAGGCAGTTCCAGAAGTRCTTGTAATGATTCCATATTTCCATTTCCATTTTAAATTACCTTCCTCTTGGTCATTATTGTGCTTGATTTTATTCTTCTCTCCCTTCGTAAAATGGGACAAAGCCTTTCAGTAGAGATATTGGTAAATTATACATAATAGCAATAGTAATACAATAATACAAGATTTTCTGCCTGAAGTACCAATTGACTTCTTCCRTTATTGGCTGATTTTTACTTTTGAGAAGCTGTTAAAATCATAGCTTCCATAAATACACACACAAAGTCACGCAGTATATCCATAAACCCACTGAAAGCCATTGATGCCTATTCACTTGAAAAATAAGGTAAAATAGAATGCTCAAATTCTTTTTGCTTTATTTTGTAGTATCTCATAAAATTTGTTGCTGTCTAGAGTGGGAACCTAGAAGCATGATTGGTCTCAAAATACGCACAGTGAACATGATTGTAAATGATTGAGAGCAGCCTTGAGGAGAAGGACTTGGGGCTGTTGATGGATGAAATGCTGAACATCATCTGTCGGTGTCAATGGGCATTTTCAGTCCAGAAAGCTGAACGTGTCCTGGGCTGCATCCAAAGCATTGTGGCCAGCAGGGTGAGGRAGTGGATTCTGCCCCACTGCTCTACTCTCGTGATACCCCACCTGGAGTGAGGCATCCAGCTCTGGGGTCCACAAGCTAAGAAGGATGTGGGCCTGCTGGAGTGAGTCCAGAGGAGGGCCACAAAGCTGATCAGAAGTCTGGGGCACCTCTCCTATGAATACAGGCTGACAGAGCTGGGATTTTTCAACCTAGATAAGAGAAGGCTCTTGGGAGAGCTTTTAGCATTTTCCAGCATCTAAAGGGAGCCTGCAAGAAAGCTGGAGAGGGACAGTTTAGAAGGGCATGTAGTGATAGGACAAGAGGGAATGACTCTAAACTGAAAGATTATAGGTTTCAGTTTAAAAAGAAATCCTTTACTGTGAGGATGGTGAGGCCCTGGAACAGGTTGCCCGGAGAAGTCATGGATACCCCATCCCTGGAAATATTCAATGCCAGGTTGGATGGGGCTTTGAGCAGCATGGTCCAGTGGAAGGTGTCCCTGGTCGTGGCAGAGGGGGTTGGAACTAGATGATATTTAAGGTCYGTTCTGACCCAGGTTGTTCTATGATTCTGTGATTAACCTTCATCCAACCAATTGTCCTGATAACTGCAGTTTACATTTCCTCTGTCTCTGCACAAGTTGTACAAGACAGGAGAGATACATCAAGTTTGGACATGGTCAGTGGCATAAAGAAACGAAAAACAATTTTTTATGTCATGGTCTTTGATTTTATAGACAGTGTTTTCCATTGGTTCTGCCTCAAGTATCACTTCTTCATGCTCAGTGGCGCTTAGATGAACATAAGTCTCCAAAGTATTTATGAGGCAACCTCATTACAAGAATGTTTCAGCCTTTCATGATCATGTATTAACTTGCTTTCACCAGGACATCCATGGTGAGATGACATACAAGTATGAATGCATGGAAAAGTGAGTAGGGAATCTTGACTGAAAGAACAGAACTGTACTTTCTGCGAGAGGGAAAGGACATAGTACCCTGAATCAACAAAAACAAAATCCTGTAAAAGTATTAAATAGTCTAAACAGTATGCATTCAAACAGATGTAAATGACCCATGGCTCTCCAATGTCTTCAAYAGTTATTAAAAAAACTCTTCTTCCTGTGAGTGACTGTGATCTRGGGAACTAATTTTCACTATAATTTACACTGTGGTTTTGATCATGAAACCTATGATATATTTTTTTACAATAATTTCTATTCATAATGAAATGATTAGTGTCCTCCAATGTCTGCCTCGAATTTGGACCTATTTCCTTCATGTATCTTACACAATTTGAAACATATCAGTTAATTGGGGTTGTCATTTAGCTGCCAGCTTTACTGGAATCGATTTTTAAATCCATGTAAGACACATTGTAATTTAGAATGAGGTTCCAGGTATCTAGTGGTCACTTCATCATGCTTCAAATAAATACGACAATTTAGAGAGTATAAAATTAGTCTCATCTGCTAAATGCATCCTGCTGTGAAATTGCAGCCAGTTAGAAAAGGAAAGATGCCCTTAGCATAGAAAAATGGTTTGGGAGAATATGGAAGTTATAATGGAAAATGTAATAGATGCCAGAAATAATTACACAGGTGACTTCCAGAGAGTATGACTGCTATTCTTTGTATTTCTTCAGAAAACCCAAAGCCTGTTATTAATTAAGCTGCAAAAATGGGAATGTGCTGTAGGTCTTTAACCATCAAATGCTTTTCTTTCATACACATTATGTTCTTTCAAAGGGTAAGTCTTCCTGAAATCTTTTTCTGTGGAAACAAAGAATCATTTAATATTCAGCTTTTGGGGTTGTTCTATTCTCTGTCTTAATCTCTTGAGGTACTGCTTTGAAACAACTTAGCCAATGGAAAGTTAACATGCAGTGGTGTTTTTAGAGATGTATGCAGAGCAAATAATTAGTTCAGGAGAAATGGCACTGCTGTGAATTTTGACTGTAAAAAGCTCTTATATTGCAAACCATCCATGTGTATGAAAAATGTAAGGAAGGTGAGGAACTCACAAAGACATCAGAGTGTTGCTGCCTATAAGTGATTCACTGGACTTTTTCTTCTGCAATTTCCCTTTTGCCAGAATGCCTGTGAGATGACAGTGTGCTGCTGCTGGATGTGTTTGCCACCTTCAGGGTGGTGGGTTGATTTCTAACCAGGAATCATATGTCATGGTGGCTTCTGGGCTGTTTGGTTTACTCAACAGTTTCAGACATTTTTCTCCTATTTTACTCTTTTCCTCTCGGTAGTCATTATTTAATATAATCACACTGTTATAAAAAAAGGCGGGGGGGGGAAACAGTATCTTCCTATTAAAAAAATTGAAGAAGCAGGGAGTACACAAGCCTTACATGTCTTCAGTTGTCTCACTATRGAGCGGTCCTTGAACTGCCAGTACCACTTAAATTTGTTGGCATCACTCTGAAGTCTGAAGGCTGCTGTTACTGCTACCAGCAAGMGCCGAGATGGCAGGTGGTTATTGCAGGGCATGCAGCCTTCCTCTTGTTAGTTGCCCCTTCTGCTGATTGTGCTCATGACGGGGCTGAAACAGACTCTACTGAGGTCACTGGAGAGGAATATGGAAACACACCTAGATATAATGCAGGTATCCAAGGTGTGATGACACTGCCTCTGGTACTTGTCTAGGCTTATTTAGGGCTGGTTTGGGTGCAAGGTGTAAATATAAGCCCTGAACTAGCACAGAGGATTAGTTTACACTGCTGACCTCCTCCAGGTGTCAGATAACCTAATTTTAGAGCATATTTCAACTCTAAAGGAGACTGCAACATATGATGCATTTAACAGTGAATGGGAAGAATAAGCGTTTGAATTATGCAATGCTAAAACAAAAACCTGTTTTTTGAAACAGATTTCACTACTGCAATGAATAAAGTCAGAGCTAAGCATCAAAAATCTTGAGGGGATTGAAAACTTGGGGTTGGGTAGCAATCTTGCAAAGCCAGATACAACATTTAATTGACTGGGCTATGATGTGGAAATAAACAGAGCATTAAATAAACACAGCAATTGGAAGAAGACAGTATTTGTAATTCTAGAAAAATAAGACAAGGAGGAAAAATAAGGCAACCAGCAATAGTAACAGGTAAATGATGTACTAGTGTCAATAAAATATCTCAGAGTAATATTGCAGTAATTATCTAAGGGATTTGGTTAATGTTTTGAACATAAATCTGTCAAAACTAACCTTGTGTTTTACTGAGTTAGGAAGGTTTTTTGCCTGAATGTCTTCCCATTGCCAACACTGTTAAAACTTATCTCAGCAATAATTCTGCAAGAGAAATATTGTGCTAACCATAATAGAACAGTATGATAAAAATCATGATGAATAGCAGACTTGACTCAACTGTGCCCCTCAGTTAATGAATAACATCCATTTTTTTATTAAATAATTGAGCCAAAATATTAAAAATGGGGCAATCAGGCAGGTCAGACGCCTTGAAAAGCTACTATATTTTATGAGTTTCATATCAATTAAATAAGTTTGTTCTGCTATATGTCACTGTTGATTTGCATTTTTTTTTCTGGCTGAAGCCTGGATTCCACATTCCTTATAAGCTCTGTCTCATGCTTTATGCAGTGGAAATATGAATCATGACTTGCTGGATTCTCTTCGTTAGATTTCTTCCTCTGCTGCTGCATGCATTAGTTTTCCATCTCTCTTCATTGTACAATTAAGCACCTGATGTGGAGACAGGGCAGGTTGTGATCTGCAAGTTTGGATGAAGTAGGTGTGTAAGATAGAGAGGCTTGGGGTACACCTCTCTCTCTTCCTCAGATTATTTAGATGTCACTAAACTGTGGGGGTGGGATCCCAAGGCTTCCCCCTGAGATTCTTAAGCTCCCCCTCCCAGATAGGGCAGGGGTTCAAGATCCAGCTCCCAGTGGCTGGATCATACCTAAGTTGAAATTGGAAAGTCTTGTTTCTAGTCAGTCTTCCCACAGTCCCCCTTCAGAGTGGTTTATCTCAGGTCGAAGACAGAAGACCAGTCCTGCAGTTCCATACCCATTTGACTGAGTCTGTTTTAATGAATAATGGCAGGACTGCTTTTCAGGGTTGGGTTGTTTAATTTAGAACCCAATTATGAGATCATGGCTTGTGTTCTTCAGCAGTGAGTGTGATCATTAATCAGGATGTAAGGTTTTCAGCTTTGTGGGAAGACCCTGTCATGGAGTGATTGCTCTTTGTGAGCAAACGTCTTCCACAGCCTTCAGATCAGCTCGCAGCTATGGAATTGCACCGATGATCAGATGTGGTAAAGATCAATACAATACAGTTACAGTCACCTCAAAGGGATATATAGTAGACAGGTAAACAGAAAATGGGTTATATCTAATGTCCATGTAAAGCTAAAAGTATGTCACACCAACAAATGCTTCCAAAGTCAATGACTTGGTGGCTTGTTTACTATTATTATTTATGTAATTTCTACTCCTGTGGGTATACACAGGGGGTTTTTAGAGTTATTTCAATTATTTATGTTTCAGCAGTGGTAAGCAACTTAAAATAGATACATCTTGATGAATATTGTTCAGATAAATATTTTAAAGGGTACAGATTAGAAGAGAAGGGAAGCATCATGTCTAATTCATCTCTTCTGGCAAACCAGAATGCATTCTAAAATATTTTTGTTTTCTGGAAAAGAATGTTCTACACTAAGTTATTGATTTTTTGATAATTCTTTCAAGCAGAACTGTGTGCAGTTTTGCTGCAGAGACAGGGATACTGTGACACTGCTCCAAATCACTGAGAAACTTTTCTTTTTAATATCATTTAAGATAGCCAATCAAATTATTATTTTGAATTTGTCAGCCTGGTTGATATTTTCACACTTAAACCAGAAATTTACTTTTTTTGAGGTGGGGGGAGGAGAGGGAAATGGTGGTTTGCTGAAAATCCCCAAATTTTCAAGGTTGATGAGGCATTTTGCTTGTCTAAAAGCTGTATCACAGTCATTGTGTAATGTCTTATGTTTGTCACCCTGCCAAAGGAAGTCAAACAGCAACATTACTGTTTTCAATAAAAGGAAGGGGCTTAGGGGTGCTGTGTAGGAACATAAAGACAGTCCTATGACACATTTGGGGGAGCAGTGGGATTTCTGTGGGGACTGCTTCTGCCCAGCACAATAACTGCCATTTGCTGCTCACCTCTGCAAACAATCTTACTCCCAGGTGCTTAAAGACATGACATGGTAGGATTTTGGAATTGAGGTAATCTTTCAGCCAGACTTTGAACTATGCTGGGGTAGTAATGTGCTCCATAGCAATACTTGCTTTCCAAATGAAGAATGGGGAAAAAAAAGTATGTAATCTTGAGAGAAACATGGAATCATTTGAATATATAGCCTAAAATTCACGGGTAGAAAATGAGTTTAGCACTCCCTACCTGCCTGTCCAAAGCAGTGCAGCCCAGGTTCAGCTGGGTCCAAGTGGTGAGCATGTTGCTGTGAGCAATTTCAGGAAAAATACCAGGAAACTTTGACAACATCATTGTGTCAATCTTGAAAGATGAGGAAGACTAGTATGGAGCTGACACTGTTCAATATTGTTCAAGAAAATCACAGATTGGTCTAAATAACACTATAATCATAGTTTAAGTCACCTGCAAAATAGCAGTAAGCATTTTGTTATCTATGGTTTAAAAATGAATTTAACTGATACTTAAGGCAGATTAAAAGAATTTGTAGAGATAGAAGCCATAAAATAACAACTGAATGCTGTTACAGATTGTTGAAGGAAGAAAACAACAAAGGAGATGAGGTTTGTATGGTTTACTGCAAGTTGTATTGCAAGATTGGAATTCATCTTAGTTTTTCTGGAGCTGAAGTCAGCACACTGTATTGTGTGTGGGTTATACAAATCTTTGTGTCTAAGAAAAACGAATAATCTATTATGTAGTCTAATCTAAACTGAGTCACTGTGTAGTTATGTATTTATCCAAGTCTGTGTAGCATGTTAAGTGAGAGATCTTGCAATAAAGATACTGAAATAAGCTCTTTTAATKGGGTTAAAAACAACAGTAGCAACAGCAGCAAGACATCTTGGAAGCTGAGGATGAGAGATGAAATCTCTAATTGGAAACCTCTCTGTTTAGACATCAGATCAGGTTGTGAGCTTGTCACAAGCAAAGTGTGTTAGGGAATAAGATGAAGTGCAGTGATTCACTGGTGAAATCAAGCCCTTCAAAACAGCCTCGCCACTTCCTAAGTAACCCGGAAACAATTTAGCTACCGGCTTCTCCAAATGGTACAGTTTTCTTCTAAGGATCACGTATTTAGAGAGGGTTTGTCTGCCCCAGCTGAGGTGCCTGGAAGTTAAAATATGTGCAAGTCAGAGGTTGCACCAGATACAGCTGAGAGAGATTCACCATTGCCAACAGAGGGGCTGATTGTCTTCTGGAGTTACCTCATTCTCTCCGCTGACTGTGCTGTGAGAGTGACAGATTTTGCCATAGTTATCTAGCCTCTCGAAAACCAAAAGTCAGGAGAGATGATTGCTTCAGGGAAGTAATATCTCTGAGCCACTCTTCAAATTAAAAACTCTATAGCACTTATGTTTTATTGTCAAACTACTTCAATTTATGAACTACAAGACAGTGGAAGTTCAGATCTCCAAAGTTTTGGATGGAGGAGGTCTGGAATATATGTTGAAAAGTAAAGAGCACTAATGTAAATCAAGATAGCTAGAGGCAATGTGGCAGATGAAATAGATGTTAGCATGAAGATAAAAAAACTTTTCATCAATTAAAAAGAAGGTGAATTACATTTAGTGTTGCAACTGTTCATTAAATATTTCTTGGCTTTGTGGCATTCATATTTAGAAGTTAGATGCTTGAGACCTCTAGAAGAAAGTTTGCTTCGGATGTTTCCCAAGGCAGCTGCACATGCAAGGAATGCTCTGGTGGCTGCCATCCTTTATAAACCAGCGTATTCCTGTTTTGTGAATAACACCTGATTCTGAGTTATTTTATTGTCTTTTAGGTCACTTTCAAGTTTCAGATGTGCAGGAAGGTGGTGAAGGTGACAGAAATGCTTCATGGAGTTAAGTTTAAGAGAAGAAGAGACCAAATAGCATAACTGGACTCTGCATAATGCAGACCGTGGGATATCATGTAGTCAATTGTGTGTTGAGCCCTAGCTGTAAATGCTCAGAGTGTCTTCCAGCAACAAACTTTCGTTTGGCAACACCACGAAATGGAAAATATACCCATATCCTCAGTAGCTTGTTCTCTGAATTATTGACATCTTTTTATTAATAAGATTTGCAGTAAACAGCAGTCCAGGATTAAAACAGATCTCAAATAATTGAATTTTTTCTTATAGAGACTTAAAAATCATACTTTTAGATAGCACTCTAATTACTTTTACTTAAAGTAACTCCTAAAACTACTAAGAGAAATTAAGGGAAAATTTTCTTTTTTGTTTTTAAGTGTGCTTATTTCTTTCTTTGCCAGCCTTTAGTTTATCTTGGATTTTTAGTTGCTTCTCTATAGTGAATTCTGTGTTGTTCATGTGGATGTTTTGAAACCAGAAAAGGGAAAGCATTTTTCAATCGGGAAAATGTTATTACAGAACTCCAAAAAATTGGCAGAGAGATTCAGAGAAAATATTCCATCTGCCACTAGTTTTAATTAAATCAAAAGTCCAGAACAGAAACAATTAAACATGCAAAAGCCCAGAATTCATTCAAATGACTTGTATATTCAGAATTATTTTCATTGTAAAATAAAATGACCCCCAAATATTTTCTGTTCCCTATTATCTGCTATGTGTTGTATTATTGTATAAACCAGAAGATTTTTAAGTAAATACCTGGTTTCCGAACCACACTATTCTTGTTTGTTTTCAAAGTCTGTGTATTATACTGTGTAGTCCTCAAGCCATTTTAGTTAGTATTGAAATCCTTAGTTTTTAACTAGATCAGGTCACTCGGAGCCCTGTCCAACCTGACTTTGAATGTTTCYSGAAAAAACTTCGGTTCCTTTGGTTAGGTTTTACCTGCATTCAACACCTTACCGCGTCAGGCTTAAGGACTATATGAAGCATTACTGCCAGAAACCAACACCGCAGTGTTCAACCTCTTGAAACAAGATGGTGTAACACCTCTCCCATGTGTTGAGATGCTGTTGGTTTGAGTCTAGAGCTTACATGGCTACAGCAGATAATGTGAAGCAATGCTACCTGCTGTGCCAGTGTGTCCTGAGGTAGCCTCTTTGCCTTAGATGTAAACAAGACGTGCTACTGCTTCTGGCCTGGGTCTGTTTTTGTGTTCTTTCTTGGGAGATATTCTTGTACTGTGGCTGAGAAATGCATGTGCAGTTTCCCTGTGGTTCTCCTTTTCCTGAGGATGTCACATGAGCTAAAACTGTGTGATAATACCAGGTCCGATGGCCTCTGTGTGGGCCACGCTGCTGGTACCACAATCTGCTCAGTCTGCGGTTGGGGACACCCACACCTAACCTTTACTCCCAGACCTGTCTCTGCAGCCATGGAGAATTTGGATCATCTCAGGCCTTGTGTCTCAATGGTCGGTGGCTGGATGACTGCCATGAATTGAGGGTGCATGTTCATTCCTGTTCTGGTCAATATTAAGGGATGCACCAGGCTGTTGAGGACTGTGCTGTCAAGTCTTCCATTTTTATTGCTTTGGCCCACCTGCCACAAAGGAAGTGTTATCCACTGGTTAATTGAGGTTCACTTGATTGTCACATGCTACCTGAAGATTTCTTTCTTATCACCTCTCATAGCAATCACATCTTTGAAAAATTTGTTACAGTTTTGGCATGCATCAATAAATCCAATTCCCAATGGGACTTGGACCTAATATTTTCCATGCTGGTGTAAAATGAGTTTTTCAATCCATGGCAATCTATTGTCTGTTGCATGTATCCAGGAAGGTGTCAACCTTGAAGTGAGTTCTGTTGTCCTAAGAACAGCTGGAAAGAACAGCGAACTGAGTAGGATGGATATAATGAAAAACCAAGCAATCTTAAAACAAGTATAATTTTAAGAAAAAGGTGATTTGAAAAATTTTCTGCAGCATGTTTACATTAGCATGCAGCTGGAAAAGGTAGAGAGTATTTCTGCATTATACCAGCAAGATAAGTGTGAATTCTGGGTTCTCTTTTGTATTTAGCTCTTTCCCTTGTGCTTTTAGTGTATCAAATTATTGGGTAATATTTGAAAAGCTGAAGAACACTCTACCTGAATAAAGTGTAAACCACTAGCAACATAAATGTACTTGATACATGAGAAAGAAGAGAGATGCAACTTTTCATAAGGTTAGTAAAATGAAAAGATGACCTTACAGCAATCTATAATTTCATAAGGTACCAGTGAAATTTCTAAGCTCGGGCAAGTTGATTACTGTTAGTGAGTGAGAAAAGCCTCTGGAGGGTACTTTGGAAAAAGGAATTACAACACTTTTCAGTCACAAAATTAAAAGCCATTTCCCAAGAAGATGCTGAGATTTAATTTAAAATTTGAACCTTTGAGATATGTACTAATGACCCCTGTTCCCCATACATTGAGACAGGGTAATGAACAGGATTGTAAATTACATGCCAAATGATTATGGATGAAATCRTAGTGAGCAGAAGGCTTATGTCTGTTATGGCCTGGGACTTGTGTACAGCTCTGATACTCAGCTTAGGTCCTTGTCTGCTGCCATGGGTGTGCCTCTGCTGTTCTGGGGGCATTGTGGTGAGTGGTGTGACCCAACTGGCTGCTCGATTTTTTCTCAGAGGAAAATAAATAGATTGTAGGCTAACATAAGCAAGAATATTTATATACATAGTGATCTAATGACACCAAGACATAAGGAAAAGCTGAGAAATAGCACTGTATTGTATAGAAATAGCACTAAGATTTCTGTTAAAGGGTTTAATGGTAAAAATGAGAAAACTACTCACAAATCCCAAGTTAGTTTCAAAAAGACATGAAAATTCAAGCCCTAGATCCTTTAGAAAAATACTTTTAACATAGAGCTTGTTATTAATTGAGCTGATGTTCAACAAAGGTGTTTAAATATTAAAAAAAAAAACCTCTATTCATGTTATCTGAATCAGTGGCCCATATGGAATTTAAATTAGTTAATTTCACAGATTTTTATAACAGAAAAGTGACTCTGCATTTCTGAGTCTTTCAGGAATATGTAGCTTATTCATAATGATATAGAGATCTGTCCTGGGGTGTCTCAACAATGATGAGAGCAATGAAGGATGTAATTCTCCAGATAATGAAAAAGCTCTTCATCTTTGATTAACTGAGGAGGTCCAAAATGTCCAAAATTCTTTTTTCAGAAGGAAGAACAACTAGCTTCAGAAATGTTTTGGATACCTCTTCAGGAATAACAGTATATGTTAAAGACAAACAAATCCCACTGGATCATACTGGCTAGATCTTTCACTTAATTGGAGGGTCTCACTGGTGAATTGGGTGGCTGATTTTTTTTATTTGATCCTTTGGAATTGGTCCTATACTCCTGAAGAATTCATTGGCATATACAGGGTCATTTATAAAGTCATGATTACAATTATTCTTCAGGATTAGGTCCTGTTTGCAATTATTTACATATATTTAAGGAAATCCATAAAGGATATGAGGGGACCCTGTGAAGTATAATGTTCACAGGGCACTGAGAGAGATGCCATTAGATAACTTGGTACTGATTCAGTGTTAAAAGAATTCGGTGATAGACTTTAACTCTTACAAATACATTGGGCATTTAAACATAACCCAGAGAGTTCAGCAGGTCTTATCCCACTTACAGTAAGTGTATGGTTAATATTGCTGTCCTTTGTTTTGCAGCTTGTCCTTTCTGGTAAAGATATATATCTTTTTATATTAATAAAAATTATTTATAGGTCAGACGTATGAATTATACCACTGACTATCTTGTACAGCAACTAAATCCTGGTTTTGACTACATGCAAGAAATTTTAGGTCCTGTTTATTTCCTCTAGTTCTTTCATTCATGCACAGTCTTGTAGGGAATGTCTGTATAAGTTTGTGTGTACCTCATCCCTTCTGTCTCATTTGATCCTGTCCTAGTATCTCTGAATTTCCTGGTTTTGACAGTTTTCTTGTGTCCTTGAATTTCATCAGTTGTGGGATAAGCTTTGTATTTTTCTGTTGAAAAATGCCTTTTGAGAGCAAGGCATTATTATTTACAAATTTAACTCCTGGCAGCATTGAGTTGTACCACCAGAATGCTAAAATACCATTCTATTGTCCATTGCAAAACATTTTCAGAAGCTAAAACAAGCAAGCAAAAGTAGCAAACTGTGAAGACAGGAAAACTACTGGCATAGCATGACAGGCTGGGATGGCAAATACAATTCTCTTTCTTACTTAAAACAAGAAGGCATCTTGTGTCTGGGCAAGTTGATGTAAAGTAGGCCTACGGGAATCAAGTAGTGAAACAGCAGACACAGACAGCAGTAAGACACTCTTTGGAGCAACAACAAAACAGATGGTTCAATGGCCCCCTGTCCACTCCAGAGAATATACAATTACTTACAGGACAAAGCCCATCTGGTCCTATAATAATCTGAGAATTCATCATGACTAAAACTGCAGTAGGCTTTTTGCCAGCTGTTAAAATTAACTTGATCAGTCGCCTCTATAAACCTATCTAAAAAAATCCAGTTCTCTCCATCCTTTAACCTGCTGTAACAGGTTCACCTCTTGCCTTGTGATCAGAAGAACAGAAGAAACYAGTGCCACCTGTTAGCTTTGGGAAGGATGGCCTGTACCTATTGGAAACTGCTGCAAATGAAGTGAGCAGTCATAAAGTTTTAGAGGCCACCCTGTAAACTTGTTTGAAGTTTTGGCACTGTGACTGATTATCCGAGGCCAGACAGATAAAGGAGATAGCATGTAAAGCTGTATAAAAGTATATCTCATCATGAAAGGACAGTATTTTCAAGACACTAAGCCAAGGACTTGTACTGCACTCAAATGGAGCAGGTGATTGTGCTATAAATAGGAGCTTGTAGAGGGAGAAGGAGAAAACAATATAGCCATAATGGGATAGACTGCAGGTTTGGGAAGTGTGGAACAGCAGTGGTATTTTTTAATATTCAGGGTCCATTTAGTCACAGCTTTCTACCTTTTGTAGTCACTCACATCTGAACAACAAGATGCACACAAAAGTCTCTCAGCTCAGAGCAGGAGCTAATTTGCTCTGTGTGTTTAATGCTGTGTGAGGCATGTGTTTGTGTTGAACTGGGCCCTGGGGGTTGAGATGTCAAGACTGAGGGAGGGTGCAGGGCAAGAACAAAAGGTGCTTGAATTCAAGCTGCAATCTCCTAGAAGMATCCTTGGAAAAATATCCGAAACACTTATTTCTTAAGTTCTTTCACGCATATTGTGTCACTTTGGAAGAGTCTCTGGGCCAAGGATTATATACAGTTAATTCCTTACTAAATTTTATCCTCTGTGCACATTATTGCCATTTTCAGCATTGATCTGATTTTATCTTTTGTAAAAGCCCAGCTGGTTTCAGTATGCAGTTGGCTCACAGAAACCCATTCAACCTTTTTAGCCATTTACTTTAACTATCAAAGAGGCATGATTGCTACCTGCAGGTGACAAAGGAAAAGGAGAGGAGTGGAATGAAGTGATATCTGTGAATATAAAACTCGCCTGTCTATATATGAAACCAACACTGTCCTAAGGATAAAACAAAAGCTTTCTTCCTCAGTCAGGCATCCAGGCTTGTGAAATTAATGCTTCCTCTGAACATCTTTCTAATTCAATCTTTAGCATTTTCATACCTGCACTGCAGCTAAGATTCCAGTAAACAGCTGCCAAAGAAAAATGTATAGGCATTGCAATGTGTTTTCAGAATCTGGAATAGGTTTCAGGCTGTCACTGTCTCAATTTCAGGCTTTTTGACAAGCTATAATCTGTCCTTCTTGGAACAACTGACAATTTTGCAGGCAGAAGCTGTGCAAATAGCCTGAAAAATGGACAGCTATTATTTAAAATATATTATTAAAAATGAGAAAACTAAAACTAAAAAGTGCAGATGTTTTTATTGTGAGTGCTGTTTTTCAGATTAGTGAACATAATTCTTGTAATTCTACCTGGTGGTACAATTCTAAGTAAAGACTGTAAAACTGTGACTAGTTTAGCATTTGCTAAGGGAGGAACGTATGCCATTTATTTTGTGGGAATATAAAGTGAGTTGGTATGCCAGATGACAAAAAGAAACAAAATATAATTAGGCATCATATTAACTGTCACAGTGCACTTGTAACATCTAGCTGCTTTGGTAATAATAAAAGGTGCTACTGCATGGGAATTTGACACTGCTACCAGAAGGTCCTCATCTCAGTACTTTCTGCATTTTTCGTCATTGTCACCTGAAAAGTGACCTGAAAACATCTCACTGATTCTACTTTTTTTTTTCTTTTAAAATATATAGCATACCAGTTTATTTTAAAAAGTTATAGTTTTATTTTGTAGTTAAAATGTTGCCTGGTTTACCTGGTTCTTCTGTGGTTCTTGCAACTCCGTGTGTGTGTGAATCAGTGTGTCTGTCACTGATGGGCTTTGTTGCCACAAACCTCCCCCGCCCAGCCTTGCTTACACAGAAGTCATGAGGTGTCACGGAAGTACAGATATGCCCTCAGTTTTCTTCTGCTTCAGCAGTTCAAATGTACACTTTCTTAGTATGTCTTAAGAGACATGATAATTCCCTCTGCAGTGTTTGTGTATAGGAATMTACACCATTCTATGTCCCCAGGCAAGCCACAGCAGTGGGAGCAACACAACTTAAGGATGTTGTACCCAGAGATGAATTTCATCCCATTAAGACCCAGGTGTAACCAAGAGATTCAATGATGCATGAGGTTTTCATGGGCTGCTAGCATACAATTGAATTTTATCTGAATTGACTACTGTGCAAACATCCCAAATCCAAACTTAATGACTGTGGAAGGTATTAACCTCCATCAGTACTGTACATGACACCTTGGCATCCTCTGTGTTTACAGTTTGTAGTGAGTGCTTCATTAAGGTTTCTGTGTGTGCTTGCCATTACTGCAACACTGCAGGGCCAGATTAGAATAAAATGAAATGTTTATAAATCACATTTAGGAATTAAAACAGTGGGCACAAAATTGCTACTTTCAGGTTGGAGAAAATAAGATTTCAAAGCAGTTATTGAAAGTTTAACATATCTGGTCTTCTGTTGCTTCCATTCAATACCAGGTGTTTCTGTATGTAATGATGATGGGAAAGCAGTTGCTAACTACTACTGAGCAACTGGAATAATAGTTGGGCTTTTTTTTTTCCTCTCTCTTTGAGGTAACATTGCTTATTTGGCTTGCTTTTACTCTATAACTTTCAAAATCACATATATTTTCTTTATTTTTTACTTTTGATTAATCTGAGGAAGGTCTTAAGGTGCATATGTAGTTTTGTGCCCTTAGATAGTGTGTTATTCTTTGCAGAATTTCAAAGAACTGACATAAGCACCTATTTTCACTGTTTCAAACTTACAGTCACCAAAGTATTTTTTAGCACCTCCATATCACTTAAAGCTCCATAAATTTTTATAACTATCGTCCTTATTTGAACATGCAGAGGAGGCAACACAAAAATGGTAATATGCTGTCATTAAAGTTTCATTTAAGCTCCATGTCATTGTTATTTAGCTAATTACATGATGCATGCAGATGAGATGTAAGGACTGATCTGCTGGAAGGATGCAGCGTTGGCTGTGCTGGTTGAATGGGTGAGAGAAGCTCTATATTGCACTGAAGTTCCTGTTCCACCTTGTTGCTGCAGTAGGGATCTAATGTTTAGATAAGGCTAGTTTCCTAAACCATGGTCACCCTGTCTGAAAGGTGGTCAAACCCAAACATGGTCAAACCCTGTTTGAACGACCTCCTTCAGTTTTGGAACAAACTCCCTGCTTTGTTCATAGCCTTTGGCCATCACAACTACGAAGGCGCTGCTGTCGCAGTTATTGAAAGGCTTTTAAGCACCTGTCTCCTGCAGATTTCAGATTGTTCTGAATGGTTAGGATTRCTCAGATGACTAGGGTATCACATTTCTGAAGTGCTCAAGTGACATGGGATTTTGACAAGTCCCTGTTTTCCCATAATTTCTATGAAAGCTTGCTGCTGCTACAGATTTGAAGTGACTCAGAAGTCATCTCTGGGAAAACAAACAAAACCAGACAAGCTCTTGGATACTTGAGACCCTTTGTCTTCAAGTCTGAGACAAAATATGGATCTGTGTATGACAGGCATATCAAGACATGCAGACATATTGAAAAAGGGCAGTGAATAGTGTGATGCAACACAACTTTTGGTAAGTGGTCTGGCTGCGATACCAAGGGCTGAATCYTGCTCCAGAGACAGAGAAGAAGGGGCACACATTGCTTTTATGTAGCTGTTTTATGTATAACAATGCTAAGCCAGTGTTCTATTATGAGAAGCGTGACCTTATGTATCTTCTAGAACCTGAATAATGGGCTCCATACAGATAGTGTTCCCGAGACACAAAGCTTTGGAAGGTTTTTTCCCTTTCCTTCAACAGTTTCATAGCAACTGAGAAAGGAGCTCCTATTGTATAAAGCATGCAAGGGATTAATTTCAAATACAGGTCATGTTTACTGTACAGACTTGAGTCAGAAATATTCTTTTATAGTGTCACAGAAATGCTAAAAGTAATGGGACTCAGTTCACTCAGTTTTGAGATGGGAAATGGGATTAGCCCTGGCTATAACTGTTGTCATATACTGAAGATGCTTCTGACTACATGTATTCTAAGCACATTTTCAGTTCTGGTGAGACTAGTCTTATCAATTGCTAGACCTGCATGCTAAGATAGAAATGTTATTCAAGTTAAACTTCAATAATTTAATCTAACGTTCAGGCTGCTACTAATGTGTCTGGCATTAACAGTTATGAAATAAATGCAGTAAAGAAATGGGTAATATCAACCCAAGACCTACTCACATAATAAATATACTAATGAAGATAGATATTCTATGAAAGTTTATCTGTTAGTCTGAAGACACTCCATGGCTTGTGTCTGGTTTTTGCATTATTAATTATTTAGCTGAAAAGGAATCAAAAGATCCAGGAGACTGAGAATGGTTATTTTTGTCACCCTTGTTCATCTCTCCATTGTTAGTTGTGTTGTAGGGAAAAAGTAGAGCTCTAATAGGATTTAAAGACAACATAAATGTGTATCAGAATTTACAGTGGTCCTTGGGGAGAAAAAAAACCAATATTTTTTGTGTTCCTGTGAGTGACGTAAATGAAACCAGGCACTAAGAGCAAACGTTGCCTGCAAAAATGTGCCTCAAGACACTGAGAAATAGATAAGCAGATTGTTTACATCTGGGCTGTGTTTTGGGAAGGCCTTAATCAAATCATCTCAGATTTACATTGCTGTCACTGGTAGCATCAGAATTTTCTGGTCTTTTTAACTCCACACATGGTGTGGCAGACAGTTGCTCCAGTACAATCTGTCACTTTGGTGCTCTCCAGTGTAATGCAGAACAGGATTCTCGTCAGCTGCTAAATGTCCTTAACTCCACCCTCTGGATTGCCTTCTGCCTCTACTTGGTGGGATCACACAGCAGATCACAGTAGTTCATCCTTCTAGATGCTTGTCACTGTACCAACACATGGACCACTTKTGTTAGAGGTTGCTAGAAAATGCAGAGCTGTCCCTCAGCAGCTTCTCAGAGGTTGCTCGTTTCACAGAGGCGATAAAAGTTAATATGTACTTGATAAGCACTTCATACGAGATGACAAGAAAAACCCTGTGTCACCTTAACACAACCTTCACCGAATGAGCTCTGTCTTATCACAGTGGCAACTATTGAAAGCACATCTGACACCTGCTGCATGTGGCTGCAATTTGATTTAATACTGTTCCTGTCCCTTGCTTACCTCGTTGATCACAAACAGTTTTTGCAAATGTCCATTCCAATTTGCTTTCAACCAGAATGGTTTTTATTAAATGATTGTGCCTACAGCTTTCTTGATTCTAACATGTCTTTTGTAGATCAAACACAAATGAAGAGGGGTTCAAAAGACACAGAAGATTGGAGGGGAAATGTTCCCTGGTGTTTGCACAGCAACTCTGTGATATATAACAACACTCGCTCTGTGGCTCCCAGGGTGGAGAGACACTGCCAGGGAGCCACTTTTCTGTCAGGTGCTGCCACAGCACTTGGAGGTTTCCCCAAGAGAATAACGTGTCAGTGTTCAATGAGAGAGTGTAAAGTGTTGAACTGAGCCAAATGTGAAGTGGCCTAAAATGGCAAACCAGGTTCATGGCAACAAACTGTGGCCATTAGCAGAGGAGTTAACACTGGGGCCAAAGAATCTGGGCAGAGTTCTTGTGTTCTGGACACTGCACTGGAACTACAGGCTGAACTGTTTACTATCTCTTGGCCTTTACTTTTCCTTGCTATTTTGAGTCCATAGAAAGGGCATGGTTTTAACTTGATGTAGAACCATGTAGATGATAGGTGTTGGGTAACAGCCTTAATGACCTAATGTCACATTACACAGTGAAATATCAAGACCTTGTCAGGAAGGGCAGAAATTTCCTGCTAAATGACTGAATTTTCAAACAAAAGGTATAACATTCGAGATGGTAACTTTATGGAGCTACTGCATTAAATGCAGCTCTCATGCTTTTAGCCGTCTCACTGAGCATTTTACCTAAATTTTAGCCCAATAAGTGTCCACAGGTCAGTTGTCCTGAATATATCTGGTGGACTTTGAACAGTGAATAATTGAATATTATATTTTTAATGTTTAACTTAGTCTTGGAAGATGTGTCTAAGAAAGCACAGGCTATAATTTAGTTGTAATACAAATAAAATATTAATTCATTACTGTCTATGCTATTATTAACATTTGCAAAGGACTAAATCTCTTAGTATCTCTCAAAAGCTACTAAGAACATCATTACTGGAACACTCAGTTATGGCTTTTTAATTTCTTTTTTTACTAACTGGCTTGGTTAATTGCAGCATACTCAGCAGAGTGGGTCAAGGCACTGTTTCATTGGTATATGATATTTGCACAGAAATCTTTACTTTAGTGCTCTTAATGCTTTGGAGAAATGTTTCTAATAGAGTTCCTAAAAAGCAATATTCTTACCTTCCTTTCCTTTCCATCCATCTCTTTTTCYCTTTTCCCTCTGTTTGTGCACGTGCATATGTACATTTTAAATGAACTGTTAACTTGTCCATGTGTTTTTGGAAAATTTTCAAAAATCACATGCCTATTGGTTTAAGGAGCAATAGCAAAATTAGAAAGCACATCCTGACAGTGGATGATGCAGCAGGAGAGGGGATGCTGAAATCTGGATTTGAAACACATCAATCTATGTTAAAGCATATATTAGTAAATTCTCAAGCTGTAAGCAAAGGCATTTTTTCCTGAAGGACAGACTGAATTTAGAGTCAGTAAGGTACGTAATTTTAAAAAGTGTTTGGGTTTTTTTTTGTGTGTGTGGTAGTCATTAAACAAATGCATGGAAAGTAATTTGAAGTCTTCACATAGAGATTTCTATTTGAAGGGAATAAGTATCAATCAAAAATAAAAGGGACTGCTGAGTTCTGAGGCAAATGTTGTGATCATGTGTTGAGATGGGTGCAGAATGTCTAACTGTCTGCTTTCCAGAATTTGTACGATCACATATTTGCAGAGCAAAGTCTCTTGAATCTCTCTCAACCTTTTCATAGAATGGAAACTCTTGAGTACCAGGTTCAACTACCTGTGGAGAGCAGGCATGTAGAGCTAGCTGTGGAAACATTCATCCTCACCCTTTGCTGCATACACAGTTGCTGTGGCTCAGGTGTATATTGTTTTGTTTATTGTCTAGCACACAGCTTTACTGCTGATTCTGCTAACAGAGATCCTTTTGTTGTTTCCAGAATTCAGTCTGGGAGTCTCTTTCCAGAACCACGTGGGTGAAGTTTCTTGGCTGGTTATCTATATATTTCGAATTCTGAATTCATCACAGTTTCTGCTCTTAAATCTCTTTTCTTTTGATGGCCATGCTTTCCTCCCCTTTCACACTTTCCCCCATGCCTCTCAAGCATGCTTACTCTGGTCCCAGTGAACATAGGGAAGAAAAAAGCAAGAACAGTGCTCTCTCTGGGTATGGCCCAAAGCTCCTATAAGTTAAAAACTCCAACAGGTTCAAACTTAAAATCCTCTATGCAGGCTCTCACTGTTTTTCTTTATTACATATCCCCACACAGTCCCTGAACACTCAGAACTGACTGTCTGGGTGTACAGAAGAGGGTAATAAATCAGAAGCCTCTTTAAATAAATCTATACCTTTTTACTAATAATTTAAAGCAAAGTCTACTAACAATGTCACCAGCCCTGTATTTCTACTGTTCTTGAGGGTGTATCTCATTAAACATCAGGAAATGCCTGAAATATTTCAATAGTGTTGTTTATTGCAACATCTGATTGCATATTGAAGTGTTTTATATTCCAGTTGATAAAGAAGTTTTTCAGCTATAACTTTAAAAACCATTGGTAAATTTACAGAAAAACCTGTAAGCATCAACACAGTGCTAAATTCTAATAAAAGAGGAAGGAGCCTGAAACTGATAAGAGAGGTGGTGATTCAGAGATGAAAGAGAGTTCAGGCAAGAGTAAGCAGAGAGCACTGAGTTATAAAGAAAGAACCTAAATATTTTCAGAAAGTCTAATGCAAATATTAAAGCTGTGTATGAGAGCTTTAAATAACACAGCCAGAATGTACATAGTACTAAGAACACCACAGATCTGGCATCAATTAGGGGATTAATCTTCATATAATTATATGTATTGACCCCTGTATGTGGCCTTGCATTTTGCAGTTCTTCAGATGTGCAGTGTTTTTAGTTCAGCAAAATAGTTTCTCACGCACTTTTGTGTAAACATGAATTGTTGACCTAACGGCAAGGATTGTTATGAATTCCTAACCTATGTGATAGACATTATTACTAACCAGTGGACAGCAGGAAGTGGTATCTCCATCCTCCAATCCACGGTGAATTTGGAAAACATATAAATAAAATGAGGGCAGAGGCCAGCTCTCTCTTCCTCCTCACCTCGTCCTCCATTTTTGGCCTCTGCCTGTTGGAGAACCCTGACAACTGTGTCCGTGTGTTTATTCGAACCTGAGAACAACACCTGTATTTATGTGAGAATGAAATCTTATGATTGAAAATCTTCAGTGTATTATGTCTAAGACTGTGTTTTCCTTCTGTGGGTTTTACCACACCTGTGAGGAAAAAAAATATAACATTGTAAAATTAAACAAAAAGGGTGAGTAGGCATTCAGAGGTGGAACAAGATGAGTTAATTCTTCCTCAGACTGCTGAACTGTCAAGTAATGGAATGATTTTGGTAATGTGGGGGTAAAGAAGTGTGGTGTCAGGGTGGGAAATGTTAGTGCTTATGCAGGTGGCTGAGGTGCTGTGGTCGTTAGGTCCAGAAACAGCACAGGAAGAAGTTTTGGAATTTCCTTCCCTCACGCATATCTCGCTCTGACCTTTCTTACCCACTGCTCCGTGCTCAAGTCACTTGAAAGCTGATGCCACCAGTCATTCCAAATTATAGGATGTTTTGTGATTTTAGAGGTTTGTTGTGTATAACAGACATTTAACTGCTGCTATTGCCAAAAGGCATCTTCAGCATCATCTCAAAGAAAAATTCCTTTCTTTGCTGAAGGCGGAGACCTGTGAAAAAAGGGGGGATTCCCTTGGCAACAAGTTGTAAATAAGTACCTGGCTAGCTGAGGTTCAGATGTGCTGGACTGCTCTCCACTGTGGAAAAGGGTAAAACTTGTAGCACATGGACTAGGAAGAGAAAGTCAGCATCCTTCATCCCTGAGCCTTACAGAAAAACAAGTCTAGGGTGGTTTCTGATGGTTTCAAGAAAATCTGTTGTTGCAATCTGCTTCCACTTGAATGGAAACTGTCCAAGTTTAATTCTTATCTTTTCTCACTGTGCAGACACTATCCTGGCAGCAAAACACTGGGAGTCACATCCAGTTTAGCATTTATGGTACAGCAAGGCCGCTACACAAACAAGAGTAAGAGTGTTCACAAAAGCGATATTTGTTTTCCTTCTGATTTAGTCTCCTTTTGAATCACAGATGCACTCACAGTGCTTTTTTCAGTCAAATCAAGTGAAAAAGAAGTAATAAAGGCAAATTATATAATAATATTTTTGTTTGTAATGAACCAGCTTATATAAATATGATGAGGAATTTGGTACTGTTCTTGTAGTCCCCATTACTGGTACAGTGTCAGATGAAATGTTTTTTAAACCATTACTGAATTTTTCACAAAAGGAAGAATCCTTGATTTACAAGCTTTGAATGTAAAGACAGTCACAGAGATTTTCATATCAGTGAAAAAACTGTGATAACCTGGATCTCCTGGGGAAGTGTTTTATTTGTTCAGTGGGAGATTTTGTCTGGAAAGTCAGTGTTTCTTACTTGAAACAATGTGTTGTCAAAGAACTGAGATTCAGCTGTTACCTTTATATATGCTGTGAATATTAGAGTAGTGTACTTCTGCTACCCGTGGGGCAAAGTGTCCTTTAAATAGAAGTATTCAAAATTTATTGTGAGCATCATATGTCTAAAAAGTTATGTAAAAATTATGAAGGAGTGAAAACTTGGAATTTAATGAAATATTAACTACTTTTAAGTTTGATGATATATGCAATACTTTATTCATATTTTTGTGTCAGAAAGAAATATTTCTGAGTACGAGTTGACTGGTTCCCAAATGGAAAAAAGAAGAGGTCATAGCTAATGTATGATGTGAGTGAACAGAATGAGTGTTTATGCAGGTGATACTGAGCCAGAAATTTTAACCAAAGTATTATCTATTATTCTAAACTAGTGCTTTAGAATTTTTTATTTGTTGCATTTCACAGAACATCATGTTCAAGATGTTCCTTAATTGTTCAAAAGAGCAAAAATGCATGATGGCATAATCTACATATTTTACATAAAAGTACTTTTAGTATGTATGTTAGCCCACATGCATAAAGCATCCCACCTGTGAGATCTGTGGTTTCCCAGCTCAGCAGGCTTTCATTTAACTTGCTTTGGATGGAAAAATAGAGGCTCAAGCAATTTTTTTTTATATGAGAAGAGTTATCATTTCAGAAATTGGGGTTTAAAAATCTCTGGATAACACAAATTCTTAAAATTCCCGAGCAGACACCTGTATAGTTTTTAACCAGGGACAGAAATATTAAAGTTTGAATACACAGCACTATAAACTTAAGGGAGTCAAAACTCACTTGTTTCATATACCTTTAAAACATAGCATAAATTTCTTACTGGAGCTCATACAGCATGATGGACTTGGCTAAAGCATCTACTGTGGCGGATCACCAAGAAATAAATATTTCATCAGGACAGCTTTGATTTTTAAAATTATTTCAAAATGCTTCAGTTTTATGTTGAGGCTATTTATTTTTTAATCATGCATTTATTTGAATTAGTAGCATTTCTAAACAAAATAATAGCAAATACTTTGAAATGCTAGACAATTGATTTGATAAATTTCCAATTTTTTTGTCTTCCTGTCATAACCACTTCTATTTCTCCCATCTTGCCCTTTTCACAAAAATTTTAAATTTTATTAAATCCACATTTTTTCAGTTAAAAATTTGTGAAACAAGAATCCTTGTAAAGGCACACTAGCCATCAGCTATGTTGTTAGTACACGTTTATTAACATTTTTACTGATATTTGCACACATTCCACTGCCTGATTTGAAATAGTAGTGGACTGTGTGTAAAATGTCTTGACATTAGCTTCACAAAATGTTTGCTCTTTAATTCTAAAGAGTGTGATTTTTTTTCCCAGGCTCTGCATGCTATTAAATACATTTTGCAAGACTTCAAATTATTTCATAGAGATGTTATAAGTTTCGGTTCTGCATCTGAAATTCTTTTATTCATAGAACTTCTCTGAGTTTAATGGGATATTTTCTACAGGAAAGATTCAAATCATTAAGGACATATATAGAAAAAAGAATTCTATTGCTGATGTTGAACTGAAGGCTATTGTCAAAATTACTCATGCTAATGGGCAAAACACAAACCCAGCAAAACAAAAAGTTGAAAATATTAACTTATTTTTGGCTAGAAAAATGAACTTAATAAGTGCAAGCAGACTTGCATAAACAAGACTGCCATCCTTATTTCGCTTTACGTTTCTCAGTCGCCGCATCATCTCACACTTATGTTTCTAACAATATATTGTTTTGCCTGAATTACCATTGTACTCTCTGAAAGCTCCCCTTGCAGATCCTCAATAGGACAGAGACCTATGCCTTTTCACTTCATATTTCCATTTAGGCACAATTATCCTGAGTTATTTCATTTCTACACATTCCGTTGAGATTGATTTAAATGGTAGTTGTGCAAGCCTGTGCAAGTTTTCTGCCATCAGGGAATCCAGATTTTAGTTGAACTGCAGGACAGAAGATTGAGCCTGACTACCTTTGCTTTAATTCCTCATGCTTCTCATTTTTCCTCCTTATAACTCAGAAATAAATGATTTCTCTGGGAAAAATACACTAGTTCTTTGGCACTCAAGTTCTTCCTCAAATTCTAAATATACCGGTAGTTCATGCTTAAGAGTACCTGAGACTAGTGTGTCTTGCTCAGAAATAATGTAATTCTAAAAGCAGGTCTCAGCCTATATTCATATTGCCTAAGTAGCTTTATTTGAGGATTCACTTAATTAAAGTGATTAGATAAGGAGTCCACTCATGGTGGCAGCCCCTCTGTAGCCACTGGAGGGAGACAGACTTGTCTCTAGAAGTGTTTGTCTTCTGTGACGCTGTGGAGTGGGAATAATCCAGCCAACATGTGACCATTAAGTCATCACCTCGTGTGGCACCTGGCTCTCACCCGTGTCTTGGAGCTGGGCCTTCCTCAGGATGCTTGGGCCACGCAATTCTTATTTCTGCTGATCACTGGACAAGCTTAGTTTTAAACTGTTCACTTGTAACAAAAAGGAAGTAGTGGTAAATATATACATTTTCTCAATGTAACAACAATAAGACTGATTTAGTCTTATTTCTTTCCCAAGGAGCGAAGAAGGTGCAAAGCTAGGCGTTCAACATTACAAGCTGTGTGGAAGTTAAGACAAGGTCAAAGGAATGTGGGAGGAATTTTAGTTAACAAGAAAGCTGCTGATCCATGTAACATTCTTAGAGGTTCAGAGAGATTTGTTTTCTTCTGTTATTTTCTTTTCCCTATTGATTTCTTGTTCAAGCTATTGAAATACCGATTTAACTGATTTAATCCTGCTATACTTGCAACATCTATGTGATGCCAAAATATAGAGGGTGTGGATTACATCTGTAGGTATAGATAATTCCATTTACAGTGGATTTTCATGACTATCCCTTGAGGTAAAGAAGCAGGCTTCAGTTTCTAGGTAGGGATAGTGAAGGAGGAATGCTGAAACTAGAAGGAAGAAATGCAGAATCCTGAAATACTGTAGTTTAGCTTTGCGGCTGAAGTCACCACAGCTCATTTGTTCCTGCAAATTAGTTCTGCTGAGTTACTGTAGCATGCACATGAAAAATATTTACATGTCAAGTCCTCCATATGGTTGACTGTGCTGTTATTAGGCAATCTAAAGTCTTACTTCAGCTGTCACTCAGCTGTCACAAAATTTGCCAAGTCTCTGCTAAGGCCTGGATCTTGGCTGGTCATGCATGTGGGTGCCTAGAGCTGTGCTGTTCAGCATCCACTGGGCAGCAGGTAGCCTGGCTTCTCTTCTAATTGCTCAGCATTCCATGACACAAGCTCCCACACGGCACAACACTCAGTTCTTGCTGCTTCAAGACCTTCCCCGTGAGTGCAACCCAGTAGCAGGATAGAGAGGGAAGGCATAAAGTCACCTCTATTAAAAACATTCCCGTTACTTGTTCAGGTTACTTATGCCATGGGGAAGAGGCAAAAAAAAAGGAAAAATTCAGGGAATGGGTAGACACTTGATTTCAATGAGCATTTCACGTAGAAGAATATTTTTGACACAGGTTGCATCTTGTTCTCCTGTTGCAGTTCATGTCTTAGAGCAATGGAAAYATAGGAACCTGAGGATGTTCAGGTGTTCCTGATGTTCAGATGTTCAGTCAGATGTAAGTAGACTTACTCCTGAATAGTCTAGGCAGAAACATAGATGTTGTTTGCTGTTGTTTTSAGGGTGAGGTATTATTACTTGGCTGTCAGTAGTCATAGTAACACTGCTTTTCCATGAACATTGAATGCTTGGTGGTGAAGGTTTCTTTAATTCTGGCAATCTGTTTTTCTCTTTGTTTATTTTTCTTGTCAGGATTTGTTCCCCTGAGAGTATAAAACTAATTTGACAAGTTAGCCTATAATTTAACATGTCATAAACTGGAAGTGCTTCCACAGTTTTGGTGCAGAATCTGTGTTCGTGCCTAATAGTTGTATTTGTTCTGCCAAATTGTTTTAATGCACTAAATTTAGGATGCACTTCTCAGCTGGTGTTCATGGCCAAAACTTCTGTAGGCCTCTTAAGGCATGTCTAAACAGATGGGCACAGACAGCTGTAAGCTTCCCTGTCCACTCTGTGAGCCAGCCGAAATCAAGCCAACTCTGCTCTGGAAGTTGTAGAGCTGCATTTGCGAGATAGTGTGCCCAAGCGTTTATCTACTGCCTCTTTGGCAGAATTTCCAGCTCTGAGCTGGCTCTTGCCTGTCCATCCTGGAAAGCGAACAGGAATATTCATGCCTGGCTCCATTCTTCGTGTGTGTGTGTGTGCCTGAAGTGGTCAAACCCTGGTTCATGCAGGGTGTGTGTCTAACTTGACTCTGCCAGTCTAAGCAGAGGCTCAAGGGCTGCCCCTTTGTGTATTTCCAAGCAAAACTGAAACAGTGAGTAGTGTTAGGTTTCGCTCCTTGCCATAGTTGTCACCTTTAGGACACAGGACTCTTGCCATGGAGGGTTGGTGTGGCAGCCCCCGGTTCATCTTAGAACACCTCMTTGGGTGGATTTGTTTGCTTTAAAATGCATCATCATTTCATAAACCTTTCCAGCACATGGCCTGAAAGTACAAGTGCAGAAAGACATGCTAACTGCCATATTTGAAACAAATTCGTTTGAATGCCAAACACATTGTAAGAAGCTCRTGCTGTCATGCACAAGGCTTCTCTATTCACAGTCTTTTCCCATTTTCCACATCTTTGTGTGCCTGCCATCTGCTGATGTGCCTTCTCTAATTTGGATTATAAGGTCCCAAGGATATCAATCTAACTTTTAATATCTTTCCTCTGAAACGTGGTTGGTAGTTATAATAATGATAGGTCATTAGAAGAAATAGAACATTGACAAAAGCTTTCTTCTCAATGATCTGATATTTCTAGTTTGATTAGATAGGCAGGCACAAAGCTTAGATAAAGATACTTTCTGCTTCAAGTATAACTTGTGGTAGATGATACTTTTGGGAACTTCCACAGAGAGCATGTCAACACTCACATGACTATAATACTCTCAGTTGAAGCATTTAGTGCTCCACAGCAGAAAATGCTGCTGAGAGAAAGAAAGTTTTCATGGCTAATACACAGAATTTGGTGGTGCTGCTGCTGTTCTTTGCTTTTACTGCTCCAGATGTTCAAAATGAAGCTTTTGCCTGTCAGCTTTGGGGAAATATTCGAAGGAGCAAAGAGCAGCTAGCTCTGTAACTCCCACTGAGCATGAGCATGTGTATAGAATTTAGATAGCACCGAGCAGGGTAATAAAAACAGTCCAAACTATTTTCTGGGCTCCTGACTTTTTAATTTTTGCAGTGTGATGTAAAAGTCAGAATGACACAAAGGAACTTCTGCTTAAAGGATGAGGATCAGTCTATAGGTGCTTTCCTCCATCTGGCTTCAGGAGGAATTTCATGTGCCATGTATAAAGGCAGACTATGGACTGTCTAATTAGGAGAGTRCAGAATTGGGGGATTCCACAGGATGTTTAATCTTGGCTAATAAGAAGCAGTACGCTAAATTATCTTCTTGCAATTCAGCATCATGTTCTTAAGTACAGAATTGATGCAAATTTAGTTTTTTTTGAAATTGAATCCTGGCAATAGAAATGTTTACTTTCCTCTGTTAACATTGGTTTCTGTTTGCCTCCATATGAGCTGGAGAACTTGTTTTTTCTTTGCGTTGTTTATATCTTAAATAAAAAGGAAGCAAGAGCTGTCATCTGGTTTGATTTACACAGACAGAGAGAGCCTCCAGATGAGCATCAGATCTAGTGAAGCATGTCCCACGTCGCACAACCATCCATCCCCTTTCTTTAGTGAGCTGGGTTTCTGCCTCCTTGGGATGTTAGATTTAAATCAGCAGGTGATACAGGCACTGGTCATTTTGACTGTGGTTTTCTCCCTCCTGCATGATGGTGTTGATATCAGCTTTTCATGGGCATTGCAGCAGCATATCGACACAAGAGGCAAAACACTCAGCTCTGCTTTTAGTCTCAGTAGGTCTACTAGAGACTGCAGTGTCAGAGAAGCTGAATTGATATCAGAGCCTAAAAAGAAAGGAAACCTGTTATGTCAGTTGCCACACCTCTATAAACCTTGCAGTGTTTGATGAGAATGTTGTTTGGTCATCTTTTTGACATGCAGATTCTTAACCACCTTTCCGAAGTTATCTGTATACCCCAGTCCTTGATCCCAGCACTTCTGTCAAAGCCTTTCACATGTGTCCTCTACTAGTCTCCTTTAACAATTGTCTGTGGGCTTTTTGTTTTCCTTCAGCCAGTTTGTTGCAATTTTTCAGGCTGACAGGCTTTGTGCATGTTCAGAAAGATTTGCTTTCAAATATGAAGCAGCCAAGTCTTACTGAACTCGAACACGAAAAAATGGTTCACTTACCCATACAAAATTGCAAGCAAGCATTTGCTTTCAAAGCAATGTCCTTTTGTGGCTTTTTCTCATATGCTCATTAAGCGCTGTGAAGTGCCTAGGAATAGAAAAAGGGATTTAAGATGCTTTAAGGAAAGACAGTGTTCTTGTTCTGTTGTTATTCATTTGTACTTGTTAGTGTGTAGAGTCTCTTTCAGCCCCACTGGAATTGCTACCATCCAAATATGTCATAATAGACAACCCTTGTCCCAGAGATTTGCCAGGCTAAAGAAATCATGGGCAATGGTCCAGAGAAAGGGACAGCAGAGAAATGGAATTACTTGGCTGAAGGTGCCCAGGATTTACTGTGATCTGGAGAGGAGGAAAATGTGCGCCTCTGCCTGTGCCAGGGCTCTGTATAATGCTGTAAGCCTGTCCCATTATTTTAGTGCAGAGCTGCACACCCCTGCCCTCATTAGGTGGCCACTTATGGGGGATGTTACTTGCAGAAATTAATTCATGTTCTATATGTATGTCTTTTTACTTAATTTTATTATTTTAATGTTGAATTTCGTTCCAAGACTGATATTCTAAAAGCTAATTGTTAAATTCTAGGCTACCTGGTTCACCTTGAGAAACTGAGTTCTTTGTAAAAGATTTTTGGATTAGTAGATTTTTGTGACTGGATCAAATTAGGGCACATATTCCAGTGTCYCAGGACTAGACTTCATTTATAAAGCTACATGCTTTGTCAGACAGAACTGCATCAGTGGGCAGAAAATGCCTTTCAACACTGGATTCTCCTCCATGTGCCAGGCTGCAGAAGGTTGCTGTCTTTACTGCAACCTGCCAACACATGGATTTTTGTTGCTGAATGAGTAATGAGAACAAAACCCAAGCAATTTCCTACTTACTTCTTGTTATTGCAGGAACACTTCTTCCTCTGGATTTCTTTATGGAGAGTGTAGGAATTACAATGGTAAACTGTGGATGACTATACAAAATATATATATTTGGGAGGTGTGTTGTGTATGGGTGTATGTTTGAATACAAGTTAGAAACAGCAGAAAGAAGGAAATTCCCTGTCCCTTCACTAAGATTATTGAAAATCCAAGCAGGACAAGATATTTCCATGCTCACTTTCATGAAATTCATGTGTTATACGCCTAAAAAGATAGGACTAAAACCACCAGGTTTCTGTTAGTGGAGAACTGGTACTTATTTTATGTAGAAATAAAATACTTGAGCACCATGAAAGCCTGGAATTTAGAAGCACAAAGTCATCAAATTCCCTTTGCTATCGAAGGAAGACTGATACACAAATAATTCTAAGTGCCAGCCTGTTAAGGATGCTGTTTCTGGTTCGTATTATTCTTCAGTCTACAGATAGTGTGAAAGGCAACACAGCTGTTGGAGATACCATTGCCTATCACTTTGCAAACACGTGATCATTGAACAAACACAGATATCCCCCAAAACATAGGCTCTTTCTGTGCTCAGACAGTGGAGTAGAGGAAGATGGGTGAATTACAGGGCTCTCTGGGAGCCATAGATAACAGAAATGGTGATGCTGCGTCAGCACTTCTGAGCACCCAACAGCTCTGCTCTGCTCTTACTCGCAGTGATGCTGCTCCGTACYGTGCACTGAGTCTTTCAGAGGTCACTGTCAACACCTCTAGAAAAACAAAGCAGAGCAAAGATTTTTTTGTTTGCATATATGTACACACATGATTGTATTTATGCACAAATGCAGTGGCAAACAGTCGTACGCCCCATTCTCTTTAAAGTTACAATGTAATGAAACATAAATGTGAGGAAATGATTGGACTTACTCAGGTGTCTTGTCTCTAACAGTCATGATTGGGACGACTAGCAAATAAAACTCACTGAAGTGCCCTTATTCCTGGAGTTACATGGGAACTGCCACGTTAAATGTGTTTAGTGTAATACTAACCTTATCAGTATCAATTCTTCAAAGTGAAACAGTATCAAAGCTAACTGTACTTAAGTAACTGATTTTTGATTGCCTTAAAAATTTAAAAAAATAGAATTAATTTTTCAGTTTAGCTCCAAAACCAGATCAAATTCAGAGAAAAGGTGGTGAGTTTTTATCACTTTCAAACAAAGGGGCATTTTGAAAATAAATAAAATAAAATAAATAAAATAAATAAATAAATAAAAATGTTTTAACCTTTTTAAAATGCAATTTTTTTTACAACTGGGTATTTCACCAAGGTAAATTTGAATTTGTGACTATCTATTTACATCAACTGCTCGGGTCAGATTAGGTAAGCTATGTGCTGTATGGATAAGCTATTTGAAAAATAGTATGAAAAAATAGTATGAGAAATTTCACTATAGCTTGAAGAAAACAAATTAAACCCCAAGAATATCACCCCTAACCTTCTGCTTCTAGCTACTACTTCTTACTTGAGCCATGATTATAGTTTATTCAGCTTTTCTATCACTTGTCTCTAGGACAAAAATTTCTGAATATTTTTTCTGAATAAACGTGGAGATAGTAATTTTATTATGCAGGTTGAATGCTTTATATAGCTCTCCTAGACTTGCTGACATAATGATGTCTTGTGGCAATACTTTGCCAAGATTAGTATTGTATTATGTAAAAAATTATGTCCTTTCTATAGATTTTCTTGTTTCTGTGAGCAGTGCTTTAGAGATTTAAAAAATGTTACTGGATTTGCCTATAAAGATAACGAATTCTGTTCCTGTGGCACCTAGTATGAGAGTATATGCATTGCTTATATACAGACAGTAGAGCTAGAAATGACAACTGTGAAGTGTTGACAAAAGCACTTTCTCTGTACTTTCTCTGACAAATGAGGGCATATTAATAAGTTTTGACTTAATCTGTATGTGATATATATCCATATAAGTATTCCACGGGGCTTGCACAGGAGCTGTTGTATCAATCATTACAACAAATTCCCTTGCCTTGATAAATTAATTTATACCATATTTTGGTGATATTGCAGGACCATTCTACAGAGGAGCACTTCAGGTCAAGTTAGCTGCATTTTATTTTTGAAGGCAAAATTATGTTCCCTTGCATTTGTCTAAAAGCATTACCTGGAACCAGGAAAACTTCGACTTTCTTGCTTGCTGGTCCTGTCAGACCAAGTGCACGTGTTGTCACATCTGTGTCAGGTGAGCCTCTCCATGACTTTTGTCTTGGAGCATCTAGCCAGGATGAACACTGTTTGAAGTCAAGATGGAGGGAATGCAACTCTGAGCTTTCTCTGCCAGTCCGTGGGCAGGGCATAGCTAAAAGAGCACACCACTTGAGTGCAGCAGGGTCAATCAAGGGACTGGCTGCTGAGATAAACTTAGGATCAGGAATTAAGCTTGACAGTAGATTAATAATTTGCCTTGGAAACAGCGGAGAGGGTAAAAATGGCATCAGAGATTTTGCTTGGTAATTTTGGCATCTGGAAGTAGGAATCTGAAAAAAACTTCCTATGTGGGCCTTATGCATCAAGAAGTGCAATATTAGCTGTCTGATGAAGCCCCTGAGGTTGATATCATGGTGGATATCGTGTGGGGATGGCTGGTTTCCTCGGGATCTGCAGGAGCTGATTGATGGAGCTGTCACAGACCCTTATGTGTCGGAGCCGGGGGAGGCCTGCGAGGGAAAATTTTAATGGTGCTTGTCATCAAAGAAAAATTTTGTGCTTCTCACTTCAGTGGTCCTGCTGACACCATCGACATAGGATCATGGCAGGCTTCCTCTTGTCGGCCTGATCTTTGCTGGGGCTTCTCATAGATCCTTTTCACTGGATGTGTCTCTTCTGCACCATTAAAGGCAGTGACAGGACTCCAGCTGCTCAGAAAGATGAAGTCTAGCAGGTCTAGAATATTCTAGCTAGAAACAAAAGTCATGAATATGTAAGATTTAAATAAATGTCATCTTGCTTGCAGGATGAAAGGAATAAGGAATGAAGTATTTACGTAGTGGTTTCCTTGGATTTTTTTGTTTAATTTTTTTTGTTAATGGATGTTTTCATAACTTATAATTCATCTACGTCTRCAGAGAATTTTAGTGCTGGTTCACATTCATAGGTTGGATGTTGGAGGGTGTGTGCTGGTAGAAAGGCTGGTGGGACACAAGTTTGTGCTGAAGAATAGCAGTGCTTGTCCCCAAGGGGAGAGGGCAGGGTAGGCAGAGTCCAGCTGGTGAAGGAGTTTACAGGAGCTGCAGCGATGGTAACTTGCACAGGGAGAAGAGGTGGTGTGAGGACTGCAAAGACAATATGTTATGGGTTCTGCTTCCTTCTTGTGACCTTGGAAACTGAAGGGAAAAGGAGGGATTGTAGCACATGTGTTAGAGAGGTTGTGTGAGGCATGACAGAAGAGATGGGAAATTTTTTTATCCAGAGTCCCTTAGTGCCACAGAAAAAAAAMCCCTGACTGTGATTTCCATTGTCCCAGAAAACATAGGGAATGTGGATAAGCAAAGTTGGGGTTTTTTTCTTATAATTTTGTGATGCTATTTGTAAATGCTTGAAATCAAAGGACATGTTCTGTTCCCAGCTGCCATGGACCTGGGCACCATAGAGGTGCTATGTGCTGTGGAGGCTTTTGTGGGTAGTGGGAGCGTCAGCCCCTCTGACCCCAGGATCAGGGCCGAGGCCCCCTGGCACAGACCTGGGATCTGCTGCCRACTGTTCTGGGATGTCTGGGGAAGCCCTAACTCATCTGCCCAGCACTTTTGGTTGCAGCCTGAAACATTTTAAATTTAAGCGTTACTGCATATTAAATCTGGTGTAATAAATGCAGTGAACTCAAACTCCTCACGGAGGGTGAGCCCAAAAGTAGGAAAAGGGCAACAGGTTTTCTTAGAGAGCTTTTCAGAAACAGGGCAGTCTTGCTTTTTGCAGTGAAGCAAGATAATAGGGAAATATCTACATGAAAGGAAAAGGACAGTTTCATGTTGTGTGGACACAGGTGGAGGAAGTCGCATCCAGGCCTACATTTCATCTTGAGAGAAATGTCACTGAAAGGTGGTGCTTCTGTGTTCAACCTCCCTGGACTACAGGAGGAGGCAGTCATAGGTCCTTCTGAAAACAAGCCAATTAACCAATTGTACCTCCTTTCTCACCATGATAAGGGGATATTTATAGCTGCTGTGAAAAAACGATGCCTTCATAAAAGCAAAAGTGGTTGTTGTGATTATTTCACTTAATCATTGCTTCTTCTTGACTTTGACAATTATGAAACATTCGAGTACTCTATCAGCTTTAACTGTCATTAACATAGTTGCTGAGTTTCCTTTCATATTGCCAAAGGTTCTATGAAAATAATACAGTTTTGTAATATATAAGTATGTGGCAAAATAGTGGTAAATAGACTTTGAGTTTAAAGATTTTTTTTCTAGTATAGCTTTCTGTTGCTATTTAAAAAGTTGCTTCTATATTTATTGCCTTTCCCTTCAGAGTGAGTTCCTTGAGATGCTGAGGTGTGATAGGATATTTCCTTCAACTTTTAAAAAAAGTTTCCACGTTAAAACTTAKCATAAGTGTATCAGGGGATCTGTCTTGCTGTCAGTTTTTCAAAACAACTCCATTTTGAAGTCAGTGGGGATATCTGTTGAACAAGGTGTGGCATAATATGGCCTAGGGCTACTAAGTTGCTTACTTAATAAATGTTACAGGAAATGTGTTCTGATTATTGCACTCTTGCTCTTTTTGCTAAGTGCCTTACTACCAACTTCTTCTAGTTAATGTTTTCCCCACGAAAGTGGTTTTTCTGCCAGACTGGCATCAGTTGAGAAGAGGGAGGAGAATACAGTCTGACAGCTGCCCCTCTTAGAGCAGCTGGTACATCTTCAGCAATTATGGAACACCTAAGAGAAGGGACAAGAGTCCATAAAGAGGTAGCTCATCACACTTGGCRTTTTAGGACAGGTACTGAAGGGGATGTATTAGTGCTGCTTAACTGACTTTGAAAGAAATCAGATGTCTTTACTGTGTCTAAGGCCTTTCATCCTTTTAGATACTTCCAATCTGGACGTAGTTTGTGATGTTTTGTGCATTAAGGTTGATAGTAAATCAACAAGGATTATTCTAGTCCTGGAGACTTCCAGAAAAGATTTGGAAAACCGAAGTTGTTTCTACAATATAATTACTTTTAGCCTCAGTAGAATAGCCCGTGTGAGCATCTACATATTGGTAGTGTTGCCAAGCAGCTTTAGCAAACACACTACGGATTTTTAAGTTGCAGCTTGAGCTGTACAAAGATCAAGATAGCCCTTTACATTCTGATGAACTTCAAGAACAGGGTGTAGCTTTAATATCTAATTCCTGCTAATCRTAAGTACTTATTAGCAAAAAGGGCACCTATTTCCCAGTGAAGGCCAGATATGGAAGTGTTTTCACTGAAGTTATTTGGTAAATTCTAGACCAGTAAGTCTCTGAGGTGAAAATAGTTGGAAGCCAAAAATCTATTCAAGGAAAGAAATTTAGTGCAAATTTCCTCTGTTTTTACTCTTTCCAAAGTAACTGCTTATAACCAACCGCTATTGGAGAAAGGCAAATTCGGTTTAACCATTCTTAAAGACATCTACTCTTTCTACTGCAATCATTAATCTTTCCCCTCTTTGGCTTTGCATATCACAACAGAATAGTGGGGCATCTAAGGCAAAGTTGCTTTTACCAAAGTCACTGTTTTGTACAGGTAGTAGGAGTTATTTTTCAAGTTTAGTGAATTAGACAAAGGAAACTAAGTCCTATCTCCATGGGGGAAACTGATACACATGATCTCAGTCATGCATAGCTACATTGGAAGCCTGATGTAAAGACAAGACTCTGTAAGGGAAAAAGGAAAGAGAAGAATCAAACTTTAAAGTATATGTGGTTTTTCTATTCTGATGCAACACTGTAGGAAACAATCCCCTAAACAAGTTCATATGCTCACTTTGCTGAGGCTTGTGGATATCAGTGGTTCTTGGACCTCAAAGAATGTGGTCTGTGCAGCAAGTCTTTGAGCTAGTTGGAAAAATTGAAAATAATTTTATTTTTTGATGTAATACAACAGCATAATTTTTGACAATGTCTTTGTTACAAGGAGTTTTGAGGTCCAAGAGAGATTTCTGATCACAGATGTGAACAGAACAGCTTAAAATGACTTTGTGTCTCCAGTCGCTACTTGAGATGCAGATAGTCTATGTTCAAGTCAGTGCTGTTATTGATGTGAAGTAGGGATGTTGCCCACGTGTCTTTCACCTATTAGGGAGGTCTTACACTGCTGTAAAAGCTAATACTTTTTTCAAAAGAAAATGCATGTTGCATTTCAAACTGAATCAAGACACACACACTGCAACAGGCTGACTTTTTGACTGCTCTGTCTGCTTCTGCTGTTCTCATTTTTAGTGAAATGCCTTACTTGATTTCTGAGCATCTGTAACCACAGCTGTAGCCATGACATTTGTTGGAGATTAGTAAAGCTGGAAAGGAACAGATATCAGCTTATGCTGTATGAAAACTAGGTTGATAGGCTTCATAACTTCTCCCTGAGACCTGAATGACTCCTCTGATTTTTTCYACATGGTTATCAACATAGCAAAGGAGTAGCTTTGATGTGTGTGTTCATTCCTCTGTTCAGCAGTGCAGCCTCATGTCTCTGTTTCCTCACTTATCTGATAAGTGTAAGTTCACATTCAGTTGTTTCAGCTCCTTTCCATGAGAATATCTTATTTCTCAGTCACCTTTTCAGTGCCAATAACAATGGTATTTTCATCTTTCATTGAGTTTTCACATGCTACTACATTCAAGTAATAAAGAGAATCTGTTCTCTTTGCCCTTGACACTTGTTTTATAAAGGGATACACAAGGAGTAACCAGAGCCAGCTGTTCTTCAGACAAAAATACAGAGCTTTATTGCCACGAGAAGAGTTATGCCCACTTTTAGAATCTCATGACATGCCATAAATGTTTTTGCCCTCTGAACTAATATATTTGAAAGCATTTTCCTGCATTCTAATCCTTGCTGTAGAAAGATAATGTTTCCAAGTGTTGCCCTCTAAGCAGCTAATCACTTGGTCAGCTTCCCACACTTTAGCTTKTAACCTCTTCTTTCTGACTGATGAAGATGGTTAAAGTCTGGAAGACAAGGTTTTTCTACTATAATGTATATAGGGAAAGCAGCTTTTTAAAAATCCAAGCAGACTGGAGCATGCAAATGTTTCACTTTATAAAAGTGTCAGATGAGAAATGATAATTGCCTGAGTGCAAACTTGAGTAACTCGTTAAATGCACCAAAAATATGAAAGTAGTTTCTTGATTTGACATTAAGTTGACATTAGCTAAAAAATAAAAGCAGCTGCTTTGCCAATAGAAACAAAAAATTCAACACTTTCCCTTATCCTCTTGCCAAKCTGCTGCTTAGTCTTATCTTTTAATTAAACCTGAACTTTAAAATACATGTGTGTAGCATGCCAGTTTATTAAATGAAATATCAATAGGCAAACAGTATTCTTGTCAATTAGCATTCAGTATAGAGATTTCTGGTTGGTTTTTTTTCCTCCTTATGGAATGGACATATTAAAGGTCCCAGATTCATTGCAGCTCAGTTTAAAGTCACCAATAAGAAAGCAACAGAAATTACACTACTGTGACGAAAATGTTTTTAGTTTCCACTGGAACTATTTTCTACTACAAAACCACACTCAACTGCTTTAATTTCATGTTAAACAGAGACATTACTCCCAAGAAATGAAAACTAGGATAGCAATCTCTACTTCTTATCAGTCCTTGATAAGGAACTCATAACATCTTTATTCAAAAGGGAAAACTTGATTTCATACCTTTTCTCTAATTTCCAAATAATTTTTCTATTTTTTCCTCTTTTAAAAAACTTATTTATTTTTAAAACTTTTTGAGGAATTGAGCCTCTCTGGGGAATTGGAGATAAAACCCTAACTAAAGTGAAGCCAGTGGGAGTTTTACCATTTATTGAAAGCCATTTTTCACAAGGTTCTTCAGATAAGACTGAAATCAAAAATCACCCCCCTAATTGCCATGCAARCCCACAATTTTGACAGATGTAGTTATTCATTCAGAGAATGGAAGTAAAACCCTATGACTTAGATAACCAAGCCCACAGCACTAGAACACATTTCAAAGTACTGAATGTCAAAGAATGCAATTTCTGGCTAAAATGATTAAAATCCGTTTAGGCATTTTGCCTAAATAATTCATTTTAGGCAAATAAATAAAATCATAAAATCATTTTAGGCATGTCCCAGCCCGGAAAAGGACTTAATTCTGTCCTAAAATAAGAAATGGTGATGGGATCAATGATATTCTTGAAGTTAAATGTATACTTTTCTAGGTTAAGTGTCAAGTGCTTRCAAATAATAGAGAAATTACAAAGCAATCAAGATAAATCCTAAATTCGTGGATGGTCAAAGAAAGAGTTAAGTATGTAAAAAAAATTGGTGTTCAAACACATGTACGCCCAATGGAAATAAAGCATATATTCAGAACTCCAGTGATCTAAAATACTTTCACCACCTTGAAAATATTAACAATCAAGGCCACCCTTTTCCTCAAATATAGATGATGACTGCACTTTCATTTCTGTTCAATACAGCATTACATTGCAGTTTTGTGCACATTAATAATGCAATAGGGGTCTAATGTTATAATGACTTACAACCCAGAATAAACATAGGATATTGATCTAGTAGAAAATGATGTCATAAGCAATGAGGCTAAAACAAGTATCTAAGATAGAATTCATGATGGAAGAAAGCAAGACTGTTTCCAGTAACTCTATGCAAACATTAGGAAGGTGGTTAATTGGTAAAATGAATTAGAATTAATTATGCATGAATCCTGTGGCAAGTACAGCAGCACTCAACTCATTAAGAAATCATAGCTTGGAATGCAGGATGCCATCCTGACTGCATTATATCCTGAATGTGCTTATGGCCACTTTTCAGAGGATTGCAAGGTAGCTTTATAGAGTGTACAATCATTAGGAGAAATATCTGGGATTTCTGATTCAACCGGGAAATGAAAAACCCTTGGAACTTGTGAATTCCTTGACAGATGAGTGAAGACAATATGCTATCTTTAAAAACAGAAAAGGGGTAACACTCAAAGAATGAGGCCCCTGGGAAAATTAAGAAACAAATAACTAATCAATCTGCATTTTAAAAAATCAGGACAAAATAAAATGTTTAAAAAGTGCCATTATAGGCCTTTCAAAAAAAGATTCTGTCAAACCAATTTAATTTCCTCCCTTGGTGAGGTAACCAGCATAAYATCTAGAAGAACAGAAATCAATAAAAGTAAGAAATATTTATTTCAGTATTTCTTTTTTGATACTGTTCAATGTGACATTCTCATAAGCAATGTAAAGAAATATGGTCTAGCTTTAATCACTGTAAAGAGGATGCACATCATGGATTAACATTTTCCCACTTTAATTAGTGTGGAGTACTGGGCTTTACCTGGGGCATCTCTTTTTAGGGAAGAGGCAGAGAAACAGCATGAGCATCAAAAATGATACAAAGTTTATAAGGAAGAGTTAAAGAAAAATCTGGAAATTTAACTGTATATGGGAATGTTCCGCTAAGGAAGTTAAACACTTTTCTGCATTGCTAATTAATGACAGAAAAAAAAATATATATTAATTTACATCGAACTGGATTTACTTTGGATATTAAGAAAATCTTCTGAAATGTTATGGAGGATGAAGTATTAGGATGAGATATGTGGTATGTTCAGAGACTTAGAGTCACAGAACAATTCAGGTGGGAAGGGCCCTTAGGAGGCCATGTATTCTAACTCCCTGCTCAAACCAGATCCAATAGGAATAGGTTGCTCAAGATGACATCCAGTGAAGTTCTGATWATTAGTTTTTTGTTCCAGAGGCCCATACTGACGTTAATACAAGGTGTAGACAGATTGAGTCCTTTTATTTTTTTATGAATTACAAAGCCTGGTTAGTATTATATGAAGGGTTAAGGAAAAGAAGAATATTTTTGAAAGAGACTAGAAGAATATTTTAGAAACACTCATTATTTTTTTAAAGCAGGATTTCTCAGACGTGAACACTGTGATGAAGCTTTGGAGATATAGAAGGAAATTAAAATTACCAGGACAGTGTTTAAAAACCACACAGTTTAAAGAAGGCTTAATAGAAGAAGCTGAGTCTTCTGCCCTTGTAGGTTTAGAAGAGATTTGGGATGAAAATTTAAGCTATCATATATTTAAAACAGAGGAAGGAAGAAAAGTAAAAGGTGATATGTGTGCTCTGTAGATGCTTGCAGAAAAAAAGTAAAACTAAAAGCAAAAATATGAGCACTCCAAAATGAGAAAGAAAAGTGACAAGGAGAAAGCAAATGAAAATTCCATATGGTGGAAGAAGTTCTAATCAGCTGCATGTGTTCATTTTCAATAAAGATGTCTAATGAGGGCATAGAAATGAAATCAGAGAAGTTGTGCCAAAAGCAAAAAAATAACCAGCAACAAGAATTAAATGAGAAAGAGCAAAGAGTAAACAAAGTGATGTTTGATGCGAGTGTACAAAACAAATTATAAATATGCAGATTAATACAATATGCATAGAGAGTATGAAAATAGTGAGGAGAAGAGGTCTGAAATTTCAGAAATGATATTTTTCAGATTCATGGGAGCCAAAAGAGTTGCTTGTCACTTTTGGAAAAGTAGGAGTATAGTATATAAATTAGTATATATTTTAGTATATAAAAGAGGAGCTGGAAAATTATTGCATAACTACGTTAATGGTCAATCATTCAAGAAAATATTCAAACAGAAAAAAAGGGAGAGTTGAAAATATTGTGTACTATTCTCTTCTCTTCTCTGGGTCAAAATCCAGCTTCTTGCTAARCAAAGGTTGATTTGTGGTGGTCATTCTCTGGTGCTCTCACTCTCAGCTATCATCAAGGCACCTGCTGCTTTTGTGAATGGCCGATTGTTGGAATCATTACCCATCAACATTCCAGTCTCTTACCTATGGTTAACTGAAGTAGTAATGGTACTTTTCCGTGACACTGAAGGCAAGATGTAAAGCAAATGTTGCTTTTGAATTTTGGTTGACCAGATATCATGATGGGCCTTTAATGACCTGAAAGTACTTTGCCTTCAGACTAGAGAAGGAAGGTTTGGTGAAACATTGAGGAAAGAAAGAAAAGTCTTGTAGGTACAATTAGGATATTACACAGTGTTTACAATATGATTTTCTATATGGTATTTTCTACTCAGACTGTCCTGCTTAATTTTTTTGTAAAGAAATGTACTCAGTCCCATTTTCAAGATAACATTTTGGAACACATCAATTACCATGATTATCTGAAATGAATTTGTAGTTCAAGGAAATGTATTATCTCTCTTTTTGCAGGGCTGSATTACCTTTCCTGGGAAAAGAACAAATGGCTGTAAATATAATGTCTGTTAATCATGATAATACATAAATTGAACAGCTTGCCAGGACTGCATTTATTATTTTGCTCTGTAGCTATAGTAGATATTTCCTTTAGCTTTCCTTCACAGAAGCATATTTCTTCAGCCAGCTTCAAAATAAAATATATAACCTATTTCTGTAAACAGTGACATGTCTGCAGTCCTGACAAAACATTTATAATTTGTAGTATGAGAAATGAGGAAATAGAAAATCTTTAGCCATGTTTTACACAATAATACCACTACATCCCCACAAGCATTTGAGTCCTCTTCTCAGAAGGACAGGCCCACCACATAAATTTTTTAATGTCACTGACCCTATAATTCTTTGAGAAAGCTTGACCTAAAATGTAGTGTTTTAAACCCTTCTTGCAATCCTTGTCTTTCAAAACATGCTGGTAGGAGAAGCTGGTAATAGCAGAAGACATTCACTTTCTAACTGTAATGCTCAGCCTGCAGCAAATCTAATTTTGGTTGCACCCTTTGCCTGATGTCTCTGTTTTTTGCAAGGAAGAGGAGGAAATTCTTCCCTCTTGYTGAAATAATTCTAATTAAATCTTAGTTCGTCCAGAGAGTGTGCCCACAGGCAATCAAAATTAATGATTAAAGCACCCATGAGCAAAAATTTCAGTTTGGGTCATGCTGAATATTTGGAAATATTTGATGGAGTCAAAGCTGGAGTGGAATTCACTAAGGTAATTAATTCTTTCTTGTGCTTATTATGTCTCCTCTGTCTTTGTGTGGTTATTGACAAAGGGCGTAAAAACAAGAAAGGCTTCAGCATAGACTTCAGGGGAACTTGTGCCTTTACACCTTGTCAGGTAGTTGGCATTTGTTCAAAACCAGTGGATCTTTTCTCTTCATTAACTTATTTGCCTTTGGAGCCCATGTGTGGTCCTCACATCCCCAAGAAGGCAGTTGTACTGGAAGCAGGCAAAGAGTATGACTCAGGATAATCTGTGAACAGCTTGAAAAAATAGGGGCATCAACAAACACATAATGAATTAGGTCTTTGTCAAAAATTAATACGAAACATTAGACCTGGAATTCAGTACTGTCATCCAATACAGGGAGAAAAAAAACCCCATAAAATAACCCCAAAAATATCCTGCCTGTAAAAGTGACTTTTACAACCTTCTCCTTTGCCTGGAGGTGACATAGAGGAAAACACAGGTGTTACATGTTCAGTTGAGTATCCATGTGGCAATAAGAGCTTCTTCACCTAAACAGGTTCCCTATCCTAGGTAAAAACCCAAGCCTATAAAAARCTCTTAGATCTGGGTGCACCAAAACAAAGCTGAGTAAATGCAAACCAGTCTTGTTGGAGGGCCTTATAGGAGTTTTCTAGGCTTGAAACCCTGAAGTACTAAATCAGCTTTAAAGTGGATTTAGTGGGTCTCACAAATTTTTAATGAATTCAGATATGAAATAAACTGAAGAATTGTTCCTGAAATGAAAGGGTAAAAGCACTATAACCGTGATGATATCCGAGAAGTAATCTCCTATCATAAAAGTCCCTCCTAAAAGATGTCACCAGTCCATAACATTTAATTATTTATGAAATTTGTGTGGTGAATGCTTTGTTTCCAAATTGTGTTTCTGTATCACTTGCAGTTTTTCACAGTTTCTCAGCTACTTCTGTACTCTGAAATCTTCTATAAAATCCTGTTAATGTTTCGCTCCTGTGACTGTTGGATTTCTTCCTTTTGCTGTCACGACAACCTCCTGTTCAGCTTCTGGGTAAGGGGCTTGAGACCAAATGGGAGAGAGGTCTAAGTGCTGGTTTAAGGATTTGCATTCCAATGGAGATGCAAATTGCCTGTGATTATAGTTGTGGTGAATGACGAGGAAAGAAGCGCTGGTAAAATCTTGAGTTAATGTGGTGTGTCCAAGAGTGTTAGCAGCAGTGAGCTGATATCAATATTTCTGTAGTAGGACAACCCTGGTTTTATTGGGAAAAATGAATATAATAATTGATCAGACCTGCAGCCTCATCACTGATCTTTTTCTTTCAGTCAGAAAAAAAAGAAACAAACAGTCCTTTGATCACCAAACACATTTTTTTTTGTGGAGATTTACTGTGCTGTTTTCCAAGAAGAAAACAAAAAAGTATCCTAGCATCACGGGAAAAAGAATAATTAATTTACTACGCCATGTGTAGGTGGCTTGTCCAGCAGACTGCCTCTCTCCTTCTGTGCCACTGCAAGTGTCATCCGTCTGGGGCCATGTAGACCATTCATGTGAAAGGGAATTACGGTGATTCTGTGCTGTATCTCTCACTCTGCCTTGAAGTGCACTGAATCTAATGGGAGGCTTTCTGAAGACTTCAGTGGTATTTTGAACACSTTTTTCCACACGCTTTTGAGTATAGTGGGTGCTCTTGAATATCCATCCCCTGAAGACATTCTGGCAGAAATTTCCTTCAGGCTCTATCCCAGAGAATCTTGGATGTGATTTTTGGTTCTTTACTCAGCCAAATGCAGAAAATTCATGAGGTCTCAGGGGTTTTTTCCTCCAATTTTCACAAATATTGGTAGTTCTATCATGGTCTGCATGCTGCAATTTACTGATTATATCAAAGGAACTGAAGTGCTAATCCCAGTTGAGCCGTTGACTGTGTAATGAGAGGCTTCTAAAGTCTTTCAAAGTTACTGAAACAGGTGTTGTGAGGGATAACAACATCAGACTAAACAAGTAAAAATCATATCACAGAAGCTTTGCTTCCACAGATTTCCTCATGCCATCCAAGTTGGCATGTGGTTTCACAACCTTTTGTTGTTTTTAAAACCAATCCACTGCTCCAATACAGTTCCATACTAACAAAGCCAAAAAGTGAAACTCCACAGACCAAAAATTTACAATAGCAGTGGCAAGAGCAGTTATCAACCTCTTTTGAAACTCCTAACTGGAGCACTAACCCTTGTGTTTGTTTTTTCAAGACAGACAAATATCTACTAGGAACTAGATGGGGGTCATCCACACGTTTCATATGGGTCACGGAATAATGATCACAGGGTAGCAACATTCATTTTGAATCAGTAATATAGAGGTGAAAAGCACCATATTTCATTATTGATGCCACAGGCGTTCCAGGTCTCGACTTTCATTTCTTCATCCTACTGGTTCTATGAACTCTTAAGAACCTGGTTACTTTTAGGGCTGAGCAGGCTGCTTTTTCTGACCTTCAAAAGGGATTTTGAACCTTAAAGGTTGTCTGTTCACAGTTGCAAAAGATGCATCTGGAAAAGAAATTTAGTATGTGTGAAAAATACTTTTTAGGGAGCAAAGGAAAGGCATATATAAGGAGAAAGAAAATAAGCTATATTCTTTTTATATTATAAGAAACTATAAAGTAATGAAAGCAAGTAAATAAAATCACTGTGAAAACCAGAAAAGTAATAGTAAAGCTTCTTTCAAACAGATGGTTTGTTTTTATTCCAGGAGATACATAAAATGTTTTATTATTATCTAAATTCACCTTTCTTCATTTTATGACATGAGAGGGAGGAAGAAAGAAAGGAAAAAGGAAACTAAACAAACAGCTATTTGAAAACACAATGATGGAATATGCCATTTCAAAGAATCAACAAAGTGCCCAGGATTGGATCTTGTTGTGCCATATGCACTCCAGAGTACTCGGTTTTCAGCAGGCTTAATTCTCAAGTGACAGTCCAGTGGACCAAGAAATCAGGCTCTCATAACTGAATTCTCATGTAATCCTCATATGGGCTTTTAAAGATTGACTGTGAGACAAAAATATAAGCATCAAATTATAACTGTATAACAACTAGAGTTTATGTTACCATTTTGTTCTTAGGATGAATTAGTTGACAGTTCAGGAAACCCCACCTATCCTTATGTTGCCTTCAAGTGATGGCATATGCTTGCACTGGTGATGCTATAAAGTGAGGCAATGTGTTTACTGTAAGTCATGGGATTTTTTCCAAGAGAATGTCTATCCAAATTTTAAGTTTACCAGAGGGAAATCTAGAACAAAGAGAGCAACTCCTGGGACATTTTTTCTTCAATCTGAAACCATCTTCCTGTTGGCTGAAACAATTTACTGACCTTCACACATCTTTAAGTGTTTCTTCTGAGGTAAGAAGGAGACCTGTCATGTTGGTGTTTGAGAGCCATGTTTGGACCTATGTGTCTGACAATTAAATGGACTGTGAGACTAAATCTGTCTTAATTAAATCTGATTTTTTAATATCTTCCTGCCTGTTATCCAGGTGTGCTTCATCATCATATTTACTAACAAATTTTGTAAACATAGTGGAATGGAATTGATTTTTCTAGCAAGAGCCTATTCATGCTGTGAAAGATACTTTTGGTCTTGGTTTATTTCCTCTCATGTTGCGAGGTGCTCCTGGTGCTCAGAAGCCTTGACAGTTGAGCCTGTAATGATTTTCAAGGCACCCCTAGAATTCACCTAGGTGAAGTTTTCTTTGTACATCAAGTCATCAAATAAAATCCCTCCTGCTCCTTCCCAGTGGTAATAGAGCTCTGAAGCTTCAAAGCTGGGTCTGGCAGTAGGAATTGAGTGCATGGTCATTTGGGTGATGGTGAAGGTCGGTCTGCATCCGGTGAACTGGGCTTGCCTCGGAGTTTTGAGCTGACCTCAGTGTGCTGCCGGAGCTCAGTGCAGGCTTTTCAGTTCTGGTCAATGCACATTTCAAGCCACCCACTCTCTGCACAGGGGCCAGTGTGCCTACAGCAGTCCCTGGAGCATCGCAACTTGATAGTCTACTGCTCTAACGACCTTTTGGGGCATGACAAATCTTTAGATTTTAAAAAACCATTTTTCAACAGACTTTTAGCCATAAGATAACCAGAAGCAAAAAGGCCTTTTCTAGGGTCTYTCCTCAAAAAAGCATGTCCCTGTTTATTTTGTTAAATAAGAATATATCATATTTGACTAGAACAAATGAATGAATTTTATGGAATTTAATAACTGAGACAGTGACTYAAATACAAAATTCTTTTGACCCAGGGAGAAAAGGAGTTCCAGAGTAGCAATAACAATAAAACCAAACCAGCAGTAACACCACCTCTACCAATAATGACAGAAAATAAATGGGTAATAACTTTCACCTAAACCATATTAAAGATCATAAATATATTTTTAACATTTTGTGCTCAATTTAATATTTAGTCTAACACAAAAACATAAATTTCAATTGCTGGAATACACACCTTAGCAATATACTTTACCAGGGGCATACGTTTGTTTTTCCACTCCTTGACATTTTTATTGGAAAGGTGGGTTTCTACTATTAGTCTGTAAACACAGGTGAGCAATTTGTCTACCTCATACACCTCAGTAATCGGTCAGTGTGGGATCAGCACAGGATTTTCTGGTTTGCAGAATCACCTTGAGGTAGCAATCAAGCATAATCAATCAATCATCAGGCAATAATTTCAAATTTTTACACAACCTCACTTTGTTTCTGTCTTTCTGCAGTGCTCACAGCAAAACACTGTCAACAAGGGCCTTTTTGCAGAATAAACTTTGTTTCTTCAAATCTTTCTAATCAGGGCAATACAGTGTATTTATTAATAGAGGTTGACTTTTGAAGATAAGAAGCATAAAACATTTTTTTGTGTGTCGATCTCTTATCATTAAAGCTTCAATAATTTCTGAAAAGCAATGTAGCTTTCAAGGGTTCTCTTTTAAAATCTAAAAGAGAATATTATTTAACTTGGAAAAACACTCAGGAAATCTAGACTGACTCCCCCCGTGTTTCTTGGCTTTATCTTGTGCTCTTTTAGATTTTACAGCAGAAGGACAAAAATTCTTCTCTTTCTAGGACTCTCATTAATTTTAGCTACAACTAGGGTCCGTTCTCCAGTTCCCTGCTTTTTGCAGAGAGGTAGCTTATGGGCCAGCCTACGTTCTGTGCTTGACAGGATGTATCCATGACCATGTATGAGGCTTGTGTTCTCCTTTCCAGGAGCCTGATACAAGCCTGAGCCTGACCATGACACTGTCTGTACACATAGCAAGGAGTAAGTGCTTCCAGGTGTATTTTTAGATGTCAAGTAAGTGACACGTGTGGTACAAGGCAATAATCAGCCTTTCTTGGAATCTTGCTGTCTCCATTGGCTGCTCTGATATTTTTCCACCGATCTTCATTGTACTTAGATTTAAGACCTTTATCTCTTTACTGTGCTTATAACTTGAAAATGGTATAGTCATTTGTCAGGTCATGTCCACTGGTTTTCTCAAAACTGAAATAAAATGTTCACTAGGCACTAAAAGGTGCTTTTTACAGGTCTCTCATAGGACATTGTATCGGATATGCTGGATGTCTGCAAGCAAGGAATATATGGAGGGGAATATGCTGTCCCTTCATCCAATTTTCTCTGCTGTTCTTTGATGCTGCTCCCATGGAGAGAAAGGGYGGACAAAAGTCTGCCTGGAAGCCTGCCCTGTGCCAATGAGCCTCTCTGCATCTCCCGGAGAAATGCAGGCTCCAGACACAGGGACAGCATTTTCCTGGGTCTGTTTCTGTGCTTGGGGGCACTGTCAAATCCAGACAAGGGGAGAGGATGATGTGAGGCAAACTGAATATAGCTTAGTGATTAGGGTGTTTTCCTGGGAGGAAAGTGACCCAAAGTTCTCATTTCTGTGTTTTATTTTTAGCCCATTAATGGACTCACGTTAAATGTGTGCACATCTCAGGGAATGTGGTCTGAAACCCCAGCTCCATCCCCTGAAATTGCCGTCCTTCTCGCTGCAGGATTTCTGCTCCCTTTGGATGAACAATGGCCTGTCAACAAAACGAAGAGCTGAGAACAACCATCCTCCTCCCCTTTCCCTATTTCCTCTTTGTCCTTCCCCTTATACCTGCTGAGGTCCTATTTAGAGTCCTTTTCTAGAGGCAGGGTAGAGCAGAGGAGAGTGGCATAGGGTTGTCCCACTCAGAGGCACATATCTCCTTGCCAGGAGTTATGACAGGTATGTATATTGTAATGTAGAAGTACACAGAGGGAAAAGATGTGCTGCTGCTGCTGTCATCTTCCCTTTTRATTATTTATTTAAGAAAATCCTGCATTCCTTCATTTAGTACCTAAAAGCTTTGAGCAAATTCTATACCAAGTGCATTAATTTAAAGGACTGTCCCTCATATTTTTCATCTGTAAGTCATCATTTTTTTAAAGGGTTTTCATTTATTTCATTCACATGAATAAGTGGAAAGCTCAATTAAGACCTGTGTAGAGCAAAGCAAAGAACTGCTACTGCTAATTAAGCTTGCATCAGAATTCAGGCTGGGGACATTTAACCACAAAACTGCAGAAAGAAAAGTAACCTACTGTGCTACACACCATATGAGATAGAAGTTGTGTCTGTGTCTGCAAGGTTATGTCTCCACTTATTAAAACTTGATGTTATACCACTTTTCTTCTCCTTTTTGTACTTTTAACACAAGTGAGGAAATAGCACTTGAGGAATATTTTGGAAGGTCTCTGATGTAAATAGCAAATAATAAAATCATGGAGTGGTTTGAGTTGAAAAGGAGTTTTAAAGACCACATAGTTCCAGCCACCTGGCCACAGGCTGCAACAACTTCCACTAGAGCAGGTTGTTCAAAGCCCTATCCAGCTTGACCTTGAACATTTCCAGGGATGGGACAGCCTTTGGGCAACCTGTTCCATTATCTCACCACACTCATTGTAAAAAAMTTCTTCCTTATGTCCAGTCTAAACCTACTCTCTTTCAGTTTAGAAATGCTTCCAGTATATAGGCACCATGTGTTTTTTTTGAGAAGGCTGAGTGAGCACTGGGTTGGTGGTATGGCTTAAAGCATTGTAGGAAGCCAGCTCCTCCTGGTTAGACCGAGACTTTTGTCCTGAGATGACTTACACACTCTCTGGAAATTTCATCAACAATCTATAAATAGTGGGGCATGTTGGGGAGGAAGCCCTGGTATGCCATGAGCTCTTAACTGCTGAGCGGATTGTAGGAGGGAAGCTTAGAGGAGTGTGATGGACAAAGGAGTAAGATAGGTTTTCATTTAGGTTATGAAAAAGGCTTCAGAGAAGTTATGAGGTGGAAAGATATCTAAAAACAAGGAAATGAGAGGTGAAGATTTCATCTGTCTTCCTCAAAAAGATCCCTACACCGGTTCCTGCAGACAGAAAGGCACAGTTTAAAGCCAGGTACTGTGAACAGTCTTGAGTGCATTCACCTTCCAAGAACAGGTTTCTGAGTAATGAAGTTGGAAATACTTATACAGAAATCTGTTTAATTTTTTCATCACGTTTCTGTCTAAAATTGAGTGCTGTGTGCACAAATAAATACGATACACTTGTGCAGTGCCTTCTAAAACAAAAAATCCTACATTTATTTTATTACATAAAAAACCCCTACATTTATTTGAAAGCTGCATATAGAGTGACTTTTAACTGCCACTTAAAAAAGCACAAGCCATATCTGAAGTGTATTTTCAGTGAAGCTTTCCTGTGTCTGAAAGAAATGCAGCAAGAGTTGCCGTATATAGTTAATGATCTGTGTATTTAATGATGATAATACCCCGTAAATTTATAGTTGGCTACACCAATTTATAGTTGGCTACACATTGACTGTGTTCTGTTTGATATCCAGAATTTATCGGCCAGCAGCAGAGGCTATGAAACGGAGTTATCATGGTCTCAAGTTGAGTCTAACTATAAATATTTTAGTGTCTCAGATTACATCCCTGCAGGGACTAAAAGCATGACAGTGACTGTGATGGTCACATTCTATCAACAAGTCAGGTACGTGCCCTCAAGAGAAGAAAAGCTTTGCACTTTCTGTCATGAGTGAAAAAATGATTTTACATGGGCCAGTAAAGGTAGCAACAGTTGCCTAGGGTTTAAGGTAATTTATGCATGGGTTTTCCAATTGCTTATGTTGGACTGCCAGGTGGAAGACAATGTGTAAAAATAATTCTTGCTCAGCTCCTAAGAACAAAACTCTTGAAACACTTTAGTCAATAACAAATGCCCAAATACAGCAAATGACAAAGTGACTGTTGCAGGAGCATCAACAATGCAGTGAAGGTGCTTGCTGGATTAGACAACTAGATTTTATCAGGTGTACTCTGTGGAAAAGATCACTTGATTGTATCAGCAAATGGAATAGCAATTTGTTCCAAGATTTACCATTAAGTAAAATAATGTATCCTACTAGTTCAGAMGCTTCACACATTGTCAAAAACATATTGTCTAGTGTACTAGCAGGGAAAAAAGTTACAGCTTTGGTTTTCCCATGATCTGTGATATTTGTACATTGCRTGATAACTTGCTGGTGGTAATTTTTAAGTTCTTCAAAGATGAAAAAGATAGGGATGATGSAGAGTCACTTTCAGTATCTGAAGACTAGTTATATTTCTTCCATAATCTGCTTTGTGGTACAGACTTGAAATTAAAATAGCCTGATTTTCTATGACCTGAAATTTATTACATAATACGGTCATTGAAGTGTAAGTCACAAAAAAAATTGATGAAAAATCCATAAAATTYAACCCTTATCTACCTAAAAAGATATCATGGAAACACAGAAAAGATACATTTAGGTTTCTCAGTGGTATATATCAGCTTCGATGACTTGACCTCATGGTTTTGCTTCACCTGAAGAAGATTAGCTTTACTTGATTCAGACACTTTCTTTGAAAAATGTTGACTTTTCAGGAAATTGCAAGCATTTTCAATGATCAACAAGCTGGATATGGTGCTCTTTGGTAAGAATTATTGTTTACTAAGAGACTCAGGACAGAGTCTGCACTTGCTTCAGAAATATTAGTAGTCTATATGGTCTATCTTCAAATCTTAGTTCTTACAGTCCTTTTAAAACTCACAGAATTTATTAAGTCCTTTCTTACCTTGTAATGAGCACTGTGAAAAATTTCTTCCTTGTCTAAACACAGTACAATTYGCCAAGCTTTCCAAGTAYTGATTTTGTTGAAGACAAGCTTAAAATTAAAGTTTTTCAATTGTACACGTTAAGAGTTTTGAAACAGATTTCAATAGAAAGACTGCYTCCTTCATCCTATTATGTTCCTGCAGTCTTTACTTTCAGAGGTTTCTCAACTCCCTTTAAGTGAATATGTGTTGACAGTGTCAAAATCTTTACAAAATTGAGCCCTGAATGGGCTTCAAGCTCTTTTTTTTTTTTTTCCCAGGTCCTAGTTTTGCAGAGCCTATGGCATTGTGGAGACAGAATGACTCCTGGTGCTCTCTCTAAGGTGAAATAGCTTTGCACCACAAAATAATACTTTATGAGCTCAATTGAAGTGACAGTGTTTGAGATACCTCTAAACTGCTCAGAAGAGTTGACTTGCCTCCAAAGTTTATTCTGACCCCAAGTGCCTGGCAGAGGTCACTGAGGACTTTTACATCTTTGCAGTGCACTGTGAAAAGCAGCTTTCTACACAGATATTTCTGTGTGCATCCCAGACTCACAATGTGCAGGCGCTTGTCCACAGCTTCTCACAGCACAGCATTGCATCACAAAGGTAAAAAAATCTTAATTACAAGTTTTAGCTTTGTTGGGTTTCTACCAGTTAGTGTAKGGATGGCAATTATTCATTATGCCCTTCCTATCTCAACTGTTCTTATAACCTGAAGATTCATGTTAGATTTACTGCAGCCAAAGTATCAGATGCAGCTGAACCCTTATGAAAGGGGTTTGCTCTTTAAAAAACTTCCTTTTCAGACCATAAAGTACCAGAATTTCCCCCACTTGCCACATTTTTCAAAATCCTTATGTTAATTTTCTATGGTTTTGTTTGGAGTTGTGTTTTGGTAAAGGATTGTAAAACARATTTAAAAACTCCAGGCAAGAAAACCTTGGACTCCTTTAGTCTCCCTTCACCAAACAGAACAAATCCTGGTATTTATTGAACAGCTCTGCTTTGTACATCTCTGGTGTACATGCCTTTCATTGTCAGGAAAACATGTTGCATGTTTATTTAAATAATGTTTTATTGTCTTTCAACCAAAGAATAAATGTTATATAAGACATTACCATACACCTCCTGTCTTCCCTGTTTCTCTCTTACCCTACTATAGCAGCTAAAGCAGGTATTTGATGAGTTTTTTRAAGGGTGTCAGAAATGCCTCTCTTTCTGTTTCTATCCCTGATTATCATTAAKTGGAATAAAATTCTGGCCCCACTGGCTACATCTGTGCTGCTGAGTAACATTAGGCCAGGGACGATTTTTTGGCTAGGGAGGACAAATGACACAAGCTACATGCAAACTCCAAGGCGCTTGACCTTCTGCCTCTGCTGGGCCCCATGTGGCTGTAAGGGAAAATTGTTATTTTGTTTGTGTTTCCTTTCAGTTTAAAGGATTTGAAATAGTGTGGGGRTTATGTAGCAGCCTTTCAGAATGGTGTTTTTATAGCAGGAACATGAAWTGATGCTGCGTGCCTCTGGGTGTTGCATGAAGGCAGCCAGAGAGTGTGAAGGTACAAAGCCAAAAAGAACAGTGTTGGAATAGTGCTTGGCTGGGATTTCACCCTGCTTAATGCAAGGAGTATTCTCAGGGAAACTGCAGCTGGACAAGCRTCTTGGAGACATTTTCAAAATGTGTCTACCAGTTTTGCAGAAGCAAAAAAGACTAGTCATTGTACATTGAGCACGGACTGGCAAATACACTGAAAAGCAATGATTTCACTTCCTAATCAAGGATAAAACAGATGCCAAACAACAATGAGGAAGAAATTGTAGGAATTGGAAGCTATTTTCTGGATGTATTTCTAGTTTTTGTTTTATTTTGGTTTTTTGTTGTTTCTTTTTTTCTACAGCCTAATTAGAACTCTCTGCCCTCACAAATTTCCGGGGACTTAGAGACAAATTTGTCTGTTCAACAATCAACATTAATAGGTACAGTTGACCCTTATTCATTTATTCCTTTTTCCTTAGGTGAGGTATAGCCTTTCTCAATGAGTTGATGTCTTTAATCTTCACCTGTAGGCTACCTCCAGCCTGAGCTCTGAGGCCATAATTCTGACGATCCTTCACAGGCGTTGGTAACATTTGATTTTAGTACGAGACATAAACCTTAATCAGAAGTAGGGAGAAGCATTTGGATTGCCTGTCTACAACAAGTCAGAATTTCAGTTTTTTTCTCTTCATGGAAGAAGAAAAGTTTTATATCCCTGTATTTTTCCAGTCTCCTAAAAGTAAATTCTAGCTTTCCTCACATCTATGCAGCTCAGTTAATTTTGGTGGAGTTGCAGGGTTTTCTGCAGCTTTGCTTGGCTGTTTAGTACTACAAAACAATCTGATCCATAACCCTCAGCTATAGGCTGGTCTGAAACAAAAAAATTGAGAAAAGAACAAAAGAGAATGTCAGCCTGGAATGACACTAATTACATTCTTTTCACTGGACTTTACTTGCAGTAAGTAAAGTGTCTGTATTCACAAAGTTTCTGTATTCAACATACTGAGCCTGATCYCTGTCTCTTACAGTACACTAATGAAAATCAAGAGGAATTCTATTGATTTCAATGCTGTTAAATCAATGTAAGAGAAATTTAAATTAGATCCATTGTAGGCAAGATATAAGCCTGCAACCTGTCAAGCATTTATGTAGTCCAACAGCTCTCYGTGTAGTACAGAATAAATAAATGCAGAAGATTCCCTATCCCAACCTGTCAAGGCAACTGCTCAGAAATTAGCATTCGAKAAATTCCTCATAGCATGAGATCATTCAGAAATTATACTGGGGTAGGAAAAGATTATATGTATTGTTAACTCAGAGTACATTACATCCCATGTGGAAAGTGAAGACTATTTGTTATATTAGTCCAGAAAAATGTGGTTTAAAATAAGCAATGAAATGCATAAGAAGAAATAYAGTTGAGATGAAACAGCGCCTATGACTTTATCTTTTTCACTTGTAACTAGTCACTCTTTCAGGTCAGTGAATTCTCATCATCCCTTGCCAGCAGGTGGAAATTAGATTAACATCTGGAAGGAAGAAAATCTTGAAGGTGTTTCCTTCTTTCTGATACTGCTAACGAGACTCTTGGACTCAGCCACAGTGCTGGGGACTGCATGTGTGTGGTAAAAGATGTTCTCCATTGGGTTTTTTAAATCATCGCCTGATCTCCAGGCTGTAGTATGGTCTGTGCAAGAATAGGTATTTTATATGCCACAAAATGGCCTCCTAGGACATCTGGTACGAGTTTGTAAATAGAGGATCAGTTTGTACAAGAACTGCCTTTTATTTCATGATAAAGAACCAGGAAAAAGGAAAAGAACCAGAAATAAAAAATGTGCCATTGAATACAGAATAGTGAGACGTTCCATCCAGTTTGACAAAAGAAATGTAACTTTTGTGACTTTGGAATATGTTTGAAATTCTTCTTTTTTAACAACTCTTTCATATCAGTAAAAATCTGGTCCCCTTTCCCCAAAAAATGTGAAGCCTGATGGAGGAATTTTGTGGCAACAAGGGCTCAGCTTTTCCAAATATATCAGAAGTTGTATGAGGAAACACTATATTTTCCTACTAAGATGATCTCTTAAAAAACCTAACCAACCAAACAACACCCTCCCCTTCTTTTTATTTCCTCAATTTGCAATGAATGTTTATGTTACTAAAATGAGTTTTCATTTTGAAATTTAACTCAGGTTTTAAAAGATTCAAAAACATTTTGAATGGCTGAAATTATAAATAAAAAATCTTTAAATGAAAGATTTAATTTTTATCACATAAATAATATGTATTTGCTTGCCAACTTACCTGCAGTTTCAAAAATCTCCATTTTTGCCTCACGATTTTATTCTTAATTCCCCAATAAMCAGCAAAATCTATAATTTCCCCAACAATTATTTTTAACATACTTTCCTGTGTCTCTCTGTAGCCCTTTGTGTTCAGAGGCTAGGAATTGAAGCTATTTTCTGCAGGCTGTTTTCAAATCCCTGTGCAATGTGTAGTCTGTCAGTGAACTCTGCAGCATTCAGTCACTGACACATGCAGAAGAGCTTTTTTCGTGAGACGCTTCTTTTTTTTTTAATTTTTCTATGTCTCTGCTACGTTCACCTTTTCCATTTACTCGCCCTGATGGCTCCATTAAATTCAATACTAAAGCTACCTTTGTTTTCAAAAGTATCAAGTTCTGGCTAATGATTAACAGGATCTGATCAGCCTGGTTCTGTGGAGCAATATGGTGCTAATGTACAGGCTGGAAATAAACTACTTTTCGGTAGGATGACATTGTACACTGTCATTTCCATATCATCAATCAAAACTCATCAAGAAGGGAGTGAATTTGTCAGCTTTTCCCCTCTGTTGCCACTGCACTATTTTGATGTCAGTAGAGGCCTGTCTACCAGCTGAATAAATGCTGAAAAATGAGATGCAATGAAATTGTGGAGTCAAATGCAGATTTTCAGCCACACCAGTTGTATTAATATCAATGGGGACTGCATAATTGAATACCTATTATACCAGGCTATAATGTAGGCCTTGGGGACTATTTCTGTGTTCCTTTTGCTACTGCCATTATAATTAGAAAAGGAATCCCAGGATTCCTTTGGATCAGGCTGTAGCAATTTGTGCAATAACTGAAACAACAGAGACCTGCCACATCAACAGGAGGCTGAGAATGAAGGAACAAAGGTTTTACACCTAACTCAGTGATGGGTCCTTGTGAGATCTTAGACAACACCTGCAAATCTCTGTGGACCCCAGATTTCATATCTAAACACATGCTGCCRTTTGCAATATGTTTTGAGGTATGYGAGGTTACACGGTGTAAGATATATGAATAACATATATTGTTATGTTATTAATATGTTGTTAATTACCAAACTATAATATGAAAATTGGTGGTAGACCGTATTCAGAAACAGAGGGATGAAAAAGGATCAGGGAAAACAGGAAGAGATGGAGAAAACGGGGGTAAAAAATTGCATGKGTTTTCATGGGACAGCGTAAATGTTGCAGACTCTCATTTACCTCATTTCAACTATCTTCAAAGAGAAACTTTCAGCCTTGGAAGCACCTTTTTWTTTTTTTGATTCAAAGTATTCATATTTACTAGTTTTTTAGTAAAGCATGTCTTAGATTGTAAGTGCAATTTCTCTTTRTTCCGAGTGAATTTATATTGGAGGAAGTCCTCAGATCTCAGGGAAATGAGTGCAGTTAACTCCATTTGTAAGTACTAAGGATCTGGTTCCTTTTATTTTTATAAATGTTCTTCCAATATCACCACTGCTACTTACAACAGTGTTTAATGACACCATCATAGCAGAAAAATAATACCCATTATTTAGTCCTAACTAAAAATTTTCCTTAATATGGCATATACATTCCTCTGTGAATAATTTTTTTTTTTTGCTTTGTAGTATGGTTTTGCAAGTGGGTGTCATCTGTGGAAATATTATAAAAATATTATAAGGTAATTTTTTGAATCCTTATAAGATCATGATGTCTTAACTCAAGCTTTTGTCTATTTCAGTAAAATAAGAGCATTTGTATTAAATGTTAGGAGTTTAAGATGACCTAATCCATGCCATCTAGAAAAAGACAATCAATAGTTTTGCTTTTGGAATTGAGAACCATGAATCCTTTCTTTTGCCCTGGATGGAAGATTAATGAAGTTAAATGGATAAAAGCCAGAAAAGAAAATAAACTACCAGGTCTGTAGGCTACAAAGAATTTTGGTAGAGTCACTGAACTCAGAAAGAAAACTTCATTTATAGTTCACAAAGTGTGTTAAGAAATTACTTAAAATTGCATTAATGTGGTTACTGTATCATTGCCTATCATATAAACCCTCCAAGAGATTTCTGCTTCTGTGGATATTTTATTCACTGGAATCTAAACCCAAGGAAACATGTAATGATTAATGTAATTTTATTGCTGCTGGCAACATTATTACTGTATTATCTTCCAAATAGTAGGAAATTGTTGCATAGCCAGRTAGCTTCTAGTCAGTTGCTTAATTTAGTAGAAGAGTGTACTCACCTAGGACCAGCCTCCCAGCTTGTACCTAGTGAGGCCCAGGCATGAGGAGATGGGCTTGCTGGCTTAGCAAAAGTCACTCTGAATCTGGTGTTCAAGTTTGGAGACAGTGTAGAGGTAGATTGTCTCTTCTCCAGGATCAAAACCTGAGTAATGATCTTGGAGAGCTTAGCAAGGGAAAAGAATCAAAAATACATCAGATGCAGATGCTTTTATGGAGCAGACACCAAAATCTTCTGCTTGTGAACARTCTGAAAATAGTTATCTAAGAAAGGAAGTACTCCTCTGTCTCTGCATGCAACTGAACTGCAGCAGTCTGCTTTGGAAGTGGCAAAGGCATTCATTTCCATCAGAGGAAATAAGCCACCAACGTCGCTGCACCTTCTGCAAAGGATTCTAATATTAGTTGGAGTTATCCATAATGAGAAACTCTCATTCAAGTCTTTTTTTTCAGGCAAACTGTGGGGCGATAGGATTACACAGAAAGAACAGACTTTCAGATGAAACCTTAGTGGGATTTTCTCATTTTAGTAATGATGGGAACCTGCCCACTGCTAATCTTGAGGCCAAAGGAGTAGTGATAGAGAAATTATTAACCAACTTAATGTATGTTATGTTTATCTAGGTCCTATCAGATGGTAATTCTTAGTGCTCATTAGCTCTGAGCTTTATTTTGGGGAAATGCTCCAAAACATCACTGCATTATGATGATAAAAGACTTGGTGTTGGACCCCAAGTCTCACTAAAAAAAAAAAAAAAAAAAGAATCTGGAGAACTTTAAATAGTTGTCATGTGTAAGAACAATAATTTTATTGTTTCTATGGTTAGCATTTGTATTATTTTGGTCACTAAGAATATTTAAAATTTGCACTTATATTGGTTATGATTTAGATTAACCAGAATCTAGCCAAATATATCACTTCATTGGTTTTAAAACTAAAAATTGTATGAATATTGTATAACCACCTTGCAGCACTTTAATCTTTCAACTCTTAGAACTGCTTTGAAATTTTTCTTGTGCAAGATATTTTCCTGCTTTTCTGTCTAATTTATTTAACATCTCTTTAGAGTATCTTCTCCTACCCTCTGAAGTTGCATCCAGCAGCTTCATCTGTGCTAGTGTCATACTTTCCAGAAATTCCCTGGCATATTTCCATCTTGAATCAGGTAAGATGGTAATTCATGGTGATACATATTTTTGCAGAGTCAATATGAGTAGCAGCTTCTTAGTTCTATTCATGATTAGAGGATTTATTTATAATGGTATAATATATTCCTGCAGGAGTCAGAAACTGTTTTAAAAACATCTCAAATATTTAGCTTTGACAACAAGTCTTATAATGAAAAACCAGGGCAATACTGTATCAATATAAACTCTTAAATAGAAATCATTTGCAGCTCAATAAWTTAAACATTCACTTAATTTAACTAATTGTCAAACAGTTTAAGTGTTTCTAAGTATACATAGCATGGGCTTCTGTTAATGTATTGAAAGTTAGTAGATCATGCAGGTTCTAACCTTGTGGTTTTCAAAAAAATGTGGATGTATTGAATCCCTGAATGAAGAAGATATTCAGAGGAGTAACAGGTGAGCCTGCAACAATGGTATGCATGATTAAGTGTTTATTCATCTATATTTCATGCCCAAAGGTAAAAGTGGCATTTCAGATCCATACCATCCCTTAAAATACTACAAAATTTGCTCATTGCAGATTAGAGATTTCAGTAAAACCATCTTATTTTGCAGAACTTTTGGGACAGCTTATTCAGCTTATTAAAAATGATCAACTCAACCTTTATCTCGGTTCACTAAAAAACCACTATTGTTTTCTCATTCTCTTGTCAAAAGGATTTCTTTATGTAATTGATTTAGATGACATTCCTTTTTTTATCCATCCACTTAATTTTTAAAGTGGTTCATCTGATAGCCATGATTGTAGAGGCTTCCTGCTGAATTACCTTCTTCGGGGAAGAAATGGTAGATGAATTCCATGTCCACTCTATAGTAGTTGATCTTTCTGCAAAGTCATTTYGTCTCACATTCTGTTTTTCACTGCAAGATTTATTCCCTTCAAGTGTGAATAACCTATCCTACTTTAATGAACTGCAACTCTTCTCTTTCCCCTCCCTTGCTCTCCTTGGAAACATACTTACCTTATGTGGTTTAAGAGCAACTGCGGTTATAATTTTGAAGGTCCTCAGTGACAATAAATAATTTTCTAATTAGATGTCTGGAAGAACCACATAAAAATAATGTAAATTACTTTTATTTTTAAGTTTATCTTCTCATTTGGGAAAATCCTTAAACTTATTACTATGTGTTAGAATTCARCAAGAAAATTTCACCCAACCGTCTAAAGAGTAAACTAATTAACTAGTAAAGAACTGTGCAAAAATGAACTGCAAAACTGAGGGACCTTTTCTAAGAAACCTGTTTTGCATTTTTGCCAGTGATGGCTTTGTAATTATTCAGTCTGCAATTAAAACATGCATTGACAGAAGAAATTTCCCGCCTTGGTCAACCCCAAATTACCCAACTGACCTCATCAAGGGCTAATGAAATCAGTTTTCTATCTATGTGTTGATAGAAAGACTCTGGTATTTGCATAATTAAAAAAAAAGTTATGTTCCTTTTGCTTGGTTTCAGCTGTAGATAGAGATGTTGAAGACATAACATTTACAATGCCCTTTTGTAGTTCTATGTTAGTTATCTGTAAAGGTCAATGGAAACTGTTACATTGTCACTATCCTCTTTGCCATTAGCAGCATTATTATTTTTGACATAATCCAGTTGTTTCTAGACAAAATATTTGAGTTAAAATCCTGTTATAACCAGTGGTGTGCAGGCTTACCATAACATGAAATCTTTGTTTCCACAATTTATATGATACTTCATTATGATATCATGGCTTAGAGGGTGCTGTAAAAACAAGACAGAAACAGTTTGAAAAGACATTTTCCTAGAAAAATCAACTTCCCTTGTCATTCGGGCCCCTGCCAAGATCCTCCAATCAGCACTTGCTTTCAACAGAACTTCTCAGGACACTGAAGTGAAGCACACCCAAACACCTCCGTATCAAGACGTTCGAGGTGTGGGTGAAACAAAGCAAATGGAGGGATTCATGCAATGAGCCAGTTCTTGAAGAGAACAATTATTTGCACATTTCATATTTATAATATTGCACATATTATCTACACATTCACATATATATAGATTAACAATCAATCGTGTATTTGTCATCAGAGTTTGCATGTAATCTATTTTTTTCTGTGGAAGAGTGACACTAGAGTTCTACTAACTTTAATTGCAGCACACAAAAATATTGACAGGCAGCAATTTATCAAGTGTATAAAACACCTTCGGGGTATCCTGAGGGAATTGCTTACTTAGGCATAGAGATCAGACATAATCTTTCTGGTCTAATTTCTTCTTTTTCTGTGATCCACCCTTGCAGTAATGTGAAGTCTGTGAATTTCATAGAATTTTCTGCATTTCTCCTCATGCCAATTTCTTTTATTTTTATTTTTAGTTAGAACAGAGTAGAATAGCCTTAATTCATTGAGGTACTTATATATACTTGTATCCCTGCTAGGTTTTTTTGATGGCAAGACATAGTGGGTATACTCCAGAAATAACAGAAGTAGCAGAAGCAACAGAAAAAGAAGCATGGAAATGATGAGGGGAAAAGGTTATTTATTGGCTGGAAAAAGGTTTTGCTCGTCAGTTGTAGTTTAAACACTATTTCCAGGAGTTGCTAAAAGACAGAGAGAGTAAGTGAAAACCGCTGGACAGTCACAATATCTTCTGAGGAGACTGGTGGCATGAGGAAGTGGGATTTAGTTCTTCAGTGTCCTGGACTGAAAGCCAGTAAGGCCTCCGGCACTTGTCTGGCAGCTCAAGTCTGCCAGTGTCCTTTCCTAGCCTAAATATTCTGTAAAGGACAATCTTTTCATTGTGTATTTTAACTGAGCGTGTGCCAATTTTCCTGCAGTGTCATATTTGTCTATTCTTATTATATTAATAATGCTTAGTTCCATGACAGCAAACATTATACCATGAATGAGGGGAATTTTCTGGCCTTTCAAATTAGAGTGTCTATATAACTATAATAAAAAGCTCTTCAGCCAAAGGAATAGTGCTTCAATGTTGGACCAACAGAGAAAATTAGACAGAAGAGTAGAACCGAAAAAAAGGGATTTTTTGATAAATATGTTTAATAAAGTAAATTTAATGGTGTTTTTCAATAAAAATGACAGATGGTCAAAACTCGCCAGGAAAGATTGTAGAAAGATGAAACAGCAGAAGCTGCACTGGCAGCTTGAAGTTCTTTGAGCTCAAAGCCTGTGTACATTCAGCAGTGTAGAAATTCTCCTTATGTGTTTAAGTAAGAAGATGAACTCAGCATGCCTGGATTACCCCTGGAAGCAGATGTATGAACCACAGTGCCCAGCAATGTCTGTCAACAAAGGCATCAGAGTTTATATCTCTGTTGAAAGCTCTTAGGATCYTTGTTGATAGCAAACATCCTAAGCTTGTACAATCTCCAAACATCTCATTTTGAGGAGTGATGCAAACTCCTTAGACACCTTTATGTGATGGGACAGAACAGACCTTGCCTGTCCACTACCCAGTTGCTATATATATTTGGTATAGAAGTTCAAAGTGAGATATCTGATAGAACTGTATGTCTCAGAGCAATATTAACGTGGAATTTCCCACCAGTGCAGCATAATGGCTGTCTGAAACACAGTCTTGCAGGAGACCAGCATCAGTGAGCCTGGTGGCGGCTTGCCAGCAGTCAGAAGCTGCCTGTGGCATTGTTTAAAGTTGCTCCTTTCAGTTAATTTTGGCTTATCTTTTCAGAAATGCATGAACACAGAATCTGTTCATGCATATTCAGCATAGGAACTGCTACTGAGAGCAGCAGACCTCAGATGAGAAATGGGTACACAGCCCTCTTTCTGGGTCCATTCATTACAGTTTGCTTTTTTTTTGTCACTGTACTTGCTTTCAGTTTCTTAGTGCCAAGTGCCTGTGATTTCCCGCTCTAGCAGGAGTAAATAGTGTCTCCAGTTTGCTAAGTGTCCATGAGAAATTCAGGATGATGTTTTCCTTTTCACTATAGTCTGCGGTTTGCAGTTGTGCAGTAATGCTAAGGGCCTGAGGAGGGGCACATCAATGGGCATAGGATAAAGTAATGTTCAGTCATTGTAAAAGTAATGTGCCGTCAGTCATGAACTCTGTATGAGCTAATACCTCTCAGGAAAGAGGGATGCTGCTCATAATCATGGAGAATAGAAAGGATCCATGAGAATTAGAGAGCTCTGATAGATGGAGAAAGCTAGTAGCCTAATCAAGGGAAATGGGACACCTCCAAACGCAGCATTGGCTTCAGTTCATGCACAGTATTTCCTCTTGGGGCAAGAAGGGCATGAACTAGGGACTTTCAAACTAGATTTCAAAAAGCAGCATATTCATCCTCTAGGACAAAACACTATACATCAACAATTAAAAAGGAAAAGGCTTGGAAATAGTTGTCCAACTTTCTAGGTTAATAAGACATTACATATTGGTTCTGTGGAATCCCGGAAAACTGCAGGTGCGAGTTTGTCAAATTTACAGTTCTTGGCTTTGAGTACATGCTTTGAGCAGAGATGTTTCTTTCATCCTTTGCCTTCTTGGTTGGTACCAGAGTAAGCTGGTATAAACAAATTTTCTCAGGAGACTGAGGTTTTCTCTGCATATAATATTTATAGCACTGATCCAAAAGATTTTCTGAATATTCCGTGAGGCCACAGTGCTTACCATATTTCCCTGCATAATAGGCTTTGAAGTTCACGTGTTTCCAAGAGCTCACATCTGTCACATTGCACACTGAGCCTTTTTTTTCTCATCTTCTGCATGACCAAAGTAAASACTTTTAATCACTTGCTACACACTTGGGTCTGGCAACCAAACTTCAGCATCACAAGTGTGATATCTGTAACCACCAGATGGCAAAATCTTTGAACACTTAATTTTATTTCCTGGCCATTTGGGAGTATTAASAACTCTCCTGAGGAAAGAAATTGTTGTACACTAAAAGCAACATCTAAAATATGAGCAAATGTGTAAATGATTTCTTAATTAAATTAAAACATTTTCCTACTGCATGCCATGGGGAAAGCACTTTCCAATGTAGATGAGCTTTTAATACATACTGTGACATGTTTAACTCAAAGCAATAATGTATGCTTTATTTTTCAGAATGATCACTTTTATAAAGACTGCACATAAAAAAAKGTGGCTTGCTCATATTTGGAGAGAAAATGAAGCCACACAGGCTTGCTGGCATAACACATAAACCAGCACATTTTATATCGGTAGGACTGGGTTGCTTTTATGCATCGGTACAAGGAAAGGAAAAGGGGAAGGGAACAAATGGGGAAAGGTGGAGAAAAGGTAAAAGGTGAACCAGTACATCAGACTCGAAAAACAGGGAGACATTGTTGTAACTCCAAGACTTAGCACCAAACAAAATCTCTTGTCTGGAACTGGTCTTTTTCCACATGCCATTATTTAATATTTTTTATTTTTGAGAGAGAGTATATACACTTTTCGGTGCTTGAAAAAATGATGAAAAGYGGTAACCATCACTGAGAACAGGTTCTGCTTTGATTCCAGATTCATGTTGCATTTACCTGCAAAAAGAATACTTAAACACTGAATTGAGGCAGCTGTGAACATTTTTAGCATAAATCATGTGAAAGATAATGAATAAGGATGAGGGAGACTACAGTTTTGGGTCTTCACAAGTCCAGGGAAGGTTTGCAACATGAAAATTTAGATGAAACCCAAAGATTTGGTATGAAGTTCTGTCCTTCATAGAAATCAGTGGATTTTTTCTGTTTACTTTGGTGGGGCTTAGAATTTTRTTTTCCTGGGGACTTAATGCATAGACTCCAATATATGAAACAAGCAGATGTTTCCTGCTTTGAAAAAATAAAATTAAATGGAAGTGATTACAGAACTAAACATGACCAGCACACATTGCAAAAATGATTCATGAGACATGTGTTATTGACGTGTTGAGGAGSGAAGGATTTTATATTTTTGATCTTATCTTGGTTATTGCTGTGTAAAGAGAAAGGGTGAATGAAAAGCTACCCGCCCCCATATCCTGACACTATTATTTTGTGCTCTGTTCCTTTGAAATGACTATGTTACTCTTCCTATGATCCTTCCGATTACTGAAATGGTGTCTTACTATAATGTCTTTCAATGTCACAGGTTTTTGTGAGCCTCTAACAAAAATATGAATTGAAGATAATTAGAAAAATCTGTGACTTTTGGAGCACTGCAGACATTACTTCCTTAGTGGGRAGTAGTTCTCAATACAGAAGAAAAAAATTAAAGAGACCTCAAAGTACGTTTATGTTGAGGATGTGATGATATACTTGAACGGTCAAAGAGATTTCCGTTTTCAAAATTAATTTACCTAGCAGGGGCCTATAGAATGACCTGAAAGGGCTGTTTCCATGTTTTCTGCTTTGCCATTTCTTTGTTTTCACTGCAGTCCCAGAAGGGTTGTTTGATTTCGGTGTTCAGTCTGCCTTTTTTTTCAGTCAGAGCCAGCAGACTTCTTTTCAGTAAAAATTCAGATTGATCCTCGCTCTGCTCAGAAGGGCTGTGCATCTCTGGGGTGTAGTGAAGGCATTTGTATTTGTCTTACTCTACTGGATACTGGAGGGCACTGAAATAACTCTTGTGAGCCAACACTCTGGTTTCTTTCTGAGAATATCAGTGCCYAGAAAGGCCAAAAAGCCAAGTAAGGAGAGGAAAGAAGCATCCTCAAATCCATGTGTTTAACAGAGGTGCTCAAACTCATGTGTCCTATGACCCTTGTTCCCGTGGAGATCATAGTTAAGAAGAAAATTAACAGTTTAGGGGCAAACATAGCTTGTCACACAATAGGGGTTATTTTATTAGCAGTTTTATAGCAACTCTGTAAATTATTGTGGCATGATGAACGTCCAGGTCCTGAACCTTTCTCCCCATGTTTTTTAGTAATACTTTTCTCCCACTGTGGTGTGTGGTGCTACGGGACAGCAGGATTAGGAGTGCCCACTACTGTCCCACCAATTCCTGGTCTGAAAATCTGCTGAAAGTGAGAGGCAGCTGTTGAAGAAGGATGACAGGCTACTGATCATAGTACCTGCAAGAAACACAGTTAATGATTTAGCAAGGGWTCTTCTGAGTCTGGCATTGCAGCAGCTCCCCATAACCAAAAGTGTAGCAATAGTGGAACTAGTGGCATCCCTCTCTAACAGACCTAAGATGCCCTGTAGCAGACTAAGCAAGGCAGGGGCAGCTGTCACTATTTCTTTTCCCATTCTGCCCCCTCTGGATGGCCACTTGGGAGGTAGAGGGTAGAGGTATGTTCCTCCTGAGATGCCTGATTCTCAGTGATGTCAACATATAAACAACAGTAGAATTTCAAATGCTAGTGAAAATCTACTTCATCTGCAACCTTGCATCAGGTCAGACCAGTACTATCTTTGTACATAAATCAGCATCACAGTCTGACATTCATCTGCATGTAAGTGTCTGCCCACATTGGCTGCCATCAGCTTTCCTCAAGCATTGTGGAAAGAAATAGGTACTTTTAGGATAAGATTAATCTGACTTATTTTAGGCAGCCTTTTCAGGATGAAATTGAATTTAAAAGTGCTTGTTTCACTCCAGTGATTATAAGAGGGGGTGGGGTCACTACCTTAGAAACAGGTATCTCTGTCTCAGCAGATGTGTCCCACCCAATGTTTGGTTTATACTGAGTGACAGCAGGGATCAATGAGATTCTAATGGGAAGACTGGATTAGAAATTTTCCTTATGACTTGTTAGGATTGATAAAAATGGCAGAAAGAAATATTTGAATTCCCATTTCTCTCTCCTCCAGACCTCTGAATACCATTTATTCTCGTGCAGAAACCTGTTTTCTCTTCCTGTTATCGTCGGACTCAGCAGAGGGTGGTACTGGATGCTAATAGCAAAAACAGAAGAGAAAATGAATATGTCACAAACAAGGAGTAGTGCAACAAGGAGTGGCACTAAATAAATGCAGGAGAGCATTTCTCATTTATACCAGCATCTTTTGAGACACTCTCCATGTTTTTGCCCCCTGGAACAGGCCCCCAGAGGACTTCTGTTTCCATGGAGTCATTGCTGGTATCAGACTGGTATGCTGGACTTCCGTCTGCATTTCTCTGTGTGACTGTTCTGAAAGAACTGTAATGATCACTACTGTCTTTGCAGTCCRTGAATAGTCCTTTGACCATGGATGGAAGCAGGGCATTCAGAGGTATCAGTCCTATCATTCCTCAGATTACCATACGCAACATCAATTTTGACCCCAGAGATGAGCAGATCAAGAGCTAAGTAATTTTAATCATAATATCTTAGAACCATAGAATGTTAAGGGGTTAGAGTGGACCTTAAAGATCTTCTAGTCCCATACCCCCCTGCCATGTGCAGGGACACCTCCCACTAGACCAGCCTGCTCAAGGGTTTATCCAACCTGGCCTTGAACACTGCCTGAGTTTGGGCATCAACACCTTTCCTGGGCAACTTTCTCAGCCTCTGTTCATAGGGGAGGTGCTCCAGTCCTCTTATCAACTTTGTGGCCCACCTCTGGACTTGCTCCAACAGTTCCATGTCCTTCTTATGTTGGGAGCACCAGAGCTGGATGCAGCCCTCCAGGTGGGATCTCGTAAGAACAGAGTAGAGGGGGAGAATCACCTCCCCTGACCTGCTGGCCATGATCCTTTTGATGCAGCCTGAGATTCTGTTGGCTTTCTGGGCTGTGAGTGCACAGTGCTGGCTCACATTGAGTTTTTCATAAACCATCACCCCCAAGTCTTTCTCTGCAGGGCTGCTCTCGATCACTTCTCCGCCAAACCTGTAGGTGCATCTGGGATTGCCACGATCCAGGTGTAGGACCTCGCACTTCGCTTTGTTGAACTYCCTGAGGTTTGAATCAGCYGGCCTCTCAAGCCTCTCAAAGTCCCTCTGGATGGTATCCCTTCCCYGCATCAACTACCCCTCACAGCTTGGTGTCACCAGCAAACTTGCTAAGGGTGCACTCAGTCCCACTGTCCATGTCGCCACCAAAGATGTTGAATGGTGTTGGCCCCAGTACCAAYGCCTGATGGACACCACTCTTCACTAGTCTCCATGTGCACCATGAGCCATTGACCATAACTCTTTGTGTGCTGCCATCCAGCCRGTTCTTTATCCACTGAGTGGCCCACTCATCAAATCCATGTCTCTGCAATTTAGAGATAGGGATGTCATGCAGGATAGTGTCAAACATTTTGCCTAAGTCCAGGTAGACGAGATCAGTTGCTCTGCCTCTGTTGACAAATGCAGTGCTCAGTCATCTTCACGATAAAAAGATGTATCCTGRTGTTCAGATAGAGCCTTCTGTGTTTCAGTTTGTGTCCATTGCCTCTGGTCCTGTCACTGGGCACCACTAGAAAGTGCCTAAATCCATCTTTACACCCTTTCTTCAGGTATATGTATACAGCRAT